>CM028340.1:36441595-37680345 GCA_016647705.1 Eucommia ulmoides
CCAGTTATTTGTCTCCCTCCAAAAATCTTGACTCTCCCCCATAAATTCAGCGAACATGGTCTCCAATGCGGAGGAAGACTCAACATATTGGTTCGGGGTGTTAGTCTAAGGCTCCAAATTGGTGGAACTATCCCCCAAGCTTTAGTAGCTTGTTGAATAATTTCAACAATAAAAATCATACTCAGCCATGTCTTCCAATAAACGATAGGCTTCATCCGCGATTAATTGGTCGAAAGAGGTAGTACTGTTTCCTCCTTCAACCAAATTTCTAGTAGCGGTTAGTAACCCATCGAAGAAGTTCAATAGTTGATACTCCCTCCCAAAAAGATGATTCGGAAACCAGAATAGCAATTCCCTGTATCGATCCCAAGTACTATAAAACGGCTAGAGATCCCGTTGAAAGAAATCCAAAAGTACCTGTTGATCTAACATCTTTAAGTACCCTACAGGAAAAACAAAAACTAAACTACAAACAAAAAAGTTATAAAAAAAAAAAAAAAAAAAGAAATGCCTAAATTAAAATCAAGTAATTTACCCACAATATCAACAACAATCTAAAAACTAATCTCCGGTAACGGCACCAAAAACTTAGTAGCACGTAGATACGTCGCTACTTTCACCGCAAGTGTACAGGTTAAGTTTTAGTATAATGGGAAGAGTAAGGGTTGTCATATCCACAGGGATTGGTTGAGATTATCGTGGAGTACCGTGATTATCATAACCTAACTTTATCTAGGTAATAAAAAATATAATTTTTATAATAAATATACTAATACTAAGTTAATTAAACTAATTATACTAATATAGTGGTATGACGTTTATGGAAAATTATTTCTTAGGGATTAATTTCGTTCACTTAAACGTGTTCGTTTCAATCTAGTTTACATTAACAACGTTTATCCATCCTATCCGACAATGTTTGTATTGAAATCTCATTCACTACCTCTTCCGAATGTAAAGTGAATAAATATGTGACTTTGCGTCAACGTCGAAGTCCTCCTCGAGCGTCTATACGACACTTGGTCACATGAGTCTTGCCCCAACTTCAGGGATTGCACACTTTCTAACTTCCTCCCGGGTTATTAGATCGTCGCGTTGTGTTTAAACCTTAGTTCGAATTCAGGGTTACCTCTCCCGAGTGTCAAACTCGTATTTTCAATATATCTAAACAAGCATATAAACATGGAGAAACGGAAAACACAATTGGATAAACGCGAACAACCATTAACGAAATATCAATTTATTTAAACAACATTTTTCGTGAAGTACATAGATCCCTAGACAATATATGTTTAGCTACAAATGGTCGTAGCCCTAAATACAACTAAATACAAGCTAAACATATACAAACATTCATCCAACGAAGAAATAAAGGAGAAAAATGAGGAACTTAGTCGTTATCCGAAGATTCGCCGCTAAAACCGCTCCGAGAACGCTTCCTCCTTCTTCATGTTGTGATCTTCTATTGGTTGAATGGCCTTAGAGCTCTCAAGACTCCCGAAAATGTCAACCTTTTGTTTGGGGAGAATAGGGGCGATATTTATAGGATTCTAAATATCTCAAAATATCCTAAAATATCTCAAAATATCTACAGAGTAACCGCTGCAGTAGTGGGCATGTCGGCAGCTTCATTGCTGCAGTGGTGGGATGACGACTGCAGCGGTGGAAATGCAGAGATTTTAGGTAACTCCCTGTACTTTGACCACTGCAGCGGTTGGTTCATCGCTACAGCAATGGCCTGCAGATGCTGGAAGTTTGTCTTTTTGCTCTTTTCCCATCGTTTTTCTACCGTTCTTGCTCTGATATGATCATTTAAAGAACGTTTTAGTCCCTTTTCACCCCAAATGCCTAATTTATAGTAAAAAGAATAAAAACGTATTAAAACATATAAAAACGCTATAAAAATACTTGAAAACTACCAAAACCGGCTTGAGAATAAATAGATAAATTTCACCTGTCACCATTATAGATCCTTTCAATGTGTGTGTGCAAAAACTCAATTATGTAACCATTCAATGACCGGATTGGATTATCCATCAACGAAGTTCATGACTTTAAACCGTAAAGGATTAGGATGTCGATACGCCTGACTGGGTTCCACTCTCCACTAATGTAGGCTAAGTAGTTCATAAAGATCAAAAGAACTTGGTTCGGTTTGGAACATGGCCAAGGGTATATCGGGAATGTAAAACAGGTTAATGTCGTTAATTTAATGATACCCAAGGCACAATGCTTCGCACACAATCTTACTCGAACCCCCATAGATAAATTTGAAACAACTTTGAACATACATTTAAGACTGATGTACTCACTTGTCATAAGAAACGGAAATTGAACTATATTTACATATGTTTTTTTTTTTTTTTTTTTTTTTTTTTTTTTTTTTTTTTTTTTTTTTAACATACCACACCACAAAACTTATTCGATTGTTACAATTTCACGGGTGTGGTTAAAATGAAAGAAAAATGACAATTGAATACTCGAATATCGAACCAATGAAAAGTTCGCCCAAAACCCAACCGCTCACTTCAAGTAGTATACACGAATGCTAACTTGATTCACTTAAATTGTGCCTTCGGTTCAAAGATATAGGTTTGGAAAAAGTTCAATTGGCCAGGTTATTTGTTACATGTCCAGAATTGAAACGGCTAAAAAGCTTCGACAGGGTAACGAGGGATAAACATTTTATAAGGTAAGCTTCAAAGGCTCAAGCAAATCAAATGAGTGCCTAAATCATATATCCTGAACTACCTCGCCTAGGATTTTGCCTCAAGTTTCCCCCAATCAGGTTCTAGAATCCCTTAATTTGTCATGAATTTAGCTAATGGATAATTGGTCTCAAATCAATTGAATAACTACACATTGAGTCTACGTGCTTGTGCAAATTAGGATCCACAATAACTTTTACCAAAACAACATGCCAAGCACATAGAACACACATGAATGGGCATTACCCTTGACCTCGAAAAATAAGCAGAGGATAATATCATTATCGAGTAATGGCCCAAATAAAGGCAAAACTCAGCACACAACAACACAACTACAAACATAAACACATTTACACTAAACTAAACAAGCATGTATACATTTTAACTAAAACTACACAACTAACAAAAATTAAACATGCTAACATACTACACATCACCCCCAAACTTAAAATGGGCAGTGTCCATAGTGACCCAATCATCGTTCTCAACAATTGAAATATAACATGCCGACAAATGGGGTTTAGAACATGTACCTGTTCTCTTGCCTCTGAATCAAGTCGGAAGTGACGTATCTAATTTATTTTTTGACTTGGGTTGCCTCCCAGTAA
This sequence comes from Eucommia ulmoides, assembly GCA_016647705.1. Lineage (NCBI taxonomy): Eukaryota > Viridiplantae > Streptophyta > Magnoliopsida > Garryales > Eucommiaceae > Eucommia > Eucommia ulmoides. The sequence goes on from CM028340.1 coordinate 36,444,912, forward strand.
GCGCGTGGTTTATTGTCCTTGGCCTGACACAGAGAAGGGCTCGTCAAAAAGCGTCTTCCACACATAGTAAGTGTCGTACAACACTACGTATGGGTCTTGGTTCAGAACGGACTCAAGACTGGTGAGATATGGCAATGTATGGCCCGAGCTTTGAACAAGACTCTTCATCAACTCATGTACTTGGTGGGGATGAAAAAACATTACAAATGACGGCGAAGGACAAGTGAGCCACATTGGATTCTCGTAGATGTGATCATCTTGGATTGGTGGTTCCATCACAATATGGATCTCCAATGGAGAAGAATCACAATCATCGATCCATGCTTGGGTTCCTATCTCATTCGAATAATCATAATTGAGCTCACCCAAGCTCATTCCGCTAGTATCTGGTTCTTCTCGGTGGCTTTCACAGATAAATGTGGCTTGTTCGTCTCTCAATGCGACCACTTCAGACTCAACCTCAATGAATCAAAGATGATGACCGATTTGAGTCTCAAGAGACTTAACGGTCTCATCGATTTCAGCGCAAGTTATCTCGATAGTGTCAAGACGAACCTCATGCTCATTAAGCTGGTCATTCGTTTCCCTCCAAAACGCTTGAGCCTCCCCCATAAATTTAGCGAACATGGTTTCCAATGCAGGGGAAGACTCCATATGTTGGTCTGGGGTATCAATCCGTGGCTCCGAAATGGTGAAATTATCTCTCAAGCATTGGTAGCTTGTTGAATAATTTCAACTCTGAAAATTGAACTCGGCCATGTCTTCCAACAACCAATAGGCTTCATCCATGGTTAGTTGGTCGAAAGAAATGGTACTGTTTCCTCTTTCCACCTATGTTCTGGTTGCAGCTAACCCATCGAGAAAATTCAGTAGTTGAACGAAAAATGGAAAATAATTCTAAACAATATTTCATTAAATAAAGCCATGTAACTCTTGCAAATCATCCATGAATATAACAAAAAAATGAAAACCTAATGTAGGAGTAACCCGATAAGGAACCCAAACATATGAATGAACTAAGCTAAAAGCACTCGATGCTTGAACATGAGCTAGGAAAGCAAATGAAATACGATGATACTTATCTAGTTGACAAGACTTACACTCTAACAAAGACAAATGACTTAAATTAGGAACAAGTAACTTGAGGTTACCAAGGCAAAGATGACTGAGGTGATAATGGATCTAGTAAGTGGATGCAATAGCCGGGTAGGCAGTAGGTGGGATAGTAGGACTCTCATCATGATCCTCAAATTAATAAATGTTATTTTCCTCACGCCATGTGTCAATTGTCTTCCGCGTCCTCAAATCCAAGAAAATGACAAAAATTGAAAAAATGATACAAAATGATTAAGATATTTAGTAAGCTTATTGATTTACATCAAATTAAAAGAAAATGAAGGAATATACAAGATAGATGATAGAGATAAGGAGGGTGAGGGTTCTACTGTGCCAATGCCATGGATAAGGACAGTGGAACCATCAACAACTTTAACAGGAGATACGAAGAAGATGATTGAATATGTGTAAATAACGAAGAGATACCTGACATGTGATTAGTGGCAGCATAATCTATGACCCAGGGTGTGGGAGGGGAAAGACGAATTGAAAGACAAGCAGTAGAAGTATCTCGTTGAGCTAAAAAAGCAATGGGAGGAGACACCTGCTGGGATGCCTTGTACTGAGGGAATTGAGCATATTTCTTATCAACTATGTCCTTAGTCGTCTGAGATTCTAGAATAGTAAGATTATTTGGATCAAATGTCACTGCATTGGCGAATTTGGGTGGATGACCAACTAAATCTGAATATGTTTCTCTAGTATGATTCTCCTTTCCACAAAAGGAGCATTGACGATGTGAGCTACGACCATGACCACTACGTCCACCCTAAGGGCCCCCACCATGGCCACCATGAGTGGAACCGCCATAACCACCTTTGAGTTGATCACCACGATCTCATGTAGGAATCTGAGTAACAAGCACCGAATGCTCAGATGGTACAGACGAACTCGAGCCAGAAACATTATCTTTGGTAGTACTATGTGAGACGCGAGAATACATTTCAGTAATAGAGAGAAGAGTAGGACTGGAAAAGATCTAAGATCATACCAATTTAAGTTCTAAGCGTAATCCAGCTAAAACCTTCATGACATCTATCTACTCACGTTGCTTTTGCATTTCTTTCAGATCAATAGTCAGTAGTAGAATAGTATTTGCCTTCTCATAAAGGCTGTTGAATGTGGAAAAATAATATGTAATGGATTGCGCGCCTTAATGAAGTTGGAAGTACTCAACCGATAAATCATACATCTTGGTGAGATTACTGGAATATAACATATGAAGATACTCCCATATGGATTTACACGTATCTAGATGAGTACAAAGATCAACAACTTAACGCTCTATCAAATTCCACAATGATGCTACAATTTGTGCATCATCTTGAATCCATTCCTCATACTTTTCTATCATCTTTTGTCGGGGAGGATTCCATGAGATGACAGTGTTTAAGGGATATTTTTACTACTTTAGACCAATTTAAATGATTGGTCCCGTTAACTTGCGGGTTGTTAACGGTTGGGGGGGTAGCTGTCGATATTAGTGCACGCTAATACAACAACAAACAAATAACAACAACTTGGGCAAGGAAAACAAACCAATACCACAAAAAAAATTAAAACTTAAATGAAGAACACTAAAAGCAGAAAAACAATAGACTCACAAACATCTGTCCAAAGAGAGAGCGCCATCGGATCTAGACAGAGGACTGCAGACGATGGTCGGTTATGAACTGTGAAGTTAGCAGAGGCTCAGATCCTGATGGAAACAATGGGGAAGGTGTTGCATTGGATGGCGACAGTAGGATGGTGTCGGAACCGTACTACGAAGGTGATAGAGGCGTGGATCTTGACATCTGTTAGGCGGATTTTGTCTATCTATTTTCAAATAAAATTTGGTAGTTTTCGAGTATTTTTATTAAGTTTTAATTTGTTTTAATTTATTTTTGTTGAAAACAGGGGTTAGGAGCAAAAAAGGTCAAAAAATGAGAATATCGGTGGGAAAACGATCAAAAGGATAAAAGTTTCAAAGCAGCAGTTTTACCACTGTAGGGGTGAAACAACAGAGAGTTTAGAAACCTTCTGATCGCTCAAGCAGAAAGCCTACTGACATGCCCACCGCTACAGCAGTCAATGGCCACCTGTTTTAGATATTTTCTAGATATTTTTGTTTGTTCCCTTTTTGTTCCCAATCTATTTTCACTTCTATAAGAACACCTAGGAAGTGTTTTTGGAGTGTTCTAAAGGATCTCTCAACCAACCAAGAGGAGGAACTCAATTGGAAAGGAGGAAACAAGGTCGGAGCTGTTTTTACGGATACCACCTTCAGATAATGGCTATTCTCCCTTGTTTCTCTCTTTATTCTTAACTCGTTTTTGGTTGTTCGAACATGTATATATTATTTATCATTGAATATATGGTTATGTCTAAGAGCTAAACATCGATTATCTATGGGATTGATGTAGTTTACTAAATAATGTCGTTTGTTTAAAGCCGTGTTTCGTTAACGGTTTTTCATCCATGTTCGATTGTGTTTACTGTTTTATTATATCCATAGTATGATTGTATTGGTATTGTGGTTGGTTGGAGAATACGGTGTTTGAAAATCGGGAGAGGTAATCCCGAATTCGGACTAGGGTTTAAACACAACGTGACGATCTAATGACCCGGGAAGGCATTAGAAAGTATGCAATCCGTGAGGTTGGGGCGAGATTCATGTGACCAAGTTTCGTATAGACACTCAAAGGGGACTTTAGAATTGACCCAAAGTCAGATATTCATTTACTTTACACTCGGGAGAGATAGTGAGTGAGTTTTCTATACCTAGATTGTCGGATATGACAACCCTTCTTATTTATTATTCTATAAAACTTGACCCATACACTTGTGATGAAAGTAGAGACGTAATATTTCGCTACCAACATTGACAATAGAAAAAGCATTGATGGGCTTTGCAGTAATGACTAGGGTTTCGACGGCAGCTAGGCGTCGACGGGGCTTTGTGACGATGACGGATGTGTAGTTAGGGTTTCTAATTGATAGTTAATCAATGACTACAAGGGTTTTGACTGCTAGGGTTGGGTTTCTGATCAACGGCTGCTAGGGTTTCTGAAACCTTTTTTTTCTGTACAGATGGTGAGAGAAAATAAAAGAGGGAAAATGGAAGATAAAAAAATAGTTGAACAAATATATAGGATTAATGTCCTATAACCTACTCTTGATTCGATGTGAAACTAACAAAACAATATGAAAAGAATGTGAAGGCTTAACCAGTGGGTTAGCCTATCCCTCTATTTATAATGGAATTTAGGAAACCATACAACAAACCCTAAACTGTATAGGAAACCATACAACAAACCCCAAACCGTATAGGAAACCCTAAGTAATACAGGAAAGACATAAATATCCTTTAACAATAGGCTGGGAGCCTACACATTCATTGATAGGTGTAAATTACCTACGTATTTCCAATCCGAATTTGTTAGTTTTCGAGTACGTTTATAATTATTTTTATATGTTTTAATATGTTTTTATACTTTTTGTATAAATCAGGTGTGTGGAGCAAAAACGATAAGAAACTGGAGTGAAAACGATGAGATTGAACCGAAGGCGAGTCGAAGTTATGGTGGATAAACAAGCAAGGAGGCAAAAATATAAAGGAACCCCACCACCTAGGTGTCCAGACCTCCGCCTAGGCAGTGAAGATGCTGAGAATGACAAAAGGCTACTGATAGCCCATCGCCTAGGCAGGAAATTCCTCCGCCTAGGTGGAAACCCCAGTAGAAACATTTTCAAGTCCATCGCCTACTTCTTTGCCTAGGCGGTCACCAAACCTGCAAAGCCGGTACAGGTGCTGTAACTTTAAGGCTATTTTGGACTATGATTCAATCCAATTTTGGAAATACTCAAAACATGGAAGTTGTATATCTTTTTCTTATCGTTCCATAGGTTTTTAAATCAACTCAATTAGAGTTCGGATGAAGAAGTTACAGCCAAAACAAAATTGAAAAGCTGTAGTAACTTCGCCTAGGTGAAATTCCGGCAGAAAGTTAACCGACTTAACTTCGCCTAGGAGAAAATCCTATAGTATACCCTTGATATTTGTTAGATATTTTGAGATCTTTTGGTATAATTATAATCCCTTATCTCATCCTCTCTTCCCTCTCTTCATTTCTTAAGGTCTTAGGCCATATTTTAGGAGTAGGATTTGGGATTTGTGAGGGAGAGCTCTTAACCCGAGATGGAGGATGAAGAGGAAAGCGATCGTTTGACGTTTCCAGCGGCAAATCTTCGGATATCGGCTAAGTCACTCGTTTCTTCTTTTTGTTTTCTTCATTTTGGTAGTTGTTGAGCATGTTTAGCTCATTTTACATTGTATAAATAGTTAGGGCCATGATTTAAATATGGATTGTAATAGGGATTAACGTATTATTTATGAAAATGTAGTTTTGGTTGAATTTGTGTTTCGTTCTTGGTTGTTCCTTATAATTTTGATTGTGTTGCCGTGTTTTCTATGATTATATGCTAGTTTAGATATAATGAGAATACGGAGTTTGACACTCAGGAGAGGTAACCCCGGATTCGGACTAGGGTTAACACAACACGACAATCTAACGACCCGGGAGGGCGTTAGAAAGTGTGCAATCGATGACGTTGGGGCGAGACTCACGTGACCTAGAGTCGTTAAGACATTGAGGGGGACTTCGGCGTTGACACGAAGTCACAAATTCCCCAGTCTTACACTCGAAAGAGGTGGCGAGGGAGTTTACGAATCGAGATTGTCGGATACGCCAAACGCCATTAATGTTAACTAAAACGAAATCAAACGCATTTAAATAAATAAAGTTAATCCCTAGGCAATCTACTCCCCTAAATAATCTCAAATTAGTATTTATAGTATAGTTAACTTAATTAGTATTTTAGTTTAGTATTAGTATTAAATTAAATTCTATTTTTGTCGCCTAGATAAAGTTAGGTTATGACAATCGCGATACTCGATATAACAACACCAATCCCTGTGGATATGATACCCGACTGAAAGGTCCACTATACTAAAATTTGATCCGTTCGCTTGCGGTGAAAGTGGCAGCGCTTATTTAGCGGCCACCAAGTTTTTGGCGCCGTTGACGGGGATTGGAAAGAGTGTTACTTTTGATATTGGGAGTAAATAACTTGATTTTAATCTAGGAATTTTTGTATATAATTTTCGTTTGTAGTTTTTTTTTTTTTTCCGGCAGGATGCTTGACGATGTCAGATTGACAGGTGCTTTTGCGGTTCGATCATTGAATATCTCGCCAGTCTTGAGGGCATGTGTCGGGCCGATGACATTAAACCAAGCGCTTCTTGGGAGGCAACCCAGGGTCACAAATAAGTTAGATACATCTCCGTCAATTTGAGTTGGAGGCGAGATCCTCTCGCCTCCCAGGTATGTGTTCTAAACCCCTGTCTTCAATATCATGCTATATACTGTCATTGGGATCGCTGACGACTTGTTTGGACACCACCTGTGTTGAGTTGGTGGTGATGTGTAGTATATTTTAGTATGTGTATATGTTTTTAGTTAAATTTTACTGTTTTTATCGTTTCCATGCTTGTTTAGGATTAGTTTGTTTAGTTTAGTTGTTGTTTTGTGCTGAGTTTTGACTTCATCTAGGCCTATACCCGATAATGATTCTGTCCCCTGATTGTTTTGAGGTCAAGCGTAAAGCTCATTCATGTGTGTTCTGTGTGCTTGACGTATTATCTTAGTAAAAGTTATTGTGGATCCTAAATGCACGAGCACGTAAACTCAGTATAGCACTAACTAATTGATTTGAAACCGATTATCCTTCACTCAATTTTATGACAATAGGGATTCTAGAACTTGATTTGAGGGAAATTCGAGGCGAAATCCTAGGCAAGGTTGTTTAGGAGATATGATTTAGGCAATCATTTGATCGCTTGAGCCTTTTGAAGCCTACCATGCAATATCATTATCCCTCGTTACCCTGTCGAAGCCTAATAGCCGTTTCAATTCTGAACACTTAACAAATACCCTAGCCGATTGAACTTTTTCCAAACCTATATCACTAAATTGAAGGCACAATTTGAGTGAATCAAGTTAGCATTTCGCTACTTGATGTGAGCGGTTGGGTTTAGGCCGAAATTCTAATTTGGTTCGGTATTTGAGTACTTGCTTGTCATTTGTCGTTTAAATTATTTGCACATTCCTAAGGTTATAAGAATTCGAATACATTTTGGGGTGTGTTACTTAATCATTATTGCACACTCTTAAAATTGTAGAAATTCGAATGAGTTTGGGGGTGTGTTAAACAAAAAAAAAAAAGAGTATCTTTTTGACATGACAAGTGAGTACGACGTTCTTAAACGTTTATTCAGGGTTGTTTCTAAAAAATATGGGGTTTCGAGTGTGAGTGTGCCAAGCGATGTGCCTCGGGTAACGTTAAGTTAACGACGTTAACCTATTTTTTATTCCAAAATACCCTTGGCCATTATTGCAAAACCAAACCAAGTCCTATTGATCTTATTGAACCTCTGAGCCTACATTAGTAGAGAATAGATCCCAGGTCAGGCGTATGGATTCCCTATACCTTAAAAGTTTTAGTCATGATCTTTATTTAGGGATAATCCCATCTAATCAATGGATAGTAGTATAATTGAGTTTAATCACACACACTTAAACATGATCTAGAATGGCGCTTACTATTTTTGAATGTTGAAATTCTAGAACACCACATGGTGTGATTTATGCTTGAACTTGATAGGATTAGGGGCCGATGAGGGAAAAATCTGTCGGCCGGTAGATGATAATCAAAACTTACACATTTTTGTTTTTAATGTTTTTCGTTTGTAGTTTTTAATTTCATAATTAGTTTGTATACTTTCTCTATTGTGTGGGTGTTTTTCTCGAGGACTAGCAAAATTCTGAGTTTGGGGGTATTTGATAGGTGTAAATTACCTACGTATTTCCAATCCGAATTTGTTAGTTTTCGAGTATGTTTATAGTTATTTTATATGTTTTAATATGTTTTTATACTTTTTGTATAAATCAGGTGTGTGGAGCAAAAAAGATAAGAAACTGGAGTGAAAACGATGAGATCGAACTGAAGGGGAGTCGAAGTTACGATGGATAAACAAGCAAGGAGGCAAAAATATAAAGGAACCCCACCGCCTAGGCGTCCAGACCTTCGCCTAGGCAGTGAAGATGCTGAGAATGACAAAAGGCTACTGACAGCCCATCGCCTAGGCAGGAAATTCCTCCGCCTAAGTAGAAACCCCAGTGAAACATTTTCAAGTCCACCGCCTACTTCTTCGCCTAGATGGTCACCAAACCTACAAAGCCGGTACAGGTGCTATAACTTCAAGACTATTTTGGACTATGATTCAATCCGATTTTGGAAATACTCAAAACATGGAAGTTGTATATCTTTTCCTTATCTTTCAGTAGCTTTTTAAATCAACTCAATCAGAGTTCGGATGAAGAAGTTACGGCCAAAACACAATTGTAAACCTGCAGTAACTTTGCCTAGGCGAAATTCTGGCAAAAAGTTAACCGACTTAACTTTGTCTAGGCGAAGTGTAAAACCTAAGTTATATGATGTACGTCATAAATAGTCGCATTATAGAACGTTAGAGAATTTTAGGGTAAAAATTTTATTGATAAAAACTCAAATCAAAAGTTGGGGATTAAATTGGGAATTTGGGAAACGCAAAAATTTAAACTTAAGATTCAAATTGGCAATTAGAAATCGAAAGTAAAAATGTTAGGGGTAAAATCATAATTTTGGAACTTTTAAAACTTAGACTTATCAAAATAAGAATCCTAAAGGAAATGAGGGGAGGAAAGTGTAATTTAAACTTTTTTTTTTTTTTTTTAATATACGCATGACTATACCCACACGGCAAACGGACGGCAATCCACCGGCTAAGGAGGAGAGATCGAGGGACGATGTGGAAAGCTTAGAAATTGTTTAGCCACTAATTTCATGCATGAAAAACCCTCCTACGTGTGAAGAAGGATGAAATTGGAGGAAAAGAAACTCAAAAATTCTAGAGAGAGAAAGAGAACCGGAGCGGAAGGAGGTCGTCGATTTTTCTTGAATCGACGTTCCTCCAGCAGCGTGGGCGTGTGATCATTTCAAACAATTCCAGGGAGAGAGAGGGATTGGTTCGGCTGGTGGCGTGGTCCGTCAACGGAGAGGTGGTCCGCGTGTTAGCGTTTCCGGTGAGCGGAGTTGTGGATCGTCGTTCGACCATCAACGATCATCGGGAATGTGAGTATTTATATGTATTTCTTCAATTAATTGTTAGACGTATGCATGCATGAGCATAACGAGCTAGGCCGGTGAGTTTCCGGCGGTGTGCTCGGTTTTTGTTTTCCGGCTGCATGTGGGTTTGCGTGTGTGTGCTCGAATTTCCTGGCTACTGGGTATGAGTGTACGTGTGTATGAAATGTATAATGTGTCGACAAAAATCCAGTGTAAATGGAGGGGGAAAAACCGAGACGGAGAGAGAGAGAGAGAGAACGATAGACGCGGTGGCGGTGGTGGGAGTTGGTTGCGGCTGCTGTGTGCCGCCGTGTGTATGGGTCTCCGTTGGCAGAGATCGTTGGTCCCGTGGCGTGCCGTCGGCAGTGGCATGCACGCATGGTTGCATGCATGGGTATGTGTGTGTGTGTGTGTGTGTGTGTGTGTGTCGCAGGGTGCAGGGGCGTGAACAGTGGCGGCTGTATATGTGGTGGAGCTGCTGAGATGGATAGAGGGGGTGTCAGATGGACATCGGGGGTGGTGCGGGGGTTGACAGGTGAGACGGCAAGGAGGGAGAAGCCACCGGCAGTCGGCAGGGGTAGAGAGAGAGAGACGGCCGTCAGAGAGAACCGAAAAAAAAAAAAAAAGGAAAAAAAGAAGAAAAAATTACACAACTGACCCCCAGCAAAAGGGGAAAATTCCACTCCAAATAAAAACCCTTTTCGCGGCCCGTGAATAACTTGGAAAGGATCTCATTTGCCGTTAAATTTATTTTAGTTTGTTAAAATTCAATCTTAGCCTAAAATCTTTGTAACTGGAGTAATAAATTGGGATCGTTCGTATTACGGGATTTCTTATGTAATAGATAATGGAACAAAATTATAAAGAATAATAACAAATCTCATAGATAAAATATGGGGAATAGAAAATGCGGAACTTAGGGCCTGCCTTACATGCCGAGGTGATTTTACATGAAATATTAACTTAGACCCTATCATTGCTAGGTTCGCAAACGCCAACACCTCGGTAAGCTTTGGACCGTGAGGTTTTTGTAACGCCAAAACCGAGGTGAGTGTACTGTCTTCTCGCCAAATTATTTGTATATGTACATACATGATGAAAAATGGTTGTACTTAAATTAGATGTTTTTAAACCATTATGTGATGATTAGACAATATTATTGTGTGATGTTGATTCGTTTCGGCGGAGTGATGTTTATCCGCTTCAGCGGAGTGATGTTTATCTGCTTCGGCAGAGTGATGTTAGACATTTGTACTGCGCAGTAATGATCCGCTTCGGCAGAGTGATGGGTGTTCGTAGGAAGGCATATCCTATGGATAGTACGGTACCGTTTCAAACTCCCGATCGTGAGGTTAAAACGATCACCATGGCTAGCCAGTGTGCGTTGTGGTTTGGGGTGTGATGTTTTGTTTATTTTGGGATGGTTTATTATTATTTCAGGCGATTGGTATTATATTTATACTGCATGGTTATAAAAATGGAACTTATATACATATATTACTTCATTTTCACTGTATATATGATGCTTATGATGAATCCATGTGTAAATGTTATGTTATCTAGTAGGTATTATTATCACTAAATAAGAATGATTGTATTGAGAAGGCAGTACACTCGCAGGTAAAATGGCTAGGAATCGGCTCCCTACTGGCACAGGGTAGAGTCCGTCAATGGTATAGCGAGGAGTTAAAATTTTCGGGAAGTGCCGCCTGAGGCGAACCTAGGAAAGGTTCATCGTTTTTTTTTTTTTTTTTTTTTTTTTTTTTTTTTTTTTTTTTGCTGTTCTAGAAGAAAAATTTTGGGACAATGTGTCCCTAGCTTGGAAAGATGTTTATGACTTTTATTTTGATTATTTGTATAATTATGAATGCATAACGTCGTTTTCTAGTTAGTTTGTCGCCTGGGTAAGGTCGTGTCGACGTCACGCTGGCCCCACAGGTGATGGGTGTCCGGGGTGGGGTGTAACAATTTTTGGTATCAGAGCCTAGGTTATAGGTTCTGTAGACTTGTCAAGTGTCGTGCCCGTAGAGGATCATGGGATGGGAAACGTGCCAATCGTCTAGTCAGTAGGGGACCCTAAGATAAGGTGTTAGTGGATGCTTTTAATACTCACAAAATAGTTAATTAACGTATGTTAACTATTGGCATTTCTCTGGTTGACCTAGTTAATAGTTGAGTTGGATTTTATGACTGATAACATGTATGGAAGGAGAACGTGAAACCTCTGGAAGTGTGGGACCTCAGAGGCAGGAGGAAACCCCGAGGTAAGTGGAGCCTCAGGAACAGAGAGATAGGGAGCAGGAAAGTTTGCAGATTGTAGGATCCCACACACAGGGTGACAGGTTGCAGGGAAGTTTAGACGCGGTCGAAAGAATTTTGCGGGCCGCTACTCGACTAACGGAGCAACAAGCGAGGATTATGGAAAGTCAGAGGGCTCAAGGTGATACCGCCACATCTCAAGCGGTATGACTGAAGATGTTTAAGGAGTTAGACCCTCCGGCTTTCACCGGGACAGCGTGGGTCCAGCTGATGCAGAGAATTGGATCAGAGGCGTCGGGCACGTATTTGAGGCGATGGGGATTGTTGACGATAGTCGAGTTCCCCTTGCCACTTTTCAATTGAGGGAGGAAGCCGAGCACTGGTGGGAGAAAATGAAAAGACTGATTTCCAATTCTGGTGAAGAGATCACATAGGACCGTTTCGTCGCCGCGTTTAATGAGAAGTACTTTCCCGAGTCTTATCGATTCTAGATGGAGGAGGAATTCATAGTCCTGAATCAGGGAAAGATGACTGTTCAGCAGTACGAGGTTAAATTCGATGCTTTATCCCATTTTACCCCTGATCTGGTAAAAACGGAGGAGGGAAAATACAAACGTTTCCAGAAAGAACTTCAGTTAAAGATCCGCTCCAGGCTGGCAAGCAAGCAAATTAAGAATTATGCAAAGCTGGTGAATACGGCAAAGTTGGTGGAGAGGGATATACAGGAAGCCGCCGAGAGTCGAGAGCAGTACAAGAAAAGTAGATTTGAGTCACCTAGCAGATTTTCGGGTGGTACTTCGCGGGGGACGGTAGTTCGATCGCTAATTGCTCAGGCCTCATCATTTGGCCAATTCGCCAGGAACCGTGGTTCCCGGCAATCCTACCCTAGGCAACAATAAAGTGCATTGGAAGCTAGTGTTGGTCTGCAGAGGCAAGAACGGAATCAGCCGTCGAATCGGGCTGGAGGGGATAAATGTTATCATTGTGGAGCTACGGGTCACTTTGCAAGAGACTGTCCTGTGGAAGTCCCGATATGTTTCCACTGTCATGTGCCAGGTCATAAATCTATAAATTGTCCGAAACTTGATTCTACATTCGTACCTCCAGCGAGCAGTATGGGTAGTACGGGTCCTAGTACCGCCCAAGGACTTGGTAGAGGATCACCGGGTAGACCTCCAACGCGAGGCCGTGTCTTTGCTACTACGCGACAGGATGCTCAGGCTACTCCTGAGGTGGTCACAGGTATTATATCTTTATATGCTAAAGATGCTCGTGTACTTATTGATCCCGATTCTACGCATTCTTTTGTTTCGGCAACCTTTATGATGCAAGTAGGCAGATTTCCCATTTCTTTATCCTAGCCTATTGTCATTTCTAGTCCAGTGGGTGAGTCGGTATGGATCGATAGGGTGTATAAGGACAGTCCACTTCGGTTTGGGGATAGAGAGTTATTGGCAGATCTGTTACCCCTCAACATTCACGATTTCGATATAATACTGGGTATGGATTTGTTATCTGGATATCATACCACGGTAGACTATTTCAAGAAGGAGGTGATATTTTGAATCTCAGGCGAGCCAGAGTTTGTATTTGCTAGAGATAGAATTATCACTCCTACCTGTTTAATTTCCGTGCTAGAAGCCAGGAAATTATTAAAAAAAGGCTGCCAGGGATATCTTGCGCACATAATTGACAATAAGTAGAGAGAAACTCCGGTGGAAGATATTCCCGTAGTCTGGGATTTTCCTGACATATTCCCGGAAGAATTACCAAGGTTTCCCGTCGATAGAGAAATGGAATTCACGATCGAGTTAATTCCAGGCACTACCCCTATATCGATTCCACCTTATCGTATGGCACCTACTGAGTTGAAAGAGTTGAAGGTGCAGTTGCAAGATTTATTAGACCGGGGGTTCATCAGGCCCAGTGTCTCTCCATGGGGTGCCCCAGTGCTATTCGTAAAGAATAAAGATGGTACGTTGAGAATGTGCATTGATTATTGGCAACTGAATAGGGTGACGGCTCACAATAATTATCCGTTGCCGAGGATTGATGACTTGTTTGACCAACTTCAAAAAGCTAAAGTGTTCTCCAAGATAGATCTCCGATCGGGGTATCACTAACTGAAGGTCGGGGAGAGTGATGTAGCAAAAACAGTATTCCGTACGAGATACGGACACTATGAATTCCTGGTTATGTCCTTTGGATTGATAAATGCCCCTGCGGCTTTCATGGATTTGATGAACCGTATCTTTCAACCTTATCTGGACCAATTCCTTATAGTGTTCATTGATGATATTTTAGTCTATTCGCAAAGTGGAGAAGAGCATACGAAACATCTCCGGATTGTATTGCAAATGTTGCGGGAGAAGCGGTTGTATGCGAAACTTAGTAAATGTGAATTTTGGTTAGATCATGTGGTATTTTTGGGTCATGTCATTTCAGGAAATGGTATTTAGGTAGACCCGAAGAAAGTTGAAGTTGTCGTTCAGTGGGAAAGACCAAAAAATGTGATTGAAGTTCGAAGCTTTTTAGGGTTGGCAGGTTACTATCGACGATTTGTGCAAGGATTTTCCGTGATAGCTACCCCGTTGACCCATTTGACTCGCAAGGAATCCAAATTTGAGTGGACCGATAAATGTGAGCAGAGTTTCCAGGAATTGAAGAGTAGGTTGATATCGACACCAATATTGTCCCTCCCGTCCGAAGGGGGTGGTTTCGTGATTTATAGCGACGCGTCACACCAAGGGCTGGGATGTATTCTGATGCAGCATGGTCACGTGATCGTGTATGCATCCCGGCAACTGAAGAACCATGAGCGTAATTACCCGACACACGATTTGGAGTCGGCTGCAATTGTGTTCGCTCTGAAGATGTGGAGGCACTACCTGTATAGCGAGACATGTGAAATATACACCGACCATCAGGTTTGAAGTATTTGTTTACTCAGAAGGAATTAAATCTGAGGCAGAGGCGTTGGATGGAGTTGATCAAGGACTACGATTGCACCATCCATTACCATCCAGGAAAGGCTAATGTTGTAGCAGATGCTCTAAGTCAGAAATCGGCAGGCTCGGTCGCCCACCTTCGTGTTGCCCATGCTAACCTGTATGCAGAATGGAGATTGATGCGAGTTCAGTTAGCGGTTGGTCAGACGGCAGCACTGCTTGCAACTTTGACTTTAAGGCCGACGTTGATTGACCGCATTACTGAAGCTCAAAAGTCAGACATTCATTTGGAGAGGATCCGAGATGAAGTAAAAAATGGGCACAGAACTGATTATCATATCAGGGAAATGGACGAAGCTTTGATGTGTGGAAATAGGCTGTATGTGCCTAACGATGTCAATTTGAAAAAAGATATCTTGGAAGAGGCGCATAGCTCTGCATACCCAATGCATCCGGAGAGCAATAAAATGTATCGGGACTTGCATGAACATTATTGGTGGATTGGAATGAAATGGGAGATCGCAGAATTTGTGGCCAGGTGCCTTGTGTGCCAACAAGTAAAGATTGAGCATCAGCGTCCAGGTGGGTTGCTGCAACCCCTACCTATTCCAGAGTGGAAGTGGGAGCATATCACAATGGATTTTGTTTCGGGATTACCCCGTACTCAAAAAGGGTATAATTCCATCTGGGTGATCGTTGATAGGCTTACCAAGTCTGCTCATTTCCTAGCCGTAAAGACGACATTCTCTCTTGAAAAATATGCCCAGCTGTATATTGATGAGATTGTTAGATTGCATGGCGCACCGATTTCTATAGTGTCGGATAGAGATCTGAGATTTATTTCGAGGTTCTGGCCGAGTCTCCAAACTGCTTTAGGTACCAAGCTAAAATTTAACACCGCTTTCTATCCTCAGACGGACAGCCAGTCAAAGCGTATGATTCAGACGTTGGAAGATATGTTGAGGGGATGTGTTCTGGAATTTCCTGGAAGCTGGGACGATCACTTGCCGTTGATGGAGTTCGCTTACAACAACAGCTACCACTCGGCAATTGAGATGGCTCCGTATGAGGCATTGTACGGTAGGAGATGCAGAACCCCTATTTGTTGGACTGAGGTGGGCGAACGTAAGTTGTTGATGTCAGACATAGCCCAACTGACAGCAGACAAAGTAGAGGTGATTCGAGAAAAGTTGAAAATTGCTTAGAGTCGGCAGAAGAGTTATGCAGACAAGCGCTGGCCGGAGTTAGAGTTCGAGGTAGGGGATCATGTGTTCTTGCGTATCTCTCCGTGGAAAGGCATAATGAGGTTTGGAAAGAAAAGGAAGTTGAGTCCAAGATATATCGGACCTTATGAAATTCTAGAGCGGGTTGGCACAACAGCGTATAGACTCGCGTTACCGCCAGAGTTATCCCGACTGCACGATGTTTTCCATGTATCGATGCTCCGAAAATATGTGCGAGACTCTTCTCATGTGTTGACTTCGCAGCCGATTGAATTGGAAGCTAATTTGTCCTATGTTGAGGAGCCGGTCCAAATCCTAAGCCGTAAAGATCAAGTGCTGCGAACGAGGACGATTCCGCTGGTCAAGGTGTTGTAGCGTAGTCATGCGGTAAAAGAGGCAACATGGGAGCGAGAAGAAGAAATGAGGAGCAAATACCCGCATTTGTTTGACTAAGGTAAAATAAATAAATAAATAAAAAATAACGTTATTAAATAAATAAAATTTCGGGACGAAATTTCTTTTAGGAGGGAAGAGTTGTAAAACCTAAGTTATAAGACGTACGTCATAAATAGTCGCATTATAGAACGTTAGAGAATTTTAGGGTAAAAATTTTATTGATAAAAACTCAAATTAAAAGTTGGGAGTTAAATGGGGAATTTGGGAAACGCAAAAATTTAAACTTAAGATTCAAATTGGCAATTAGAAATTGAAAGTAAAAATATTAGGGGAAAAATCATAATTTTGGAACTTTTAAAACTTAGACTTATCAAAATAAGAATCCTAAAGGAAATGAGGGGAGGAAAGTGTAATTTAAACTTTTTTTTTTTTTTATATACGCATGACTATACCCACACGGCAAACGAACGGCAATCCACCGGCCAAGAAGGAGAGATCGAAGAACGACGTGGCAAGCTTAGAAATTGTTTAGCCACTAATTTCATGCATTAAAAACCCTCCTACGTGCGAAGAAGGATGAAACCGGAGGAAAAGAAACTCGAAAATTCTAGAGAGAAAGAGAGAACCGGAGCGGAAGGAGGTCGTCAATTTTTCTTGAATCGACGTTCCTCCAGCAGCGTGGGCGTGTGAGCATTGCAAACAATTCCAGGGAGAGAGAGGGATTGGTTCGGCTGGTGGCGTGGTCCGTCGCCGGAGAGGTGGTCCGCGTGTTAGCGTTTCCGGTGAGCGGAGTTGCGAATCGCCGTTTGACCATCAACGATCATCGGGAAGGTGAGTATTTATATGTATTTCTTCAATTAATTGTTAGACGTATGCATGCATGAGCGTAACGAGCTGGGCCGGTGAGTTTTCGGCGGTGTGCTCGATTTTTGTTTTCCGGCTGCATGTGGGTTTGTGTGTGTGTGCTCAGATTTCTTGGCTACTGGGTGTGAGTGTACGTGTGTATGAAATGTATAATGTGTCAACAAAAATCCAGCGTAAATGAAGGGGGAAAAATCGAGACGGAGAGAGAGACAGGACGATAGACGCGGTGGCGGTGGTGGGAGTTGGTTGCGGCTGCTGTGTGCTGCCGTGTGTATGGGTCTTCGCCGGCAGGGATCGTTAGTCATGTGGCGTGCCGTCGGCAGTGGCATGCACGCATTGTTGCATGCATGGTTGGCTGTGTGTGTATGTGTGTGTGTCGCAGGGTGCAAGGGCGTGAACAGTGGCGACTGGGTAAGTGGTGGAGCTGCTGAGGTGGATGGAGGAGGTGTCGGATGGACGTCGGGGGTGGTGCGGGGGTTGACAGGTGAGACGGCAAGGAGGGAGAAGCCACCGACGGTCGGCAGGGGTAGAGAGAGAGAGACGGCCGTCGGAGAGAACCGAAAATAGAACAGAAAAAAAAAAAAAAAAAAAAAAAAAAAGAGAAAAAGAAAAGAAGGAAAAATTACACAACTGACCCCCAGCAAAAGGGGAAAATTCCACTCCAAATAAAAACCCTTTTCGCGGCCCGTGAATAACTCGGAAAGGATCTCATTTGCCGTTAAATTTATTTTAGTTTGTTAAAATTCAATCTTAGCCTAAAATCTTTGTAATCGGAGTAATAAATTGGGATCGTTCGTATTACGGGATTTCTTATGTAATAGATAATAGAACAAAATTATAAAGAATAATAACAAATCTCATAGATAAAATATGGGGAATAGAAAATGTGGAACTTAGGGCCTGCCTTACATGCCTAGGTGATTTTACATGAAATATTAACTTAGACCCTATCATGGCTAGGTTCGCAAACGCCAACACCTCGGTAAGCTTTGGACCGTGAAGTTTTTGTAACGCCAGAAACGAGGTGAGGGTACTGTCTTCTCGCCAAATTATTTGTATATGTACATACATGATGAAAAATGGTTGTACTTAAATTAGATGTTTTTAAACCATTATGTAATGATTAGACGATATTATTGTGTGATGTTTATCCGCTTCGGCGGAGTGATGTTTATCCGCTTCAGCGGAGTGATGTTTATCTGCTTCGGCAGAGTGATGTTAGACGTTTGTACTGCGCAGTAATGATCCGCTTCAGCGGAGTGATGGGTGTTCGTAAGAAGGCATATTCTACAGATGGTACGGTACCATTGCAAACTCCCGATCGTGAGGTTAAAACGATCACCATGGCTAGCCAGTGTGCGTTATGGTTTGGGGTGTGATGTTTTGTTTATTTTGGGATGGTTTATTATTATTTCAGGCGATTGGTATGATATTTATACTGTATAGTTATAAAAATAGAACTTATATACATATATTACTTCATTTTCACTGTATATATGATGTTTATGCTGAATCCATGTGTAAATGTTATGTTATCTAGTAGGTATTATTATCACTAAATAAGAATGATTGTATTGAGAAGGTCGTACACTCGCAGGTGAAATGGCTAGGAATAGGCCCCCTACTGGCACAGGGTAGAGTCCGTCAATGGTATAGCGAGGAGTTAAAATTTTCGGGAAGTGCCGCCTGAGGTGAACCTAGGAAAGGTTCATCGGTTTTTTTTTTTTTTTTTCCCTTTTGCTGTTCTAGAAGAAAATTTTTGGGACAGATGTGTCCATGGCTTGGAAAGATGTTTATGACTTGTATTTTGATTATTTGTATAATTATGAATGCATAACGTCGTTTTCTACTTAGTTTGTCGCCTGGGTAATGTCATGTCGACGTCACGCCGGCCCCACAGGTGACGGGTGTCCGGGGTGGGGTGTGACACGAAGTTTTCTTCGCCTAAGCGAAAATCATGCAGCACACCCTTGATATTTATTAGATATTTTGAGATTTTTTGGTATAATTATAATCCCTTATCTCCTCCTCTCTTCCCTCTCTTCATTTCTTAAGGCCTTAGGCCATATTTTAGGAGTAGGGTTTGGGATTTGTGAGGGAGAGCTCTCAACCCGAGATGGAGGATGAAGAGGAAAGCGATCGTTTGATGTTTCCAGCGGCAAATCTTCGGATATCGGCTAAGTCACTCGTTTCTTCTCTTTATTTTCTTCATTTTAGTAGTTGTTGAGCATGTTTAGCTTATTTTACATTGTATAAATAGTTAGGGCCATGATTTAAATATGGATTGTAATAGGGATTAACGTATTATTTATGAAAATGTAGTTTTGGTTGAATTTTTGTTTCGTTCTTGGTTGTTCCTTATAATTTCGATTGTGTTGCCATGTTTTCTATGATTATATGCTAGTTTAGATATAATGAGAATATGGGGTTTGATACTCGAGAGTGGTAACCCCGGATTCGGACTAGGGTTAACACAACACGACAATCTAACGACCCGGGAGGGCGTTAGAAAGTGTGCAATCGATGACGTTAGGGCGAGACTCACATGACCTAGAGTCGTTAAGACGTTGAGGGGGACTTCGGCGTTAACACGAAGTCACATATTCCCCAGTCTTACACTCGGAAGAGGTGGCGAGGGAGTTTACGAACTGAGATTGTCGAATACGTCGAACGCCATTAATGTTAACTAAAATGAAATCAAACGCATTTAAATAAATAAAGTTAATCCCTAGGCAATCTACTCCCCTAAACAATCTCAAATTAGTATTTATAGTATAGTTAACTTAATTAGTATTTTAGTTTAGTATTAGTATTAAATAAAATTCCATTTTTGTCGCCTAGATAAAGTCAGGTTATGACAATCGCGATACTCGATAGTAACAACACCAATCCCTATGGATACGATACCCGACCGAAAGGTCCACTATACTAAAACTTGATCCATACGCTTGCGGTGAAAGTGCAGCGCTTATTTAGCGGCCACCATTCATCCATGCACAGATCCTAGCCTTTTCCTTGAGGTGTGTTTGGCCTAGGGGACATGTTTTTTTGTATTGATCTTCTTTAGCTTTAAAAGAATTTTGAGTGGAAGGAAAGATTCTCTCAAAGATTTGGTAATCATTACCAATCATTATCTCCCCTCCAATCATATGGATTGCACATGGATTCATTAAAGGCTTGATGTGACACATCTGGTTCAGTTTAGAGGCTAAGTACTGGTTAGTTTTACTATTTCAGTTTAGTTTCCACTAATGTTTTCCAAATGAATTGGACCTAGTCTAGACATTTCACCATTGTATTTAATGTTCTTTGATGAGTCATTGCTTGGTGAACACTCCTGCGGTTGGTTTTGGATGGAATCGGGTTAACTTATCTTGTAACTGACGATTGGTTTTCATGTTCCTAGTTAACCCTAAGATATTTTGGTGGAACTATCTATATCCTTTGAACCTAGCCATTCCATGTCATCCCAAGCATTTATTTCTTGATGGTATGTGCATTTAATGAATTGTCTAGGTGGAAAATTAATTTGATTTGGTTTCAGTAACGGGTAGTCACAATTAAAGGTTTTCGGTTACACTTAAGATATTTTACTCAAAATATCTATATACCTTGAATGTGTCATATCTATGTCATTATAAGCATTTAATTCTTGATAGGATGGAATGTAATGCACATTAAATGCCCAGCTTAGGGGGCGAACTGAATCGGTTTAGTTTCGATAATAGTTGGTTGCACCCTAAGCGTCTTGGTTTCCTTCCTAGATATTTTGTAGGCAACTTCTAGTAAGGTTATTTGGTCATTTAAAGGCCTCTTTTCCTGGACTTTAATGATGGCTAGGCCTTTAATCCATTGGGCCTAGGGTAGTTTGTCAAGACAACTTTGATTTTGGTATAATTCCAAATCAAGCCTAGCTCCTTAATTACCCTTGTGATTTAGGGCTTGTCATGACCTTTCCAAGCCTTCGTTAAGGTCTCTTGGATTGTCTTTTGGAGTTAATTTATGTAATATGCATAACTGAGATAATTGTTTTTGGTGTTAAACCGACAAGATTAAGTGAAAGTAAATATTTCATGGTCAGGGTAGGTAACCGAGTTAATTGTTTAAAATATCCTATAATTTAAGGGTAGTGGCTAATAATTATCTATACTAAATAAGGTTTAATGAAAATTAAATTTTTGTAAAGTCATTTTTTTCCTTTTTTTTTTTTTTTTTTTTTTTTTTGAGGAATAAGCAAAACTTTATTCAAGGGAGAAAAACATTACAACCTGATGTGAAGAATCCCTGATTTGTCATCCTGTAAACAAATTTTCACAGAACGAGGAAGGAAAAGCTCATTAGAAAAAACAATATAACCATGATCACTAATGTTGGCCAACGAATCAACAACCAAATTACTTTCTCTATAAATTTTCGTGATACCAATCTAAAACAATCTCAACCAATACAGAATCTTATGCCAAGAACTACGAAGAGTCCAATCAGGACACAAACCATGAATCACCTGCACTAAACCTTTATTGTCAAATTCAACAACAAGAGCTAGGAATCCATTGTGAATAGAAAGTTGAAGGCCAAAAAAGAGGCCATTAACCTCCTCCTAGAAACTAGAAATGACCTGTAACTCTTTATGAAAAGCCATGTAGAAACTAACCAGATGATTTCTTATGATACATCCACACACCGAGGTGCCAATGGAATGTTTGAAAGCTCCGTAAACATTAAGATTGAACCAACCCAATTGAGGGGGAGACCACGCACAAACAATGGGCATCCTATGAGATACCGTTTTACTAGAATACCCCTATGATCTGTAAAGAATTCAGAGCAAAGCTAGAATCAATAAAAAAAAAAAAAAAAAAAAAAAAAAAAAAAGGCTTAATAAACTTCACAAGATCCCTCAACCAATGTAACACCCGATGAATAATCTGAGAGCTCGACATCACCCGAGCTTTACCAATAACCCCATTCTTGCTCTTCCTGATTTCCTAAAAAATAATAGGAGGGACTATGCAACCCAGAATCTTAAAAACTAAATTCTCACACAAACAAGACCACCAGAACTTCACACTAACTAAGGACAATTGACAAAAGTAGTCAACTCTGAACAAAGCACTAAAATGATGCCACACCAAGCTAGCAACCTCACCGGTGCAAAATAAATGAGTCGCCTCTTCAATATGTCTAGCAGAGCAGCACCTGCAAGCAGAAACTAGAGGAATACCCATCTTAATAATATTCGCATCCACAGCTACAACATTTTCAAATAATTTCTAATTTTTTTTTTTAATTTTTAACGGAATATTTAAATTCCACAAAGTTTAATAATGGAGTAGCACAGGCGCTTGAGGAACCAACTTGATCAAAGTAGATTTTATCGAGAAAAAACCATCCCTGTTAGGCAACCAAACAAGTTGGTCTTCTTCTGAAATCAAAATTGGACAGATATCCTCTAAAAAGATAACTCATCTAAAAAGATAACTCATCCTCTGACATATCTAAACTTCTCTAAGCTTTCTACGAGACAGCCTCATGAAAATTCATATCCTCAAAGTTTGCATCAAACAAATCTCCAAGAATACCCCAACCCCAGTCTTCATACCAAAACGAAATATTATGCCCATCTCCAATAAGCCACTGGGTCATAGAAAAGAACGTCTCATCATGCTAAATAATATCTTTCCACGCTAAAGATGTATTGTTGCATGACTGCTACAGTCCAATAGGGCGATGTTTGTTATATTTCCCATGCATGTAATCACATCATAAATACTTACCCGAGACCGAATTCCGAATCATCTTCAAATTAAATGCCTGTTTTATGTCATGTAATTTGTGTAATCCAAGACCACCAACTTCTATAAGACTACATATTTTCTTCCACGACACCCAAAGACATCTCCTAATATTATCCGATAAGTTCCAGAAAAAACGAGACATAATCCTTTCAATTTTATCCCAAACTTTTAATGGAACATTAGCTGTAACAATAATGTGGAGAGGCATATAGCTTATGACATGCTTTATAAGAGTGAGTTTCCCACTCATGGATAAAAGATCCTTCTAACTTTCCAACCGAGAAGCAATTTTATCAATTAAACTGTCAAAGTAAAAGATCTTAACATGACCATAAGCAAGCAGAATACCCAAGTATATGTGATAAGTGTAATTTACCTATCTATTTCCAAACCGAACTCGTTAGTTTTCGAGTATGTTTATTACGTTTTAATACGTTTTTATTCTTTTTATATAAATCAGGTGTGTGGTGTAAAAAAGGACAAAAACGGATCATAAACGATCAAATCGGATTAACAACGGTGGGAAGACAAGCATAGAGACAATATTCTGAAATGCAGCCCACCATCGCGGTGTCCAGACGATTGCCGCAGCAGTCAATATGTAGAAAGAGGCCTTTTCTTATTGAACATCCACCA
The DNA here is from genome assembly GCA_016647705.1 of Eucommia ulmoides. NCBI lineage: Eukaryota > Viridiplantae > Streptophyta > Magnoliopsida > Garryales > Eucommiaceae > Eucommia > Eucommia ulmoides. Next base: position 36,468,360 of record CM028340.1, read on the forward strand.
CTGTGTAGAGAAGCCTCTGCACCCATCGCTGCCTCCACCGCTGTGGCGAAGATCAAACCGATATACACACCACCATGGCGGTCACTCTGCACTAGATTTAGGATATTTTTTAGATTTTTTTTGTTCCCTATTTTTTTCTCCTCTCCGCTCCTCTCCTCCGATAAAATTAGACCCCTTAGGGCTTAGGATATTTTAAGAGTGTTTTGGAGAGTGTTCAACCAATTCCAAAGGAAAACAATACGTTACGAAGAAGAAAAAGCGATCTTGAAGCTTTTTAAGCGACAAATCTTTGGATTACGGCTAAGTTTCTTTCGTTTGTTCTTTATTTTCTTAACTTCGGTAGGTTGTTGATCATGTTTAGCTCGTATTTCCATATATAAATGGTTATGGCCATGAGCTAAATGGATTTTGTCTAGAGATTAATAATATTTATGAAAATGTTGTTTGTTTGAGTTTGTGTTTCGTTAATAGTTGTTCTTCTCTATTTGATTGTGTTTGTCATATTGTTATGTTTATTATGCTTAGATAGATATATTGAGAATGCAGGGTTTGACACTCAGGAGAGGTAACCTCGAATTCAGACTAGGGTAAACACAACACGATAATCTAATAACCCGGGAGGGAGTTAGAAAGTGTGCAATCAATGACTTTAGGGAAAGACTCATGTGACCTAGTATCTTTAAGATGTTGAGCGGGACTTCTTCGTTGAAGCGAAGTTGCATATTCACTCGTCTTACACTCGGGAGAGGTGGCACGTGAGTTTACGATACAGAGATTGTCGGATAGGTCAAATACCGTTATTGTAAACTAAATGAGACCAAACATGTTTTTGTAAACAAAATTAATCCCTAGGAAATCGTTTCCCTAAACATCTCAATATAATATTAGTATAATTAGATTAATTAACGTATTGTTAGAGTTAATTAATTATAAACACATTTTTACCGCCTTGATAAAAGTAGATTATGACAATTACAGTACTCGATAACAATCTCAATCAATCTTTGTGGACACGATACCCTTACTCTCCCGATCTATACTAAAACTTGGCCCCTACACTTGTGGTAAGAGTGGCCGTTATATACGCACCACCAAGTTTTTGGCACTGTTGTCGGGGATTTATTTTTAGATTATTGCTGATATTGTGAGTAAATAACCTGATTTTAATTTAGGCATTTTTTTTTATTTATAATTTTTTCTTTGTAGTTTTGTTTTTGTTTTTACTGCAGGGTACTGGATGATGTTAGATCAACAAGTGCTTTTGCATTTTTTTCAACAGGATTTTAAGCCATTTTATAGTGCTTGGGATCGTTACAAGGAATTGTTGTTCCAATTTCCAAACCATCGTCTCCTGAGGGAGTGTCAACTACTGAACTTTCTTGATAGGTTACTAGCCGCAACAAGAAATTGGGTTGAAAGAGAAAACAGTACCACCTCTTTCAACCAACTAACCGCGGATGAAGCCTATTGGTTGTTAGAAGACATGGTGGAGTATGATTTTTAGAGTTGGAATTATTTTCCCAGTCACCAAAGCTTGGGGGATAGTTTTAACACTACGGCGTTGTGGATTGACATTTCGAATCAAGATGAGGAGTCTTCCCCAGCCTTAAAAGACATGTTCACTATAGTTATGAGAGAAACTTAGAGAGTCTTGAGGAAAACAAATGATCAGATCAATGAGCATGAGGATTGTTTTGATTTTATTGAGACAGTCTGCGCCGATATTGATATGACCGTAATGTCTTTTCAGACGCAAATCGGTCAGCTTATCTACTCGATTGAGGCCAAGTCAGACGTGGTGGCACTGGGAGATACACAAGCCACATTTATCGAAAGCCACCACAAGGAACCGGAAACGAACGGGAGGAGCTTGGGAGAATTCATTATTGAAGCTGAAAATGAGAGAACCCAAGAGTAGATTGGCGATGAAAATTCACATATTAATCATTGTGAATTTTCACCGTTTGAATTTCATCTTATGACGCCGAAGTCGATCCAAGACGATCATATCTACGACAATCCGATGTGGCTCACTTGTCCTTCGTCGCCGTTAGCAACTTTCTTTTATGCCCACCAAGTACATGAGCCGGTGAAGTGTGATGTTGAAAGATCGATCCATTCAAAGCAATATCGCGCCAGTCTTGAGGGCGTATTAAACCAAGACCCGTACGTGGTGTTATTTGACATGTACTACGGGTAGAAACCACTATTTGACGAGCACTTCGGCATGTCAGGCTGACGACTATAAATCAAGCGCTTTTTGGGAGGCAACCTAAGGAAAAAAAATAAGTTAGATTCATCTCCGCTGACTTGATTCGAAGGCGAGATTTTCTCGCCTCTCAGGTATGTGTTTTAAACCCTCGTCTTAATTATCATGCTATATGCTATCATTAGGATCGCTGACGGGTCGTTTTGGGCATTACCTGTGTTACGTTGGTGGTGATGTGTAATATGTTTTAGTATATGTTTTAGTATATGTTATGTTTTACTGTTTTTATCGTGTGCATGTTTGTTTAGAATAGTTATTGTTATTTGCTGAGTTTTGACTTCATCTGAGCCATTACCCGATGATGCGTTTGTCCCCTAATTATTTATTGAGGTCGAGCGTAAAGCTCATTCATGTGTGTGTTGTGTGCTTAACGTATCGTTTTAGTAAAAGTTATTGTAGATCCTAAATGCATGAGCCGTAAACTCAATATAACACTATCTAATTGATTTAAAAATAATTATTTGTCACCCACATTCTTGACAATAGGGATTCTAGAACTTGATTTGGGGAAAATTCGAGGCGAAATCCTAGGCGAGGTAGTTCAGAAGATATGATTTAGGCAGTCATTTTGTCGCTTGAGCCTTTTAAGCTTACCATGATATATCATTATCCCTCGTTACCTTGTCGAAGCCAATAGCCATTTCAATTATGAACACTTAACTAATACCATAGCCAATTGAACTTTTTCCAAACCTATATCGCTAAACCAAAGGCACAATGTGAGTGAATCAAGTTAGCATTCGTTATGCCACTTGATGTGAGCAGTTGGGTTTTGGGTGAGCTATTAATTGGTTCGGTATTCGAGTCATTTTTCGTTCATATTTCACACATCCCTTAAATTGTACAAATCAAATAAGTTTGGGGGTCTGTTTGGTTAAAAAAAAAACTATGTCAATATAGTTTATTTTTGTTTCTTTTTGACAAGTGAGTACGTCAGTCTTAATAGATTGCTTAGGGTTATTTTCAATTTTTATCTGTGGGGTTTTGAGTGTGAGTGTGAGTGTGCCAAGTGATGTGCCTTGGGTAACGTTAAGTTAACAACGTTAACCCGTTTTCCCTTCCAATTTACCCTTGTCCATGTTCCTTAACCGAACCAAGACCTATTGATCTTTTTGGACCTCCGAACCTACATTAGTGGAGAATAGAACTCGGGTCAGGCGTATGGATTCCCTATACCTTAATGGTTTAAGTCATGAACTTTATAGAGGGATAATTCATCTAATTAACGAATAGTTGTATAGTTGAGTTTTAACACACACACTTTGATAGGATCTAGAATAACGCTTACTATTATTGAACGTTGAAATTCTAGAACACCACATAGTGTGATTTATGCTTGAACTTGATAGCATTGGGGGCCGATGAGGGAAAAATCGTTTGGTTGGTAGATGATAATCAAAACTTGCACATTTTTGTTTTCAGTGTTTTTCGTTTTTAGTTTTTAATTTTGTAATTAGTTGTTATATTTTCTCGTATTGTGTGGGTGTTTTGCTCGAGAACTAGCAAAATTTCTAGTTTGCAGGTATTTGATATGTGTAATTTACCTATCAATTTCTAAATCGAACTCGTTAGTTTTAGAATATATTTATTACGTTTTAATACGTTTTTATTCTTTTTGTATAAATCAGGTGTGGGGGTGAAAATGGATGAAAACGGATCATAAACGATCAAATTGGATCAAGAACGGTGGAAGAAAGGTGGAAAAAACGAGCATAGAGGTAATATTATGAAATGCAGACCACCGCCGCGGCAATCAAAATGCAGAGAGAGGTCTTTTTCTTGCTGAACATCCACCGCTGAGGTAGTGACCTTACCGCCGTAGCGGCGAAACTGTAGAGAAGCCTCTGCACCCACCCCTGCCTCCATCGTTGTGGCAAAGATCAAACCGATATACCCACCGCCGTAGCGGTCACTCTGCACCAGATTTAGAATATTTTTTAGATTTTTTTTTGTTCCCTATTTTTTCTCCTCTCCTATCCTCCGGCTAAATTAGACCCCTTAGGTCTTAGGATATTTTGAGAGTGTATTAGGGAGTGTTCAACCAATTCCGAAGGAGAAGAACACGTTACGAAGAAGGAAAAACGATCTTGAAGCATTTTTAGCGACAAATCTTTGGACTACGGCTAAGTTTATTTTGTTTCTTCTTTATTTTCTTAACTTTGGTAGGTTGTTGAGCATGTTTAGCTTGTTTTTCATTGTATAAATGGTTATGGCTATGAGCTAAACGAATTTTGTCTAAGGATTAATAATATTTATGAAAATGTTGTTTGTTTGAGTTTGTGTTTCGTTAATGGTTATTCTTCGCTATTTGATTGTGTTTGCCGTATTGTTATGTTTATTATACTTAGATAAATATATTAAGAATACGGGGTTTGACACTCGGGAGAGGTAACGTCGAATACTTATTAGGGTAAACACAATGCAACGATCTAATAACTTGGGAAGGAGTTAGAGAGTATGCAATCAATGACGTTGGGGTAAGACTCCTGTGACCTAGTGTCATTAAGACGTTGAGCGGGACTTCTTCGTTGATATGAAGTCGTATATTCACTCGTCTTACACTCGGGAGAGGTGGCGAGTGAGTTTACGATACATAGATTGTTGGATAGGTAGAACGCTGTTACTGTAAACTAAATGAGACCAAACACATTTTTGTATACAAAGTTAATCCCTAGGCAATCGTTTCCCTAAACATCTCAATATAATATTAGTATAATTAGATTAACTAACTTAGTATTAGTATTAATTAATTATAAACACATTTTTACCGCCTAGATAAAATTAGGTTATGACAATTACGGTACTCGATAATAATCTCAACCAATCCCTGTGGACACGATACTCTTACTTTCCCAATCTATACTAAAACTTGACCCGTACACTTGTGGTGAAAGTGACGTGCGTTAATTACGTGGCACCAATATGAAAGGAAAATCTCCTATTTGGAAAGAGGTCATCGAGTAAATGAGATTATTACGAGCAGTAGAGCAACCCCTATGCGTATAAAAATTACTTTTCGTGGCATAAATTCTTTGACCTAAGGCTTACTGGTAAGTGTTAAGCACATGCATCGAGTTACGAATAGAAGAAATATGGCCATTGCAGAATAATAGATTGTCATCAGCAAAAAGCAAATGAGTGATAATAGGGCAACCATTGTTTGTAATATATAGAAGAATGAAACCCTCTTCAACCGCTTTAGAAAAAGCCTGACGCAAAACGTCTTTCGTTAAAATAGAAAGGAAAGGGAAAAGAGGATCTCCATGACATAAACCCCTCCCACTAGTGAAACGTCCTTGTAAACCCCTTGAAATAGCACCGAAAATTGGATGTTAGAAACACATTCCTTAATAATTGAGATGAAGGTCATGGAAACCAAACTTACGTAAAACTTCAAACAAAAAATTACATTCTAGTCTGTCGTAAGCTTTCATCATGTCAAGCTTAAAAATGACATTATTACCACGAACCATTTTACCAATATCCTTAGTTAATTCTTGAGATAAACTCACTGGTTCGACCATAGACCTAGCCTTAACAAAACCATGTTGTTGAATCGATATCAGAGAAGGCAAAATAAGCGCCAACCTAGTAGCTAAAGCCTTTGAAAAAATCATATAAACCACGTTACAGAGGCTTATGGGATGGAAATCACTAAGAGAGAAAGAGTTAGACTTCTTAGGAATAAGAAGTAGAAGAGTGCTAGTATAAGTTTCCAGATGTTTGGGGTCCTTTAAGAAGCAATTAGCAGCAGCAACAACATCTTTATCAATCATGGCCCATACAGATTGGAAGACAGACGTAGAAAATTAATCAAGCCCAGGGGCACTATCAACTTCAATATTCCACACCACTTCTTTGAATTTTTTTTCTACTATAAACAGCCTCAAGAGGCCCTTACTAACAAACTTAGATAGAAGAGGAGGAATAACATCAAGAAAATTGTCATGAATGTTAGTAGAACCAACATAGTAAAGCTTTTTATAAAAATCAATGGCCGCCATATGAAACTCATGAGGGTCCACAAGAAAATCCTCCTTTTCATTTTTTATCGCTGAGAGATTAAGAAGTTTATGTTTCTCCTTGACAGAAGCATGAAAGTAACATGTATTTTTATCCCCCGACTAAAGCTATTTTTCCCGAGACTTTTGCTTCCATTAAATTTCCTCGTTCAACAAACAACAAGATGGTTTGTCATTAGCATTTTTAAGCTCTAAAACTATTGAATCAGACCAACCATCTTGCAAGATCAAATCAAGCGCTTCCACCTTATCTCGCCAGGTTTCTAGTTCGGTGAAGATATTCCCAAACACCTCCTTGTACCAAGACTTAAAGACTTGACGAGTTTGCTGAGGTTGTGACCTAACCTAACCAAAGGATCATAATAGTTGGAGGTCCAAGCAAAACGAACAACATCTAAATATGAGACATGATTAACCCACATTCTTCAAAATCTATACAACCTAAGTCCTAAATAAGTCATGGCTATAGAGTTAAATAGCAAGGGACGATGATCAAATGACTCTCTTGGCAAATGAGTCACTTTTCCTGTATAAGTAGAACAAAAAATAGGAGATACCAGAACTCTATCAAGGCGAGATTATTATAGAGCCCTCTATTATTGCAAAACGTAAAAATGGAACCAATAAATCTCGATTCAATCAAACCAGCTCCCAGAATACAATCTTCAAAGTTGACATACCTCAACGCGAAGAAGGATACGACCCTTTTCTCCTCTTGGCTGCGAATAATATTAAAATCCCCGCCCCAAATCACTGGTAACGAATTAAGGGCCATTAAATCCAAAAGAGAAGTCCATAATTCCCTTCTTTCTAGAATAAAACAAGTAGCATAAACAATCACCACCAATACTTCCATGTTGAGCTAAGAGATAGAGCAAAAAATAAATTGTTTATGCTTCTTTATCAGAGTAACCTGGAAGACATTCTTCCATAATAACCAAATTTTGCCTCCAACCTCCTGATTAGAAATACCTTTATGAAGCCACATGGATTTATTAACATGAATCAAATTGATATCATCTATCCATGGATCAATAAGACCCACTATAGAAACTTTATGTTGATTAACCATTTTTTTTTAATGTAGTAAGTGTAGTTGGATTACCTATACCCCTACAGTTCCAAAAAATGAAGGAATCGGTTGTGGGAAACAATTTTAATTGATCTTAAGACCCATAGTCTGAGAGTTGCCTCTCATACCATTAGTCTTCTTCGGACAACCTCTTTTCCAAGCAACAACAGTAAACTCTCCATCCTCCAGCTGATTGGAAACTAAACCATCCCCTACATTCTAAGCATTTTCTGTAGCATCACTAACATGAATAGTCATGTTAAACCCAGTAGTGGTAGTGACATCTTTCTCAATTTACTTTTCTGCCACATTCGCGGTATTAGTGATTTCCTCATGATGAGAAGACACTACACCAGTGGAATTTTACACAAAAACATGTTCGTGGTCTGGAACATGAATTTTAGGTCCATCAACATTCTCCATATTCTATATGTAATCATCCTCCACATGATCGTCAGATTTTTCTCCCACCTTAGAATCTACCTAATCATTATCATTTTACTCTACCTCTTTTTACAAATTTGAAGTCTGCCATTTTTCCTTAACCATATGCGAATTATCATTTCTTTTCTTAGCAATTCTCTTCTTTCTTTTCATAGCCGATTTGGAGATATTAGTCTCCATAACTTTATTCTTTCCATTTGTCTGATCCTCCTTTGATACTGTGTCATGGGGAATAAAAATCCTCCTGTGATAATTTGCATGGAAGTAACCCCACATGTTAAAAAAAGTACAAAACAACGGTAATTTATCATATATCACTTCTTGATAATATCCGTCTTGTTTCCCAATCCAGATTTTTGAGGGGTGGGGTTTAGCCATATCCATCTTAATACAGACCCTAGCAGCATTAAGTCGAGTCAGAGTTAAGGTTGTAGAATCAATAGCAAAAACTGATCCTATAGTACTCACTAAAGTACGTAGCAATCCTAGGACAAAATAATTCAACGGAAACTTTGGGAATTGAATCAAAACAAGGGACCTAGACGCATCCTATCAAGTATTATATGCCTTGTTCAATCTATAAATCCTATAAAAGAAACCTTTGACAAACATGACTTCCCTCGTTAATACTCGAAGCATATCCGGCTCCAATTGAAACCAAATAAGTAAGGAACGTGACTCCATAAGACCCATGGAGAACTGACCCTCCAAATTCCAATTAATCTTGATTACTCCTTGAATCTCTTCCAAAGACAATCGTCCCGCCAAGAATTTCAAAATAACCGCTTTATCAAAAATGGATTCAAATTGAGTAATTGTCGAAAGGAAAAACGAGACTGCTGGATTTTTATCCTTCACGTATGTTCATGCTTGAACCACGAAAGTAGGCAATATAGAGGAAACCAATAATGGGACAGCATATGATTGGACAAATCATGAATTGCTAATAGGGCGAGCTTCCTTATATGTCAACACATCTACATGAGAAGGGTCTGGGCTTTACGAAGAAGCCATGGCTCATAAAATCAAAAAAATAGAAAGACCTATGCACATAGCAAACTGAAACGATGAAGGAAATAGAACAAAATCCAACGTCCAAGGAGATTAGACGAAGAAGAATTACACGCCGACGATCAGACAACACTAGTGGAGAGGGAAAACGATGGTTGTGCTAGGGCTGCATGGCGCTATAGATGGTTAGGGTTTTTTTGCACTATTACCTCCATTTAGTAAAGTAAAATCATTTTAGACCCACTTAAATTATGAAAATTTTGTGATTGACCTAAAACTTTTAATTAACTGCATTTTGTCAAATTTAACAGTTTCAGTATTTTTTCATGTTTTTGGGTATTCTTGTATATTATACAGTGCAATCTCAGGTATAAATTAATTTCCTTTAAACCCAAGTTTAAAATTTATCTGAATTTGTACTTGATCTAATACTAACTAGACGGAATAATATGCGGTGTCTACAATCACTATTTTACTAATTACTGTATTTATTTCATGTCGTCGTCTTTCAAATTGTCGTCTTTTCATTTTCATCCTAACCATCGTCATTCTCACTGATGTTGTTGTTCGTACTGTGCTTCAATAAAATGTCACATTCATAAATATCCCCATGAATTGTGAATATTCACATGTAGTTCCCGAATATAACACTACTATTTCATGCAGCAAAATGACGCAAGTAATTGTGAATGTTCACATATGTTATTATGTCCCACAGAATGCTACAATTTTGTATGGTATATCACTCTTTAAAGTAGATTAATTGTGAACATTCACAAATCTTATGCTTATCTCTTTTGCAAAATATCTTATGGATATTTGTGAATGTTCATAATTATTTACATTCCATTACAAAATGTAAGTTGTGTGACTATTCACGTTTATAATCATAATTTTCGTGAATATACACAATACGTTTCGATTATCTAACCTTCTATTTTGTTTTTCGTAATATTTATGTGAATATTCACATTGATAATCACAAAATATGACATAGATACTACATTAAAATCAAGTTGGATATGAACGTTCACAAATCCTATGAGTATTCTTGTTCACAAACTTGATGGATATATGTGAATGTTCATAATCGTTAATATGACTAGGGGAAACTACATCAACAACATGAAAAATATGTATAATATGAACAAACATGTAGTGATCTACATACAAACGATTATGGTACTAACCTGCGATTTTCCTTGCAAAATTATTCTTTACTAATGTTGTTTTTGTATTTCAGAAATATCAAAATGGAAGAGGGAATGCCAAAATTCAAATTTGCATGAACAAAATAAATAATAGAAAACTAGCCAAAATATAACTTGTCGTAACCAACATTTCTAATATAATACCCATGATTTAAGCAAGGTCAAGATTGTCTGGTCGATAATGCAAATTAATTGTCAAGGACTACACACCGATGCAATTAAAAAAGGATTATTTTAACAACAATATATTAAATAGGCTTATTTTTCTATAGCAATTTTAAATATTGGGTAAAACAATAAAAAACAATAAAAAATTTATTTAAGAAAATGTAAGTGTGTTAAAACATCACCCTATCTATTCATTTTTTTTACATTGCAATAGAGAGGTTTAAACAAATAATATGCTCCAACAAATTCTCTATAAACCTCCCTAATTTAAGGGGATCATATTTGGTTCTCCAAATTTAGAGAAACACGTTTTGGTTCCCTAAACTCTCTCAACGTACCCTTATCTCTCTTTCTATCTTCTTTCATCATATTTAAAATTAGTATGTTAAAGGTACGTAATAATTATTGAAGTAAGCCAATTTTATCATTCTCTTTGCATTTCTTTTTATCGTCGTTGTTGTTTGTTTCATTTTCTATTTCAACGAAAACGTAAGTAATATTATTGGAGATGCGCTTAGTGTAGTGAACAAGTGAGTTTAACCTTTTTCAATCACATTGCATCTAGGTTGGGGGGGCTGTTTTTTTTTTTTTTTTTTTTTTTTTTTTTTTTGTGTGTGTTTTTTTTTTTTTTTTTTAAAATTTAGGTTAATATAAAAACTAATATAAAGATACAAATTTTCAGCGCAGACAAAATGTCATGTCTGCAACCAGATCAAGTAGATATTGCAAAGAAATGGATCTAATTGAAGCTCTTTTGCTGCCGCTCGATTTTCTTTCGCGCACTTACTCATATCTATCCCCGCTCTACTAGATTCCACGAAGAAGAAATTTTAGAGCGAAATGCAGACAGAAAAAATCAAAATAATAAGACGAAGATCATGGTTAGGTCATGGTAGATGCATTAATGTCCATGGAAGAAGAGAGATAGAGAAGACGAAGTGTGCTAGTAGCGATAGAGGCAATGGGGGTGACGGTAGCAGTGGCAGAGTAGTGATTGCAGGATAGAGAGCATTAGAGATAGATAGCAAATGAGATAAATGCTTTAGAAAATGGGGTGGAAGGGGATGAATTTAGGGTTTTGTAGGTTTGGGATAATTTGGGATTAAAATTTATTAAGAGGAGTTGATGCCAATCTTTATCTCAAAACAGAACAAATGGACAATAATTAATTTAGTTGGCTCTTAAAAGTTGTTTGATATGAAAATGAATTTATGGAGAAAAATCCCTTAAAAACCTAATTATTTTTCTTTACAAAATTAATTTTTCTTTTTTTTTTTTTTTGGGCTTTTAACATAATTAAAAGCTTACATTTTTTATAAAGATGTGGAGAGAGAATTTTAAAATTGATAGATGAAATTTTTTTTCTTTGTTTTGTTTTAACTTGTGAAATGATAGTTGTTTCAATGGATAACGTCAGGTGATTATTCTATTGGGGTGGTAGAATATTAGAAGAAACCAAGTTTGGAGTGTCTTACAGTATTTCAACAGTAAAATCTTTGGTTGTCCGTAGGGGAACAACCTTAAATGAATTGATTGAGATGTTAAGATCGTGTGTCCTTGAGGATGGGGCTAATGAAAATCTAAAATTAAAGTGTAGGATGTTGATGGATTTTATAGTGGAAAATTTTACATATACGTTGTTTTCTATCGGGGACAACTCAACATTAGACCAAGTGCTTGAGTTACCTCTTTATATACCGTTGCTTATTACTGTTGAGGTATATGTAAAGGTAAAATGAGCATTCAATCACGGTCCAAATTTTTTACCCAATTAATGACTCAGAGTTTTAATCCATATAGTACTGAGATTGACGGATAATTTTTCGGCTATAGTATTTCCATGTCATACCCAGGAGTAGTTCAGCCTAATTATACTGTCCCACCCCTACATTCTAAAACAATATCATTCTCAGAGTATTCCTATGTTGCACCCCCAATTAGTTGAGTCAAATTACAACGTCTTACCCCTTACATTCCAAAATAATATCATTCTCATTGTATGATTGACTGTGATCATTGCAGTAGTTCTTCCGATCCACATCACCATCATTCACCAAGTAGTCCAATGCACGACAACGCAAGTAATTTTTGTCGTATGTATGATGGGGACATGGAGGATGAGTTAAATACAATTGATAGTCATCACGATGTGTCAAAGGTAGAGTTCAACAAGGATGTTGCTTTGGAGCCAAAGGAGAATGATGGGGATAGAAACGAAGATCTAGATGCTAGGCCTAGCGGGCAAGGGAGTCATAGTCAACAACTGGAGTTGCACAGGGTTATTCCATTTTATAATAAGTTTGAATGGGGTGACGACCATGACATGGTGAAGTAAGAGCCGAAATTGCAGAAGCATTTCAGGACACCAGATATGGACGAATTTCGTACCAGTACGGTCTTTAAGGACAAGAAAGATCTCAAGAAGCCGTGAAGTATTACCACGTCATGAAAAACAAAGAGTATTATATAGGAGGAATGTACCCGAAGGTTTGGTCGATTAAATGACGGCATGAATACAGTTGGAGGTTGTCGATAGTTTTGAAAAGAGTCACGGTATGTTTCCGATTACGCAATACGAGGGGAAACACACATATTTCTATAATAAGAGCATAAAAAATTGGATTTGGGTGTCATTTCAAACTTAATACTTTGACAAGTTGAAGAGGATCTAAAATTGAAGATGGAAGTTAATGTTGCTTCCATGAAGGAGTCTCAAGGATTCACCATCTCTTACCAAAAGGCTTGGTTAGCAAGATCTAAAGTCATCAAGACCTTGTTTGGAGATTGGGAAAAATCGTATAAGAAGTTGTCGAAGTTTTGTTAGTATTGCAACACTTTAATCCAGGTACGATTGTCGAGTGGAGTACTATTTCGATTGCTCAACTTGGATATTCGATGTTTGACATGGTGTTCTGGGGATTCAAACCTTTTGTTATTAGATAGAGTTATTGTCGGCCTGTGTCCTCACAATTGACGGGACTTACTTGTACGGTAAGTACGAGGGAAAGATCTTAATTACCATTGGAATGACACCGTCCAACAAATGTCATCCTTTAGCTTTCATGGTCAACTGATAGAGGACTGTCGTTGTTGGCGATGGTTCATTATATTGCTTAAGCGCCATATTGTTCGAGATCGTCTGGAGGTGATGTTGATATCCAACCCACACAGGGCCATTATTAGTGAGGTAGGTAATATATGTCTTAATTGACAGAACGAGCCCGTTTGGTATAATCGATTTTGTTTGTGGCACCTTTGTAGCAATTTCAACAGTAAGTATAGAAACCAACAACTGAAAAATCTTGCTTGGAATGCAGGTGCTGCGACACATGTTCGGAAGTGTAATTCAATCATGGAAGAGATTAAAAAATGATGAGTGAGCGTATAGGTGGTTGGTGGATACACTAGTGGAGAAATGGATCAGGGCACATGATGATAGTAAGTATTGGGGCACAATGACGATCAATTACACTGAAGAATTCAACAACTATATAAATAGTGCAAGAAATGTTCCAATTAGTACATCTGTAAAGATTACTTTATATAGGATGGTTAGGTACTTTGATATTGGTTAGCAAGAACCTCTAAAGGACTCAGCCAAAGGTTAGCAATACGTTAAACATGTCATTGAAAAATGCAAAATTCTCAAGCGAAGTCCAAAACATACGAGAATCGAATATTCAATTGGTAAATTACTATTTTTTATTTACGTTTTTTTTTTTACATTAAATATAAGTGTTTCAATACATAATTTAATTTACTATACATATTTTTTTAGAGAGAATGCAGTTTATCACATGAGAACTAGAAAGACTCTTACAGTTAGGGGGGGGCATGTCATGTACACTATCACATTAAGGGATAACGCTGATTACACATGTGGAAAGTATAAATTTGGCGATATCCATGCTCCCATATGCTTGAGGCGACCAAGTATAGTAGAATTGATACGTTCCGCTATATTGCACCTAAGTACATAGTAGCGAATTAATTGAAAGCAAGGGAGTAACATTTTCATCCACTTATTCACAAGGACTACTAACCGGAGCCTAATTTTCTAATCGTTATTCCAGACCAGAATAAACTTCGAATTGTGCAGCATGGTCAACCAAAATCCGTTGGCATTCGAAACAAGATGGATGTGTCGTAAAGAACAATGACAAATTGGTGTGGTTTTTGTTCCCAGACTGACCATGATAGACGAAGGTGTCCATCCTGACCCTACAATAAAACCAATTGATTTTGTTGGTTTATGTTGTATAGGAATAACCATAATATTTCGTCTAATGTTTTAGTGCATTTTTTCAGTTATGTCCGAACCTGGACCTGTAAATCCTTCAATATTATACTTGCAGTCTGAGCATAAGTCCTCATTAATTTGGACATGAAAGGTAATATTACTTGGTCGAGTTGTAGAGTTGATACAATCAGTCAATTTATGTAGTCCTTTCAAACTGTCCCTGAAGCAGTTTGATCAATGTCTCATAACCGCGTTAGTGGAGCTTATAAAAATCATACAAAAATAAATTATGTGCCGTAAATTTTTTCCACACCCAAAATTTAGGTTTTCACATAAATCCATAGACCTTATAAAATACATCTGGCTTGTAGCCCTCACAAAGGAAAGGTTGAGACTTTTCGTAAGAGATTTTCTAGACTAAGTGAAATAAAACTTTGATAAATATCCTATAATCCTACTTTTCATATCTCATCTTGCACAACTAATAGCTTCATTATGAGTACAATAAAACAATAATATATATTGATAATGACGATGCTAACCTTACGATTACTACTACTGTATCAACCAACTTGGTCTTTTTGGGTAGAGGTATATATCCAGGTTCAAATTTCTACAACAATTGACAATAAAAAACATATATATATATATATATATATATATATATATATCAATTTCTATAGTTATTACATAATCTCTTCAAGTTTTTAAAAATGAATAATGCATGAAACATAATGTAGTAAAAAAAAAAATTATATAAAAGAAGAAAACAATAGCTTAAGAGTTAAGAATTATCATAAGAAACTATCACCATCACCGCTGCCACCACAACAAATATTTGTCATCACTACCACCTCAATTAATATTTATTGTCACTGTTACCAACACATCAACAGAGTTCTCACAAAAAAATAAATTATTTTAAGAAATTCTCTATTTACGAAAAACTAAATTGCTTTATGGATAACCTCCAAATAACGCCCAATAAATCCTATGAGCAAATCCTACAAATAGAATATAATCTAATTTTTATTTTATTTTTTGATAAAAAATTATAACATATCTTTATCCTCATTCCAAATAATGATACATGCACCGCTTCGAGAAATTAGCAAATAATAACAAAGAGAATACATCAACACAAAAACTCGAGTAAGAATCAGATCAGATTAGATTGAATATCCCCAAAATTAAATTGGTAGCAATCCGATGGCGGAGACAAACAAACCTTTGATCACTGTTCACCATTCTAAGCATGCATCATCTGTAATTGAAACCACAAACATCCTAAGCACATGGAGGAAAAGGTAAACATGAAGATGAACTTAACATATTCCAAGCATACAACCAAATAAATCATCTATGTAAATCAGACCAAATCCATTTACATGAACATACCTCCAAAAATAGATCCCCAAAGTACATTTTATCCCCAGGTTCAACCAGAAGCTATTGCATTGCTTGCTTTGGAAAAGATAAACTTGACACCGGGAAACTTATTCTAGATGAGATAGGTTTGTCAGAGAACAATGAAGATAGTAAAGACACAGAAGTAATAGTTTGAACTATCAATTAGAATAAGCTATTTACAACTACAATTGTAATTTTAAACCAATGATTATCACCTAATGTAAGATGCAATATGCATCACAAATGACTCAATTGATTTAGTAATAGATGGCAACAAAAAAAGACAATAAGCCAATGAGATATATTAGATATACCTTAACACCAATTTTAGACAGTAATAGTTACCAAATCTCAATTTAGGATAATAATTGTAGCCAAATCGAAGCAGAATTTTAGACATGAAATCCTAGTGACACGAAATCAAAACCATATCATAATTTTACAGTAATGGTTACCAAATCGTAACCCTAACTACACACCACCCCCTCCATTAACATAAATCTAGGGATAAAATAGGGCAATCGAGAGAGAGAGAGAGAAAAAGACTAACCTGTGGCAATGGAGATAGAAAGAGTATCTACATATCGATAGTGGCTGAGGGGATCCAAATCAAACGGCATTCCAAAGATGGTTCCCGGAGCGAGAAGATTCTCGAAAAGAACATGAAGTCATCCTTGCCATTTGCCCCTATACAAACCTTGAGGCTTAGACTTCTACAGATTCTGCTAAAACAATCTACAATAGAGCAATGAGAAACCAATTAGCTCAAATCTACACAAATCAGATGTAAATTAAGAAAAAAATATAAAATGAGAACAATGCTCACAAAAAATAAGATGTCAAATCTCCCATATACAAAACCATAGAACAAAATCTCACAACTATGGTGGTATAGTGGGGTAAGCAATGATGGGTTGTAGATCGAAGGCAAAACAATAGGGTTGAAGATGCCCTAACATGTAATCTGATTTTTGTGTCCTACATAGTAGAATTAGATGAATTTTAGTTTCAATTACCCAAAAAATATTCATCTAACACTCCACATAAAAACATAGGAACAAACGTTATATTGAAATAAAAATTTAAAGCAATACCAACCTGATGATATAAGAAAAAATGCAACTATTTGGGATCCATCTACATGTCTCGAGACTTGAAGATCTGCAAAATTTAGAAATGGAAATGAAAAATGCAATTGTTAACCAGAATTTAGAAATCGTAATCCAAAATCACTGTCAGAAAAAGAGAGTAAGTGAATACCGCCATCGCTAGGGAAAGAGTTGACAACTGTAATGAAAACAAAATCTAATTGTAGTCGAAAAGAGGCAAATTGGAAATCAAATGCAGCTATTTAAGAGAGATAGAGAGAGAGAGAGAGAGAGAGAGAAAGAAAGAAATGTACCATTCTATTCTGCACCCAAAAATGAATCTTTTGTGAACCTATATGTCTGTTTCTGTTCACAATTCAAATAGAAATCAGGGAATAGAAACACCGAATTGGGGTTGTGACAGAGTGTATTTAGAACATGTAAAGGGGGGAGAGAGAGAAGAGAGAGATTATACTTGAAAGTAGCTGCAGCAATGACTTTATCGTGTTAGGGTTTCGGGAGGGAGGGGGCACCGCTATCTTCGTTATTTGACAAATATGACCTTGGATTTTCTGATTGGCCTGCAATTAAGTAAATTAATATGGTAAAAGAGTTAAAGAGAGAGATTACCTGTACATGAGATTGACAATGAACAAAAATCGAAAAGGAAGGGCAACGGCAACGGGTTTCAAATCTATAATCGAAAAATCATAGAGACATTAAAATAAATTTCTCTTAAGGGATGGAGGGGAGAGGGTTTTGTAATAGAAATTGAAAAATAGAGAAATGGTTCCAATTTTAAGGGTTTCGAACCCAAAATCGAGAGAGAGAGAGAAAAAAAAAAAAAAGGGGGAAGCGTACCTGTAGATGGAGAAGAAGATGGTTTGGAAGCGGGGGCCTACAAAGAGAAGACACTGAGAGCGAGAGGTAAAGGAGAAGCGAGGTAGTGACAATACCTGATTCGATGATGCTCTTCAGGCCTATGATGAAAGATTGACAGAATACGTGTGATCAACGAAGAGGAGCGAGAGAAGAAGCGAGATGTAAAGAAAGATTGAGAGACCTACTGTACGACAAGCATTTTTACACGCTCGCGTATTGACTACTCGCAAGTATACGAGATCAAGTTTTAGTATAATAGATCTTTAAGATCGGGTATCGTGCCCACAGGGATTGGTTGTCGTTATTATCGAGTACCGTGTTTATCATAACCTAATTTTATTTAAGCGATAAAAAATGTATTTAATTAATTAATACTAATATTAATATAACCTGATTTAATCTATACTAATATGAGATGTTTAGAGAAAAGAATTGTCTAGGGATTAACTTGGTTTATAAATACGTGTTCAATCTCATTTGACTTGCGTTTACGGTGTTCAACCTATTTGACAATCTCCGTTCATAAATTCTCCCGCCACCTCTCCCGAGTGTAAGACAAGGGAATACGCTACTTCGTGTCAACGAAAAAGTCCCCCTCAATGTCTTAACGACCTTAGGTCACGTGAGTCTTACCCCAACGTCATCGATTGCACACTCTCCAACTCTCTCCCGGGTTATTAAATTGTCATGTTGTGTTTAACCTAGTCCGAATATGAGATTACCTCTCCCAAGTGTCAAACCCCATATTCTCAATATATCTGAACTAGAATATATGCATAGAAACACGATAAAACACAATCAAACTTCGAAGAACAATCATAAACAAAACACTGAAATCATATGAATCACATATTTATAAATTTAATGTTAATCCCTAAAGAAACCACGTTTAACTAACGGCCATAACCGTATTTACAATAAAGCACGAGCTAAACATGCTCACAAATTCCTAAGTTAAATAAATAAATAGAGAAACCGAAGAACTTAGCCTAATTCCGAGGATTTGGCGCTTGAACCATTCAACGATTGCTTCTCCTTCTTCTTCTCCTTCGGGTTGTGAGATCTCCTTCTAAAACTCCTCAACCTACCCCTAATTATATCCCAAGGGTGGTAGCATGCAAGAGAGGCCCGAAAATTAGGGAGGGAAATGGATTAAATAGGCAAAATATCCTAAAAATATCCAAAAACAATATCTAATCTGTGTAGAGGTGACCGTCGTGACGGTGAGTAGGTCGGTTAAGTGATCTCCTAGGCGGTAAAGACAATGGTGGATTTGGTGACCATCTTGCAGTTTCACTGCAGCGGCAGTGGATGTCCAACAAGAATTGGCCCTCTCTGTATTTTCACCACTGCGGCGGAGGTCTAGACGCCGCGGCGGTGGGTTTCTTTTCATAATATTGTCTTCTTTCTTGTTTTTCCACAGTTCTTCAACCGTTCTTGGTCCAATCTAATCATTTACGCTATGTTTTCCTACCTTTTCACCCCACACACTTGATTTATAAAAAAAGAATAAAAACTAATTAAAATGTAATAAAATACTATAAAAGCGCTCGAAAATTAACTTAGTTCGATTTGGAAATAGACAGGTAGATCACACCTGTAACCTACCTGTTGCAGCCGATAGAGAGAGTAGCGTGAAGATTGAGAGACCTACTTGCTACAGCCGATGGAGAGAGTAGCGTAAGAGAGAAAGAGAGAGAGAGAGCGATGGTAAGTTAGGGTTTCGGGAAGGATGGTTGATAGGGGAGGTTGGAGGTAGGTTGGGGTGGTGATGTTGGTGGCAAATTGAAAATGTTAATGTTAACCCTAAACCCTAGGTAATATTAAACTTATTTCAAGAGTTAATCTGAACTGTTATTTACAGGGGTATAAAGAGTGGCTAAAATTTATCTAGAAGACTTATGTCCATCATGTTTTATTATATAGATATAAATTAAAAATAATACCGAGAGAAAGATATTAAAATAAAAAAAAAAATGTATATATAATTTAAATTACAACCTAAAATTGGAATAAATATAAAGTTTCCCACAATATTATTCAATTCCACGACATTAATTTCACAATTTGACGTAATATCCTAATAAAGACACTAGAATTAACATTTGGCAATTAATCTAAAAAACTAATTATTATTCAACGTTAAGTTTCCTTTTTCCTCAATCAATGTTTATGGACAGCTAGCATCGAAATTTTTAAAGTTCGAAACGAGAATAGTATAATTTGTAAGACAACATATTTATGCATAGATATTTTTTAAATTAATATTAATAATTGTAAGTAAAAAAATAAATTATTTGGTAACTAATGTTTTCAAAAAATCTCCAGCACGTGTAACAGTTTCGCACGTACCAGAAATCTCTTCAGCTTCCTCCTATTACCTGGAAAATCATGAATTCTAATGGGGGACATTGGTGTGGTGTCGGCCAAAGAACCTCCGGCATGAGAATAAATTAATCTGGTATATGGAGACAGTTGTACACAGATTGGATCGTGAATATTACCAGTGATATCTACTCTTTTTATATGTTCATAGATATGTTGTCATTACTTAGGAGAGGTAGATGAACTTCTTGATACGCTCCTAACGACTTGGATGATAACCAATATCTCCATGATCTCATGGGAGATCTCTGTAACGGTCTCCATTAATTATGTGTTGTTACAGTTAATCTGTCTCATCTCCACAAGTGTAGGGGAGTCGTTCAGGTTGGACTGATCTATTTGTTCCTTGGCCTTTAACACTATGGGTTTAAATATACATAAATATGGGTCTCCTTATGGGGTTGTTAGTCTTGCTCAAAAGACTACCGAAGCTATTACTCAAGTGAACCTATCATGCTTCGGTCCAGATAACCCAATGGGGGTCTGTTTATTACGGATCAAAATTCATACACGATCCGACCTATTTAAGGCTAAATGCCTATGTTAGTTACGAGCCGGCGTTTTCCCATATCATTTGCCCTCTTGACTTTTGCGACGATTAGAGAGAAGAGAGGCGAAATATCACTTCTTACACTTCTTTTTTTCCCTTAATCTTCCAATAGCACTTATATTCTTCATATTTCTTTTGCATTGTGATTGTTGTTTATCTTATCGTACAATATCACTGAGTCAATCGAATAGCCCTGTCGAAGCTGGTTCGTCGCTGAATCCTATAATGGAACAAACGACAATGGCTCAAACTACTCTACCCCTTAATCCCCCAAAAAAACAAAAAGGACCATGGTGCGAGCAAATTTCCACAGGAATGGCTTTCACCATTTAGGGAGCAATATAACATTCCTTCATTGATGTCGATTACGGTTCCATCTGAGAACGATTGCCCTTATAATACTAAAGAAAATGAAATATCCCTTTATCTATGGATGTTTGAGTATGGACTCACTCTCTCTTTTTCCCCATTCCTTAGTAATTTTTTTCACCAATTAGAGATTACTCCCGCCCAATTAACCACGAACGGTTTTCACCAAATTATGGAAGCTATTACCCTTGCTAGGATAAATAAAGCTCCCTTTACTGTTGATACGATTAGGAGTATTGGACACTTGAAATTCCTCTCTAGTACCCAAAGGTATTACCTTTCAATTCCCAAAGAGTTTTCGTTTCTTACTGATCATCCAGCTAAAGTAAAAGACTGGCAACCATGGTACCTCTTCTTCTTTGGTGATTGGGAATTCTTTCCTGAAGAGATGGGGAAACCCTCAATTGTGCCCAGGTGCTTTGATAGGTTTAATTTACCTATTTATTCTCAAGCCGATTTTGGTAGTTTTCGAGTATTTTTATAGCATTTTTATATGTTTTAATACCTTTTTATTTATTTTGTGTTAAATTAGGTATTTGAGGTGAAAAGGGGCTCAAACGGTCTTTAAACGATCATATCAGAGGCAGTCGGTGGAAAAACAATAGGAAAACAAGTAATGAGGCAATATTCCAATGCAACAGATCCATCGCCAGTTAGGCCACCGTCGTGGTGGTGAAAGTGCTGGGAGTACAGAAAACTCACCGTCGCAATGGTCAGGCCACCATCACGACAGTGAAAGTGCTGGGAGTTTGCTGAATGGACCACCGCCGTGGCAGTCAAAATATAGAGAGGTTGCCTACTATTCCATCTCGGCAGTGATCAGCCACCGCCGCAGCGGTAACCTTACCGACATGCCCACCGCCATGAGGGTGACTCTGCAGATATTTTAAGATATTTTAGGATATTTCAAGATATTTTGATTCCTATAAATATCATCCCTATTCTCCCCAAACAAGAGGTTTATGTTTTCGGGAGTCTTGAGAGCTCCAAGGTCATTCGACCAATAGAAGATCACGTTGTGAAGAAGGAGGAAGCGTTCTCAGAGCAGTTTTAGAAGCAAATCTTTGGATAACGGCTAGTCTCCTCGTTTCTCTCTTTCTCTCTTCGATTGGTTATTTGTTTTAATATGTTTAGCTTGTGTTTAGTTGTATTTAGGGCTACGGCCATGTGTAGCTAAACATATATTGTTTAGGGCTTGATTGACTTCATGTAAACGTCGTTTATATAAAATTTATGTTTCGTTAATGGTTGTTCGTGTTTATCCGATTATGTTTGCCATTTCTCCTTGTTTATTATGCTTGTTATTATATATTGAGAATATGGGGTTTAACAATCAGGAGAGGTAACCCCGGATTCGAACTAAGGTTAAACACAATGCGACGATCTAATAACCCGGGAGGGAGTTAGAGAGTGTGCAATTCATGGCATTAGGGAAAGATTCATGTGACCTAGTGTCGTTAAGACGTTGAGGGGGACTTCTTCGTTGACGTGAAGTCATATATTCAATCACTTTACACTTATGAGGGGTAGTGAATGAGATTTCAATACAGCGATTGTCAAATAAGATGAATGTCACTAATGTAAACTAGATTAAAACGAATACATTTAAGTAGACGAAGTTAATCCCTATGCCATAATTTCCCATAAATGGCATACCACTATATTAGTATATTAGATTAATTAACTTAGTATTAGCAAATTATTAATTATAAAAACTATTTTTATCGGCTAAATAAAGTTAGGTTATGATAATTGCAGTACTTGACGATAATCTCAATCAATCCCTGTGGATACGACAACCCTTACTCTTTCAAATCTATACTAAAACTTGACCCGTACACTTGCGGTGAAAGTAGCGACTTATCTACGTGCTACCACACTTCAATACCCCAAGTAATTTCCCGTCACTCAACAATTTGTTTCTTGTTTGAAATTCTGTTTAAGTGATATTAATCTTTTTCCAGGGATTTTAAATGCAGGTGATAGTGTTTGTCGAAGTCTTGGCCTTACATCCAAAATCAAGAAAGAATTAGAAAAATTGTTAGTCCCAACAGAGCGCTCTTACAAAGAATTAACTCATCGTCCATTTGACAAGTCTGAAATGGATCTATCCCACTTTAATGAATTGGCCGAGCTCCAAATAGGCACAAAGAAGAGGAAAAGGCCAGCCAAGAAACTCGCCAAGAAGAGTGGCCAATCGTCAACCCAACCGGCATCCCATATGGCCACCAGCCCAGTGACCTCATATCTTTTTGAGACTCCTACTATTTCAGAAGTCCATCAACTGGTCCTCCATGTTGAACCAAATGTTGTGGTGTCGAATGATGATTCTCAGCCTTTGAGTGTACGTAGGCAGAGATTAATTTTAGTTACAATACTATCCCCTGACAGCTCCCAATGTGCAAGCACATGTGGAACCGGAATCTACTTCCAGATCAGCAGACATTCCTATTGTCGGTCCTCTCTCCATCGGTCATCAATCATCCCCTGCCCCTGCTCCCAATTAGATTACTTCTAGAGGGCGAGGTATGACGAAACAACAAATGTGCCAACTCATTGACGAGGTTGAGCCTTTTATCCCAGGTCGTCACACCATTTTTTATAATGCCATCAAGTTTCTTTACGAATAGTCCTAGGAAAAAGGCAAGAAGATGACCGAGGGTCAAAATAGGCCCAAGATATTCTGGATGGTGATCTGTGCTCTTCTCCAGGTAATTATACAATTCTCTTTCTTTAAAAAAAGAGAAAGAAAAAAAAATTGCGGAACTGTTTTGCTGATCATTCTGTTAATGGTTTCATTGTCATAGTGTACGCACATGTCCTCCGCCTTGGTTAATTGCGTTGAGAATGAAAATAAATTAGATGCTCTGTTGATGCACCAGATGACTGAGTTCACTAAACTAGAGGAAAATAACCAAGCCTTGGAGAATGAGAAGCTGAGCCTCACTACAGATCTTGCGTTGGCTAGATCTTCTCAAGAGCAGTATAGGGTTAAGTTTCATTCTGCTAATGAATGAAGAAAAGCCCTTCAAAAAAGTAATACACTCTTCTGCTTAGCAAGTAGTGAGCTCAGAACAAATATTACAGCTGTTAGAGGAGAATGTTCGTCATTGAGGAATGAAGCTCGCACTTTGTCTGAAGAACTCAGCTCAGCTCGCTTAATAATCGAACAGAAGGACGTTGATCTAAAAGATAAGGACGTTTCCCTCCAGACCAAAGACGATGGGCTTCAGGAGAAAGATATCGTCTTTCAGCAGCTATAATCTAAAAAAAATAGTTTGATGGCTGAGCTATCAGCTGTGACTAGGAAGTCCCCACAGGATATTGAAAAACTCTGGTGTCACTTCAAGGGAGAGTAAAAAAATCTTCCAAAGGTTGGCTTCGCCTATTGCCAAAGGCGAGTATCGGAAGAATTCCCTAATTTAGACCTCTTTTTTTGGAACTTGAAGATGATCAAGTAGGAGAAAATGTTGAAAGTGGCGAAGATGTGGTTGCTGATAACGAAGAAGAATTACCCACATTAGCAGCTGGGGTGCCAAAAGAGAGCTCAGTGCAGACCCTCAATCAAGCCTCGTCGGCTGATGTTACTATTTGCTGATGTCAAATCAACCAAACGTCACCGATCAGAGCACTACTCCCTGAGCTATTTTCCTTTCTTTTCAACTTTCCTTTTCGCACGTCTATAATTAATTTTTTGTAATGATAATGTTTTACCATCATAACCTGTATCGGAACAGTAACCACCATTTTAAGTTCTGAGAAGTTATGATAATTGTAGTACATTTTTATCAGTACACGTCATCTGTACGTTTAATGCATTCTTTTTTGGCGTTTCATTTTCTTCTCTCTCTTCAATTATTCGGCTATTTAAAGATAAAGCAAGAATTCAAAAATTCTTCATATTCGAATTTTGGAATTCTTTTTTTTTTTTTTTTCATACCTTCTTCAACCAGGCCATCCTCTTCATGGACTAAGCCTTCTGCTTTTGATATGATTCAATCTGAGAGAAGTGTCGAGATAGAACTGGTAGATCGCTTTTGCTCCCTAATGACGGTGGCAAAAAGGGCTATGGATGAGCACTCTCATCTACGTTCCCTTGAGGAGGCTTCCGCTGTCTTTTCTGCTAAGGAAGCAGCACATTTCCAAGCAACCTCATGTCTTTACAAACTTAGGGAGAAGGTGAAAAAAATTAAGCGGAGCAAGTGAGATTTAGCCATCGACTTTCACTACCACAAGCTTTTCACCGATACTATCAAGGGGAAAAGGGACAGACTCCTAGAGAAGAACAAATTCAAGAAGGCCAAGATCCGTGATTTGATCAACAAACTCAGCAAATACGAGGAGCACACCTTCTACTTCTCCAACTCAGATTCAGAGGATCTGGGTTCGCCTGTTTCTCCAAAGTCGGAATGAAGCCCCTCTCTCAGCCCTGGTTATGAAGAACAAAATCTTCTTTTTACTTGTCAATTGTTTTTTAATTTTGAATGAACAATCTTGTTTCTGTTATTGAGAACAGTCTTTTCTGTTTCTCTTTTTGTTTTGCTCCCTTGTACCCATTTTTGTTTATGAATGAAAATATAAGGATGGGGTTCTTGATACGATCCTGGTGCATTCTTGATTTCTTGATCTTGTATTTTAACTTATTCGACTTCACCCCTGCCTGCCCTCCTTTATAACTAGATTAAGAAAGTTGAACTAGTTATGAACTATCTGTAAGGCTTATGATAGTAGGTTGAATCAATACAAGTCCTTAGTTGTAGAAAATATTCCAATAGATAGCTAGTCTCAATCCCACCAATAGGGTAAGTTTTCTGGGTACTTCATATGGATGAACTTGGTGACATAAAATAAATGGTGGAAATGAAGTTCCTTGTGAGTTGTAAGTGACTCAAACAATGGCAACCAAAAGTGAGTTGTTCTGTGTTACGGACATTTTTCAGACTAAGTAACGAAAACCAACCAAAGCTGAACTTAAGTTGTGAACTGAAATGCTTATTCAAAATCTGGTCAGATGACGCTAGGTTGAGGTGTCTGGACGACATGCGCAATTTCCGGTCAGACCATAGCACTCAATAAATTTTTAAGTTAGAGAATTCAGTTGGTCACTGGGCTAAAGTGCCCAGTTAAGGGCTGAGCTTACATGCTCAAGTAAACTCTGAGTTTGAGAACTCAGTTCTTTGCTGGGTTGAGGTGCCAGTTAAGTGCTAAGCTTACATGCTCAGTTAAACTCTAAGTTTGAGAACTCAGTGGTTTACTAGGTTGAGGTGCCCATTTAAGTGTTGAGCTTTACATGCTCAGTTAAACTCTGAGTTTGAGATCTTAGTGGTTTGCTAGGCTGAGGTGCCCAGTTAAGTGCTAAGCTTTACATGCTCAGTTAATGTAATGACTCAGTTTTCCAAGGCCGCTACAAGGTTTCTCCCATAGGAGAAATTAACATTGAAACCGATTAATCGAATTTT
The DNA here is from genome assembly GCA_016647705.1 of Eucommia ulmoides. Taxonomy (NCBI): domain Eukaryota; kingdom Viridiplantae; phylum Streptophyta; class Magnoliopsida; order Garryales; family Eucommiaceae; genus Eucommia; species Eucommia ulmoides. Next base: position 36,494,940 of record CM028340.1, read on the forward strand.
TTTCCTATAAAATCCGATCAATTTTAAAATGCGACGGTGATAATCTTAGTTGTCGATTTTTCAACGGTAACTAATAAATATAATAATTACAATTTAAATACAACCGAATACCCACTAATTTATTTCGAATTACTCCAAAAAAAATTACAAACGACAGTGACAATTTTATTTATCAACGACGATAATTTTACTAAATAAATAATATTTTAATTAATAAAAACCTGATAAATTTTTCACACGACAACGATAATTAGAATTATCAAATTTATACTTTATCAATTTATCGAATCGAATTTAAGATGGTAAATAATAAATACAACTATTACAATTTTTAAATGAAAATTCCACTACAAATTCTCGTCGCCATCTCGCTTTCACCGGCCCTGCAATTAAAACTATGGGGTTGTGAGTCAACGCTCAGTAGAACTTCAACCCCTCTAATACGTACATTTAATTAACGCGACAAATAAAATACCTTGACATAATTTTCACATAATAATAATTATTTTCTGAACTAACAATGATAAATTCATCGACAATAATAACGTAAATGGCAGAATAGACAAATCGCCGAAATCCGAATGAAATTGATGTTGTATTTAATTATCTTCTCGCAGAAACCATCTCATCCTTAAATATTATCACCTCAATATTATAAGGTTAATATCCCTGTTAACCTTCTGACCATTCCTATTTCTTATTATCAGCATTATTTTTATTATTATATTTATTATTATTACTATTTTACTCATATGCACGTGTAATCCTTCCCATATATAGGGTTATGTATCAATGTGTTGTCTTCGCGTAAAAATGAAGACAACACATTTTTACCTATAATATTATTTTTTTACTATTTATATTTTCTATTATTTTTAAAATAAAAAAATTATTAATTATACCCCAAAACTCTCAAAAATATATTTTAAATAATACATTAGTTCTAAAACTTCTAAAATCAATTTAAAATAAACATTTAACTCTAAAAAATTATCAAATATTATTTATGCCATAAATTCTCAAAACAGTCCCAAAAATATTAAACTTTTATATAAAATAATATTTCAAAAATATAAATTTTCGAGGAATTACAGTTAAACTCTAAGTTTGATAACTCAGTGATTTGCTAGGCTAAGATGCACATTTAAGTGCTGAGCTTTACATGCTCAGTTAAACTCTGAGTTTGAGAACTCAGTTGTTTGCTGGGCTGAGGTGCCCAGTTAAGTGTTGAGCTTTACATACTAAGTTAAACTCTAAGTTTGAGAACTCAGTTATTTGTTAGGCTGAGGTGCCCAATTAAGTGCTGAGTTAACATACTCAATTATCTTTAACACACTTATTTTGAGTTGTTAAGTGTTTAAAAAATGCAGAAGCATAACAATGCAAAGATAAATGGTAATAAATTTGAAAGAGGGAAAATTTATTTTCTTTATTCAAATTGTTTTCTCAAAACAAATGGGAATAGTTTCAAAATACCAAATTGGAATTTAGAAAAAATGATCAAGAATTCATACGAAATACTTGCGGAGATGGGAGATGTTCCAGGGTCTGGGGATAGCTACTCCGTCAAGATCTTCAAGCCAATAGGTGACTGGTCTGTTTACTTTGGTTACTTGGTAAGGGTCTTCCCAGTTTAGAGCCAGTTTTCCTAGGCGAGCTTCTGGGCGATGAGGCATTACCCTCTGAAGCACTAAGTCACCTATGGTGAAGTATCGTGGACGGACTGCATGATTGAACATTCATGCCTTCCTTGACTTGTAAGTTGCTATCCGCATCAATGTCATATCGCGCTTCTCTTCCAGCTGGTCCATTTCTTCTCGTATGAGTTCTTCATTTTCTACGAGGTTGATCGTATCATCTCTTCTAGATGGTATCCCTATCTCCACTGAAACAAAAGCTTCAGTTCCATAAGTTAAGAAGAAAGAACTTTCTCCAATTGTAGACGTTGGGGTGGTACGGTGAGCCTATAATACTTCGGGGAGTTCTTCCACCTACTTTCCTTTGGTATCAACTAATTGTTTCATGAGCGTCTCTTTAATGGAATGGTTTATCACCTCTGCTTGGCTATTGGCTTGTGGATATGCTAAACTGGACGTCTGATGTTGAATCTTTAACTCATTGTACATCCAAGCTACGTTACCATCGATAAACAGCATCCCATTATCGGAAATGAGAACCGTAGGTATACCAAAATGACAGACGATGTTTTTACAAAGAAAATTCTTTACTTCGTTCTCTCCTACTGTTGCGAATGCTTCCGTGTAGACCCATTTGGTAAAATAATCAATTACCACCAGTCGATACTTTTTATTTCCAGGTGTTGGTGCAATCGGACCCAATACATCCATCCCACTGAGCAAACGACCATGGGGTAATCTAATAGTAGAACCCACTCCTTTAAGTACTGAACAATAGGAGTTCTCGAATCTTCTTCTTGATCCAACTGGCCTATGTACACACATTGGTTAACTGGGGCGACAACAGACGGTTGATCAAGGAATTCTACCAATCCATATTGCTGATCTACCCCCAAAGTAGAGGCTAATATAGACAATGCATCTGCCTTGGTGTTCTCAACTCTTGGGATGGCTTCAAAGTTGCAGCTCTGGAATAGGGAGATTAGTTCTTTCACTTTTTCAGCATAAAGTCGCAACCTCTCTCCATTAATGATGAACAACCCATTAATTTGATTAACCACCAATTGAGAGTCTAATTTCACCTCCAATTGTTGCACACCCATCCCCTTTGCGAGAATTAACCCAATAATTACAGCCTCGTACTCAACTTCACTGTTAAAGGTCAGAAAACAAAGTTTTATAGCCTTTTCAAACTGATCTCCTTCAGGCCTTTGTAAGACTATTCCTACACCATACCCCTTCATGTTTGAAGCACCATCAACCCACAGCTTCCATGGAGCAATGGATATGGAAGTCGTTTCTTCGTTCAATAGAGGGGTTAGCTCGGCGATTAAGTCAGCCATGACTTGTCCTTTGATTGTTTCCCTAGGTTTGTACTTGATGAAGAATTCACCTAGTTTTACATCCCATTTCATAAGATGACCCAAAGCTTCTATTCTGTGCATTACCACTCGGAGTGGGTACAAGGTCAGCACATTAATCACATACGCCTAGAAATATGGTCTAAGCTTCCGTACTGCAGTTACCAAGGCTAAGGCCAGCTTCTTCAACTCCGTATAATGAGTTTTTGTTGGAACTAATGATTTATTGATGTAGTACACCGGTCTTTACCCTCCTACAAGTTCTTGGACCAGTGCTACACACTCACTGCTACAGGTGTCACTACCAAATAGAGGCTCAGCTCTTCTCCTAGGTTTGCTTTGGCTAACATCTCCACTGAGCCTAAGTATTCTTTGATGGATTAAAGGGAACGCTCAAAATTATCATCCCACTGAAAGGTTTTATTTTCCCTCAAAATCTTGAAGAAAGGAACACACCTATCAGTAAATTTTGAGATGAATTTGTTCAGCGCCGCTAGTTTACCAGTCAACACCTGGACTTCTCTTATAGTTGCTGGAGATTTTAGATTTTTGACAACTTCTATCTGCCCAGAATCCACCATGATGTCGGACTGGTTAACCACAAAACCTAGGAACTTGCCAAATGTGACACCAAAAACACACTTTTCATGGTTCAACTTCATGTTATATTTTCTTAGAACAACGAAAGCCTCTACTACATAGCTGAGGTGATCCTCCTGCCTAGAGATTTTGACTAGCATATTATCTATATAAACCTCCATGGTGGCTCCAATTTGATTTTGAAAAATACGGTTCACCAACTCCTGGTAAGTAGCTCCTGCATTTCTCAAACCAAATGGCATTACCTTATAACCATAAGTATTTTTTGGCGTAATGAATGACGTCCCTTCCTCGTCCTACTAATCCATACAAATTTGATTGTAGCCTGCATAAGTATCCATCATGGTCAAGTGTTGCTGCCTAGCTGCAATATCGACCATTTGGTTTATCCTCGGTATCGGATAACAGTCTTTCGGGCATGCTTAATTAAGATCAGTGAAGTCCACACACATTCTCCACTTTTTATTCTTCTTCTTTACTAGAACTGGATTGGCCAGCCAGCTTGGGTACATTACATCCCTGATGTGGCCAATGGAGAATAGTCTCTTCACTTCAGATTCAATCACTTCCTCTTTCTCAAGACTAAAAGTCCTCTTTTTTTTCAGACGGGAGAGTATAACCTAGAAATATCTAGGTGGTATACCACAATGTCTGGACTAATTCCTTCCATATCTTCAAGAAACCATGGAAAAATGTCCAGGTTCTTTTGGAGCATCTCGCTAATCTCTTTGACCCCAATCTGGCTTAATGATCCTCCAATCATAAGCTTTTGAGCCCCTTCATTAAAGGTGATCTGTCTCACTTGCTCGGTGAACTGGATTACACTTGCATGTTCCCTGAAGTCGCCAATTTCTTTTATTGAGCTTGTTGGCGGAACTACTTCATGGACTTTCTTTGATTTCTATAAGGGCATTGCCTTACCCTTCATTACTATAGAAAAATATTGCCTTGAGGCCACTTGGTCACCTCTTATCACTACCACAGAACCATCCCTTGCATATTTAACACACTGATGGTACGTTGACGCAACAACCTTCATTACATGTAACCATGGACGCCCAAGGATTACATTATGAGGTGACGTTGAGTCCATCACCATGAACTCTGTGGATTTCATGTATCCCCATTCTTCTTTGTTAGAGGTGACAGATAGAGTAATCTTTCCACACAGCGATGTGAGATAACCATTGAATCCCACCATAACAATTTACGTAGAACTAATGTCAGAACTTGGTATTCCCATCTGCTTCAGAAGACTAACAAAAATAATATTAGTGAAACTACCATTATCAATCAGGATCCATCTTACCTGGAAACTGGAGATCCACAGAGTAAAGACCAATGCATCCTCATGTGGGTAAACAACTCATTTGCAATCCTCTTGCAAAAAAGTAATGACCGGCCCCGGATTCATTATCACCGCCATTACTTATCCAAAGCATCATTCCAATACTGCTTCGTGGACCTTTCTCTTTCATTCTCGATTTGACTCTCCAGTGGTTGGCCCAACAAAATTTATTATGAAGATTACTTCGCGATTCTCTTTAAGATGCTCATCTTTCCATTCTTTCTCGCGATGTTCCTCGCGCCAGCCCTTATTTCTGGGTCGTTTCTTATCCTTTGGGTATTCTTGTAGGTAATCACGTAGCTGACCCATGTCAGCTAAACGCTTGATCTCTTTTTTGAGCTCTCAGTAGTCATCCGTATTGTAACCATAATACCTATGGAAATCATAATATTTGAACCTATTCTTCATGTTGGATTGGGTAGTCTGCCTAGGAGGCCACTGAGTTACTTCAGACGTGCGTATCTCATGCAGAATTCTTGAGATAGGCATTCACAGACCAGATAGGTTTGGCTCTTGGCGAGCTTCTGATCTGGAATTCGAACTTCTTGCTTGATCTTTACGCCTATCAACTGTACTGAATTTCACCTTGCTGCCCTCCTTCTCGCTCTATCTGGGGTGATCTTTGAAAGATCCACTGCCTTCTCTGGCAAGTTTGATGTCCTCCAATTTCATGTAGGGTTTGGGTTTTTTCCATCAACTCTGACATGCTCTGGGAACTCTTCTTGGCTAAAGAATCTTGAAAACGGCAAGGGCGTAACCCTGAGGTGAAAGCATTAATGATGAGGTTGGTATCACAACCCTCAATGCATGTTAATTCCTCATTAAATCGACTCATATACTGGCGTAGAGTTTTTCCTTTCTCTTGACGCAAAGAGAGTAGGAAATCAAGACCCTTTATTAACCTTTGACAGGTTATGAAACGGTTGATAAACATCTTTCCAAAGTCCTTGAATGACGTGATAGAGTTTGGGGACAGCGTATGCAACCATTCGAGGGTTGAGCCCTTCAAAGTGGTTGCAAAAGCCCTATAGAGTGTGGTGTCACTTAAACCATAAAGATTCATTACATGCTTGAACTAGGGAATATAGTCCACAGGATTTGGTCTCCCATCGTACTTCTCAAACTTTGTGGGATCAAACTTTTCAGAGAGCGGGACAGCTAGGATATCTGGTGACAAAGTTATCTCGGTGCCTTTCAATAGCATGTCCAGTTCATCCAAATGCTGACCTCTTTCTATTTTACTTTTGATCTGTCGATGTGAATCAACAGTCTTAGTTTGGCTATAGATCCTTCTCTTCCGCTGATGGATTGTATCTTCTTGAGTAGGTCGCTCCTCGTAAGACTGAGGATTAGCATAACCAAGAGACCTTACTTCCTCTCCAACTTCATGGTTAGTTGTTGGGGATTGCGACCTGTTGTCGGCAATTATCCTTGCCTTGTTTTTTATTATCTCGACCATCTTTACTGTAAGAGAATCAATCTTTGCATCAGTGTTTAGCATGGTCGGTGGAGGATCAGTCTTAGCCTCCCTATGCGGTTCTAATGGAGTTTCTGCATCAGATGGTGGCGGCAAGTCATTGCTTCGACTTGTTCCTGCCACTCTTATTCGTAACTACCTCATAGCCATGAGAGAAATATTTTTACATTAGCGTTTCCCATAGACGGTGCCAAATGATGTTGTCAAAAAATCTCTGACACGTGTAATAGCTTCGCACGTACCAGAAATATCTTTACCTTCCCCCTGTTACTTGCAAAACCATGAGTTCTAATAGGGGGCATGTAAAACCTAAATCATAAAATGTATGTCATAAATAGTTGCATTTTAGAGCATTAGAAAATTTTAGGTAAAAATTTTATTGATTAAAAACTCAAATCAAAACTTGGGGGTCAAATTTGCAAATTTAAAAACATTACTCTCAACTTGGGATGCGAATTGCCAATTAAAAATCAAAAATTGAAAATGTTAGGGATCAAATTACAATTTTAGAAACTTATAAATGTTGAATTAAACTCAAAAAAAAGACTTTAAGAAATTAGAGGGGGGAAAGAGTAATTTAACAAAAAACTTTTTAAAACATATATATATATACACACACACACACACACACACATACGCCATGCCTGTGAGACCGCCGGAAAGGAGATAACAGAGAGGCAACGTGGCAGGCTAGGAACGATTTCCACCACTTAATCCATGCAATATATACATACTCGTGCATGTGCATTGATCAAAAATCCTCTATCAAATTTGAAATTAGATAAATTCTAGAGAGAGAGAGAGAACCGGAGCAAGGGAGGGATGATCAGACTTCGTTGAATCGGTGTTCCTCCGGCAGGGTGGTCGTGGCTATTGCTTGTACACATGATTGTGGAGGTATCTTTGTCAGTTTCAGGGGAGAGCGAAAGGGGTTTGGTCGGTGAGGTGGTTCATCAACGGCGTGACGGGTGCGTTCTTAGCATCGCCGGTGAGCAGACGTTGGGTTCGGTTGATCAGTTTGTCAACGATCTTCGATCTGGTGAGTACTTATACATATTTAATTGATCATTCTAGTAGGTGTGTGCATGCATGTGTATGTGATCAGTGATAGGATCGCCGGTGGGTTTCGGTTTCGTCCAACGGTGGCGTTTCGACGGAGTGTATGTGTTCTGATTCTTGTTTCGTGGAGAGTGTGTATGTGTGTGTTGCTTCGACTACATGCATAACTGATCGTCACCATGGTGTGGCCGACGGTGTGTGTCACCGCTACGGCGGTGCATGCTTGTGTGCGTGCTCTGTTTCGGTTCAATATGGTAGAATGTGGGTATGTGGGAGTGTTGTTCGGATCGTCGTCCGTCGACCCTCGGCGATCGTGTGTGTGGGCGTTCTGGTTCGGTGTTGTGCCTGTGTGTGTGTGTTTTACTCAGTTCGGTCGGCGACGGGTGTGTAAGACAGTGTATGTATGTGTGTAATGTTTTGATCAGTGTGTGTATGCGTGTGCATAGGTGTGTTGCTGAAAACTGTTATGAGTAGCCGGTGCGTCGCCGGTAGGGTAGCCGGTCAACCGATGGTGGTGTCGCGGGCGAAGCACAAACAGGGAAAAAAAAAAGAAGGGAAAAAAAAAAGACAAGAATTTGCACAAACCACCTCGATAAGAATTAAAAACCCATTTCGCGGCCCGTGAACGATTCAGAATAAGTAACGTTTCCCGTTAGGTTTATTTCAGTTTATTGAATTGAATTCTAGCATCAAAATTTTGGAATTGGAATAATAAATTGGGACCGTTCATATTACTAAATTTTATGCAGTTATTTTTAATGAAATAAAAATTACCCGAAATAGTAATTTTCATAAGTAAAATGTGGGAAATAGAAAATTTCAGAACTTAGAGTCTGTATTGCACGATTTGATTATTTTGCATAAAATATTAATTTAGGCCCTATCATTACTAAGTTCGCAAACACCAACATCCCGGTAGGCTTTAGACGGTGCTGTTTTTGTAGCACAAGAAACGAGGTGAGTGTACTATTTTCTTGCCAAACTTTTTTCTGTATATCTATATGATGACATATGTGTTTACTTACACTGTACGATTTCATAAATGATATGGATCAAACAGGTTTTTGGAATTGTGTTGGTTTCTAAAAGAAGGCTTAAAAATAATTTTCGTTAGATATGAGTGGTTTATATTTCTCCCCAAAAAGGGTATGGTTTCTCCCCGGAAGGGGTGTGGATTATATTTTTTTCCGTAAGGGGTGTGGATTATATTTCTCTCCGGAAGGGGTCTGGATTATATTTCTCCCCAAAAAGGGGTGTGGATATTTCGTAGGAAAGCATTCCTACGAATGTTACGGTACCATTACAACTCCCGATCGTGAGGTTAAAACGATCACTATGGCTAGCCAGTGTGTGTTGTGATGGAGTGGTGGTTTGAGATGTGATGTTTATTTATACTGGGTGATTTATTATTTATTGTGGGGATTGGTATGATATTTATACTATATGGTTTTGAAATGGAACTTATATAAATTGTTTTATTTTCACTACATATATTATGAAGACTTTTACAAGCTATGTGACATCTATATACTTATACTTGATCCATATTTAAATGATGTATTATTTAGAATGTATTATTATGTAAACAAGTTTTTATTAAGAAGGCAGTACACTCGCAGGTGAAATAGCTAGGAGTCGGTCCCCTACTGGCACTAGGTAGAGTCCGGCAATGGTATAGCGAGGGAGTATTTTGGGAGGTGCTGCCTGAGGCGAACCTAGGAAAGGTTCATTGTTGTTTTATTTATTTATTTTGTTATTAAAAATTCACGGACGGGTGTGTCCCTAGTTAGAGAAGATGTTTATAGCCTGATATTGGTGATTGTATAATTATGATTGTCTACTGTCTCTTTCTAGTTGGTTTGTCCCTCAGATGATATCGTGTCGATGTCACGCCGGCCCCATAGGTGACGGGTGTCCGGGGTGGGGGGGTGACGGGCACCAGTATGGTGTCGGCCAAAAAACCTCTGGAAGAATAAATTAATCTGGTATATGGAAAAAGTTGTACACATATTGAATCGTGAATATTACCAGTGATATAACCCCCCAAACTTGAAATTTTGCTAGTCCTCAAGCAAAACACTCACGGAATAAAATAAACTACCCCAACTATTAACGAATTTAATTACTAAAAACGAAAAACACAAACGAACTAAAAAAAATAACAACATTTAAGTTTTAAAATTCATCTAACGACCAAAAAGTTTTCCCTCATCAGCCCCCAATCTTATTGATTTCAAGAGTAAAATGCACCATGTGGTGTTCTAGAATTTCAATATTCAATAGTAGTAAGAGCCATTCTAGATCATGTTCAAGTGTGTGTGTGAAAACTCAATCATACAACCATCTACAGACCGGATTGGATTATCCACCAACAGAATTCATGACTAAAACCAAAAAGGTATAGGAAATCCATATACCAGACTGGATTCCACTCTCCACTAATGCAGGCTTGGAAATTCATAAAGATTAATAGGACTTACTTTGGTTTGGTTTGGGAAAATGGTCAAAGGTATATCATGAATATAAAAACAAGTTAACGTTATTAACTTATTGATACCCAAGGCACAACGCGTGGCTTGTCACACTCGTAACCCCACACAGATCAATTCAAAACAACCTTGAACTTATATTTGAAAACGTAGTACTCACTTGTCAAGACAAAACAAAAATAAAACTATATTTATTCTTTTTTTCTTTTTTCTTTTTTAATAAACAGACCCCAAATTTATTTGATTTGTTACAATTTGACGGGTGTGAAAATACGATAGAAAAATGACAAGTGAGTATTTGAATACCAAACCATTCATTAGTTTGCCGAAAATCGAAATGCTCACTTCAAGTTGCATAAACAAATACTAACTTGATTTAATTCAAATTGTGCCTTAGGTTTAGCGATAAAGGTTTGGAAAAAATTTAATTGGCCAGGGCAAAAACTTGGTCGCACGTAAATACGCCGCTACTTTCACTCGCAAGTATACGAGGTCAAGTTTTAGTATAGATCGGGAGAGTGAGGGTTATCGTGTCCACAGGGATTGGTTTTGACTATAATTGAGTACCGCGTTTATCATGACCTAATTTTATCTAGGCGAAGATAAATTGAATAAAATTAATAATACTAATACTAAGTTAATTAAACTAATTAAATTAACTATACTAATACTATTATGAGATGTTTAGGGAAAGTAATGCCTAGGGATTAACTTTTGTTTACAAAAACGTGCTTGGTCTCATTTTAGTTTACGTTAATGGCTTTCGACTTATCCGACAATCTCAATTCATAAACTCCACCGCCACCTCTCCCGAGTGTAAGACGAGGGATATAACGCAACTTCGTGTCAACGAAGAAGTCCCCCTCAACGTCTTAACGATCCTAGGTCGCATGAGTCTCGCCCCAATGTCATTGATTGCACACAATCCAACTCCCGACCAGGTCATTGGATCGTCATGTCATGTTTACCCTATCGACAATCTCAGTTCAAAAACTCCACCGCCACCTCTCCCGAGTGTAAAATGGGGGAATACATGACTTCGAGTCAACGAAGAAGTCCCCTCAATATCTTAATGACCCAAGGTCACATGAGTCTTGTCCCAACGTCATCGATTGTCCACAATCCAATTCCCTTCCGGGATATTGGATCGTGGCGTTTGTCTATTCTAGTCCGAATCCGGGATTTGTCAAACTTCGTATTCTCATAATATCATTCTAAGCATAATAAACAAAAAATATAGCAAACACAATCAAAATAACGAAGAACAACCACTAACCGAACACAAACTCAACAAAACAACATTGTTATAAATTACATTAATCCCTAGACAAAAACCCATTTAGCTCATGGCCATAGCCGATTATACAATGAAAACTAAGCTAAACATACTCAAACAATAATCCTAAGTTAAGAAATAAAAGAAGGAACAAGAGAAACTTAGTCTAGTCTGAAGATTTATCGCTAAAAATATTCTGAGATTGCTCCTCCTTCGTTGCAACGCGATCTTCTCCATAGGATTTGAATGAGCACTCCCAAAACCTCTCAAACTATCCTCCTAAAGTCTATGGAGGTGTCTTGGCCGAATGGAGAGGAGAGGAGGAGAAAGAGGAATCAAAATATCCTAAAATATCTAATTTGGTGCATAGGTTACGGCCGTGGCGATGGGATCACGGCCGCGGTGGTGGAAATACAGAGCCGTTACAAACTTTCTATTGTTTGACCGTTGCGGCGGTGACACGCTTTCTTGTTTTGGCTGTAACTTCTTCGTCCAAGCTCCGATTGAGGTGATTCAAAAAACTATGGAAAGCTAAGAAATAGTTATATAACTTCTATGTTTTGAGTTTTTCCAAAATAGAAATTAATAATGTTCCAAATTGGCCTTGAAGTTACAACACTTGTACCGGCTTTACACATTTCCAACCATTTTCCACCGTTCTTGATGAATTTCAATTGTCACCGCCCAAATCGGAAAATGTCTTTTGATAGCCCACCACCTAGGTGGGAAATTCCTCTGCCTAGGCGAAAACCCCAGCAGAAACATTTCCAAGTCCACTGCCTACTTCTTCGCCTAAGCGATCACGTTTTTATAAACGATATTAATCTCATACATAATCCACATTTAACCTATGGTCATAGTGGTAGCGCGGGAAAAGCACTACTTACAGTCGCAAGTATACGAGGTCTAAGTTTTAGTATAGTGTGATCGTTAAGATCGGGTTATCGTATCCACAGGGATTGTTATCGTTATTATCGAATACCGCGTTTGTCGTGACCTTATTTTATCTAGGTGAAAAGAAAATGTATTTAATTAATTAAACTAATACTAATATATCCTAAATTAACTATACTATTATGTTAATATGTTTTAGGGTGAAGAATTGCATAGGGATTAACGTGTTTACAAATACGTGTTCGATTTTGATTTACTTGCGTTTACGTTGTTCGACCTATTTGACAACCTCGGTACGTAAACTTCACCGCCACCTCTTCCAAGTGTAAGATGGGGGAATACATGCCTTTGAGTCAATGAAGAAGTCCCCCTCAACATCTTAACGACCCTAGGTCACGTGAGTCTAGCCCAGCGTCATTGATTGCACACAATCCAACTCCCTCCCGGGTTATTAGATCGTTGCGTTGTATTTACCCTATCGACAATCTCCGTTCTAAAACTCCCTCTCCACCTCTTCCAAGTGTAAGACGAGGAATATAACGCAACTTCGAGCCAACAAAGAGGTCCACCTCAACGTCTTTACGACCCTAGGTAGCGTGTGTATAGCCCCACGTCATCGATTGTCCACGATTCAAACCCCGACCGGGTTATAGAATCGTGGCGTTTGTTTACCCTAATCCGAATTCTGGGTTTTGTCAAAACCCTGTATTCTCTATTTATCAATCTAAGCATAATAAACAAACAATACGATAAATACAATCAAACTACGAAGAACAATCACAAACGAAACACCGAAATCATCCAAACAACGTATTTATAAATTATATGTTAATCCCTACTACAATCCATATTTAGCTCGGGGCCATAGCTGTATATACAAGACAATAACGAGCTAAACATGCTCACATACTCCTAAGATAAAGAAATAAGAAAAAACGATCGAAGAACTTAGCCTCGTCCGAAGATAAACTGCTAAGAACGCTCCACGATCGATTCACCGTCTTCTCCACTTCGGGATGCGAGCTCCACACCTAAAATTCCTAACCCTTGGCTTAAATATAGCCTAAGGGGCTCAAAAATACAAGAGAGAAGAGAGAGATGGAGAGAAGGGAAAAAATATCCCCAAAAGATCTCAAAATATCTAATAAATATCAAGGGTGTGCTGCAGGATTTTCGCCTAGGCGAAGTTAAGTCGGTTAACTTTCTGCCGAAAATTCGCCTAGGTGCATAAAAATTTGCCTAGGCGAAGTTACTACAGGTTTGAAATTTTGTTTTGGCTGTAACTTCTTCATCTGACTCCGATTTAGGTGATTCAAAAACCTATAGAAATCTAAGAAAAAGATATACAACTTCCATGTTTTGAGTATTTCCAAAATAGGATTGAATTATAGTCCAAAATATTCTTGAAGTTACAGCACCTGTACCGGCTTTGCAAGTTTGGTGACCGCCTAAGCGAAGAAGTAGGCGGTGGACTTGGAAATGTTTCTATTGGGGTTTCTACCTAGGCGGAGGAATTTCCTACCTAGGCGGTGGGCTGTCAGTAGCCTTTTGTCATTCTCAGCATTTTTACTGCCTAGGCGGAGGTCTGGACGCCTAGGCGATGAGCTTCCTTCATATTTTTGCCTCCTTGCTTGTTTATCCACCGTAACTTCGACTCGCCTTTGGTTTGATCTCATCGTTTTAGCTCCAGTTTCCTATCATTTCGACCCACACACCTCAGTTATACAAAAAGTATGAAAACTAATTAAAACATAATAAAAATAACTATAAACATATTCGAAAACTAACAAATTTAGATTGGAAATAGATAGGTTTTTCACACCTATCACATAGCCATTTATACAATTGAAACTAGGCTAAACATGCTCAAACATACATAGAAGATAAAAAATAAAAGGAAAAACGGATGAATTTAGCCGATATCCAAAGATTAGCTACTAAAATCATCCACCGAACAATTCTCCTTCTCCGCGTGTTGATCTTCTCCTTCCGATATGTTTGAACACTCTCCATAACTCTCTCTATTCTATCTAACCTTAGGATGTCCCCCTTGGCCGGAGAGAAGAGAGGAGGAAAGCATATAGAGCCAAAAATATCCTAAAATATCTAAAAACACTTTACAGGTGTAGGGTGACTACCGCGGCGGTGAATATGCAGAGCCGTTACAAAGTTTCTGCAGGTTGACCACCGTGGCGGTGGTGTCAACGCTATAGCGATGACACTCTTTCTTATTTTAGCTGTAACGTCTTCGTCTGAGCTTCGATTAAGGTAATTCAAAAACCTATGGAAAGATAATAAATAGTTCTACAACTTCCATGTTTTGAGTTTTTCCAAAATATAAATTCATCATGTTCCAAATTGGCCTTGAAGTTACAGCACCTATACCAGCTTTGCACATTTTCACCCTTTTTCCACCGTTCTTGATCCGATTTGATCATTTTTTATCTGTTTACATATATTTTCACCTCGAACACCTAATTTAGACAAAAACACATAAAAACATATTAAAATCTATTAAAACGTAATAAACGTACTCAAAATTTAAACGTAATAATTTTCGGTTTGGAAATAGATAGGTAATTTACACCTATCACATTTGTTACGTGTTCAGAATTTAAACGGCTAACAAGATTTGACAGGGTAACGAGGGAAAAATGATATTACATGGTAAGCTTCAAAGGCTCAAGCGATCAAAATGAATGCCTAAATCATATCTCCTGAATTACCTCGCCTAGGATTTCGCCTCAAATTTCCCCCAAATCAGGTTCTAGAATTCCTATTGTCATGAACTTGGCTAACGGATAATCGGTGTCAAATCAATAGATATATAGTACATTGAGTTTAAGTGCTCATGCATGCTAAGATCGACAATAACTTTTACCACAACGAAACGTTAATCACACAGAACACACATGAAGGGGCATTACGCATGACCTCAATAAACAACTAGGGGATAAACTCATCATCGGGTAATGGCCCAGATGAACTACAAAACTCAGCACACAACAATAACAAACATACTACAAATAATAACATACTAACTAATCTAAAAAAACATGCATAAAATTAAACAATAAATTAACTTAAACTATATAACTAACAATAATAAAACGTAATAGCATACTACACACACCCCTCAAACTTAAAATGGGCAATGTCCACAATGACCCAATCATCATTCTCAACAATTGAAATATAGCATGCCGATGAAGGGGGTTTAGAACACGTACCTAGGAGGCGAGACAATCTCTCATCCGAATAAAGTCAGTGGTGATGGATTAATTTATTTGAAACCTTGGGTTGCCTCCCAAGAAGCGTTTGGTTTAATGTCATCGGCCTGATACGGAGACGTACTCATCAAAGAGCAGGTTCCACCCATAGTATATGTCATACAACACAACATACGGGTCTTGGTTCAAAATGTCCTAAAAATTGGTGAGATTTAGCATTACTTTACCCGTACTTTCAACTCGATTCATTGTCGCCTCGTGTGCTCGATTGGCATGAATGAACGGAGCAAAAGGCGGTGGAGGACATGTGAGACACATCAGATCCTCATAGATGTGATTGTCTTGGATCAGCGGTGGCAACACTTGGTGGATCTCAAATGGTGAAGAATCACAATCGTCGATCCATGCTTAGGTTTCTGTCTCATTCGAATAATCATCATTCAATGCTCCCAAGCTCCTCCCACTTGCATCCGGTTTCTCCTGGTGGCTTTCAATGCATGTGGCGTTTGTGTCTCTCAGTGCCACTATTTTTTACTCGGCCTCAATGTTGCAAATAAGCTGACCGATCTACATCTGAATAATTGTTACAGTTGCATCAATTTCAGTGCAAGTCGTCTCAATAGTGTCAAGATGAACCTCATGCTCATTGAGACAGTCATTCGTCTCTCTCCAGAAAGCTTGAGTCTTCCCCATAAATTTAACGAATATTTCCGCCAGGGTGGGGAAAGACTCTTCCTGTTAGTTCGGGATGTCAATCCATGGCGACGAAAATGTGGAATTACTCCCCCTAGTTATGGTATCTTGTTGAATAATTCCAACTCTGATAATCAAACTCCGCCATGTCTTCCAACAACCGATGGGCTTCGTCAGCGGTTAGTTGGTCGAAAAAGGCGGTACCGTTTCCTCTTTCAACCCAATTTCTTGTTGCGGCCAGTAACTCATCGAGAAAGTTTAGTAGTTGACACTCTCTTGGGAAACGATGGTTTAGGAACCAGAACAGCAACTCCTTGTATCGATCCCAAGCACAATGAAACGATTAAGAATCTCGTTGAAAGAAATGCAATGGTTCTTGTTGATGAGACATCTTCGAGTACCCTGCAATAGAAAGAAAACTAAAAACAAAAATTAAAAATAAAATAAATGCCTAAATTAAAGTTAAGTTACTTACTCACAATATCAACAACAATCTAAAAACCAATCTCCGGCAACGGCGCCAAAAACTTGGTAGCGGAATATTACGTCGCTACTTTCACCGCAGGTGTACGAATCAAGTTTTATAGAATAGTGAATGAGAAGGGTTGTCGTATCCGCAAGGATTGGATTAAATTGTCACTAAGTACCGCAATTATCATAACTGAATTTTATTTAGGTGATAAAAATAGGGTTTTTGTTTTTAAATTAAACTAAACTAATTAAACTATAATACAAAGTATACTATATGGGAATAGATTATCTAGGGATTAACATTGTTTACTTATACATGTTTGATCCAATCTAGTTTACATTAACGGTATTCAAATCTATCCGACAATCTATGTATCGAAAACTCACTCACTACCTCTCCCGAGTGTAAAGTGAATGAATATGCAATTTCGCATCAATGATGAAGTCCCCCTCGAGCGTCTATCTGAAACTTGGTCACATGAGTCTCGCCCCAACCTCATGGATTGCACACTTTCTAATACCCTCCTAGGTCATTAGATTGTCGCATTGTGTTTAAACCCTAATCCGAATTTGGGGTTATCTCTCCTGAGTGTCAAACCCCATATTCTCAAATCAACTAAAATATCATAAAAAGCATATTATGGAGGTAAAAGAACAGTAAACACAATTGAATAAAGATAAACAACCATTGACGAAACATGATTTACTCAAACAACGTATATCAGTAAACTACATCAATCTCATAGATAATTAGTCTTTAGCTCTTGGTCATAACAATATGTTCAATAATAATCCATATATACATATTTAAACAACCAAAAACAAGTTAAGAATAAAGAGAGAAACAAAGGAGAATAGTCGTTATCTGAAGGTGGTGTCTATAAAAATCGCTCTGATCTTGTTTCCTCTTCTCCAATTGTGTTATTCCTCTTTGGTTGGTTGAGAGCTTTTTAAAAACACTCCCAATATGTTCTAAACAAAGTGGGATCAGCCCTGGAACAAAAGGAGAACAAAATAAAATATCTAAAAAAATATCCTAAAACACTTTATTGCCAGGGGATTGACCACTGCAGCGGTGGGTATGTCGACAGGCCCACCGCTATAGGAGTGGGCTTGACTGCTGCAATGGTGGATAGACAATGGCATTCTGCTCTTTCACCTCTGCAGCGGTGAGCGATCAAAAGGTTTATGCTTCTCTATTGTTTTACCGCTGCAACGGTGGATTTGCTGAACTGAAACTTTGATCTTCTTAATCGCTTTTCTATCTACTCTTTTTATAGGTTTATAGATATGTTTCCATTACTTTGGAGAGGTCTCCCATTCCTTGATATGCTCCTAATGGCTTGGATGATAACCAATATCCCCATGATCTTAGGGGAGATCTCTGTAATGGTCCCTATTAATTATGGGTCGCTACAGTCAATCTGGCTCATTTCCACAAGTGTAGGGGAGTCGTTTAGGTTGTGCTAATCTATTTGTTCCTTTGCCTTTGACACTGTAGGTTTGAATATACCCAAATATGGGCCTCCTTATGGGGCTGTTAGTCTTGCTCAAGATACTGCTGAAACTATTACTCAAGTAGCCCTGTCATGCTTCGGTCCAGATAATCCAATGGGTCTGTTTATTACGGATCAAAATTCATACCCGATCCGACCCATTTAAGGCTAAATGCCTATGTCAATTATGAGCGGGCGTTTTCCCATATTAGTAACTATTTAAGGGAAGACCATTATGGACACTCCAAAAGTGAAAACAATAGATGATGCGAACCTCACCAAGGATTAGTGAGACACGAAAATACAAAATTTAGGATAGATTACCTTGACCCAACGTTTATGAACAAAACGCGAACTAACGGTATAAGGAACAATCTTGACCCAATAATTATAATAAATCACGAACCAAAGATATAGGATTTGAACGCCACAATAAATTCTTGATAAATTTGAGAAAGTTATTTGAAGAACTTAAGAGAAAACTCTTACAATTGTATTAATCAAAGTAATGTATCTTTCCAATAGGATACAAGTCTCTTAAATAGGTAACCAATAATAAAAGAAAACCCTAGGGTAATGAATAGTGCACTTGAATAATGTCAGTGAACAGTACCATGAACAGAGGCGGCTACACTAGAAATAAAAGGAAACCCTAGAGGAACAAGGAATCCTAGAGAAACAAGGAAACCCTACTCCTAATCTAAAAAGGAAATGACTAATTCGTAATCTAAAAAGGAAAAAGGCTAATTTGGCATTCATACCTTACAAATCAACAATAAAAATTGAAATATATAAAAAAAAAAAAAAAATAAAGCCCATAAATAAATAAATGAATTGAATTTCGCATCTAAATTTCGTGGTCCACACACCTAAGCCTATTCTAGTTCACGGCTAAGCCCATTCGCTTGCCTTGATGAGATGGACTAGGCCTTGATCGTCATTTGGGTCTAGTTTGAGCTTTATTATTTTAGACATAGCCCAAAACTCTTAAATTAGCCTATTAAGCACTTCTTTGATCTTCTTAGATCTTTCCCTAATAATAGGCCCCACGGGAATATGCAGCAAGTCCTTTGATGGTGCTTATTGGTTCTCATCATCCCTCCCTCTTCAAAATGATTCGACCTCGAATCTTCACCTACATCAAACAGAGAAAGATTATAAATATTAAATGTGGCACTAACGTTATACTCGCCTGAAAGATCCAACTTGTATGCATTATCATTGTTCCTCTGAAGGACTTGAAATAGACCATCCCTCTAGAATGTAGCTTGGTCCGCCTATGGGCTGAAAATCTTTCTTTTCTCATATGCACCCAAACCCAATCACCCAGTTCAAAGTGACTCGTCTACGGCCCTTGTTGGCTTTGTTTACATTTTGCTCATTTTTCTTCTCTATGTGTTGCCATACACTTTCATGAAGTTTCTTCACCATCTCAACCTTCTTTTGTCCATCCAAACTAGCCCTCTCATTGACTTGCAAAGGCAACAAATCCAAAGGAGTTAGTGGATCAAAACTATAAACAATCTCAAATGGTGAAAAATCTATAGTAGAATGAACAATCCAATTATAAGCAAATTCAGTGAACAGCAAACAATCCTCCCAATTTTTCAAGTTCTTTTGAATTATAGTACGCAACAAAATAGATAAAGTTTGATTCACTACCTCGGTTTGTCCATCCGTTTGGGGGTGACAAGTAGTTGAGAACAATAATTTAGTTCTCAACTTTCCCCATAAGACTTTCCAAAAATAACTAAGGAACTTAACATCAGGATCAGACACAATACTCCTAGGAACACCATGGAGACGTAATATCTCTCCAAAGAACAAATCAGTGACGTGGGTTGTGTCATCAATTTTCTTACAAGATATGAAATGTTCCATCTTAGAAAACCTATCAACAACCACAAAAATCGAATCCCTACCTTTCCTTGACGTAGGCAAGCCTAAAACAAAGTCCATGGAAATATCCATCTAAGGTGCACTAGGTACAGGCAAGGGAGTGTATAATCCATGTGGTAAGACTCTAGATTTGGCTTGCCTACACGTAACACATCTAGCACAAACACTCTCTACATCACGTTTCATCTTTGGTCAAAAGAAGTGTTCATGTAACACGTCTAAAGAATTCCTTACACCAAAATGACCCATCAAACTACCCCTATGTGCTTCACGCACGAGTAACTCACGCATAGAACTATTAGCCACCAAAGTCTATTTTCTCTAAACAAGTACTCATCTAATTTATAGAACTTACCGAACGCTATCTTCTCACACGCTCCATACACACTAGCAAAATCATCATCATTAGCATACAATTCTTTAATATATTCAAACCCTAGTAACTTTGCATTTAAAGTAGAGACAAGGGCGTACTTTCTAGATAGTGCATCAGCCACAATATTTTCCTTACCTTGTTTATATTTTATTACATAAGGGAAGGTTTCAATGAATTCCATCCACTTGGCATGCCTTCTATCTAACTTACCTTGTCCTTTCAAGTGCTTCAAGGACTCGTGGTCAGTATGTATAACAAACTCTCTCGGCCACAGGTAATGTTTCCAAGTCTCCAATGCTCTCACCAAAGCAAAAAGCTCATTGTCATATCTTGGGTAATTCAACGCTGCCCCATTTAGCTTTTTGCTAAAGTATGCTATTGCCCGCTTTTTCTGTATCAAAACAGCTCTAATACCTATTTCTGAAGCATCACACTCTTTCTTAAAAGCTTTAGAAAAATCAAGTAATGCTAATAAAGAAGCACTACATAATCGTTCTTTAATCTCATTAAATGCATACTCTTACTCAATACCCCATTTAAATTCCACAGATTTTTTGACAATTTCAGTAAGTAGCGCAGCTAGTGTACTAAAATCTTTAAGAAATCGACGATAAAAACTAGCCAAACCTTGAAAACTTCTTACCTCCATGATTGACTTAGGTGTGGGCCATTCTTTGATAGCCTTCACCTTTTCCTCATCCACCACAATCCCTTTCACACTAACAACATAACCAAGAAACACAACTTTGCCCAAGCAAAATGAACATTTCTTTATATTGGCATATAGTTTTTCTTTCCTTAAAACATCAAGCACACAATGCAAGTGATCAATATGCTCATCTAAACTCTTGCTATACACCAAAATATCATCAAACTAGACAACAACAAATTTGCCTATAAACGCACGCAATGCATGATTTATTAACCTCATGAATGCACTTGGTGCATTAATTAGACCAAAAGCCATAACCAACCACTCATACAATCCATGTTTAGTTTTAAAGGCAGTTTTCTATTCATCAACCACTTTCATTCTAATTTGATGATACCCACTTTTCAAATCATTTTTTGTAAAAATACATGACCCATGCAACGTATCTAACCTGTCATCTAGCCTAGGAATGGGATGTCGATACTTTACCATTATGTTATTGATAGCTCGGTAATCAACACACATACGCCAAGTTCTATCCTTCTTAGACACAAGTAGTACCGGTACCGCGCATAGACTCGTGCTCTCTCTTACGTGTCCTTTAGCTATCAACTCCTCCACTTGGCTTTGAAGTTTCTTCGTCTCCTCTGGATTACTCCTATAGGTTAGTCAGTTAGGAATTGTTGCACCTGGCACAAAGTCAATTTGATGCTCTATGCCTCGAATAGGTAGCAATCCACTAGAAACGTCATTACGAAACACATCCTCAAATTCCTGCAATAAAGAAACAACAACACTCTTGATATCATTAGCCTTAGTATAAAAGCTCACTTGTTTCTCTTATTTTCTCTCATTGTTTTCACTCCCCTTTTTTCTTTTCACTCTCTTTTCTGTTTTCAGTCTTTTTTTTCTCATCTCTTTTTGAACTCTCGGTCTCACAAGTTTTTTTCAACTCATTCTCTCTTTTCATTTTCATTTGATCTTCATACACTTGTTTTGGAGTCAACGGCACAAGAATAATCGTTTTATTGTCTTTGACAAATGAGTGCCTATTTTTAAACGCGTCATGAATAACCTTCCTGTTAAATTGCCATGGCCTGCCCAACAGTATGTGACCCGCATACATTAGAACAACATCACAAAGTACTTCATCCTTGTATTTCCCAATCGAAAAGGAAACTAACACTTGATTATTTACCTTAACCTCCCCACAATCATTCAACCATTGCAACTTATATGGTCTTGGGTGTTTCAAGGTAGATAATTTCAGTTTCTCTACTAAAGTAGTGCTAGCCACATTAGTGAAACTTCCCCCATCAATGATCATACTACATAACTTGTTGTTGACGTGGCATCTAATATGAAATATGTTCTCCCTTTGCTATTCCATGTCATCCTTACAACTTGGGTACTTAGAGCACGCCTCGCCACAACTAACTCTCCATCCACCTAGTACTCCACATCACTATCACAAGCATCCTCAAGTGGTGGCATCTGATCATCATCACTCTCGCTTTCAATTTTCACCTCTCCATCAACACGTGCTATCATGGTCCTCTTTTTTGGGCATTGTGAATCTATGTGACCTACTTCCAAACAGTAAAAATATTTAATATCACGGTTACAAGTTTGGGTTTTGGTTTTACCTTTGTTGACATTGGGCACATCGTCTCTCCTTTTTGGTGGTTCGATTTTGGCCTTTGACACAGTCTCTTCCTCTTTTCTCCCATTCGGCCTCCATGAAGTAGAGGAGCTCGAATTTTGAAATGACCGAGTTTCTTTCCTTTTAAGATGTTGTTCCACCTTTATGGTCATATGAACCATGTCTTCCAACTCCACGTAATGTTGCAACTCCACCACATTGGCAATGTCCCGATTCAGTCCATTCAAGAACCTAGCTATGGTAGCTTCTCTATCTTCCTCGACATTAGCCTGGATTATAGTGATCTCCATCTCCTTGCAGTAATCATCCACTCTTCGATAGCCTTGAGTAAGACTTTATAACTTCTGGTACAAATCCCTATAGTAGTGACTAGGGACAAACCACCTCCTCATTATGGCCTTCATTTCCGCCCACGTCTCGATAGGTCTCTCATAGTTTTTCCTTCTATTCATCACAAGTTGATCCCACCATATTATAGCATAATCAACAAATTCAATTGCAGCGACTTTTACCTTTTTATGCTCGGAGTAGGCTATGGCACTCAAAGATCAATTCCACCTTCTTCTCCCACTCCAAGTATGCTTCAGGGTCGTTCTTCCCTTAGAACGATGGAATCTTCATCTTGATGCTTCCCAAGTTATTATCTATCCGATCCCCTATCTCCTCTATTCACATATCCATGCTCGAATCTGCCTAAGCTCGCATTAGAGGCACGATCTTCTTCCTCTATGTCATCCCAATCATCAACTTCATATTCATACCGAGGCAGATTTCTCTCTCGTCGTTGTACATTAGAAGCTTTAGGTGGTTGCCCCCTTTGTGAACTAAACTCAACTTTATCTAGTCGTTCATGCATTTCATCAAATCACATGTTCAATCATTCAAACATTTGCTCTAAGGCTTTGTAGAAAACTTTGACGTCCATGACGTCCATCCTTTTTAGTACTTCATTAGACGAGCCTTTGTTTATTTCTTGAGACATGCTTAATAACCTGCAAACCAGAGTTAGCAAACCTCACAAACACTCCCTCACGTGTTTCCCTCAAGATTGATGGCACTCGCGCTCGTGTTTCACTCAAATTCGATTTTTACCCTCTCATGAGCTCACACTCTCTTGTCATTTCCCACCCTTCTAGTTCTTTATTGAACTTAACCAACTTCAATCAAAAAATTTCTTGTAGCAAGCCAAACTCAACAAATAGATTCACTATGAATGAGATTTTTGGAACGTAAACAACGCGAACAAGAAGAAACAAATGAAAGTTTGTAGACTAGAATAAGAAGAAATAATTCTAATTTTTTTTTTTTGGGGGGGGGGGGGGCTGCTTAAGTTTCAGATTTTTTTTTTTCTTTTTTTCTTTTTTGGTTTCTGTTTCTGTTTTTTTTTTTTTTCTTTTCGTCTATGTTTCTTTTCTTTTTTTCCATTTCTATTTTTTTTTTTTTTTTTTAAGAATGAAATTCAGCAACCTTTAAAAAATGAGATTTGACCAAAACAAAGATGCACCGCTTTTTTTATGAAGATCTAACCAATTTGAATAGAACGTAAAAAAAATGTACAGTACCTTAAAGAAAGTCAGACCAGATTTGACGATATAATTCGGTCAAGAAAAAAAAATAGGAATGAATAGATATTAATGAACGAAAAAGAAAAGGATAGATGAAACCTAATTTAGACCTTGCTCTAATTACCAAATGATGTGAACCTCACCAAGGATTAGTGACACCCGAAACCAACTTAAGGTTTCTTCACGAGGATTGAACTAAATCAGATTTATAAACGAGCAGATAATTACACGAAAATACAAAATTTAGGATAGATTACCTTGACCCAACGTTTATGAATGAAACACGAACCAACGGTATAAAGAACAATCTTGACCTGATGATTATAACAAATCACGAACCAAAGATATAGGGTTTGAACGCCACAAGAAATTCTTGATAAGTTCAGAATTTTGTTTTGCAGAACTTAAGAGAAAACTCTCACAATTGTATTAATCAAAGTAATGTATCTTTCCAATAGGATACAAGTCTCTTAAATATATGGCCAACAATAAAAGAAAACCCTAGGCTAATGGTTAGAGCAAGTGAACAGTGTGGGTGAACAATATCATGAACAGTAGCAGCCACACTAGAAATAAAAAGAAACCCTAGAGGAACAAGGAATCCTAGAGAATCAAGGAAACCCTACTCCTAATCTAAAAAGGAAATGACTAATTCCTAATCTAAAAAGGAAAAAGGCTAATTTGGCATTCATGCCTTACAAATCAACAATAAAAATGAAAATATATAAAATAAATAAATAAACAAAGCCTATAAATAAATGATCTGAATTTCGCGTCTAAATTTCGCGGTCTGCACGCCTAAGCCCATTCAAGTTCATGGCTAAGCCCATTCGCTTGCCTTGATGAGATGGACTAGGTCTTGATCGTCATTTGGGCCTAATTTGGGCTTCATTATTTTAGACTCAGCCCAAAACTCTTGAATTATCCCATTAAGCGCTTCTTTAATCTTCTTGGATCTTGCCTTAGTAATAGGCCCAACGGGAACATGCAGCAGACCCTTTGATGGTGCTTGTTGGTTCTCATCAATAAACCACAACCATGTTTTGGGTAGCTTCCTTCTTTCTTTCTATGTTTGTTCTAGTGATTTGAATCTTCTTATCAACTATATTATATCAGAACTACCTTAGAATCTAGAGCTTAGAATTTGATTCTTAAAAATCTCAAGATTTTTATCTGGTAGGGCGCGAAAATGCACGCCGCTACTTACTCTCGCAAGTATACGAGGTCTAAGTTTTAATATAATGGATCTTGAAGATCGGATATCGTTCCCACAGAGAAGAGTGTGAATAATTGAATACCACAATTGACGTAGTCTCATGTTATCCTGACGACGAAAGACATGAATTAAAATTAAACTAATCTAAACTACAATTAGTGGGTTAATCTTAACTAAGTTGATTAATTAGAGATTGATTTTGTTCACTTAATACATGTTTGATTTTGTTTAGTAAACAATAATGGAGTTTAGGTATCCGACAATCTCGGTTTGTAAACTCCTCTGCCACCTTTTCCGAGTGTAAAACGGGGAAATACGCGACTTCGTGTCGACGAAGAGGTCCACTCAATGTCTTAACGACTCTAGGCCATATGAGTCGTGACCCAACGTCATCGATTGCACACTAACTAACGCCCTCCCTGATCGTTAGGTCGTAACGATGTGTTTATCCTAGTCCGAATCCAGAGTTACCTCTCCCGAGTGTCAAACCCTATATTCTCAAATCCAACCCTAATACCATTACAAGAATATTAAGATCGTCATCAAATGATAAACACAATCAGACTTAAAAGCAACAACCGTTAAAGAAACGTATATTAAACCAAACGAGTATTTACACAACTACAACTTTCCCTAACTAATCTCTAAATTACACTAACATGTTCTTAGCTAATACAACATTAAATCAAGAGGCGATCATCAATATCAACAATAAACATTAAATACAAAGATGGAAACAAGGAAAGAAAAGCCAAATCTCAAAGTGGAGTAATCCACTTTTGCCAAAGAACAATCCTCCCGAGCTTCCTCTTCTCCGTTGATGAACTTCCTCTTCTAGCTCTTCAAGGATTGGCCAAGAACACCTCCTAAACTAATCTAATCTACTTCCTAAATTACCTAAACCTAACTAAGGTGGAAGAGAGCTCTCAAGAACAACTAAGCCCTCTCTCTTACGTCTAAGTCTCTTTGAGGTTTGGTGGAGAAAGGGGTTAAAAGGAGGGATTTAGAAAATATCTTCAAAATATCTAAAAATAGATATTTTTGTGCAGAGTGTCACCGCCTAAGCGGTGGTTCACCACTTAGGCGGTGGCTTAAGTCGGTTAAGTTTCTGTCGGATCTTCGCCTAGGCGATGGTTTCTCCGCCTAAGCGGTAGCTACTGGCATAATATTCTAATCTTTTCTCACCTAGGTGGTGGTTTTCTCGCCTAGGCGGCGGTTCAGCCTTTCAGCACTCCAACATTCTGTCTCTTTTCTGCCTAGGTGGTGGAACTTTCGCCTAAGCGATGGTCTTCATTCACCGAAATCCTGTTTTTCACATTTTGTTCACCGTTTCTCCACTATTTTCACTTGTTAATCACCCTTTGACATCCCTTCACCTATTTTACACTACAATAAACTAAAACACAATTAAATATAACTAAAACGCTTGAAAACTAACAAATTCGGTTTAGAAATAGATAGGTTTTTCACACCTGTCATTATCCTAACTGAGTTTGTTGTGTAGATACTGTTAGAGGTAAGACATTTGTGTTACCACTGAGAATCCAATCTCTATTGTCGAAACCTAGTTAGATCAAGTCGCTTTTGGAAGAGGCTTCTCAAATCACGCCTCGAAAACTACCAGTTTTGAGATTGAAGCACCAGAAGAGATAACTAACCAAATGCGATTTAATCTTTTTGTTTTTTTTATTTATTTTATGTTGATACAGATAAATCTAGTTTTAAAGAGCATGATATTAAATTGTGACTTTTTTTTTTATAGTTCGCTGCACAAATCTATTGTTTTAATATTCAATTCCTAAAAGTGGTATTAGAGACATATGTAATTAACACAACAATTTATTTTTGGTTATGTTCTGTTAAATTTTGCAATATTTGGTGTTTCGGGTATTTAGAAATAAAAAAAAAAAAATCCGAAGTTGACTATCTTTCCAAATTTGAATTAGTAAGATCTAATATTCCATAAAACATTAATATATATAGATGTGACTATGATATCACGTGAAGGAACCATATATAATAATTATATTTACACAGCGCAATATAAAAAATATAAAAAAATAAAAAAAAATTACAACTTAAAATCATGTTCCTTAAAGTTAGATCTATCCAAATAAACATAAAATAAAGAAAAAATACGAATGATTAAATCATATTTGATGTAGGGGTTTCGGTGAAAATGCAACTTGGGCAAAGAACTATGTACACCTGTGCATAAGGGCCCCTAAATGGAGACCATGTAATGATGATCATCTGAGCACCGAACTTCCATGCTACTTCTGGTCAACATCTACCAAAGAATAAACCCAAATGGGATTGCGCCGACCACCCTTACCGTGCTACCTCTGTTCGGCATCCATAAGGAATGAACCCATTTGGATTTCGTCAACCAGAGCTCTATAGCATATGAGCTCTCCGACCAAAAGAAGCCCCATCTAGATTTCGTCGACCAGCGTCCTGCCGAGCCATCTCTGTTAAACAATAACCAAAGAAAGCCCCACTTGGATTTCGTCAACCAGTGCCCTGACCTGCTACTCCTGGTCGACCATTGATTTAATAAAACCTCTTTTTTGCAACCACTTTTGTTGTGACAGAAACTATGTTCTATCTCATTTTAAAAATTATATTTACTCGCAAGCGCAAGCGCACGAGTCAGATGTAGCAAAGATTAACGGAAGCGAGGTCGATTCCACAAGGATTATTATGGAGAGAAATTACTTAATACGTCAAAGTTGATTTAATTATAATCTAGTTGAAAATTATTTTGGTTTTAAAATAAAATAAAATGTGAAATAATTAATTTAGCTAATAATATGGAAAAGTACTAGGATTTCAGAATCTGCCGATATTAATATAAAAAAAAATATGGAACCCGATTAGGAATTGTGAGTTTCGTATTTCGAAGATTATGTCGTTTTTATATTTTTTTTCTTTTAACTTGGATTTTTACAAACGAGCATTCCTAACCTTTTGGGCAAAACATTTAGAAAAATAGGATTTATCATTCCTCAAGCATGATCTATCGATGATATTTAATTCCTACGTTAATCTAATCTAGGATGAATTAAAATTGAGGCATAGACCATCAAGTTTAGAAATAAACCTCTGTGAATACTATTATGTGACCATTAATTTTAGATGTCACGTTCTAATTTAAATGAAGCAATTGAATTTAGAATCAAAATTTCATCGTCACATAATTGTTTAAACAAAACCAAAATTAAATTAAAAATATAAATATTACATAAAATCATCCATATAATACCACAATCCTAACATGATCGGAGGAAGTTAACCACTCATCGTTGTGTAAAGCGGTATTTTCTTGGAAACAATCCTCAAAAACACCGTTTTACACTTTTAACCCCTAAGAATCAAAGTTTCCTCTTCTCCATAATAAAAATGAAAATAAGATAAATATTTACAAAATATCTTAAGATTAGTATTCTATATGTATATATGTCTCTCTATAAATTAGCCCCAAGCCTCATATTCATAGGCAAAATATTTTGGGGGTAAAATGGACAAAAATATAATTAAGAGGGGTAAAAACGTAAAGGGATCAAAATATCTCCGGTGAAAGTGGATGGCCAAGTGGGGGTTACTGTTCATTGGCGGTTACTATTCATGCACGGCTTTGATGATTTTCTTTCGAATCACCGTGGTTTGCTTGTTTCTCATCTGATTCGCTCAAACTCAATGTCATTTTGTTCGTTTTTCAAAAACCTACAAAAATATATAAAAATAAATCAATTTTTGATATTGTTAAGGGATCGAACGATTCATTCTGGTATCTTTGGTTTTCGTTCTATTTTCGTTCGGCTTATAGTGGTTTATTCGTTTTTAATCCAATTTGTCTCATCTTAACGCCGTTTTGATCCATTTTCATAAACAAACAAAAATAACTAAAATAACTATATTTATAATAATTTACACTATTCAAACAATTAACAAACCTAAATTTAGGAATATAAAATCGCACAAATGCGGTACGATCACACAAACCTAACTTTTGCTAGTCCTCGTGCAAAACTAATATAATAATTAATTGAAAAAGGAATTTTTGTAGGGAACACGATTATATTTAGCATATGCAATAAGCCTTTAAACCCTTAGGTTATCCCTAGTAGACGAGTATAGTCTCGTCGGAATTTACAGAGATGTTACCCACAAACATCCATTTTTTTTTTAATTAGTTTATCAATCATGTTTAATGCTAACATAATAAGTTGATATCATAGAGGAGTTTACTGAAATAGTTATTGATCTCATAGCACGTGATTTTTAATAATATCTACTTTTGTAGCCACAACATACATCCAACTCTCTTTTATAATGAATTTCATACAACTACCTAGTCAACTAATTTTAACGATCAAATAACGTTTTCCCTGAAATAAAAATATATTTGTGGATATCTTTCTCTTTTTTTTAACATATATACATATAAATAATTTTCTTTAAATAAATTACTTGTGCAATGTTAATCCTACTAGACTTTCTAAGATGTCCATATAGCAAGCGTTGGGCCAATGATCCCAATCCAGTTGATTTGGGGCATTAGGTGTTAAGACACCCTTCAGACTTAATTACTAGAACAACTTAGGCTTCGAAGTTAACAAGCCACTTAGTGTCTTAACAATTTGCTCCCCCTTTTTGACGCGAACACTCAAAACTTATTGAGACAAGAGGCCCGGTTACTTAGCGAAAGTTCATTATTAAGACTGAATTTTTTTATTTTTAACGCAAAAACACACTTTTTTTTTTATTAAGTAATATTGTTTTTTATTTAAACTCCAGGGATAGGTTATTATCATGTCAAAATTTAGCAAATTAGTTCATGTACTAAATTTAAAATAAGAGAAAGTTAGTATTTATGCAAGAGTCGAAAAATGAAATATTTTTTTAAAAAACAGTGTTATGCTCCAATAATTATTTAGCAAACTCAAGTTTTTATTCGACGTATATGCTATCATAGGATGGTTTGATAACATTAAGTGCCAAATAAAATAACAGAAGGAATACAATCATTTTATCCCCCCCCCCAAAACTTTAATTTCGCATTGTCCTCAATGAGAAAAAAAAATACAAAATTAATTGTCAAGGAAATATACTACCTGGTGTAATTGATCTGTATAACCTGACTGAATGCTTATACACCTATCTGTCAAAATTTATTTATTTTATTATTATTATTATTTTAGTAATTAATCAAAACTATATAAACAAAGAGGATGGAGGCTCAGCCTGCCGATTCTCAAAAGAAAATAAAGACAATAAAATAAATAAAGAGGATGGTGGCTCAGTCTGCTAATTCTCAACAGAAAATAAAGACAATAAATTAAAAAGCAAAGGTTTTAACCTTCCTTTCCAGTAGAAATTAAAGACGATAAAAAAAGTAGGAGTTTTAACGTCATGTCCAGCAGAAATAATAATAATAATAATAATAATAATAATAATAATAATAATAATAATAATAATAATAATAATAATAATAATAATAATAATAATAATAATAATAATAATAATAATAATAATAATAATAATAATAATAATAATAATAATAATAATAATAATATAACTAGTAGAAGATTTAAATTAACTTGGACTTCAAAAAAAATTCCGTCACAATCCCCGGCAACAACACCAAAAACTTGTTGTGACAGAAACTATATTTTGTCTTGTTTTAAAATTTATATTTACTCTCAAGTGCACGAATTAGATGTAGCAAAGATTAACGGAAACGGGGTCGATCCCACAATGATTGTTATCGAGGGAAATTATTTAATCCGTCTAAGTTGATTTAATTATAATTTAGTTGAAAATTATTTTGGTTTTAAAATAAAATGTGAAATAATTAATTTAGCTAATAATATGGAAAAGTACTAGGATTTCAGAATCCCCCAATATTAGTATAAGAAAAATATGGAACCTGATTAGAAATTGTGGGTTTCGTATTTTGAAGATTATGTCGTTTTTATATTTTTATTTTTTTTAACTTGGATTTGTACAAATGAGTATTCCTCACCTTTTGGGCAAAACATTCAGAAAAATAGGATTTATCATTCCTCAAGCATGATCTATCGGTGATATTTAATTCCTACGGTAATCTAATCTAGGATGAATTAAAATTGAGACGTAGACCATCAAGTTTAGTAATAAATCTCTGTGAATATTATTATGTGACCATTAATTTTAGATGTCACGTTCTAATTTTAATGAAGCAATTGAATTTAGAATCAAAATTTCATCGTCACATAATTGTTTAAACAAATCCAAAATTAAATTAAAAATATAAATATTACATAAAATCAACCATACAATACCACAATCCTAACCTGATCGGAGGAAGTTAATCACTCATCATTGTGTAAAGCGGTTTTTTCTTGGAAACAATCCTAAAAAATACCGTTTTACACTTTTAATAGAATTAAGGGGGTAAAAACATAAAGGGATCAAAATATCAGGATTGCAAGTGGATGGACAAGTGTGGTTACTGTTCATAGGTGGTTACTGTTCACCCGCGGCTTTGAAGGTTTTCTTTCGGATCGTCGTAGTTTGCTCGTTTCTCATCTGATTCACTCAAACTCAATGCCATTTTGTTTGTTTTTCAAAAACCTACAAAAACTTATAAAATAAATCAATTTTTGATATTGTTAATGGATTGAACAATTCATTCCGGTATCTTTGATTTTTGTTCGGTTTTCATTCGGCTTGTAGTGGTTTATTCGTTTTAATCCAATTTGTCCTATCTTAATGCCGTTTTGATCCATTTTCATAAACATACAAAATAACTAAAATAACTGTATTTATAATAATTTATACTATTCAAACGATTAACAAACCTAAATTTAGGAATATAAAATCGTACAAATGCGATGCGATCAACTTTCCATTCAGAAGGCCTCTGAACTCTCCACTCTGTGGTCTCCAACCAAAGCTCCTTAGAAGGCCTATGAGCTCTCCACTCTTTGGCCTCCGACCAAAGCTCATGAGAAGGCCTCTGAACTCTCTACTCTGTGGTCTCCAACCAAAGCTTCTTAGAAGGCCTATGAGCTCTCCACTCTTTGGCCTCCGACCAAAGCTCGTGAGAAGGCCTCTAAGCTCTTCACTCTGTGGCCTCTAACCAAAGCTCCTCAAAAAGCCTCTAAGCTCTCTACTCTGTGGCCTCTAACCAGAGCTCTCCAATCTCTGAGCTCTCTACTTTGTGGTCTCCACCAAAACTCTACATAAGGCATCTAAGCTCTCCTCGCTATGATCTCCGACCAAAGCTCCTTAGAAAGCATTTGAGTTCTTTACTCCGTGGCCTCTGATAAGAGCTCCTTAGAAGGCATCTGAGTTATCTGCTTTGTGGTCTTCGACCAAAACTCTCCAGCATATTCTTTCTGTGGTCTCCTACCAGATCTCTTCAGAAAGTATCTGAGCTCTCCACTCTATGGCCTCTAACTAGAGCTTTTCGGCATCTGAGCTCTTCGCTCTGTGGTCTCCGACCAAAGCTCCTCAGAAGGCTTTCGAGCTCTCCGCTCAGTGGTCTCTAACCAGAGCTCTTCATCATCTGAGCTCTTCGCTCTGTGGTCTCCTACTAAAGCTCCTCAGAAGGCATCTAAGCTCTTCGCTCTGTGGTCTCTGACTAGAGCTTTCCAATATCTGAGTTCTCCGCTCTGTGGTCTCCGGCCAGAGCTCGGAGCTCTAGTTAACATTAAGTTAGTTGAATCAGCCAACCAGACCAGGACCCTAACATGTTGCTTTTGGTCAGCATCCAACAAGGGATAGACCCAAGTGGAAACCGCTGACCAGCGCCCTGTTATGTTGTCTCTGCTCGGCAGCCATTGAAAGAAAAACCTATGCAATCCACACCGATCAACATCTTGACGTTTTACTCTTAGGAAGCAACTATCAGTAGTGAGCCCTCAGTGATTGCAGCTGACCAGTGCCTTGTCGTGTTGTCTCCGGTCGGCAAGTTGCATCATAATGCATCTTCACCTTCGTTTGTGCTCCGTTCCAGAGATCTCCACCTCTTCAGGTCGTCTGTGACTAAGTTCTTTATTAATAAGTCTCCAAATGACAAAATAGGTTGATCCATGGGCCAGCCATTTGGGCCAAAAGCCCAAGCCCACCTAATTAATCTCCTAACGTGCTCTCTTATTAGCCACGCACAGAGTTACCCTAATTAACCGTGCTCAAGGCCCTAATCATGCAGTGATACACTCAATTCCCCAGATAATGCTCAACCTCTGATTTGAGGCATATCAGTTTTTTTTTTCAAAGTGCTTACTCTCACGTTGGAAGGACTTCACAAGGCCAGACCCCGATGGGTCCTTATGCAAGTATCTGTTGGACTTCAGCTGGCTGGACCCAACTCTCTAGGCTTCAGCTTGGAATTCAAAAGGGACTTGATTGTTGGTAGCGGAGCTCTTTGGTTCTCCAATTCTCCATCTTTCTAAGACTACAGAACTCTTACTCAACACCTCACCTTAGTAAGAAATTCACACGTGGAATTTAACCGGACCATACTCGAGGTGTTTACCATATTTTGACACCAACAATATTTAATCAATTTCCTCTTCCAATGCTTTAGCCTCAAAGCCTGTAGTTTCCGAGGCATGATTTGAGAAGACTCTTCTAAGATTGGCTTGATTTGATTAGGTTCCAAAAACAGAGATTTGGTTCTCTCAGAAGAAACACAAATGTCTTTCCTCTAACATTATCCACACAGAAAACTCAAATAGGATTGTGGTCTTGAGATTTCTAAGAATCAAATTCTTATCTCAAGATTATAAGGTAGATCTGATT
Source organism: Eucommia ulmoides (assembly GCA_016647705.1). Lineage (NCBI taxonomy): Eukaryota > Viridiplantae > Streptophyta > Magnoliopsida > Garryales > Eucommiaceae > Eucommia > Eucommia ulmoides. The sequence goes on from CM028340.1 coordinate 36,529,135, forward strand.
TGAATATAGTTGGTGTAAGATTCAAACCAATAGAACAACGCATAAAAGATTAAGCTAGCCAAAACAATCTCCATCAAGAGTGATGATGACTCTCCTGATGGGCTAACTTTGTGGGCAATCATACGAAGCGACTACCTCTTGCTTTCATCTTCATTCGCCATGATCCCCGATCTCAAAGTGACCATTTAGTTGAAATGCGAGCAGAACCATATGTCGTTGCCACAAACGGTGCCAATTTGATGTTGCCTGGAAATGGATCACCGAACATGTCACACCTGAGATTTGGGAGTAGGCTGACAGGGCTTTTCTTACTGTCCCTCGGCCTGGGTTCTTGCAAAACAATGCATCGCGGGTAGGTCTGCTAGCATTGCAACTCCGATGCGAAAATCAGTCGAGGGTACAAAGAGAATGTGTGGTAAAAAACACCATGCGTAAGAGCTTGTTTAGAATTGCATAATATTGCGTATAATTGCCTACCTCAGACGTCTTAGGTATTGATCTTTATATAGGGAGGGATAAGACTCGTTTGGTAAGTCTTCACTGATTCTCTAGGTACTGTTATGGTGATTGTGCAGATCTCAGTCTCATTACCATAGAGTCATTACCATAGATATGGATGTGATTTCGGGAGGTTATTGCGGGGCCTTTATCTTGAGAGAATAACGGTACCTTTCTTTCTATGGGAGGCGACTTAGACCGCCTTTGGAGCCGGAGCATCGTGGTGCTCGAACTCGACGAGTCGTGACCCGAGTCGAGTCAGGAAATGGGGCCTGATCGATCTAGCCGATACTAGGGTTCTCAAGTCAGTCACGTATTTGAGGATATGTGGCGCTTTGTAACTTCTGATCGGATTTCCCCTCATCAAAGGATAAGAATTTTGGTGACCATCATCACAAATATAGAGGATTTCAATTGCAATTTCTATATTTAATAAATAAATCTACTAAAAAATTACATAATCAAGCCCAAAAGGCAAAAAAAAAATTGCTATAAATATACAACTATAGTATCACTACATCGTGTATCAAACCGAAAGAAATGAAGTAGAAAATACAACCCCAGAAAAAATGAAAATTCTAAACGTTATCATCACCGTAACCAATAATGTAATTATCGTCATAATCGTAGACCATCAAAACTCAAACGGGACGCTTCCACGACAGCATTTTCCGGCCATTGCTACCGGCCTTTATCCGGGTCTGGACGCTCTCGAACTCCGAGATCCGACAAGGGATGGTAATCCCGCCCGGGTGGTTGAACCCGTACTCCTCCTCCGCCTCTCTAAGCAGCTTCCCGAACAACGGGTGGTTGAAGTATATCACCGGCACCAAAACTCTCTGATAATCGCCGTCGTTCTGGCCCACGTACACTGCCATCTGGCCTTTCGGCACCCCCACCGCCACCGCCTTCTCCCGACCCGGGTCTTGACCGACGTGAATATACCCACGACCATGACCCGAACCATGACCCGGAGTCTTGGAACATATGGATTTTGCTGTGTTCTTGAGGCGACGACCCCACCTGATGAGCCTCGAAATCGGTTTAGTCCTGGAAATCTCCGTTTGGCCCAGGCGAAAGTAGCCGGACGGCGAGCGGTTGCGCCGGAAAACGCAACGGAAAATTGTGGTCACCCGTTGTTTGAGCAAAAAACCTCGGAACTTTCTCATCGTAACGGATCGGAGAGAGAGAGAGAGATAGCGAGAAAGAGAAACAAAGTAGGATAGATGAGAGAGAGAAAGCGTAGAACAAGAATTGCAATATCTAATTGCCGGAGATATTATTAGTTTTCGGAAAAGGGCCAAGGGTCGGCGACGGACATGGCTAATCGAAACAGAGAGAGGCAAATTTCAGAGAGAGAGGTGGGTATGTTCGACATGGTTAGAATTGCTACAACAAAATGAGATTTTCATCCGAATCGTTTCCTAAATTTCTTTCTTCTCTATCTAAACACACGTTTCCTTGTCTTTTTCAACCGTATGCGGTGGTGGTGGCGGCGGGGCGGCGTAGCAAGCGGTGGCGATGAGGGGAGATGGTTGGGGTGAGAAGTTGAAGAGAAGGGATAGATGGGTGGTTTTATAGGTGGTGGAGAAGTTTCAGATTTGGGAGAGATTTATGAGTGAGGGTCAACACAAGGAAGGTGGAGAGAAATAGGGAAAGGGGGGTTTGAAATAGTCGGCACGCGATGGAGAAGAAAACGATTCCCACTAATGTTGATTGAGAAGAAAATACACGAATATATTGTGTCATCAATACTATATATTCTTCCCGAAAATGTAATTTTAATTAAAAGTACAGTGCAATTATAAATGTTGTACCATAAACGAATTTAGTCAATTTTTTTATTAAAAATAAAATATATTTCATTCGAAAATTAATATTATTTACTTTATATTTAAAAATAAATAAAAACATGATATTAAAATAATTGAGAAAAATAAAAATAATAAAAAACAAATAAAAAATGTACACTCGTCAAACTTGAAGACTAAAAGGTTTGCTAGAATCAAAATATAGAATTCACATTGCATTACATTAATAAAATAATAAATATGTACACAACATTGAAAATTAATAAATACGTAACCACCTACATTATATTCACATTATTTTTAATTTTATTTCTGTTTTGGTGTCCTCTTTAATCTACTAGATCCTCAATCCTAATTTAATTTTTTAATATTCATCAAAATATAATAAAGATCTTTCCTTCCAGGTTTGGGGATATTTTTCTTTTGGTAACTACTTTTCAATTTGGTCTATAGTTGAAATTTGATTTCTAGTTTTGGTGATTTAAATATATGTTTGGCAGTTGTTTGAACAAATTAGGTTTCATATTAATTCATTCAAAGAAGGTAATGTTAAATGCTTATTTTCAAATAACAGATTCTTTTTTTTTTTCTTCTAATTTCAGTAGGTAAATTTTTGAAAAGTTTGTATCAAAAACTGGTAATCAACGACTCTAAATTTTAGTTTCCTAGATGATCAATTGAATTTGGGAGTTGGACCCAGGGAACACAAAAGTAACACTAAAAGAGAGTTTGTTTCTATAAAATTCATCCAGCGTGAGAACATATTAATCTTTCGAAGAGGAACAAGCGCCTCAGGGAATTTGAGTAGTTTTTGGCTCAAAAATGAGTTACCTTCAGGCCATTATGTGTTTTCACATAGGGGTTTTAGTTGAGCGTTTCCTGGCGATGCATCCCCATCTATTGGAGGAGTTGGTTCGTGTTCGACTAATTTTAGGGCATTTTGTCAATACCCCTCGTACGTATGGGGATCCAGTATTAGCAGGACTAACAATTGTGGATCCTTGTGGTTCAGGGATTGCGAAAACCGTTTTGGTTGACTGATTGAGTAGGAGTCGACGTGTAACGGACTCGTTAAGCTACCATCCATTCCCAGTTCATCAAAGCGACCCCATCGATGATTCGTCTTTTATTTTTTTTATTTTTTTTAAATCTCAATTGTTGCCGAATTAAAGTGGAGATTTTTTAAATCTCAATCGTTGCCGAATTAAAGTGGGGAAGCTAAATCTTTTGCTCCCATCGATTCACCTCCGAATTAAAGTGGAGAAGCTAAACCCTTTGCTCCCATCGATTCACCTCCTAAGTGGAATTTTCTCTCTTCAATTTTTTTTTTTTTTTTTTTTAAAAAATAACTAATAATTCATATATAATCTAATACTAATATATAAAAGTGGAAGGAAAGAGAAACTTTCAATGAGATTTGAGAATGACTCCTTCAAGTTTTTTGATGAGTTTTTATTTTTTTTCATTAATTATTACTACCTTTTTCTAAGTTCTTATACTTTTTTTTTCCTTTTTCTTTTTTCATCAATAAGCCTCCTTCAAGTATTTTGAAAACTTCACAAAAAAAATAAAATAATAATAATAATATTAAAATATATAATTATTTTAATTTCAAAAAATAATTATAATTACAAATAAAAAATTTACAAGCCTAATATTTTTTAACCGAGTAAAAGTATTAATAAATAAAATCTCATAAGAAAACTTCACCAAATAATTCAAAAAAAAAAAAAAAAACTAAATTAAACAACTTATATATGAAGTATAATTAAATTTCATAAATAAAAAATATTTAATTTTTAGAGTAATTTTAAATTTAAAAATTTCAGTAGTAAGTATTCTTTAAGTATTCAAAAAACACGAAAAATTATCGTTTGATCCAAAAGTATTAAACAAAAAAAAAAAATTAGAATAGAAAATGTATAATATAAATCAACAATTTTTATTTCTCATAATAATTTTAAATTCTTAAAAATCAGCACAAAGTACTTTTTAAATATTAAAAAAATATAGCAACCATCATTTAATCCCAAAAGTATTAAAACAAATTATAAATATATTTACATAAATAAAATTTAAAAACCAAAGTTGTAATTCTTTTAAGAGAGTTATAAGAGTAATTTTTTATTAGTATTTTTAATTAACTTTTTAATAATATAGTATCAATGATAAATGTGTAACTTTATATTTAATATCAAAGGAAGTGAGGGTGAGAGATATTTTTCAAATGACAGAAGATATCATTGTAAGTTTTCCCAATAATAATGACACGAATCTTCACTGAAATTTATCCATATTTGGATTAAAGATTATTTTCAATATAAGTAATTATACGTAACCTCATTTCTTCGTCTCTCTCTCTCTCTAACCATTTAATAAAATTCTCTCTCTACATCAATTAGTTTTAACTATTAAAAAATATTAAAAAAATGCCTATTAGCTTATTTTAAAATTATTATTTAAAGAAAATAGAAAATTTTAAAAATCCTCTAGGAGATTATTTAAATGTTATATATTATTTTCTAAAGACAAATGTGAGTAATGAACAATAATTATTTCAGAGATTGACATTATTTGTTTTTTAGCTTACAATTTTATTTTTATTTTTTTGCATTAACTTTTTTTTTTTTTTCCATATTTTCATAAGATAAATTAAATATAAATTAAACGATCAATTATTGTACGTGTAATATTCAAATAAAAAATATATATACTGATATAATTTTTTCTCGACCAGCATATTATGCGGGTCTAAAACTAGTTATACTCTTACAATAAGTATTTCACTAGTTTTTTTAGTTCTAATAGATATTAATTATATAAATTTAACAAATAGTTGATACCAACATAAGAATTAACAACTAGTTAATAATAAATATAGGACTAAAAAATTAAAAAATTAAAAAGGGATAAAAAATGCCAATTGAAGAACAATCTAATAATATATTTTTTAAGTGTTTAATTTCATTTTAAAATTAGTATATGTTTTCTAGTTAAAAAATAATTTTAAAAACATGAATTTAATTATTTTTTAAAAAGTAAAAAATACTTTTTTTCCCTATCCACAGTAGTACTTTTTCACCTAAACTTTTTAAACAATCTTTTTTAGATTAAAAAATATTTCATAAGAATAATACTAATATATCATCTCTTTGTTATGAAACATATTTTTTAATTTTATAATAAAAAGTATTTTCAGCAGTGGATGGAAGTTCTTGTAACTCACAACAGTTAGTAGAAACTCCTCAACTAAATGAGCACTTTAGTTATGTTCCATCCATTAGACTTCATGGAAAATCTAATACAAATTAGGGTTACATTGCCAATCGCCAATCGCCTTCCCACCATCACTGGTAGCCGTACTTTGGCCTTTTTTTTTTCATTACATTTGATTAATTTTTTTAACTTTATTTTTTTATTTTTATTTTTTAGTTACATTTATTTTATTTTTATTTTTAAAATTACATTCATGTATTTATTTATTTTTTTGGTTAGATGCATGCAATTTTTGTTTTACTCAATTAAATTTTATATTAAAATTAATGAATGTTAACAAGTACAATTTTCGTTACAATTACATTCATGAATGTATGTAAAATAAAAATAAAAAATCTAAACCCGTGAAAATGTAACTAAAAAAATATTCAATATGTAACGAAAAAAAAATTAAATATGTAACTAAACATGAATATAACTAAACTTTTATGAATATATCTAAAAAAATATACATAAATGTAGTAAAAAAATATAACTAAAAAATATACTTAAAACACTAAAAATAGATACATGTAATTAAAAAAATAAAAAATTGACGGGTAATGGCCCGACTTTGGCTACTGGCAAAGGTCAGAGGTCAATGACCAATTGTTCAGCGGTCGGCGATGCAAACCCTAATTGAAAACGTTGACCACAGAGTAGGTAACCTTAAGCGCATAACTAAAACATAGGACAAAACATATTAGTACTCACGGTACAATTACAATGAGTTTAATCATCAAATTAGACCGGTTAATTGGGTATATTGAGCAATTAATCCAAATATTTTTTTTGTCAAATACTTCAAAAATCATTACTAAATAAATGATCTTAAATTGTTAAAATATATATATATGTGTGTGTATGCACGCGCGAGATTAAGTTTTTAAAAAATCAAATAAATATCATCTAATCAAAATTAAAACAGTTATATTTTTTTTACTTTTTGTGTTGAAATTAAAAAGAAAAAAGTAAATCAAGAAAATACCAAACAAGACTTAAAAGTCAACATTAGGAACGACTCGATCCCTGATCAATAAGAGGCTTCGGCGAGATTAAATGAAACCCGAGAAAAATCGCAAAGAAATTTATGATGAAAGCGGTTAAGTGATTGAGATGGGCCGTGTGCTAAAATCAACGTGTGTTCTAATTATTGGGTACCCGGGAATGTGAGTGACAGGCTCGTGTTTTTATCAAGAGGAAGAAAGATACTATTCCAATTTTGAGGTTCGATTTTAATTCCTCAGCCTCCAAAAACATGCCACGTTTGACCTCATTTACTCGGGTTGATGTGCTCTAGAATGCAGAGAACTGACCTGGTCATAATATTTTTCCCGGGGGGGTGGGGACAAATTTAAAAACGAAAATATGGAACAAAATGTTTGCGGTCCTTTTAGATTTCAGAAAATTTAAAATAATGAATTAATTAATTAATTAAAAAAATCACATTTTGTTCTTGGAGATTTGATTAATGTTAGACAAAAATAATTTTAGACTATTTTAGGTCTATTCTTCATGTTATTTAATATGTTCATATATCAGTACGTTATTCTCAATGAGAAGATGAACATGAAATATTGATTTGTGAAAAATCATTGAGGCGTCAATGAGAAATTAAACCACTTTATAATCCATTTTTTATTGCAGAGTCGGGTCAGGTCATGGGTCATAGATCTAAGTTTGGACTTGGGTTGATTCAAGTAAAGATAATTCTTTCTAGAATTTTCTTTTAATTGATTCTATCAATTTTTCTAATCAAACAAAACTTGTCTTTTCATATTTGTAACTCATTTTTTATAAAGAGTTACATGTAATTAATTTGTAGTGTCTTTAAAGTGTTGTTGGTGACTTTAAAGTAAGATTTTTAATGTGTTGGAATTACTCATTTCTTTACGCTATAAATAAAGAAGTTTGTATTATCATTTAGACATGAAACATATGACATCTTAAACTATATATACACTTTGAGTCTATATTAGTTTATTCATGAGAGAGAGTTCAACACTTGTTTTGTTCGTCATATCCTTTGATTTCGAGTGTTTGTATCAGGGGATTGTGATTGTTGTATCCTAGGAAGTAAACGCCTGAGTAACCATGAGCACCTAAGCGGAGGAGAAAATTTGCTAAGAAATTTCGTAAAATGATAGCCTCGATCGATATAAATTTATGATATTGTCATCAGTAATGAACTGTAACAATAATCTCATTTATTTACTAATTTCATGTATTTTAATTTATTATTGAAGAATATAATTTTATAATGTTTATTAATGTTCTAGAATATTTGTTGTTGTATATTTTAAGTTCTAAAATATTTATTGTTGCGTGTATTGGATTTCTTAATATTTTGTTGAGAACAGTTTTACATTCTGTAATATTTGATATAAATTATATTCAACAACAAATTTCACTAAAATTTATTTTAGTATTTATGAATATTATTTCATTGTATATATATTTGTGATATGTTTAAAAATCTTTATTGAAAATAATATTAGTTAATATTTAATTATATTAATTAAAATTAGTATTTTCATCATTATTTCCAACCGTCTTAAAACAAATTTGGTGTTATTACTAATTGGTAGATGTGTGTGTGGCATGTGGTGATAGAGATTTCTTATTATATGTCTTGATGCATGTCATGGTAAGTATTTCATATTAAAATTTTACCATGAATAATTTATATTTATGAGGTGCATTAAATTATTATTGTCCATAAGATTACTATTGGTCAAATATATGAATTTGAAAAACATGTTTTTATGTGTTATATGTTTTAAGATCTATTGTGTGATTACATTTTGACAATTCATAAAATTAAAGTCTTTTATTTTATTTTGTTTAAAGGACTAGTGCGATATGTCAACTAATGCGAATACATCAAATAGTTAGTGGTTGCAGTACCACTTGAAGTATTCATTGATATTTTCATGAGATGAAATGAAAATGGTTCAATCAAACTAATTTTAAGAAATGAGGATGCTCTACGTAGATTGTCATTGCGGTAAAAACTTGAATATGTAGAGTTTTTTCTGTGCCAATTATATATTTTGATAAGACTATACATTTTTCTGTATTGTATAGTTTTAACATCAAAATATAATTGTGTTTTTTGTTGTAAAATTAATATAAAACAAAAATGATGATAACATTATGTTGTTAGAAAGAGTCCAAAGTCAACAAAGTGAAAGTTTGAAGAATGATGAAAAGTGAAATTTATGTGATTCAATCCCTAGTCATGGACAAAAGGAAAATTTAAATAAATAAATATGACTATTACATTTGAGATAAGTTTGGACATCGTGCTAAAAAATGTACAAGTGAGTTGTGACAAGAAAACCTCATCAGCCAATCTATTATGCTAATGTGATAGATGTGGATAACTTTTCTAATAAGGTTAATGAGATGCATATTTTAATTTAAAGAAGTCACATATATGAGATATGTCTAGAAAAATAATTTTTATTTAAAAAAATGATATTTACTTGTTTCGTCAAAAAGTGACTCAACAATATAGTTTAATGGAAATAAATTTTTCAAGCATAATTGTGAGACTTATGTAGAGTTAAATATGACTCATAAATATTTTATTAATAGAGAAAAAGTACATAAATATAATTTCAAGTAATAAATGTGTAACGTCAAATTGACGCAAACTTGTTTTCATTTAATTGAAAGAAGTGTGAAATCTCTAAATTGATTTGTGCAAAATTAGAGGAAAGAAATATTTTAATATGTCTATTGATAATTCAATAACTTACGGGAGAATATGTATTCTATAAGAGGTTGAACGAGACATCTTAAATATATTGTGAAAAGGTATGAGGTCAATCTACAAATACTTAAAAATGTTGGATTGTCTTGATAAATTGGAGATTTTTCAAATGATGAAACTAAAATTGAGAATTTGTATATGACTACAATTATTAAATCATGTAATGAATCATTTTTGAAGATATATATTTCTATCTAAAACTAAGAGAGTAAGTTTTCTTAAGTGAACAAATAATAATATATCTAGTAGTATTCAAGACTATTTGTCTTAAGAATGTAAATTGGGCCTAAATAAAGTAATAAAAATATATTAAAGTAATCCCAAAGTATTTGTAATGGCTCGGTTTCCCAAGACCGCCATGTGGTTTTTTCTATTGGAGAATTAACATTAAAATCGAATAACCAATATTTCATTGTATAAAAATCTAACAAATTTACAGCTACGACGATAATTATAATTATCGAATTATCGCATCGATTTTACAACCGTAAATAATAAATATAATTATTACAACTTTAATAAATATTCAAATAAAATTTTCGGTGCAGTTTCATTCTCATCAGCCCTGCAATCAAAACTGTAGGATTGTGAGCCAACGCTCAACAGAATTTTAACCTCTTTAGTACGTGTATCTAATGAAATCCCAAATAAACACATAAATATGTATCTCACATAATTTTCAAATAATATGTACTCATAAATATTTCATGAAAAACAACAATTATGACCGTAATAACATAAACCACATAATACATGAAGAGATTAAATACATATATTAAAAGAGTTAGAAATTTTACCTGAATTTCAAGCCAAAATCTGAATCGGAGTATCTTTCTCGTTCACAAATATTCCAAATATCATACTGTAGCCTTGTTTTCGTTCTTAACATGTATATATATATTTGTGTATGTGTGTGTGTCTCTGTGTGTGTGTGTGTATGTGTGTGTGTGATCACTTTCTTAACAAGTAAGTCAGTAATTATTATTATTATTATTATTATTATTGATTCACAATACACATACACGTGTATGAACACGTATTGATATTTTTATGATTTACACAATACCCCTTTAAAATAAAAGAAAATATTAATTATATCTCAAAACTCTTAAAAATATATTTTAAATAATACAATAATCCCAAAACTTTTAAAAGTCAATTTAAAATTAACATTTAACCTCCAAAAATTATCAAATATAATTATTCCATAAATTTACAAAACAATTCCTAAAAGATTAAACTTATATAAAATAATATTTTCAAAAATATAAATTTTCGGGATATTACAATCTACCCTCCTTAAAAATATTCTGTCCTCAAAATTTTGTTTAAAATAATAATAATTCAGAATTAAACCGCACTGTCATGTTAGTCACTCTCGGTTAAACAATAATAATCGAAAATCACCACCACGCTTTCGTTGCGTTATTCTGATAAGAATAACAATAATGTCTATATAAAATTTCTCAAGAAAATCTCAACAATTTATCGCTACACTCTAATCCTACCTATCGCTAGTAATCGACCAATATCTATCTGAATAATTTATCGGTATATCATCTTCATAATACAAAAATAATTTATGGATCAAGTATTTTTATCAAAATCTACTTTCTAACAATATATATAGCCATTTACGTGGCAATATTAAAATATCATCAAAATAGAACATTAGAATTTAAATCAACTAGCTAATTCACTTGTATATAATAAAATACCATACTTCTTTACTAGCCATATGATCGTTTACCTCACGATCGAGAGTTATGGCAGTACTGTAGCCTGTCCATTTGTGCAATCTAAGGTTGTAATCAATGTCAGGGTCATTTAATATCTCTAATGGTAGGAGACGACACGTGATATAAACTACTATATCATGATGATAATCATCATTATCAACAACAACGACGACAACAACAACATATATCAACCCCCCTATAGGACTTTCTCTTTTGTCAGGTCATAATATAATGTCCTACAAGACACGCCCTTCTGTAAGGACCAACCACATCTCGTAGGACATGCCCTCATGACGAGATGACTATGGCATAGTCAGATAATAAAATTACTTTTCACATTTAGAAATTTACTTGATCCGCATTACGTTATAAAATAGTCTATTTTAATAAACCTTTTCTTTTCACATTTTAGTACGAAAAATATAATTTAACAATTTACATAGAAGACAATATACTCACTTTATCGGTGTACTGTTTTTATAATATAAAAATAATTTATGGATCAAACACATTTATCAAACACCACTTTTCAAAATATAATATGAATATAACTGCACACTAAGCTAAAATAAAATTCCACAACTATCATCCCAATAAAACAAATACATTTAAATTAACTAATTAAATTATTTTGATATATAATAAAATACCGCACACATATTTTCCTACTAGCCATAGAATCGTTTCACCTCACGATCAGGGGTTACGATAGTATCGTAACATGTACAACTGTTTAATGTAAGGTTGCTACCAGTGTCAAGGTCATTTAATATCTCCAATGGTAAGAGCAAACACGATGGTATAAACTACCATATCAACAACATAATCAACTACTTGTAAGACTTGCCCTCCTGTCAGGTCTTAACAATATATTCATAATTCATTCCATATTCGACTTCTTTTGTCAAATAAACAACAATTGTTTTTTCATAATCAATTCCATATTCGACTCCACCATATTATATCGTCAATTTCATATTCAACTCTACCATATTGACAATCAATACCATATTTAACTCCACCATATTAATAGCTAACAACAACAATAACCACCACCTGCAGGACTTATCCTCTTGACATATCTCAACATAACATATCAACATACGTCTTCTAAGACATGTCCTCCTGTAAGAACCAATAACATCTCGCAGGACATGCCTTCTTGACGAGATGACTATGGCATAACAGAATAATAAAAATAATTATTTTTCACCTTTAAAATTTTTCTTGATCTATTTAATATCATAAAACTGTCTATTTTCATCAATATTTTTTTTTTCGCATTTTAATACGAAAAATATAATTTGATAATTTATATAGAAGACAGTAAACATCTTTAAGCCGATCCTTTCAATTCTTGACATATCCTATAGTCTATGGTTAATATGACACTAACCCAGTCTTACTTAACCATGACCCAAATCAGAATACTCACAAACCTAAACTCTGTGGAGGTTTTCTTGAAAGATAAAATCTAATATTTGGTAATAGTTTATGATCACAGGGGTTAGTGTAATATTACCCTCGAATACACATGAAAAATGAAAGATTCTCATCTTGATTAAAAGAAAACTAGACAAATACTTCTGCTAATGGAAAATACAACAAATTAAAGCTTAAAATAATGGATACCTGGACGAATTCTCTTCTCTATGAACCAGAAAAAACAAATCTAAGACTTTGGGATTTATCTTCTATGGAGAAATTAGTAGAGTTTAAACCTTTAAGGTTTAAAAAATAAATAAAAATTCTTAGCATATGTTGTGCGCAGAATAGGCATACACTGAACCTTGCCGCTAACAAGATCCATGGTGATACTATCCTCCTTGGCTTGAGTAAAAATCCATATTAATATTTTTTTTTTTCGAATGAAAATAACTGATACCACTCTCTACATTAATATATATATTTTTTAAATTAGCGAGTTATACGAAAATTATTATTTTTAAGTATTAATTGGCTTATTATGGGTAATGGGTATCATAACCCAAGTTTAGGGTAATCACAAACCTGCTTTGATACCACTCTGTAATGACTCAGTTTTCCAGGATCACTACACGATTTCTCTCCTTGGAGAATTAATACCAAAACTGAATAGCCAATATTTCATTCTATAAATATCTAACAAGTTTTACAAGGCGATAATTATAATTATCGAATTATCGCATCGATTTTACAACCGTAAATAATAAATACAATTATTACAATTTAAATAGAAATTCAAATAAAATTTCTGGCGTAGTTTCATTCTCACTGGCCTTACAATCAAAATTGTAAAGTTGTGAGCCAACGGTCAGTAGAATTTTAACCATTTTAATACGTGTATCTAATCAAACCCCAAATAAACACATAAATGTGTATCTCATATAATACGTACTTATAAATATTTCTTGAAAAACAATAATTATGATCGTAATAACATAAACCACATAATACATGAAGAGATTGGATACATGTATTAAAAGAGTTAGAAATTCTACCTGAATTCCAAGCCGAAATCTGAATCGAAGTTCAAATATCATATTGCAGCCTTGTTTCATTCTTAACATGTATATAAATATGTGTGTGTGTGTGTGATCACTTTCTCAACAAGTAAGTAAGTAATTATTATTATTATTATTATTATTATTATTATTATTATTATTATTATTATTATTGAATTCAGAATACACATACACGTGTATGAAGACATATTGATATTTTTATGATTTACACAATGCCCCCTTAAAATAAAAAAAAAATATTAATTATTTCCCAAAACTCTTAAAAACATATTTTAAATAACATAATAGTTTCAAAATTTTTAAAAATCAATTTAAAATTAACATTTAACCTCCAAAAATTATCAAATATAATTATTACATAAATTTATAAAATAATTTCGAAAATATTAAACTTATATAAAATAATATTTTCAAAAATATAAATTTTCAGGGTATTACAATAGTTGTGATTTTATGGCAATAAATATATTTTGTTGACTTGTTCAATATTCGTGAATTATAACAAGTATAATATAATGACATGTATAATTTGACACCGTGATGTTGCCAAATAAATTGATATATGATTTGACAATGTTATGTCAAATTAATTTAAGATCAAAGCATTTGACTAGTATTTTTGTACAAACTAATATGCCAAGTTATATTATTGTTTTCTTATGGTTGATATGTTATTACATGTGGAGATATGGTATTATTGAGATTCTCCATGCAAACATGAATTTGGAGTTCTACATTAAAGCTTGTGAAAAATTAAATAGTTTACACATTAATTTTTTTTAAATAAAAAATAATAACGTGCTAACAATTTATCTATGTCGAGATAGATAATGAATTAGTGATATGACAACTTTGTGTATGATATTAAGTCTCTCTCTCTATATATATATGTATATATGAGATACAATACTATTAGACAGTTACTCTCAAAATATGGTTGTCAAGATTGACTTTATTAAGTTAAAAGATAACGTTGTGGATCCGTTGACCAAAGGTTAAACATGAGACAAAGTTAATTGATCTCCGAGGGGAATGAGGCTAAGCTTATTATCAAATAGTCATCATAATGGAACCCAATTTAGTTGACTGGAGATCCCAAGATTTAGGTTCAAAGGGACAACCAAATTTTGAAGGTGGTTGTATGTATCACTACATAGAGTTAATATAAATTACCCATTCCTAGGATGAAATAGTGATGATTGAAAGAACTTGATATTATGAAGAAAAATATTAAAGAATTCTAACGGTTGAAATCTTGGCTGCAGACCGTTAGTTTACCTGCCATATTGCCGATTGACCGACCCTGTGCAATGGTTAGAATTCTAACCGTTGAATTGCTCTGGTCGGTTGAACAACTCAACTAGTATGTTTCCTTTTTTCATTGCTTCATCTACTGGATTCGTTAGTCAACCAACCATACTTGTTGGTTGACCAAATTGGCCAATAGGTTACCCATTTCACTTCATCAAGTTACTATTTTGGTTAGTCATCGGTTGACTGAATTAACCCGAAAACACACCATTTTAAGTGTTAAAACTATTTTTTTCATTTAGGCCCTTAATCAAAAATATTTTTATACTTTAACAATTTATAAAAACCATTTATAATCTTGAATTTATCACTTTTGATTAAGACACACATAAGATTTATTCATTTTAAAGTGTCGTGCGCGATCCTAACTCGGGTTGCATTAAGAGTATAAAGATAATGAGTTGTTTTCACCTAAACTTTCTTCAACGTCTTCAATGCTCTGAAAATATTTATTGCCTTAATCTTGCACCCATCATGAATTCTTCAACGATTATTTTTTTCGACCAATTCGTTTTCTAATTTCAACATATGGAACTTAAATATGAAGCCAATCAATAAAACTATTAGTTCCATAAAATATCAACATTTAATTGTCTATCAGAATATTAGATTTAATAATCTCTCATTTTTTTTTTTATAATGACAATTAAATTTGATGTTTTTTAAAAATATATTCTAACCACACTCCCCCAAAATCTAAGGACGGATATTTCAACTCATTTTAAGCACCATTGATGAGAAACATAAACATTTCGAAAATATTTTCAACATAGCATAACATAACACAAAATTTCTTCTGTTATATGATTGCAATGCTTAGGCAAACAAATATTCAAAACATCATACAACTTCTCCCCCTTTTGTCATCTCAAAAAGTGAGGACAAAGATAAAAGACATTTTATTCAACTAAATAATATTCCAAAAAATCATTAGCTTGAAAGGCAAGGGGTTATAGTCTAATCTATTTTTAAAGTCTAATTATATCGGGAAATTATTCAAATTTAGAATAGAAGCTCGTTGTTTTTTCCTTCTCGGTAAAATAGATCAAACTGATTATTATCCATTATCAGTTCAATGATCCACTTCTCCCATAATTATATCTATGTTACCTAGTATTGTCATAATATCAACCAATTTCATTTTTTTTTAACTATTACTTACTAAAAAAATATTTCTCAATAAAACACAACCTCTTAATTTAAAACAATAAAACACAACCTCTTAATTTAAAACATCAACTTTCTGAAAATTGAATTCATTAAAGTTTAAAAACATTTTCTCACTAAATTATATTAATTGAATATTTAAAATTTTCAAGTTAGCACATATATAATATTCATGTGGATCATTATGAAGAAATAAACGATTAGGCATAGAATTCAAAACTATAGGCCAATATCCATCAAACCTGTATAAGTCTTAAAAAACACCACATATCATAAGTTAAATATTACGAACCATAAAACATAATGAAACTCGTTGAATACCATTACACACCAAAATAAATAAAGTAGATGAAATCTAATGACCATGACCCATGAATAGGTAATATAGACCAAACGAACTGCTGGAAGGAGGCTGTTGATAGTATCTTCCCGGTTGTACACTACAACTAGGAGGCATTGGCTGGTAATACAAACTGGATGGACTAGATGTTTTTGCTACTACATGTCTTCCTCCAAAAGGCTGTTGTCCTCCAAACTCTTGTTGTCCTCCAAACTGCTGCAAGTTTTGCATCATCACATACATTTGCTCCATATTGTTTGATATTTTTTCGAACCCAGCTTCCATTGAGACCGACAATCTACCCATATCGGTTCTAAGTCCTTTCATTTCTTCGAACATCCCATTCATCCTTTAATCAAGAACTTCAATATAATGCTGAAAGTTATCAAATTGATTTTGAAATTGATCCATTCTTCAATCCAAGCTTCCAAGACTTACTTTTTCCTCAACTCTTCTCTCCCTTTCCTCTCATATTTTCTTCACCTATCTATTTTCGAAAAGCTCATATCCCATTAAAATTATGCTATTTGTATTAAACCAAGTTGGACTAGGCATAATATACGCCACATCTTCCTCATAATGTTCAACACCATAATGCTAAAAAATCATCTGAAGAGTATTACCGGTAGTTAAGACTCTAGAGGATACACTCAACTGATACAACATGTGTTAGAACATGACATGAGTTAAATCGATGTATTTTCCCTTTAGGATAGAATTAATCAAAAATATAGGTTAAAGTCGGTAACCATAGCATGACTTCCTACCCTAGGAACAACGAAGTATGTGATTATAGAGTGAAGAATTCGATTCTCAAGACTCAATGTTCCCTCCTTAATCCCGAACAAATTCAAGTTTCTACGCACTTGATTCGCATTAAAATTATCCACAAGCCAAAGAGTATTGTTATACAGAAAAACGTTCCCTATTTTGATTACCGAAATCCTAGAAAACTCTTCAATCCTTAACTTGATGTTCACCCCATTAATATAAGAGATTATTTTATTATCACTAAAAGATAGGTTACTGTAAAACTTCTTAACCCAATGCGACATCCATGGATTGTTTTGGGAAAGAAAATTTTTCTATCCCAACCTATCAACGATATCTTCAATATTGACATGATTGTTACTTAAATTAACAAAATCCCCCAGTTTAGAACAAGCAACTTTTCGATTCACTGTTTATTTGTTGCATTCTTCTTCATCTTCTTTGGTCAAGAAAAATATGACATCGAAATTGGGTTTCTTAAGACATTTATCCTTTCTCTTTTGCTTAATACCCATTTTCAACTCAACAACATGTCCACTAAGATGTCTTAGTACCAAACCAAGAGAAGAACAACCCTAGATAAAAAACTTCAACTAAAACCCTAAGAGAGAGAAAGAGAGAGAAAGGAAAAATTTTACTTGTTGATAAAATATCTAAAAATGTCTTGAAATGGCAAGATTCTTGCTTGAAAACCTACAGTCTAACTCAAATGAGAGGAACCCTAAGTTTTCTTGGATGAGAGCTTCTTAGATCTAAAATAGAACTTAGAAAGATAAAGAAAGAGAAATTTAGGACTTAAACAAGAAGGAGGGACCCAGAGGGATTAAATCCGAAGTGGTTGGTTGAATGACCAATTTGGTCGGTTGACCAACCTGTCCAGATTGAAAAAGGTTGATCTGACCGCCTTTTGTTGGTTGAGCGACAGGACCAAAAAACCTTTCCTTTTATTTGCTTAATCCTCATTTATTTCTCATTTTGATCCACATAAATAATTATTTTAAAAAATCTTTTCATTTCACTTAAATATTTACGTAATAAAATATTTTTTAATATTAATTTTCACATACACATAAAATAAATAAATTAATTAAAAAAGTGTGAAGTATCAGTCTCCCTAACAAATGAACATAATATATTTTAAAAAATTTGACATACCTGTTTCATCCTTGGAAGCAGTTAGTGTGTATACCTTTGATTGATTCACCTAGTTCCTTATATGAAGCGGCTTTCTACAATAATAACATCTAGCATTTTTAGCATGTTTCTTAGAATAACAAATTTTCGTACCGGAGCACATTATTGATAATGATATTAAGGAACTACCTTAGAGACTATTGATTTTAATGACTTTGGTTTTTTCAATATCCTTTAATTTATCCACTACCTCATTAAGCTCTTTTTAAGTATTTTCAGGTGACCATTTCAACGAACTAACATTCACCTGAAGATTAAATTCTTCTTATCAATAAATTCAAGATGATTTTTAAAAATTCGACGATCATTTTCAACATAATGTTTAAACGAGCTCTATCAAGTTCACATCTTGAATTTTTTAATTCGACACTTAAAGCTTTGTTTAAAGTTTCAATTTTTTTTTTTAAATCATTGTGTTGATAGTTTAAAACACTAATTCTTAAAAGTGCGTTTTCTTCTTCGGGCGACTCAACTCTCTTAAGTAACTTACCAATTTCAGATAGAGCATTTAAAAATTCAATAGTTTCAAAATATTTTTCTAATTTTTTTCTTTCTAAGAAGTTTAGTGGTGTTCAATTTTTTATTTTTAACGATAGCAATTTTTTGCTCAAGTTTCAAATTTTGTTTTCCAAAAAAGTATGTAAGAGTAATTAACACCTCAATAGCCATACCAGTATCCTTATTATCACTATCTTTACCATTTTCACTACTAAACCCTCGATTATCAAAAACTTAGGACATTCATTCGAAATATTAGGACAAGCAAGAGTTTCACATGTATCATTAGCACAAATCATGGGACCACACAAAATATCAAATGAAGCAGAAGATTCACAAACAACATTATCACTAGTGCATTCCATGTGATCGTGTTTAGGTGTGATGTTAAGCCTAATTGAGCTAAAACCAACTCTTGTACTAATTGTTGGCCCAAAGATCTACCCAAGAGGGGGTGAATTGGGTAGTTACAAAAATTTTAACAATAAATTCAAACACAAATTATCAATTTTCCTAATTGATTATTATCTTATTAAGTAGCGAAAATATGTTTAACTAAGAACACATCTAAATAATATGAAATATAACAATGCAACATACAGGAAGAACCTTCTAACGCTCTAATTCTATTACAGGAAGAATCAAAACTTAATTTTTTAAAAGGCTAAAGATCAACCTAATCATTTTTGTAGGCTAAAGATCAAACCCTAATTGTTTTGTCAGGCTAAAGATTAAACCCTAATTTTTTTTCACAGAGTAAAGATTAAACTCTAACTACCTTGATTAGACATTGTCTCAAGCGTATCTAATCCTCTCAAACTCACAAATACAAACGATTTCAAGTTTCTTCCCTCAAGGAGTTTCTATCACCTCAATACAATTATACTCAATTAATAACACAAAGTACTATGTGATAGATTCTATGTGAGGCACAAACCTGATTTAAACAATTTAATGCACAAACAACAAATAATTAGATTTCTTAAATAAAAACTTTTTTTAAAAGGATTTTCACGATATTAGATTTAAAAATAATTTTTCTCAAAACAATTAATCCAAGTAATTATGCAAATAATCTAAAAAAGCAAAATAATTAGCTTGAAAATATCTTATTGGAATTTGTTGAAAACGATACAATAACTCAATAACGATCACAAACCGGTGACCAAAACTTTTAGCGTTTCGATCAAGAACTCATTCAATAATTTCACTTAAAAATTTTAGCGTAGAAAAATCTCTCTTATAATAGCCAAAATCTGAATGTTCTTGATTGATGAATTTGAAAAACACAAGTCTTTATTTATAGACCTTTAACTAGATCGCCAACGACTTGTTTTCAAATTCCAAGACTTAAAAAGACCTTTTGATACCCCATATATAATATACTTTCAAAATAAGTATGTTTCATTCAAAAATACTTTTAGAAAAGCTTAATTTGGTTCCCAAAACTTTTTCAAGTCAAAATCCTTAAGGATAGTAAGTAGTTTCATCAATTTAATTAAGAGAATAATTAAATATGTGGACTAAATAAATAAGAAACAAATAATATATCATATGTATAAGTAAAACATTTAATTCCTTTAGAAAATTCATTTAAAATTGTAAAAAACAAGAAGATTTGACCCAAAAACCAAATCAGCCAAATCTTTGATTGCAGACCGTAGTTGATCGGCCACATCGCCAGTTGACCGACCCTGTGCAACGATCGTAATTTTGAATGTTGTACATCCCTAGTTGGTTGACCGACTCATGTTTTCCTTGTTTCGGCTACTGGATTCGCTAGTCGACTGACCTTACCTATCGGTTGACAGAATTGACCATTAGGTCACCCATTTCACTTCATTAAGCTCCTGTTTTGGTTAGTCGACCAACCCATTTTGTTAGTTGACTGAATTGACATGGAAACACATTATTTTAATTGTTAAAACTATTTTTCCATTTAGGCCCTTAATAAAAAATATTTTTATTCTTTAACAATTTATAAAAACCATTTATAATATTGAATTTATCATTTATGATTAAGACACATATATGATTTATTCATTTTAAAGTGTCGTGCCTATTCCTAACTCAGGTTATATTGAGAGCATAATGATAATGGGTTGTTTTCACACAAATTTTCTTCAACGTCATCAATACTCTAAAAATATTTATTGCCTTTATCTTCCATCAGTTTGAACTATTCAGAATAGGTGATGCAGAAACAATTTCGGAGATGTACACAAGATTCACCAATATCTATAACAATATTGGAGCACTTGGAAAGTCATATTTTATGCAGGACAAAGTACGTAATATTTTGAGATTATTAACTAAAGTATGAGAACCAAAATTAACAGTGATCGAGGAAGCTAAGGATCTAATCAAATACACTCTCGATGAACTCATTGGTAACCTAATGACCCATGAGTCAGCTATTTGTGGATATGAGGATAGATCAGGAAGTAGTAAAAATAAATCCTTGGCACTGAAAGCTTAAAAGAATGAGAAAAATGATGATAATGATGATATAAGTTTTGATAGTGAACAAGAAAAGGATGTGGCGCTTATTACCAACAATTTCATAAAGATGACCTGATGAATATTCTAAGGAAAGAAAATTTTCAATTTGAATAATGTTGAATGCTACAATTGTCATAAAATCGGTCACTTTCAATTTGATTGTCCTAATCCAAAGAAGGATAAAGAGCAGAAAAGAAAAGAAAAGAAGAGAAGAGACAAAGGTGAAAAAGAGTAAGGAAAATTCCATATAAGCCACTTGGGATTACTCGGAATCAAGCAACTCTGAAAAATCCAATAGCAATGATTCATCCATGTTTGCTCTAATGGCTACTGGAGATAAGGTAACTAAATGTTCTAGTTCTTATCCTTTAAACTTTGATGAATTATTTGATGTCTATCAAGAACTATCGCATGATTATAAAATCTATTGTTCACAGATAGATGCTTTACAAAGTACAATTAACACACTTAACATACAAGTGGTTAAATTTGAATATGAAAATAATGAATTGAAATTCAACATTTCGGATCTAAGTTCTATTTTTCTCAAATTCACAAGTGGTGAAAATAATTTAAAAATGCTTTTGGAAAATTCAAGAGGAATATTTGATAAAGTTAGAATTGGTTTTCAGAAAAATATTAAACAATAGAGATTTCACAAGTTATCTGAAGCTAAAAATCTTGTTAGATGTTTTAACTGTAATATTGTGGGGTATACTGTAATGAGGTGTTTTCAAATATTATCTAAATGTAAACAAATATGAATTTTTAAAGGAACGAAAATTGTCCCGGCTAACAAGATCGAACCGTCTTCGATTGAGTATGACTTAGGATCTATTTGAGATACTTCTTGTAGGTTATTTTGAAAACATCATTAGGCAAGAAAGAATGGGTCTTGGATAGTGGTTGTTTTTAGCACATAATGGGCGACAAATCTAAATTTACGTCTTGAACACCTAAAAATGAAGGTCATGTGAGTTTTGGAGACAACGCCAAGGATAAGATTATTGATTTAGGTAATATCAGTAATGGGTTTACTACTACTGAGGATGCGTTATTAGTAGATGGTCTTATACATAATTTGCTTAGTATAAGTTAATTATGTGACAAAGGGTATAATGTTATATTTGATAATGATAGATGCATTATTAAGAATGAGCATGATAGTAGTATTTTACTTATAGCATCAGGTGTTGAAAATATTTACACTTGTTCATTCGAGGATTTTTTAACATAAAATTTATCATGTTGAAATGTTTTATCTAAAAATAATTGGTTATGGCATAGACGTCTTGGGCATGCTAGTGTTGAGTTGATTTCTAATATATCTAAGAAAAGTCTAGTACGTGGATTACCTACTCTGAAATATGTTAAAGATAAAGTATGTGATGTATGTTAATTAAGTAAGTAATCTCGATAATCATTTAATAGAAATCGTATACATCCTTATCAAAGTGTATTGAATTATTGCATCTAGATTTATTTGGTCCTAATGCTATTTATAGTTTAAACTAACATCGATATATTTGTTATCTAAGAAAAGTAAGGTGTCATCTATATTCTATAAATTTTATAAGTATGTGCAAAATGGGAAACAATCATACATAATTAACATTCGTAGTGATAGAGGCAGAGAGTTAAAAAATGATGAAATTATTAACTATTGTGATGAACATGGCTATTCTCACAATTTCTCTGCACCAAGAAGACCACAACAAATTGGTGTTGTGGAACGAAAAAACATGACGCTTCAGGAAATGGCTAAGACTATGTTAAATGAGAACAATCTTCCTAAATACTTCAGGGCCAAAGCGGTAAGTACTTCATGTCATGTTATTAATAGAGTATCTATTCGAAAAGGTTTGAATAAAACCCTATGAGATTTGGAATGGAAAAACCCCAAATATATCTTATTTTAAATTTTTTAGATGTAAATGTTTTATTTTAATGATAAGGATAATTTGAGAAAATTTGATGCTAAATCGGATTATGGTATTTTTCTTAGATATGCTTCAGACAGTAAAGCATATAGATTCTATAATAAGTGATAATTAGTTGTGGAAGAATTTATGCATGTAGTATTTGAAGAATCTAATACATTTATGTCGAAAAAGGATTTGGATAATGATGATGATGCATGTATAATGGCTAAGCAAAAGAACCAATAAGTTGAAAATGGGAAGAACCATCAAATCCTAAGGATAAGGAGCAATAAAATGAAAGGACTACTTTACCACGAGCTATAAAGGTAATTCTGGGATACTCGGTAAAAGAAATTATTGGTAATTTCAAGAATGGTGTAAGAACTAGGTTTTCCCTTAGAGATATCGTTAATCTGACATTTTTATCTCAAATTAAACCTAAAACTGTTAACGAAACTTGAACTGATGCAAGAAGAATTACTTCAATTTGAGAGAAATAAAGTTTGGTCTCTAGTTCTTACACCTGACTTTCATCCTATTATTGGTACTAAATGGGTTTATCGTAATAAAAAAATATGAAAAGGATACTGTAATTAGAAACAAAGTAAGATTAATAGTACATGCCTATAATCAAGAAGAAGGAATTGATCACGACGAGACATATGAACCTGTGGGTAGATTAGAACCTATTGGAATGTTATAAGCATTTGCATGTTCATGCAATTTTAAATTATTCCAAATAGATGACAAGTGTGCCTTCTTAAATGGAAGTTTATGCGGAACAACCACCGGATTTTGAAAATGATAAATTACCTGATCATGTTTTTAAAATACAAAAAGCTTTCTATGGACTCAAACAATCTTCTCAGGCATAATATGAGAGACTTAGTCGGTATTTAACTGAAAATGGTTTTCGACGTGGTCTAAGTGATATAACCTTATTTGTTAAGAAAAATGAATTTGACATCCTATTGGAGCAAATATATGTGAAGGATATTATTTTTGGTTCAACTAATAAAGATTTTTGTCAGGAGTTTGCCAAGATTATGCAGGTAGAATTTGAAATGAGTATGATAGAAGAATTCACATTCTTTCTTGAGCTACAAATCAAACAAACTAAATAATGAATCTTTATTAATCAAGTCAAATACACCAATGAGTTATAGAAGAAGTATGGTTTTGGTGGTGCTAAAGAATATAAAAGTCCCATGGCAAATGCTACAAAAATAGAAAAAAATAATACGGGAAAAAATGTCAATGAAAAGATGTATCGATGTATGATTGGTATATTATTATATCATAATACTAGTAGACCTAATATTATGTTTAGTGTATACTTGTGTACAAGATTTCAATCTTGTCTGAAAGAATCGCATCTAACCGTTGTCAACCTAATCTTTCGATATTTAAAGAGAACTAGTGATATATGATTAGGGTAACGTAGGGGGAGTGATTTTACATTGATTAGTTACTCTGATGTTGATTTTGTTGGGTGCAAAGTCGAGCATAAAAGCACAAGAAGTTCATGCCATTTATTGGGCATGTCTTAGTTTCTTGGTCTAGCAAGAAACAAAATTCTATTGCATTATTTACGATTGAGGTAGAATATATGGTTGTTGGTAATTATTGTGCATAAATTCTACATATTAAACAACAATTACATGATTTTGGAATTTACATGGAGGAAGTACCTATCTATTGTGATAATAAAAATGTTATATACTTAAGAAAGAATCCAACACAGTACTCACGAACTAAGCACATAGAGATACGTTATTATTTTATTCGTGAACACATTCAGAAATGAGATATTACTATTGAATATGTTGATACTTCTGACCAACTTGTTGATATTTTTACTAAACTTCTAGTTGAAGATCAATTTATGAAAATTATTAGAAGTTTAGGCATGGCTAGGCATAATAATGTATGCTTAGAATAATGTTTTGATATTTCCTCCCTATGTTTTGAGATGACAAAGAGGAAGAAGTTGTATAATATTTTAGAGTATTTGTTCTCCTAAGCATTGCAATTATATAGGGGAGAAATTTTGATTTTTAAGGAGAACAAATTTTGATTTTTTAAGGAGAACAATATGTTATGCTATGTTGAAAATCATTTTGATAAATGTTTGTGGTTCTCATTTATGGTGCTTAAACGATTTGAAAAAACCCATCCTCAGATTTATGGGGAGCATGATTAAATTATTTTTGAGAAAACATCAAAGTTAATTGTCAACATCAAAAAGGAAAATATTGTTGAACATAATGTTTTGATGGACAATTAAACATTGATTTTTATGGAACTAATGGTTTTATTCAGTGGTTTCAGATTAAAAGTTTCACATGTTGAAATGAGAAAAAGAATGGATAAAAAAAATATTAATCATTGAAGATTCAAAGTAATTCAAGACGGGTGTAAGATGAAGATAATTAAGATTTTTCGAGTATTGAAGACATTCAGGTGAAAACAACTCATTACTGTTATACTCTTAATGTAACCCTAATTAAGATCAAGAATGACACTTTAAAATGAGTAATCTTATTCGTGTCTTAATCAGAAGTGAAAAATTCAAGATCCTAAATGGTTTTTATAAAGTGTTAAATCATAAAAGATGTTTTTGGTAAAGTGTCTAAGTGAAAAAATAGTTTTAACACATAAAATAATGTATTTTCCGGTTAATTCGATTAACCGACGAAATAGGTCAATCTAGTAACGAAAACAATAGCTTAAGGGAGTTAAACAGGTGATGCTACTAGACAATTTGATCAACCAACGATTTGCGTTGGTCGACTTACGATTCCAGTAGCCGAAACGAAGAAAACAAAGTAACACCTACTTGGCTAATCGGTGAACCAAAAAGGAGGTCAGTCAACCAACCGTAGACAAAGCAACAGTTAAAAAGTAGACCATTGCAAGGGAGGTCGACCGACGATAGGGTTGGTCAACCGACACGATCAGATAGTCAACTATTGACTGTTCTGACTTTTTATCCAAATCACATTGTTTTTAATAATTTTCAAAGAGTTTTTAAGGGATTTGGTAAATTTACAATTATATATCATATATTACTATTTTTCTATTTATTTCGTCCATATATTAAATTATTCTTTTAATTGAATTAGTAAAACTACTTCCTATCTTTAAGGGTTTTGAATTTAAAAAATTGTGGGGACCAAATTGAAGTTTTGTAAAAGCATTTTTTAAATGAAACATACCTATTTTGATAGTATATGATATATGGGGTATTAAAGGGTCATTTAAGGTCTTGTAATTTGAAAATTAGCCATTAGAGGTCTAGTTAAAGGTCTGTATATAGTGACCTGTATTTTTCAAATTAATTAATCAAGAACATTCAACTTTTGATATTATAAGAGAGAATTTTACACTAATAAATTTATAAAAGAGTATTATCAAAAGAGTTCTTGATTGAAGCACGAAAAAGTTTTGGTCACCAGTCTATGTTCTCCACTAAGTTATCGTAACCATTTTCAAGCAATTCCGATGAGATCTTTCCAAATTAATTAATTTGCATTCTTAGATTATTTGTTTAATTGCTTGGATTAAGTGTTTTAGAAAAATCATTTTCAACTATAATATTGTAGAAATCTTTTTAAAACGATTTTTATTTGTGAAATCCGATTATTTACTATTTTTGCTTTAAATTGATTAAATTAATTTGTGCCTCACATAGATTTTATCACGTAGTATTCGGGACTTTAATTGAGCATAATTATATTGAGGTGGTAGAAGCTCATGTGAGAATAAACTTGTGATATTTTTTTTTTGTATTTGCGAGATTGAGTAGATTAGACATATTTAGGATGATGTCTAATCTAGGTAGTTAGGGTTTAATCTTTAGTTTGAGAAAAAGATTAGGGTTTGATCTTTAACCTGTGAAAAAGACTATGTTAATCTTTAGCCTTTTAAGAGATCCGATTTTTATTTTTCATGTAATAGAATTAGAGTGAGATACGATTTTTCCTAAATCTGTGAAAATGATAAGTGTAATATTGTGATAGTGTAAGAGTGTAAAGGTTGAGTCTGAGCCTGCGAAAAAAAATAGGACTATAAGAGTTTAGTTCCTACCTGGGATAGGAATCAAAGCATTAGTGGTTTGTGAAATCCCTGTGGACCACAAGAACCTGAACGTATGTAAGAGTAGTTTGCTAAAGTAGGATAAATAGTTGTGTGTTGCATTGTTATATTTATGTTTTTTGTGTATGCACTTAGTTAAACACATTTTCGCTGCTTAATAAGATAATAATCAATTCGGAAAATTGACAACCGGTGTTTAATTTAATTGTTTAAGTTTTTGTCACTATCCAATTCATCACCCCTCTTGGGAAGATATTTGGCCCAACACTCTACATAGTAATAAGAGTTTAGAGTGGATCGATGAATGCGAAAAAGTCTTTCAAGTGCTTAAGTAGTACATCTCGAAACCACTGATATTCACCACCCTGAAGTTAGGGCAAGAAATGATCATCTACTTGGCAGCCTTAGCTACTTCCATAAGTTAATCAATTATAATTGAAGAAAATAGAGTACGAAGACCCATGTATTGTGTCAACCATGCACTGAGTAGAGCATAAGCCCACTATTCTCAACTGAGCTAATCGCCTATACACATATAATCTCAACAAGGAATCTCTAATACTATTTTCAGGCTCACCCAATGGTAGTGCTCACCAACCAACCCTTGAGGGTCATATTTCACTGACCGATGACCTCTAGACGATAGTTAAAGTGGTATAATAAGATTGGGGTGTTCCATATCGAATGCTATTTGTAAACAACCATTAGAGGATAGACGTTGGTGGATTTTATCTCGGAATTCGCGTTCCAAGAGAAACAAGCCTGGAGATACGAGGACTATGCCCACAACCCTGATTAACAATCGATCGAATTTTGGATAATGCACGTGGATGAATCATCGAATTAAAGCAGCTTGAGGGATAGAGTAGTAAGTCGCACCCCTGAGGACGACATTCTAGAGTATGCCTTGAGACTTGGCTCCAAAGCAATAAACAATGAGGCTAAGTACGAAGCATTGATTTTATCTTTAAGAATCTTGAAGAAACTCAGTGCTACTAAAGCTGAAGTCTACTGCGATTCCCCACTGATAGCTAATTAGATCAACGGGGAATACGCGACCAAGAAAGCTAAGATGACAGTGCACCTAAGAAGAGCTATGTTCCTTATGTGAGACTTCTCAAAGGTTACCATCAAACAAATTCCAAGAGAAGAGAACAAATACGCAGACTCACTGGCTAACCTAGCCTTTACTTTTGATACTGGGGGGCACAAGATTATCTTGGTTGGGAACATTCCGCAACTGAGCTGCAACAAAGCCGAAGAAGAAGCTAAAATAGTAACACACCAACCAAGTTGGATAGACACCATCTACAACTACCTCAACCGTAGACTATTCCTAGAACAAAAGAACGAAGCCAGAAGAATTTGTTACTGGGCATCTCGATACATGCTACTACGAGAAGTAATGTACAAGCGCTTATTGGTAGGACCACTACTCTGATGCTTGCACCCAAACGAAGGCCACCAAGTTCTCCAAAACATCCATGAAGGCCTTTGTGGCAATCACTCAGGAGCACAATCCTTAGCTAAAAAGACACTAATTCAAGGTTATTTCTAACCCACGGTAGAAATAGATGTAAAGGAGTTTCTTTGAAATATGATAATTGCCAGAGGTTCAGACTGACGATCAACATCCTGGCCATAGGATAATTGCCCATGTCTGGGCCTTGGCCCTTTTCCTAGTAAGGAGTGAACATCCTTGGTCCTTTTCCCATGGCAACAGCTCAAAAGAAATCCTAGATCGTTGTGATCGACTACTACACCAAGTGGGTTAAAGCTGAAGTCGTGACAAAGATCACTGATGCCAAGATTAGGGACTTTACATGGAAGATCATTGTCTATGATTCGAAATGCCATAATCCATCATCAAGGATCACGGAACGTAGTTCAACTGCATCCTACTCGACAACTTATGCTCAAAATTGGGCGTCTAACATCACCTGTCAACCCCAAGCCACTCTAACGGCCAGGTCGAGGTAACCAACGAAACGATCCTACACACTTTGAAAAATCGACTGGAAAGATCCAAGAAGTGAGTGGATGCTCTCTTCTCAAACTGTGGGGCTAACACACCAAATCGAGGATTTCCACTAGAGAAACACCTTTTGCCATGGCCTTGGTTTCGAGGCCGACATTTCTATCGAGCTAGGCCTACCAACTTACCTAGTGGTCTACTATAATCCTAATGAGAAATAGTATGACCTAGCATTAAACCTAGACTTGGTGGAAGAGAAAAGGGAATGCGGCCATATTCGATAGGTAGCCTACAAAAGGTAGATGGCCCTATACCATGACAAGTGTTTCAAAATAAACTTATTCCAAGAATGAGACTTGGTTCTACAAAAAGTCACCATTGCCAAGCAAGATTGTGTAGAAGAAAAATTTGGACCGAACTGGAAAGGACCCTACTGAGTCACCAACGTAAATGGCCTAAGCACCTATGAGCTCGAAACGCTGAAGGGAAAACCGGTGAGAAATCCGTGGAATGTAGAACATTTAAAAAAATATTTCCAATAGCATACGATTTATTTGATGTGGCATGTTTTGTTCTCTGCTTAATAAAATTCCATGTGTTACTCAAAATATTTGCAAGTTCCAACACATAATGAGATAAAACAACGGGCTACATCTACTACTCTATCCCATCCAGGTGAGTAGACAGGAGATTGTGACCATCTTATTGGTACGCAGTCATCCAACCATATGGCTATGGCTGTTCAATACCTTGTCTTAGTGACGGACTAAAAGACCCCTCCTCATTCTTGGCTAATCCCAAAACACAATATCTACCTTAGATGGGGGCCGGTGAGGAGTGAAGGCCATCGGCATCGACATAATGAAATAACCTTTCTTGTGCTTAGGTACACCCAAAACATTGTCCCTACCTTAGCTGGGGTGCGGTGAGGAGCAAAGGCCATCCTACTGAACCTAATGTTTTGATGAATACTTAAACGTTGATATTTTATGAAAATGATGTTTTTATTGAGTGGTTTCAGATTTAAGTTCCATATCTTTGTTCTAGAAGGAGAATTATTGAAGAAATTATAATGGGTGAAAAATGGAGGCAATGGATCTATGAAGAATATTGAAGACATTGAAGATAATTAGGTGAAAATAATTCATTGCTTTTATACTCTTAATGCAACCTAAATTAGGATCACGAACGAAACTTGAAAATGAATTAATTTTATGGTGCAGTGATAATTTTAGTGTCTTAATATGTTTTTATGAAGTCTTAAGTCATCAAAATTTTTTGGTTAAGGGTCTAATTAAAAAATTGGTTTTAACACTTAAAATGGTCGATTTTCGGGTCAATAGGTTAACCACAAAAGGGGTCGGTCCACTAACCTAAACAATGAGTTAAGAAAGTGAAATAGGTGACCTACTGTCCAATTCGGTCAACCGACAGTTGGGTCGGTTGACTAACGAATCCAGTAGCTGAAATGGAAAAATGAGATACTACACTAGTCCAATCTATCAACCGATCAAGATGGTTAATCAATTGATTGGATGCAGTTCAACAGTTATAAAAATAAATGTTGAAGTAGGCAGTCGACTAGCATTAAGGTCTGGTCAACCGACGGACTCAGTCAAGTTTTTGATTGATTAAGTTTTTAGGTCAAATCATCTCGTTTTTTATCACTTGAAGAGAGTTGTTCAAGGGAATTTAATGGTTTACTAATATATATAGTATATTATGTGTATCCTATTGATTTGGCCCATATATTTATTTATTCTCTTAATTAAATTGATAAATACTTCTTATTCTTAAGGATTTTGATTTAAAAATATTTTTATTGGCCCAGTAGAATACCCAAGAGAGGGGTGAATTGGGTAATTAACAAATAATCAGAATAAAACTTGAATAAATAAAATAATTTTTTTTTAAGCCTAAATTAATTATTATCGTGATAACACAGCGGAATAATATAATCAATCTAAGTGCACAGTAAATAACAAAAATAACAAAGTAGTAATGCAGCACACAAAAGATTTATACTGGTTCACCAAGTTACTCTTGGCTAATCTAGTCCCCCAAGCTCCACGGAGGTCGCACCCATTAAAACCAAGATCCCTTTAAAGGTAGGAACCAAACCCACACACCGATTCTTTTACAGGCTCAGAATCAACCTTTACAATTTCTTTTTCTCAGGCTAAGGAAGAACCTCTGCTTTTTACAGGTTAAAGAATAACCTAATTCTTTTTAATACTAAGGCACAAAAATCAAAACCTCACAAAATACTCCAACTAAAATTTTCACAGGTAAGGATAGAACCTTTACAAAACATTCATACTAATTCTATTCAGGAAGAATTAATACCTCAATCTCTTTATAGGAAGAGACTGAAACCGAGTTACCCTTGATTAAATATCCCCAATGATATTTATCCCGTCACAACTCACCAATACAAAAATGGATAAGTAGTAAATCTCACTCGGAACTTCTACCACCCCAGATAAATAAAAACTTAATTAATATCCCAACTAGTCATAGAAATATGTGAGATACAAAAATTTGATTTTAACAAGAATATGGGTAGCAAATTGGAGCACGTAATCAGATTCAAGAAATTGTTTGAAAGAATATTTCTTCAAAAATCAAAAACAATTTCTAAGATCAATTTCCAAAATATAAAATAATAAACAATAAACATTATGGAAAGATCTCACCCAGAATCCATATAAATAATTATTAGAACAATATAACTTCAAATCCGGTATCAACAAGAATATATCGCAATTGATTATCAGAATCACTCTTAGAATAACTCACAATAACGTAGAATACTAACTCTTATAAAAACTCTTTTAAAATGATATAGAATGATTAAATCTCTTAGAATGATTTGCATCTCTAATAAAATTCACAGGTCTATTTAAGGGAACATGTAATCAGCCTTCTAACGGCTAGTTTACAAGGGTCATGACAATAAAAAGATCTTATAGACCCCTTATAACATAAGGACTTCATTTAGGTTCAATTTCACTTAATAACAACTTTCAAAACACTCAATTAAACCCCAAAGTATTTCTCAATCAAAATAAATAAGTATAGAATCCATTTTAAGTATCAAATTGAGAAATATTAATATTTAATGAACCATATTGAAAGGATTTAATTAGTATATGAACCATATCTTAAATATGGAGAATATCTCCGAAATCTCTCTCAAATCCTAACAAAAAGCGACTACTTTTGGATTTAAACTCGGATCAAACAGTATCCTGAAACTACACGTTTAGTCAACTGCCCAGTTGACTGAAAGATACTGGAAGTAGCCCATGCAGTTCATCGGTCGACCGCTCGGTCGACTCTTCGATTCAAAGAGTTCAATTGTTTTCACCGGTTTACCGGTCGATCGACTCTTCGATTCAGAGAGTTTAGCCACCATTGGCCGGTCGACTCCTCAGTTGACTGTTCCCTCCTGGATCTTTTCTCTGATCTCGTTTTTTATTCACTTTCTTTTACGATTTTGCCCCTTTATCCATTTTCTCTTTTAAATAAGCTCTACTAGTAGTCTTATATTTCATTTTAGTCATTCAAGATTATTTATTTTCAATTCACATAGGAGCAAATAATTACACTTAACCAAAACACACATAATAGGTAAAATTCATTTTGTGTCATGTGTGTGTTTCTAAATGGGATATTAAGAGTTAAGATTTACCTGAGTTATTTTTCCTAATTTCTTCAAACCCTTAATTCCTCTTCATCATCTTGATATCTTCATTTAGCATCCACTCAATTTGACGTCTTTATCACTGGAACTTTAAATCTCTCAAACACTCAATTAAACATTAGTTCCACCAAAACATCAATACTTAATTGTTCATCAAAATCTTAGGATCAACAGTTTTAAAGACCAAATTAATTTTTTCTAAAAGTATTTTTAAACGAAACATACGTATTTTTAAGGTATTTGATATATACGGTCTTAAAGTGTCATTTAAAGTCATGATTTTTGAAAATTGGCTGTTATAGATCTAGTTCTAGATCAATTTATATAAACCTGCAAGATTAAGAAAAATCAATCAAGAACATTTTAAAATTTGGATTTCTAAGAGAGATTTTTATGCTAAAAATTATAAGTAAGATTATTAAAAGAGTTCTTGATCAAAGACACTCAATGTTCTTGTCACCGGTTTGTGTTTTGCTATCTAGTTATCATAATCATTTCCGATGAATCCTGTTGAAATCTTTCCAAACTATTTGTTTTGATTTCATAGATTACCTGATTATTTGCTTGGTTAATTTATTTGTGAAAAATTGTTTTCTAATCTTGAAAATCTTTAAAAATGGTTTTTATTTAAGAAATCTGATTATTTAATATTTGTGCTATAATTTGTTTAAAATCATATTTGTGCCTCACAGTGAATCTATCACTTAATATTTTGGGACATTAATTGAGTATAATTGTATTGAGGTGGTAGAAGTCTATTGTGGGAAGAAACTTGAAAATCTTTTGTATTTGCAAGTTTGAGTGGATTAGACACATTTGGGTCAATGTCTAATCTGGGTAGATAGGATTTGATCTTTAACCTGTGAAAAATATTGGGGCTTAATCTTTAACCTAAAAAAGGATTAGGTTTGATCTTTAGCATATGAAAAAAATTAGGTAAGTCTTTAACCTTTGAAAAGATTAGATTTTAATTCTTCATGTAATAGAATTAGAGTGATTATAAAAGTTCTTCCTAATCCTTCGAAAAGGATAAGTACAATAGCATGAGAGAGTGATAAGTTGATTGTGAGTTTGTGAAAAGAATTAGGGTTGTAAAGGTTGATTCTAAGCCTGTGAAAAAAATCAGAATTGTAAAGGTTTAATTCCGACCTGATAAAGGAATCAAGAAGTAGTGGATTGTGAAATCCCTATGGATCTTGGAGGATTAGACATAGGTAAGATTAGCTTGTTGAACCGAGATAAATTTTTTGTGTGCTGCATTAGTTCTTTTCTGTTTGTTTGGGTGTGCACTTAGCTAAACATATTTTTGTTGTTTAACAAGATAATAATGAATTAGGAAAATTGATAATTTGTGTTTGAATTTATTGTTTAAATTTTTATGACTACCCAATTCACATCCCTTCATGGGTAGATCATTGAGCCAACATGCCTGACCATAAACCTTAGTTGCAAACAACCTTGACATTCACACTCAACATTGATCCATGAGCTCAAAGAATCTTTCCAGTTCTTGGGCACTGATTGGTGTAAATTATTTATCTATTTTCAAATAAAAAATTGATAGTTTTCGAGTATGTTTATTATGTTTTAATATGTTTTTATGTGTTTTTATATAAATAAGGTGTTCGAGATGAAACAGTATGAAAACAGATCAATAACGATGAAATCGGATCAAGAACGGTGGGAAAACATGCACGGATGCAATATTCAGAACAACAGCCCACCGCTTAGGCGGTGAAACTATAGAGAAATGCCTAAATCTGCTAGACGCTCACCACCTAGGCGGTAAAATTGCAGAGAAGCTCCGGATTCCACTGCCTCCTCCACCACTACGGTGAAGATCAAACTAACATACCCACCACCTAGGGGGTGAATCCCACCGCCAAGGCAGTCACTCTGCACCAGATTTAGATATTATTTATATATTTTAGGATATTTTGTTCTATTTAATCCTTTCTCCTCCCTCATTTTCAGCCATTAGACCTCCTACCATATTATAGGCATATTTTGAGAGGATTTTGGAGAGCTCAAGCAAAACCTATGGAGAAGAACACAAAGCAAAGACGGAGAAGCGATCTTGGAACCTTGTTAGCGACAAATCTTCAGACTACGGCTAGTTTATCTTATTTCTTTATTCATCTCTTAACTTAGGATTATTTTTTCAGCATGTTTAGCTCATTTTGCATTGTATATATGGTTATGGCCATTGGCTAAACATGGATTGTTTAGGGATTAATATAAATTTATGAATATGTTGTTGGTTTTAGTTTGTGTTTCATTAGCAGTTGTTCTTCGATGTTTGATTGTGTTTATCATTTTTGTATTGTTTATATGCTTAGAATGATATATATAGAATACGGGGTTTGACACTTGGGAGAGATAACCCCAGATTCGGACTAGGTTAAACACAACGTGACTATCCAATAACTCGGGAGGGAGTTGGAGAGTGTGCAATCAATGACGTTGGCGCGAGACTCACGTGACCTAGGGTTGTTAAGACATTGATGGGGATTTTTTTGTTGACGCAAAGTCGCGTATTCTCTCGTCTTACACTCGGGAGAGGTGGTGAGTGAGTTTACGCACTGAGATTGTCGGATAAGTAGAACGCCATTAACGTAAACTAAAACGAGATCGAACACGCATTTGTAAACGAAGTTAATCTCTAGGCAATCTTTTCTCTCAAAACAATATCAATATAATATTTATAGTATAGTTAGATAAATTAGTATTTTAGTATTAGTTTTTATTAATTATAAATTACATTTTTTACCACCTAGATAAAATTAGATTATGATAATCATGGTACTCGATAATAATCTCAACCAATCCCCGTGAACACAATACCCTTACTCTCCCAACCTATTCTAAAACTTCACCCGTATACTTGCGATGAAAGTGGCGACGTAATATTCCACTACCAAGTTTTTGGCGCCGTTGCCGAGAATTGTGTTTTTGATTATTATAGATATTGTGAGTAAATAACCCGATTTTACTTTAGGCATTTCTTTTGTTTATAATTTTTCGTTTGTAATTTTGTTTTGTTTTTCTGCAGGGTGTTTGAAGATGTTAGATCAACAGGTACTCTTGCATTTATTTCAACGGGATTCCAAGCCATTTTACTGTGCTTGGGATCGATACAAGGAATTGTTATTCCGGTTTTCGAACCATCGTTTCCCAAGGAAGTGTCAACTACTGAACTTCCTCGATGGGTTACAAGCCGCAAACAGAATACAGGTGGAATGAGGAAATGCTAGCACCTCTTTCTACCAACTAACCGCGGACGAAGCCTATTGGTTGTTGGAAGACATGGCGGCCTTTGATTTTCATAGTTTCAACACTACGGGGCCATGGATTGACACTCCGGACCACGATGAGGATTCTTTCCCCAATCTAGAAGAAATATTCACTACTGTCAAGGGGGAAACTTATAGAGTCTTGAGGGAA
This sequence comes from Eucommia ulmoides, assembly GCA_016647705.1. Classification (NCBI taxonomy): domain Eukaryota; kingdom Viridiplantae; phylum Streptophyta; class Magnoliopsida; order Garryales; family Eucommiaceae; genus Eucommia; species Eucommia ulmoides. The sequence goes on from CM028340.1 coordinate 36,565,648, forward strand.
ACAAATGACAAGATCAACGAGCACGAGGATCATCTTGATTATATCGAGATGATCGATGCCAACATCGATTCTGCCGTAACGTATTTGCAGACGCAAATCGGTCAGCTCATCTGCTTAATTGAGGTCGAGTCAAACGTGGTGGCCCTGGGAAATACACAAGCCACATTTATCAAAAGCTACCACGAGGAACCAGAAACAAGCAGGAGGAGCTTGGGAGAATTCATTGATGAAGCTGAAGAAAAGAGAATCCAAGTGTGGAGCGGTGGTGAAAATTCACATATTAATCATTGTGAATTTTTACCGTTTGAATTCCAGCTCGTGATGTCGCAATCGATCCAAGACGATCACATTTATGAGGATCTGATGTGGCTAACCTGTCCTTCACCGCCTTTAGCAACGTCTTTTCATGCCCACCAAGTACATGAGCCAATGAGGCATGTTGTTGAAAGATCGAGTTGAGCAGAGCTTTATCTCGCCGGTCTTGAGGGTATATTAAACCAAGACCTGTACATGGTGTTATTTGACATGTACTACGGGCAGAATCTGCTCTTTGACTAGAGTACTTCGGCGTGTTAGGCTGATGACCATAAACCAAGCGCTTCTTAGGAGGCAACCTAAGGAAAAAAATAAGTTAGATCCATCTCCGTCGACTTGAGTCGAAGGTGAGATTCTCTCGCCTCCCAGGCATGTGTTTTAAACTCCCATCTTCATTATCATGCTATATACTATCATTGGGATCGCTGATGGGTTATTTTGGGCATTGTCTGTGTTAAGTTGGTGGTGATGTGTAGTATGTTTTAGTATATGTTTTAGTTGTAGTTTATGTTTTACTATTTTTATCGTGTGTATGTTTGTTTAGGGTAGTTATTGTTATGTGCTGAGTTTTGACTTCATCTGAGTCATTACCCGATGATGAGTCTGTCCCGTGATTATTTATTGAGGTCGAGCGTAAAGCTCATTCATGTATGTTCTGTGTGCTTGACGTATCGTTTTAGTAAAAGTTATTGTAGATCCTAAATGCACGAGCATGTAAACTCAATATAGCACTATATAATTGACTTGAAAATGATTATCCTTCACTCAAATTCATGACAATAGGGATTCTAGAACTTAATTTGAGGGAAATTCGAGGTGAAATCCTAGGCGAGGTAGTTTAGGAGATATGATTTAGGCAGTCATTTTGTCGTTTGAGCCTTTTAAGCTTACCTTGATATATCATTATCCCTCGTTACCTTGTCGAAGCCTAATAGCCATTTCAATTTTGAATAGTTAACTAATACCATAGCCGATTAAACTTTTTCCAAACCGATATCGCTAAACTAAAGGCACAATTTGAGTGAATCAAGCTAATAGTTGCAAATGCTACTTGATGTGAGCAGTTGGGTTTTGGGAGAGTTATTAATTGGTTCGGTATTTGAGTACTCACTTGTCATTTTTCGATCATATTTCACACACCACTTAAATTATACAAATCAAATAAGTTTGGGGGTATTGTTTATTTAAAAACAAATTATGTATATATAGTAGAATTTCCGTTTCTTTTTTACAAGTACGTCGTTCTTAATATATGTTCAAGGTTGTTTCACTTTTATCTGTGGGGTTTCGAGTGTGAGTGTGCCAAGTGATATGCCTTGGGTAACATTAAGTTAACAATGTTAACCCGTTTTCTCTTCCAATTTACCCTTGGCCATTTGTCCTAAACCGAACCAAGACCTATTGATCTTTTTGAATCTCCGAGCCTACATTAGTGAAGAATAGAACCCAGGTTAGGCGTATGGATTCCCTATACCTTAATGGTTTAAGTCATGAACTTTATTGAGGGATAATCTCATTTAATCAACGGATAGTTGTATATTTGAGTTTAATCACACACACTCTGATAGGATCTAGAATAGTGCTTACTATTATTGAATGTTGAAATTCTAGAACACCACATGGTGTGTTTTTATGCTTGAACTTGATAGGATTGGGGGCCGATGAGGGAAAAATCGTTTAGCCGGTAGATGAAACTCAAAACTTGCACATTTTTGTTTAAGTGTTTTTAGTTATTATTTGGTAATTGGTTGTTATATTTTCTTATATTGTGTGGGTGTTTTGCAGGAGGATTAGAAAATTTTTGAGTTTGGGGGTATTTGATAGGTGTAAATTACTTATCTATTTTCAAACCGAACATTGATAGTTTTCGAGTACGTTTATTACGTTTTAATATGTTTTTATGTGTTTGTTTTGTATAAATCAGGTGTTTGAGGTGAAAAAGTATGAAAACGGATAAAAAAAAAATGAAATCGGATCAAGAACGGTGGAAGAACAGTAGGAAAACATGCACGGAGACAATATTCAGAACAACAACCCACCGCCTAGGTAGTGAAACTGCAGAGAGGTGCCTAAATTTGCTGGAAGCTCACCACCTAGGCAGTGAAACTGCAGAGAGGTTCCTGATTCCACCGTCTCCTCCAGCGTTATGACGAAGATCAAACCGACATACCCACCGCCTAGGCGGTGAATCCCACTACCTAGGCGGTCACTCTACACTAGATTTAGATATTTTAGAATATTTTGTTCTATTTAATCCGTCATCCTCCCTCATTTTCAGCCATTAGACCTCCTACCATATTAGAGGCATATTTTGAGAGGATTTTGGGGAGCTCAAGCAAATCCTAAGGAGAAGAACACAAAGCAAAGAAGGAGAAGCAATCTTGGAACCTTCTTAGCAACAAATCTTTGGACTACGGCTAGTTTCTCTCATTTCTTTCTTCATCTCTTAATTTAGGATTATTGTTTGAGCATGTTTAGCTTATTTTACATTGTTTATATGGTTATGGTCATTGGCTAAACAGGATTGTTTAGGTATTAATATAAATTTATGAATATGTTGTTGTTTGATTTTGTGTTTCATTAGCGGTTGTTCTTCGATGTTTGATTGTGTTTATCGTTTTGTATTGTTTATATGCTTAGAATGATATATAGAGAATATGGGGTTTGACAATCAGGAGAGATAACCCGGGATTTGGACTAGGTTAAACACAACGTGAGGATCCAATAACCCGGGAGGGAGTTGGAGAGTGTGCAATTAATGACGTTGGAGCGAGACTCACGTGACCTAGGGTCGTTAAGACGTTGAGGAGGACTTTTTGTTGACGCAAAGTCGCGTATTCCCTCGTCTTACACTCGAGAGATGTGATGAGTGAGTTTACGAACTGAGATTGTCGGAGAAGTAGAACGCCGTTAACGTAAACTAAAACAAGATCGAACACGCATTTGTAAACGAAGTTAATCCCTAGACAATCTTTTCTCTCAAAACAATCTCAATATAATATTTATAGTATAGTTAGATAAATTAGTATTTTAGTAATAGTTTTTATTAATTATAAATTACATTTTTTACCGCCCAGATAAAATTAGGCTATGATAATCACAGTACTTGATAATAATCTCAACCAATCCCCATGAATACGATACCCTTACTCTCTCAACCTATTCTAAAACTTGACCCATATACTTGCGGTGAAAGTGGCGATGTAATATTCTATACCAGGCATCCCCAAAACACCGTCCCTACCTTAGTTAGGGGTCGACGAGGAGCGAAAGTTGTTCAACCGCAAACCTTGGTTGCAAACAACCTCGCCATTTGCAGTCAACACTGTTCCAGAAGCTAAAATAACCCTTCTTGTACTTGGGACTACCAAACACCCCATGCCCACCCTAGTAGGGGGCCAGCGAGGAGCAAAGGCCGTCTAACCCCCTATTCAAGTTGCAAATAACTTCGGCTTAAATACCAAGTTTGCACATAGATGAAATAACTCTCCGTATACTCGAGCACACTTGATACCCCATGTCTGCTCGAGTAGGCGGCCGACGAGAAGTAGAGTCCATGTCTCACAAACTTGTGTCACTTGCCCACTGCTAGATGGAATCACCACATACATGTTATGAGCAAACTAATATTTCTACATATCTATGACATACCTACATAAGATGTACTTGACTATTTGTGACCTTGTTTAAAGTTTTCGTATCAGTCAACAATATATGTATAACATACAAAGACAAGCAAAAAAAAATGATAGATTTCCTATTCATACGAGTAAACCTTTAGTGCTTAAAGATTTATTATCCACATGAGTAAATATTTACAAGTCGTCCTATACATAAACTGCTCACACATAAAGATGGGGCAAAGAATAACCTCCCACCTTCGGATACCTCCTCCGTATCTTAGTTTCCTCACTACTTCTTGATGTTCCGGAACTGATAGAATCTTAATCATCCCATGTTGCTTTCATAGATCTTTTTTTTTTCTTTTCTTTGATTTCCTTTTGTCATTGCATTTACTCTTTTTTTCTTTTTTTCTTTTTTTTTTTTTTTTTTTTTTTTTTTTTTTTTTTTTTGTCTTAGGACAAACAGATTGAAAGTGACCAATTTTATAACAATTATAGCATTCAATATTATTCATATGAAATTCTTCTTTCCTAGGAATGTTCATTAGGTCATCCTTTTGGAGTTATTGGTGAGAAAAGCCACATCATTTTATGTTCAGTGTCAAGACTTATATCATCATGGTCATCATTCTCCTCAACCTTTTAAGCTTTCAATGCCAAAGACTTCCTTTGACTATTTCCAGCTCCTTCTTCATATCCACGAATATCTAACTCATGGTTCATTAAATTTCCAATGAGTTCATTGAGCGCATATTTGGTGAGATCTTTAACTCCTTCGATTGCTATCACTTTGGGTTCCCATGCTTTGGTTAATGATATCAGAATTTTTGCACTTTATCTTGCATGGTATATGGCTTTCCAAATGCTCCAAGACTGTTAAAGATGTTGATGAATCGAGTTTACATCTCCTGAATTGATTTCGCCCATCATCCATTTTGAACAATTCAAACTGATGAACCTAGGAATTAATTTGGATTCTTTCACTTGATTTGTTCCCTAATGTGTGATTTACAATGTATCCCACATCTCTTTTGTTGATTCACAACCTGAAATCATGTTATACTCATTTGCATATATAGAATGAAACAAGATATTCATTGCTTGAGTATTAATAGATAACTTTTTAATATACTTCAAATCATAATTTTCTTTCTTCTTATCAACACCATTAGCTTTGGGAATATAAGGACCATATTCAACAACCAACCAAGCTTCATAGTTTGTTGCTTGTAAGAAAGCAGTCATTCTGGCCTTCCTGAATGCATAATTATCACCTATAAACAATGGAGGATGATGCATGGATTTTTCCTTAGCCAGTGTGTTCATGTGGTGTGCCATGTGATCATTTTAACTAGGATTTTAAGCCTATCGAGCTAAACAAACTCTGATGTCAATTGTTGGCCCACATATCTACCTAAAAGGAGGGGTGAATTGGGTAATGAAAAAATTAAATAATTAAATTATCAAATAAACAAGTTATTAAAATTTTCAATTGATTATTATCTTGTATGACAGTATAAGATGTATTTAATTAAGTGCACAACCAAACAACATAAATAAATAAATAATGCTCAACGATTTATCTTAGTTCGACAAGTTACTCTTACCTACGTCCAGTACCTCGAGCTCCACAGGATTTTCGCAATCCACTAATCCCTAATTCCTTTCCGATGTAGGAACCAAACCCTTATAAACATTTTCATAGGTTCAAGAGTAACCTAATTATTTTCACAGGCTCGGAATCAAACCTTCACAAGTTGAAGAAGAACCCTATCTTTTTACTAAGTTAAAGACTAACCTAATTCTATTACAGGAAGAATCAAACATAATCTTTTCATAGGATAAAGATAAAACCTAATTACCTTGATTAGACACCGTCTCAAATATGTCTAATTCACTCACACTCACAAATACAAAAAAAATATCAAGTTTCTTCTCATATGAGCTTCTACTACCTCAATACAAATTATGCTCAATTAATGTCCCGAAACTATGTGATATAACTATGTAAGAAAATAAATCTAATTTAACTCAATTAAAGAACATAGTAATATATAATCAGATTTTATAAGCAAAAATCGTTTCTTAAGATATGCAAGTTATTAAAACTAGAAAATGATTTTTTAATCACAAATATTTCAAGTCATCAATTAGATCATATAATAAAGCATATAAATTAACTTGGAAAGATCGCATCGATATTTTTTAAAAACAGATAAGATAGATTAGTGTAGTACAAAATCGGTGATGAAAATTTTTGTGCGCTTCGATCAAGAACAGTTTCAGAATCGCTCTTTTAAAAATATTTCAGCAAAATCACACTCTCTTTTAAGCAAAGGATTATTTTCAACTCTTTGTTCTTGATTGCTTAATTGAAATCCATAGGTTTTATTATGTAGATTTCAAACAATGTCTATAACGACTATTTTTCAAAACATAAGACCATAGGTGGAACTTTAAGACCCCATAAGTAATATACTTTCAAAATAGATATATTTCATTTAAAAATACTTTTTGAAAATATAAATTTGGTCCCAAAAACTTGTTTGATTCAAAATCCTTAAATATAGAAAGTAGTATTACCAATTCAACTCATGGAATCAATTAATATAAGGACTAATTAATAGGATCTTTAAAACATGTGATATACAATTGAAATATACTCAAATCTCCTTAAAATATGATTTTTCAACTTTCAAAACTATAGGATTTGGATAGAAGATCACGAAAATTGAAACAGTCAAAGTTAATTGGATCTGCCATCGTTAGTCGATTGCCCTTCTGTCGGTTGACCGTCTGTCTGTAATGGTCATAATTCATATCGTTTTCAACTTGTGTCAGTCAACCGTCCCTACTGTTAGTTGACTAATCTAGACAGTAGCTTCCTCCCACATTTTCTTTCAAGCTATTTGTTGGCCCAGTGAGCTACTCAAGATGAGGGGTGAATTGAGTAGTTCTAAAAATTTATGTAATTAAATCTTTCAACACTTATGTTGATCCTAAGATTTTGATGAACAATTAAGTGTTGATGTTTTGGTGGAACTAACGGTTTAATTGAGTGTTTAAGTTCCAGTGATGAAGATGCGATGACAAATTATAAATGGATGCTAAATAATGATGACAAAGATGATGAAGAATTAAGAGTTTGAAAAAATTAGGAAAAACAACTCAGGTTTAACTCTTAATATCCCAATTAGGCACACACAACACAAAACGTTTTTATTGTTTATGTGTGTTTTGATAAGATTAAATTATTTGCTCCTATGTGTATTTGAAAAGAAATATTTATAATTGACTAAAATGGAATTTAAGAAGTTAGTGGAGCTTATTTAGAAAAGAAAATAGTTAAAGGGGAGAAAACGTAAATAAGAATGAGTTCAAAACGAGTGTACAAAAAGAGATCCAGCAAGCATAAGTCGACTGGTAAGTCGACCGGACAAAACAATATGAACACTCTGTATCTCTAAGTTGACAGGTAGGTCAACCGGTGAAGAGAAATGAAACTCTCTGAATTTCTAAGTCAACAGGTAGGTTGACCGGTGAAGATAAATCGAACTCTCAGAATCTCTAAGTCGACAGCTAAGTTGACCGATGGACGCATCAGCTTTGGCTAGGCTACATACTGAATCAAGCGGTCGACTGATCGGTCACAGTTTTAGGATATTGAGGATTCCGAATTCATATCTAAAAGTAGCCATTTTTGGTTGGGATTTGTGAGAGATTTTAGGGATTTTATGATATTTAAGATATGCTACACCTATTATTTAATTCCTATTGATATGGTTCATTAAGTTTTAATGTTTCTCAATTTGGTACATAAAATTGTTTCTATTCTATTTAATTGAGATTGAGAAATATTTGGGGGATTTAATTGAGAGATTTAAAAGCTATAATTAAGTGAATTAAACCAAAATGAAATCATAATGATAAAAGGGGTCCAAAAGAGTATTTAAGTGTCATGATACATGGGAACTATCCGTTAGAGAGATGATTTATTTCCCATATATATAGATGTGCGTTTTTCATATATCAAAAACATATCAAAATCAAGAGAAGTGAGCTTAAAAAATTGAGATCATATTGAGTTGTTCTAAGAGATATCATTCTAGGATTTTGTGAGAATTATTCTAAAATACGATCTTGAGAATCATTAGCTATTAATCTTTACTGCTACCGAATCTGAAGTGACATCATTCTATTTATTTTTCTATGGATTCCGGATGAGATCTTTCCAATTACCCTCTATTGTGCATTGCTTGTTTAATTTTTGGAAATTGATCTTTAGAAATTGCTTCTGATTTTTGTTGAAGAAAATATTTTATAAACAATTTCTTGAATCTTATTACGTGTTAAATTATTTGCTACCCATCTTTTGTTTAAAATTAGATTTTCAATTTCATACTTTTCTATCACTAGATTTAGGATATTAATCGAGTTTTAATTTATCTGGGGTAGTCGAAGCTCGGAGTGAGATAATCTGCTTATCAATTTGTATTGGTGAGTAGTGTGTCGGATTAAATACTGTTGGGGGTATTTAATCAAAGGGTAGCCGGTTTTAGTCTATTCCTGTAAAGAGATTGAGGTAGTAATTCTTCCTTGATATAATTGATTTGAGTAAATTTTGTAACAGTTCAATCCTTACCGGGTAAAAGAGTATTTGGAGTGTTGGTGAGGTTTTGATTATTTTGTCTTAGTGTTAAAAAGAATTAGGTTATTCTTTAACCTGTAAAAAGTAGAGATTCTTCCTTAGCCTATGAAAATGATTTTGTAAAGGTTGATTCTGAGTCTGTAAAAGAATAGTTGTGAGGGTTTGGCTCCTACCTTTAAAGGGATCTTGAGTATTAGTGGGTGCGACTCTCCGTGGGGCTCGGGGGACTGGATTATCCAAGAGTAACTTGGTGAACCAGTATAAATATTTGGTATGCTACAATATTTGATTTTTTTATTTTTGCTATTTGGTGTGCACCTAGTTGACTTTATAATTCCTCTATGATATAAAGATAATAATTAATTTAGGATTAAAATTAAGTATTTGATTTATTAAGTATTTTATTCTGATAAATTTTTTTATTACCCAATTCACCCCCCCTCTTGGGTATTCCACTGGGCCAATATTTGGCATCAGAGCTGGTTTTAACTCGTTAGGCTTAACATCCTAACTAAATCGGTCACGTGCACACACCATGGATAATATTTTTTGTGTATCTTCTCTTGATGGTGATAGATGCTTATATGATAATGTGATTTATGATTCTTGTGATTCATGTGGTAGTGATGGAGATGATGATAATTAAAATGTTTATATTGTCATGAAAAAATTACTTTCCTTCACACAATGTTTTGTTAAAGAGAGTTTGAATTTAAAAAGAAAAATTGATTCTTTTGAAAATGCAGGAAAAAGTGTTCGAAAATCTAAAATGCATTTGGATGATTATTGTGATTCAAAAGAGTTTTCAGACATTATTTTTTAAATTAATAATTTACTCTCTAAAGTGGATTCGCTTGAAAATGAAAACAGCTTTTAAAAAATAATTTTGACATGATTTCCAAGTAAAGGTTAGATCTTGTTTCTAATAGGATTAAGAGTTCTTGGAATTAATTAGTAATCATATATGTTGATGAGAATAATTGATAAATTATTCTTGAGATATGCTTCCTATTCTAGTGCGTTAAAGATCACATGTTCCTAGATTCTAGAAATTAATTAATATCATACTACATTGCTGAAATGTTATGATTATTCACGTGTGCATGATGGTGACCGCAATTTAAGCGTCACCACTTTCACCGCAAGCGTACGAGTCAAGTTTTAATATATGGACCTTTCAGTCAGGTATCGTATCCACAGGGATTGTTGAGATTACTATCGAGTACCGCAATTGACATAACTTAACTTCATTTAGGTGCTAAAAATATATTTAATTATTAATTAATACTAAACTAAAATACTAATTTAATTAACTATACTATAAATACTATATTGAGATTGTTTAGGGGAGTAGATTGCCTAGGTATTAACTTTATTTACTTAAATACGTTTGGTTTTGTTTTAGTTAATATTAACAGCGTTCGGCGTATCCGACAATCTCGGTTCGTAAACTCCTTCACCACCTCTTCCAAGTGTAAGACGGGAGAATACGTGACTTCGTGTCAACAAAGAAGTCCCCCTCAACGTCTTAATGACTCTAGGTCACGTGAGTCTCGTCCCAACGTCATCGATTGCACACTCTCTAACTCCTTCCCGAGTTATTGAATCGTCACGTTGTGTTTACCCTAGTCCGAATCCGGGGTTACCTCTCCCGAGTGTCAAACCCCGTATTCTCAATATATCTAAATTAGCATATAATCATAGAAACATGGCAACACAATCGAAATTATAAGGAACAACCATAAATAAAATACAAATTCAACCAAAACTATATTTTTATAAATAATACGTTAATCCCTATTACAATCCATGTTTTACTCATGGTCATAACCGGTTATACATTAGAAACCGAGCTAAATATGCTCAACATCCTACCAAAGTTAAGAAAATAAAGAGAGAAACAAAAGAACTTAGTCGTAGTCCGAAGATTCGATGCTAAAACCGTCTAACGATTGCTTTTCCTTTATTGCAACACGTTCTTCTCCTTTCGAATTGGTTAAGCATACCACCAAATACTCTCAAAATCATAGGAACCCTAAAGGGTCTCCTGTGGCCGGGCTTGAAGAGGAGAGAGGGGGAGGGTTTAAATAAGGCTCAAAATATCTAATAAAATATCTAAACTATGCAGAACTGACTGCCGCGGTGGTAGGTTGGTTTGATGTTTGCCGAGGTAGTGGAGTCGATAGTGGATTTGAGTGACCATCCTGCATTCTCAACGTCGTGGCGGTGGGTCTTAGCACCGCAGCGGTGAGTGTTCAACAAGATATGGCCATTCTTTGCATTTTCACCACCGCGGCAAAGGTCTAGATGCTGCGGCGGTGGGCTTCTTTCAGAATCTTGTCTCTTTGCTCATTTTCCCACAATTCTTCCACTGTTCTTGATACAATTTGATTGTTTATGCTCCATTTTCCTACTTTTTTGCCCCACACACCTATTTTAATACGAAAAGAATAAAAATATATTAAAACATATTAAAAACGTAATAAACATACTCAAAAACTAACTATTTCGGTTTGTAAATAGATAGGTAGATCACACCTATCAAATACTTCCAAACTCAGAATTTTGCTAGTTCTCAAGAAAAACACCCACACAATACAAGAAAATACAAAAACAAATTACGAAATTGAAAATTAAAAACGAAAAACACTAAAAACAAAAAAAAAATGTTGAAGTTTTGATTATCATCTACCGGCCGAAAATTTTTCCCTCATCGGCCCCCAATCCTCTCAAGTTCAAGTATAAATCACACTATGTGCTGTTCTAGAATTTCAATGTTCAAAAATAGTAAGTGCCATTCTAGATCTTGTTTAAGTATGTGATTTAACTCAAATATACAATTATCCATTGACTAGATGTGATTATCCCTCAATATAGTCCATTACTAAAACCTTTAAGGTATAGGGAATTCATACGCCTGACCCAGTATCTATTCTCCACTAATGTAGGCTCAGAGGTTCAAAAAGATTAATATGGCTTGGATCGGTTTTGGGAAAATGGCCAAGGGTAAATTTGAATAGAAAAAGAGTTAACGTCGTTAACTTAACGTTACCCAAGGCACATCGCTGGCACTCTCACACTCGAAACCCCACAGATAAGATTTAACAACCCTAAACAATACAATTAAGACCAACGTACTCACTTGTCAAAAGAAACAGAAATAAAACTATATTTACATAGTTTGTTTGTTTTTTTTCCCGAATAACACACTCCCAAACTTATTCGAATTTCTTCAATATTAGGAGTGTGAAAAAAGGATTAAGAAAATGACAAGTGAATACACTAATACCGAACCAATTCGAAGTTCACCCTAATCCCAACCACTTACTTCAAGTAGCATAACGAATGCTAACTTGATTCGCTCAAATTGTGCCTTTTATTTAGCAATAAAGGACTGGAAGGAATTCAATTGGCAATGGTATTGGTTTAGTGTTCAAAATTGAAATGGCTTTTAGGCTTCAATAGGGTAAAGAAGGGTAATGATATATCATAGTAGGCTTAAAAAGGCTCAAGCGACAAAAACGAATGCCTAATTCATCTCTCCTAAACCACCTCGCCTAGGATTTTGCCTCGAATTTCTCCCAAATCAAATTCTAGAATCCCTATTGTTATGAAGTTGAGTGAAGGATAATCGGTTTCAAATCAATTAGATAGTGCTATATTGAGTTTACGTGCTCGTGCATTTATGATCTACAATAACTTTTACTAAAACGATAAGTTAAGTACACAGAACACACATGAATGAGCTTTACGCTCAACCTCAAAACAACCAGGGGACAGACTCATCATCGGGTAATGGCCTATATGAAGTCAAAACTCAGCACATGCACAAAACTATCCTAAACAGACATGCACACGTAAAACAAAACATAAACTACAACTGAATATATATTACTATACTCACACATCACACCTGACCTAAACAGACAATAATCACAACAACCCTATCAGCGATCCCAATGACAGTTTATAGAATGATAATAAAGACAAGGGTTTAGAAACATACCTGGGAGGCGAGAGGATCTCACCTCCGTTTCAAGTCGATGAAGATGGATTTAATTTATTTGTGACCTTGGGTTGCCTCCCAAGAAGCGCGTGGTTTAATGTCCTCGGCCCGATACATGCCCTCAAGACTGGCGAGATGTTGCAATGAATGAAATGCAAGAATATATGTCGATCTAACATCTTCAAACACCCTGCAGGAAAACAAAAACAAAACTACAAACCAAAAGTTATAAACACTAAAAAATGCCTAAATTAAAATCAAGTTATTTACTCACAATATCAATAACAATCAAGTCCCCAGAAATCGTTACCAAAAACTTAGTGATGATTTTCGAAAACTGAATTCGACAAACCAATCCCCGGTAACGGCACCAAAAACTTGGTGACCGCAATTTAAGCGTCGCCACTTTCACCGCAAGCGTACGGGTCAAGTTTTAGTACATAGACCTTTCGGTCGGGTATCGTATCCATAGGGATTGGTTGAGATTACTATCGAATATCGCAATTGTCATAACTTAACTTTATCTAGGCGCTAAAAATGAATTTAATTATTAATTAATACTAAATTAAAATACTAATTTGATTCACTATACTATAAATACTATATTAATATTTTTTAGGAGAGTAGATTTCCTAGGCATTAACTTTATTTACTTAAATACGTTTGGTTTCGTTTTAGTTAACATTAACAGCATTCGGCGTATCTAATAATCTCAATCCGTAAACTCCTTCGCCACCTCTCCCAAGTATAAGACGGGGGAATATGTGACTTTGTGTCAACGAATAAGTCCCCCTCAATATCTTAACGACTTTAGGTCACATGAGTCTCGCCCTAACGTCATCGATTGCATATTCTCCAACTCCCTCCCGGGTTATTGGATCGTCGCGTTGTGTTTTCCTAATCGGAATCCGAGGTTATCTCTCCCGAGTATCAAACCTCGCATTCTCAATATATCTAAATTAGCATACAATCATAGAAACATGGCAACACAATCAAAATTATAAGAAACAACCATAAATGAAACACAAATTCAACCAAAACTACATTTTTATAAATAATACGTTAATCCCTATTACAATCCATGTTTAACTCATGGTCATAACTAGTTATACATTATCATAACTAGTTATACATTAGAAACCGAGCTAAACATGCTCAACATCCTACCAAAGTTAAGAAAATAAAAAGAGAAACGGAAGAACTTAGTCGTAGTCCAAAGATTCGGCGCTAAAACCATCCAACAATCGCTTCTCCTTTATTATAATGCGTTCTTCTACTTCAGAATTGGTTGAGCATACCCCGAAACACTCTCAAAATCATAGGAACCCTAAGGGGTCTCCTATGGCCACGGCGGCTTGAGGAGAGGAGAGAGGGGGAGGGTTTAAATATGGCTCAAAATATCTAATAAAATATCTAAATTATGCAGAACTGACCACCGCAGTGATGGGATTTACCACCGCAGTGGTGGTAGGTCGGTTTGATGTTTGCCAAGGCGGTGGAGTCGGCAGTGGATTTGGGTTACCATCCTGCATTCTTATCGTCGCGGCGGTGGGTCTTAGCACCGCGGCAATGAGTGTTCAGCAAGATATAGCCATTCTCTATATTTTCACCTCTGCAGCGGAGGTCTAGATGCCACGACGGTGGGCTTCTTTCAGAATCTTGCCTCCTTGCTCATTTTTCCACCATTCTTTCACCATTCTCGATACGATTTGATTGTTTATGCTCTATTTTTCTACCTTTTCTCCCCACACATATGTTTTAATACAAAAAGAATAAAAATATATTAAAACTATAAAAAACGTAATAAATGTACTAAAAAACTAATAATTTGGGTTTGGAAATAGATAGGTAGATCACACCTATCACATGAATTTTCTCATTTTTAATTTTATAGAGAAAGTTTGCATGCTTAGAATGATATTTTTGGTATAGCCTAGGCATAATGATATTTGCCTAGAGTAGTGTTCTGTGTTCCCCCCTCTCTAAATTTTGTTTTTGAAGATGACAAAGTGGGAGAATTTGTTGATGTTTTATTAAGGGGGAGTTTTAGTTAATGTTTTATTAAGGGGGAAGTTTAGTTTTTAAATTTGTGCTTTATTGATTATGTTTTTTAAAATCTTCATTCTTATGCTTAAAAGAGTTATAAAACCCGTTCTCGGATTCAGGGAGAGTGTGGTTATATTATTGTTTTAAAGAAAATATCAAAGTTAATTGTCATCATTAAAAAGATAGAGATTGTTGATCCTAAGATTTTGATGAACAATTAAGTATTGATGTTTTGGTGGCACTAATAGTTTAATTGAGTGTTTCAGTTAATTAAGTTCCAGTGATGAAAATGCGATGACAAATTATGAATGGATGCTAAATTATGATGACAAAGATGATGAAGAATTAAGAGTTTAAAGAAATTAGGAAAAACAACTCAGGTAAATTTTAACTCTTAATATCCCAATTAGGAACATACATGGCACAATTTGTTTTTTTATTATTATTTATGTGTATTTTGATAAGATGAAATTATTTTCTCCTATGTGTATTTGAAAAGAAATATTTATAATTGACTAAAATGAAATTTAAGAAGTTAGTGGAGCTTATTTAGAAAAGAAAATAGTTAAAGGGACAAAAATGTAAATAAGAATGAGTTAAAAACGAGTTTAGAAAAGAGATCCAGTATACATAAGTCGACTGGTAAGTCAATTGGACAAAATAGTATAAACTCTCTGTATTTAGCAGTCGATAAGTAGGTCGACCGATGAAGAGAAGATGAACTCTCTGTATCTTTAAGTCGATAAGTAGGTTAACTGGTGAAGATAAATCGAACTATCTAAATCTCTAAGTCGACAGATGGGTCGATCGATGGGCATAAAATTATTGTCTTGGCTACATCTTAAATCAAACGGTCGATTGATGGCCCTGTTTCAGGATATTGATGATTTCGAATTCATATCTAAAAGTAGCCGTTTTTTGTTATAATTTGTGAGAGATTTCAAGGATTTTATGATATTTAATATATGCTTCATCTATTATTTAATTCCTATTAATTTGGTTCATTAAGTTTTAATATTTCTCAATTTGGTACATAAAACTGTTTCTATTCTATTTAAATGAGATTGAGAAATATTTGGAGGGACTTAATTGAGAAATTTAAAAGCTATAATTAAGTGAATTGAAGAAAAATGAAATCATAATGTTATAAGAAGTCTAAGAGAGCATTTAAGTGTCAGGATACATAGGAACTAGCAGTTAGAGAGTTAATTTAATTCCCATATATATAGACCTGCATTTTTCATATAAAAAAAAAAAAAGAAAAAAGAAAAAAAAGTGAGCTTAAAGAGTTGAGATCATATTGAGCTATTCTAAGAGATATCATTATGAGATTTCGTGAGAGTTATTCTAAGAGACGATCTTGAGAATTATTGCTATTAATCTTTGCTGATATCGGATCTGAAGTAACATTGCTCTATTTATTTTTTCTGTGGATTTCGGGTGAGATATTTCTAATTACTTTCTATTGTGTATTGCTTGTTTAATTTTTTGGAAATTAATATTTAGAAATTGTTTCTAATTTTTATTGAAGAAAATATTTTATAAACAATTTCTTGAATCTGATTATGTGTTTAATTATTTGCTACCTATCTTTTGTTTAAAATCATATTTTTAATCTCACACTTTTCTATCACTAGATTTGAGATATTAATCGAGTTTTAATTTATCTGGGGTGGTAGAAGCTCCGAGTGAGATAATATGTTTATCAAATTGTATTGGTGAGTAGTGTATCAGATTAAATACTGTTGGGGGTATTTAATCAAAGGGTAGCCGGTTTCAGTCTCTTCTTGTAAAGAGATTGAAGTATTAATTCTTCTTGGATATAATTGATTTGAGTAAATTTTGTAATGGTTCAATTCTTATCGGGTAAAAGGATATTTGAAGTGTTGGTGAGGTTTTGATTCTTTTGCTTTAGTGTTAAAAAGAATTAGGTTATTCTTTAACCTGTAAAAAATAGATGTTCTACCTTAGCCTGTGAAAAGGATTATGTAAAGGTTGATTATGAGCCTATAAAAGAATCGTTGTAAGAGTTTGGTTCTTACCTTTAAAGGGTTCTTGAGTATTAGTGGGTGCAACTCTCTGTAGGGCTCGGCGAACTGGATTAGCCAATAGTAACTTGATGAACCAGTATAAACCTTTGGTGTGCTGCAATATTTGATTTGTTTATTTTTGCTATTTGGTGTGCACCCAGTTGACTTTATAATTCCGCTGTGATGTAAAAATAATAATTAATTTAGAATTAAAATTAATTATTTAATTTATTAAGTATTTTATTCTGATAATTTTTTTATTATCCAATTCACCCCCCCCTTTGGGTATTCCATTGGGTTAACAACTTAATTTATCAAATAATTCATTCATCCTAAATTAATTATTATTTTCATTACGTAGCGGATAAGTGTTTAAATCTAGGTGTACACCCAAACAAAATGTAAAGAAAGTAAACAATGCAGCATACCAATATATATCTTGGTACAACAAGCTAACCTTACCTAATCCAGCCCCCTAAGCTCCACGGAGATTTGCACCCCCTAAATCTCTTAATCTCTTTAAAAATAGAAACAAAACCCTTACAATGATTTTTTTTTTCAAGTTCAGAATCAAACTTTACAATTCTCTTTTCTCAAGCTAAAAGAAAACTTTATCTTTTTCAAAGATAAAGACTAACTTCATTCTATTATAGGAAGAATCACAAGGTAATCATTTTAATATGCTAAAGATAAAACCTCATAACGCTCACAAATATCCTTTTCCCAGGTAAGGATTGAACCTTTATAAATTACTCAAAATTAATTATATTCAAGAAGAATTAACACCTAATTCTTTTCAAGGGAAAAGAATAACCTAACATTTTTATACTTTAAGTAAATATCAAATCTCAACCTTTTTTCCAGAAAAGATTGAAACTCAAGCTACCCTGACTAGATACAAACCCAACCGTATCTAATCCGTACAAACTCACCAATGCAAAAAATAATGAGTTTCTTCTCATTCGGAACTTCTACTACCTCAAAACAATTATACTTGATTAATGTCCCTAAATTTAATATGTGATAGAATTTAAGTGAGAAATTTAATATCTGATTATAACAAAACAAAATTAAGCACATAATCAGATAATATCACAAAATCGTTTTAAAAAGAATTTTTATTCTCTTAAGTGTAAAAAATGATTTTTCAATGATCTTAAAACCAAGTAATAAACAACATATGTAATCAAATTTCAGCACAATAACTTAGTAAAATCTCGCTAAGAAAACATCGAAAGAATAGAATCAGAATCACAAAATAGAACAGATCAGTGACGCCAACTCAACAGCGTTTTAGTTCAAGAACTTTTCGCACAAATGATCTCACGAATGATCTCTTGAATAAATCTCAGAATGATAACTCTCAGAAAGCTTAGGAACTTGATAGTTCTTGATGTGATATGATGTAATATCATTAGATCTCAAATTCGCAGGTTTATATATAGTGATTTTAAACAAGCCCTCCAACGGCTAGTTTTGACAAAGTAAGTCTTTAAAGAGAACTTATAGACCCCCATATATCATATATTTTCAATCCTGATATAATTTACTTAAAAATATTTTTTAAATCTCACAATTAAGTTCACAAATTATTTCTTAAACTTCAATCATAAAGATAGGAAGTATTTAGTTGCTAAAATTTAGAGAATCTAAAATTATATGTACCAGATCAATAGGGATATCAAAATAGATGTGTCATATCTTTAATATCTTCAAATCCCATAAATCTCTCCATCAGATTTGCCAAAAACGGCTAGTTTTTTATTGAAACCTTAAAATCTTCGAAATCTCAACCAACATAGTCGATTGACCGAACCCCTACCAATCAGTTGACCGCATGATTTAGCATATAACATAGTTCAAACCCAAAAAGGGAGTCTGTTAACCGAATACTTCACTGTCGGTTGACCAATCGATTCAGCTTGAAATCCAAGCCAAAATTAAACCACGATCGGTTGACTGATCCTACCATGGTCGGTTGATCGATCGATTCAGAGAGTTTTACTTGGTCAATCGATTGATCAATCTCTCCTGGTCGGTTGACCGATTGATTCAGAAAAATACACTTTCCAGCCCAAAACTAATCGGTTGACCGAACATTTGCTGGTCAGTTGACCGATAAATGCTTGATGCTCTATTTTCTACTTATTTTAGCTCCAAAATTCATCGTTTAATCCCATTAACCGATTTATTTTCTCAGTTAACACAATTAATACTAAAATTCAATTTTAAACACTATTTTCACTTAGGTCAATTTTTATTTTTCAATTTCACATAGGAGCAAATATTTGAACACTAATTAGGATCCTAAATTTCATTAAATCAAACACACATAAATATAACTCATCAATTAGTGTCATGTGTGATCCTAATTCGGGATACATAAAGAGTATAAGAGTATTTGAGTTGTTTTTATCTAATTTCTTCGAAATCTTCAATACTCTTCATTTCTTCATTGTCCGTCTTTACACCCTTGATAATTTCTTCATGATCCAATATTTAATTGGAACTCTTATACTGAGATACTCAACAAACATATTAATTTCACAAAAAATATCAACCCTTAATTGTCCATCAAAACCTTGGGATCAACACTATTGTTTTTGTTAATCGACCGACCTTTTCCGTTGATAGACCGAATTTACTAGAATCTTTCCATTTCACGTGTTAAACATATTTTCTCGATTAAACACTTTATTAAAAATATTTTCATAATTTTAACACTTTATAAAAATAATTTTGGATCTTAAACTTATCACTTTTTACTATGACACACATAAGATTACTCTTTCTAAAATATCGTGCGTGATCCTAATCGGGTTGCATTAAAAGTATAAGAGTATTGAGTTATTTTTACTTAAGAATACAAAAAATCTTCAATACTCCAAAAATATCTTCAACGTCTTCATTTTCAATCATCTAGAAAATAATGTCTTGTAAATCTTTAACGATAAATATATTTTTTGATTCAATCTTTTTCTCATTTGACCAATTGGAACTCTAAACTTAAATAACTCAATAAACACATTAATTCCATAAAACATTAATGTTCAATTGTCCATTAAAACATTTAGGGTCAACAGAAAATCTCATCGTCCATTTAAAAAATTCACCCAAAATTAAAAGAGGAATATTCACAAAATACCCTTATATTAATTACATTTTATCTAATTTTGTTAACAAAATTTATTATTGGATCAAATTGAAACAAAAATAAAACTTAAGGGATTAAATGTGCAACTTTGTAAACCTCAAGAATCACATAAACACTCATCCTAGGGACAAAAAGTGCAATTCTTCTTTAAATATATATTGGCTATAACCTTTAATTTTTATATTTTTCATATTTAATGTACAATCATTAAATGAAAACTAAATAATCTTTATTAACAAATCTAACTAAAATTAAAGAAAAAAATGCTCTCCGTTAATAATAAACTTCATGAATGTTTCTGAAATTAGTCCTTAAAATATGTAGCCAAAATGTGATAAGAAAAATATACCCCATACTGTTTTATTATATAAATATAGAGAGAGGAGATGAGAAATAGAGAGAGAAAAATGGTGGTAGGAGGTGATGGTGGTGGCGGTAGCGACTGTGGCACGAGGTGATAGTAGTGGTGATTGTGGCAGCGGTGGTAGGAAAGGTAATGGTGGCGGCAATAAGTTTCAATTCAAGTGAGGTGGAGAGAGAGAGAGAGAAGTTAATTATAGATAAAATTAAAATAGTAATTCCGTGGATTTTATTTTAATTTTTTTTTTTTTTTTTTTGTGTGTGTGTGTGTTAAAAGATAAGGATAAATAGATAATTGACTATTATTTTCTCTGGTAAGGGGTCTCTATGGTATTTGATAAAATACATAGAATTATTGTGTTCATCGTCTCAAATATAAGGGTGTTTGTGATTATTTCCCTACTAAAGTACATTGGCTTGTATAATAAAATAGTTTTTTTTTTTTTTTTTTATCATAATCTTTTTTTTCAAAAGAAAGAGTTATTTTGTTCCGAACAAAAATGAAATTAAAATAGAAAAACATCAAATGACACCTTCATTTTGACCTCCAAAATTATGGGTAAAATTTTATTTTCTTCTCTAAATTATGAATTGGTCAACTGGTTCCACAACTATCACGCGTCAGTCGATTGAACTTCCGGATAAAAGAAGTATGTGAGAATGGAGGTTATTGACGAATCAAAGTGCAATTTAGCTCAAGGTTTAGGGGGCTTATTGTTAATAATAGGACCTAATTAGACGTAAAAATGATTGCCTAGGGGCTAAGCAACTTGTTGAAAATATGATGAAAAATAAATATTTTGTTTGTGTGATGAAAATATTTAGTTTATTGTTATAATATATTAAATTAAATTAAGAAATTAAGTAATTGAACAGTTTTGTTTCCTTTGAGTTTTCTTTCTGATACTAAATGTAAAAAGATAATACAATTCAACGCATAGAATTTAATTACATTAAATGCTTAAATATTTAATAAAATAAATATGTTTGATAATAAAATTAATAGTACTTAATTAATTAAGTGTCACTTAAACATTTAATCAGTGGACCTAAAATTTTTAGTTCCTAAACCTTGACTTAATTTTTTAGTACTTAATGGGCTTAACTATTTTTTTCTTTAACTTTTTATGGTTGAGATATTTTTACCCTTGAACACCTAGGGCTAGAGCCTAAAATTGATTTCTGGATTCTTTTTTTATTTAACTATGTGTTATTGTTGACTTGTGATTTTTTTATATATTTTGAATTTTTTAATATGTTATTGGTGTTTTTATTTATTGTTTTGTTCTCAATTTTATTTCAATTTTAATAAAAAACTAAATTAATCAATATCCTATATGACTGGTTTAATAATTCACATACATTTACTTTGCTAATGACGAGATCAAATCTGATAATTTAGAGTTTTAAAAGTTAGAAAGTGTAATTTATTCCCCCAATAAAAAATTGAAATAGAGACTTTCAACAAAGTACACTAAAGTAACGGCAAAACGAAACACTTGCATTTGAATAAAGAAATTAAATTTTGGGTTTTATTCAACGCCAAATGACAAGAAAATTCAAGAATAAAATGTGGCCTTTAAGGGCCGTTGACGGTTGGAAAACATAGTTAGAATCCGTACGTTACCCGACGTACTTTGTCTTCCCTTCTAGATCGTTTGTTGCTTATGAAATATGTGGGGCCGTTTAGTTAAAGTTGAGCTTCCAACCTCGAATTGGTGGGGCCCTGCACAATGTAGGTAATGCGGTCGCGTGGTCGGCCAGTGGGATTATGGATGTCAATTAAAAATAGGAATTTTTAATTAGATACCCACTTTTATATAAGATATTAGATTGGGTCTCAATAATCAAGCCCAAACAAAAAAACACCCATCTAATTATTTATATTTGGAGAAAACCCCAAAAAATTGGCTATATCTCTTCACGCGCGACTGGGCAAGAATGGGAGGTTTCATGTATTTTTGAAAACAACCTCAAGCTAAACAAGGAAATAGCAACCTAATTAACGCATTCAAAGCTGCAAAAATGGAAGATCTTATGTTGATTATACCTTCTATTCCTATTTTCTCTTGCACCAAATTGCAAAGAAACAAAGTGGGTAACCCTAATTTTACCAATTTCCGATTCAACCATTGCGGCGACTACGACGACGGTGACAACATCGGTGATTGAGCAGCAGATCTTGGTTCCCAGGTAGTGTTTCTTACATTTACTTATCAGATTTAAGTTTTTTCCCCTCTGTTTGAAACCGCAAACAGAGGGGTGGGTTTTTACCCTCTGTTTGAAACGCTTACTCAATCCCATTGGGTTTTTTCTTACCAGAAATTGTTTTGTTTTTTTTTTTTTTTTTTTTTTTTTTTTTTGAAGTTGATAGATATAAGTTCTGGTGTGGATCTGCTAATTTTTTATTTTTTTACTTTTAGTTTTTTTTCCTGTAATTTTTATGTTGTTTGGTCTAGAGAGAGAGAAATGTGAGAGCTCAAATGCAGCAACAATGGCGGATTTAGAGAGAGAGAGAGAGGAGTGAGAGAGAAGAATGGAGAGGTTACCCTAATTGGCCCCTAAGTTTAGAATAATTTACAGTGGCCCCTAAGTTTAGAATAATTTACAAATAGATCCTATTAAATATTACTGTACAGTTATAATTGGATTAAATATTATTGTACAGTTATAATTGGATTGAATATTTACTGTACAGTTATAATTGATTGAATTTTGGTTGTACACCATGCAATGTTGAGCAACCGTTTCATAGATGAATATTATTGTACAACCTTCCATGTTTGGGTATTGTAGTACAGTTATTTTTGGTTGAATATTTGATATACAATTACAATTGTTTGAACAACAACACCAAAGAACGTGCGGGGAGAGGGGGATGACAATAAATATTGTTGTGTAGTAACAAAAAAAAATAGTAAAATAGTGGAAAAAATTGGGATAATTCAAAACAAGTCTTTAATTGTTGATTCTTGCTTCACTGTAATTACTCTATAAATCAAACATCAATTTTTGTTACACATTAACTAAACATTAATTTTTACATCACAGTAATGAATTGATCAACAACCACACATCAACAGTGAAAAGTAACAAATTGTGAATCAAAAACAAGTGTTCAATTCATGATTTTTTGCTACACAATAATAATCTCTATATCTCATGAACCTTCAAATTAGAATGCTCGAGTACTTCCTTCAATGGGTTAAGAAATCTCTCCCATAGATCTTCACATAGCTTTTGAAATGCCTCCCAACTTATTGTGCTCCTAAATTGACAATGAAAGCAATCTGGTTGACATTTTCACTTAAATCAGTTTTCTTTTGAGAATAATGTGAAGGTTGAGAATTGATTTAAATCAAAAATTGAATCTTTGCCATATATTAACTAAACATTAATATTTACACCACAGTAATGATTGATCAACAATCACAAATCAACAGTAAAAAGTCTCAAAATGTGCATCTAACACAAGTCTTCAATTCGTGTCTTTTACTGCACATTAATAATCTATATAAATTAAACATTTTTTGTTTGCTATAGACTAATTAAGTATCAAATATTACACCACAGTAACGATTCGATCAAAATTTAATATCAACAGTGAAACGTAACAAATTATCAATCCAAAACAAGTCTTTTTAATTCGTTATTTTTGCTACATAGTAAAAAACTCAAAGATTTATTACTACACAGTAACTATTCCAACAATTTATCATTGGCCACCGAAATTGATAATAGGGACAATAGCCATCTCTATTTGGGATGAAACAAAAGCAAAATTCAAAAACACAATTGCTGATAGTTATTTTGCTACATATCAACAATTTTAACAACCCACACAGTAAATATTTAAAGAAATCAAGCATCAACACATCAACCATGAAAATGAATAAACCCAACGCCAAAATTTGATTTTTGAACAGTAATATTCACCCAAACAGACACAAAAAAATAACAAAAATGCAAAGAAATAGTAATATTCACACACACACACATAGAGCCACAGACACAGATACAGACAAAGATAATAATATTCACACACATACACACATAGTCAAAGACACAAACAAACATGGATTTTGGTCATTTGGGTTCAATGTGTTCAAACGAGGCCCCCAAATAGCAACAATGCAAAGAAAATGGAAAAAAAGTTAAAATAAGGTTTTTCATTTTACCTACGGTTTTTTTATTTCCTCTCTTCGACTGAAGATGGTAGAGAGAGGAATAATTCAATCGCAAATTAAACATCGATTTTTGCTACACATTAACTAACCATCAATTTTGGAATCACAGTAAAAATTCTAAAGATCAAGTAACTCGATTTTCAAAATCGATTTTGATATACATCCAATTTTCAACAAAAACACCCACAATTACTATGAAAATCAACAAACGTCCCATCGAAATTTAAGTTTTTCACAACAATAATTAAACCCTAAACTCAATATATGATCATCAGTGCACAGTGGTCACAAATTCATACACCCTAAATCTAAGAATAGATGTGGAGAGATGAAGCAACAAATTGTCATTGACCACCGAAAAACCCAAGATTCTGTTTTGAAAAATAGCTAGTGAAAACAGATTCTTGGTTTAATATTACTGTGGTGTAATATTTGATACATACCGGCGACGAATCTTACGGTAACGGTGCGAGGAAACGTCGGCGACGGGCTCTGCAATGGGAAACGACGCTTCCTGTTGCAGCGTCACGAGCGAGGCGCTGCGAATGTAATGGCCAATTGTGCCGGGATGGACAGATGACGGCGGCTGGCACTGGACAGCAACGGCTTCGACTGAACGGTACTGGTAATGGATTGGACGGCGACGGCGATGGCGAATGAAATGAACGGCGACGACAGCCTGGACTGGATAGAGACGGCAATTGCAATTGAATTATTGCTGTGGAATAAAAATTAGGGCTTCAAATGGATACCTTCCAATTTGGGGAGGATGAAGAACAATGCGAAAAGGAAAATGACAGTTTCCAATTGTTGATTTCCCAATTTTTATTGAGATTTCCCCCTTATACTACCTTCCATATCAAGGGGCCTTCACGCGCATCTACCCCTAGGTGAAGTCCACGGCAGCAACATGGGTTTCATATTAATTATATATTATTATTGGGGAAAACTCTAATATATGGATGGGTCTTGGGGCCCATATTAAAAAGAACCCTAAAAATAATTAGATAGTTATACTGGATGATGAGAAGTCATGAATTACTAATATTATACATATATTTGAGTTAAGTGTAAAGTGTTATTGAGCAATGTTTTTAAACCAGGACCAGACATCGAACTAGAAAGGTAATCGATCACGGGTCACCAACATTCTATCAACTTTAAAGACTCAAACTCAAGCCATAATTCATACTCAAGTAATTCATACACTAACTCAAAGACAAGCATTTTCCAATAAAACAACATCAAACAATTCAAGAGTCTAGCATCTACAATTTATTTGAAGACATTTTTATACAAATTAAACAACAATTATATTAAATAGATTAAATGAAGAACAAGCAACAATAATTAAACAAATTCCTAAATAAATAATATATAAATTCAACTTAAATCAAATAAGTGAAAAAAAAAAAAATTGAAAAATTGAGTGGTTCAAGACAAACCGTTCGGTTCATCAAATTACAGGTTACACACAAACCAGTTGAATCGACCGATTCAGTCTGATTTTCAAAATATTATTATTGAGTTCTTCACATTCTCTCTTATATTCTTGTGAGTCAAATTATTTCTTGAGTGTTTTCATAGAGTCCTCTTATTCCAACAAAATGTATCAAGAGATGGTGAGGCTTGTGGTGACATTGAGTGAGAGAGAGATGTCAAACAACATTTTTCTTCCATTTAAAATCCCCCAATTCACCAAAGATAACTATGCAAATTGGTATATTCGCATGAAGGCAATTCTTGGTCACACGACTCATGGGAGGTGGTAGAGAAAGGATATATGGAGCTTTTGCAAATTAAAGGACAATATTGCATAATATCAAGTTAAAGGATCAACAGGTACTTTCCATCATCTATCAATCTTTAGATGATTCTATGTTGGAAGAAATTGCCAATGCAACTAAATCAAAACAAATGTAGGACATTTTTCAAGCCTTTTATGGTGTAGTTGATAGACTCAAGAAAGTTGGTCTCTAGCCGTTGAGAAGTGAATTTGAGTCATTGCAAATGAAGGAATTCGAATTGGTGTTGGATTACTTTTTTGAGCATTTGGTAGGAGATCCTTTATTTCATCCTTAATTTTAAAAAAATCCCAAAGAGAGACGGAAAGAACTTATGTTTAAGTCCCGCCTATTTTAAAAAGGCGGGAAACCCACTACACACGCCTGCAGACGTGCAGTTACATTTAACAATTTTATGTGTAAAATTTTGTTACATGTTACAAATATTACTATATTATGTAACATGTAACTATATAATGTGTATAAAATTTTATAAGATATAACAAAAATCACATAAAAAATATGTAATTATTTACATGTAACTAAATGTATGCAAATACATGTAATTAATATTAAATTAATTTTTGTGTGTAATATTTATTAAATGTCACAATATTATACGATATATGTAATTGTAACATGTAATTAACAATATAATAATTATTAAATTGTAATTAATATTTACTATAAACTGAATTTACTCACCAAGTTCTCCTTACAATTAATGTAATACGGGATTAAAACTTAAGTGAAATCCAACTTAAAGAATTAAATCAAAACTTAGATTTTAGGTAAGATTTTTTTAAAATTAAGTCTGTTTTTTTGGACTTCCGGTCAATTAACTCTTTTGTTTTTTGAAAGGGCTAACTGTAGTGAATCAAATGAAGATAAATGATAAAAAAAATAAACGATGCCCGAGCAAAAAATAAATCAAATCAAGAATAAGATACAGAGAAAACGATGGAAAGAGATGGCAAGAACGAAGATTAATTGGGATACGATCTCCAGGTTGAATCTCTTATTGAGACTCTTGAGACTTCACAATAAAAAAGAGGACAATTCTTGTCTACACAACAGTGGAGGCTGGGAATTTAGTGCTCTGAATTTTTTGTGGTGATTCTTCTTGCAGCGGTGTCCGAAATCTGAAATTTCTTTATCCCCTAGATTTTTTAAATTTAATTTTTATTATATTTAAAAAAAATAAAATATTTTATACTCCGAACCTTACATCCATTTTTTATTATCAACCTTCTAAATTTGGAGAAAATACAATTAAATCGAAAAAAATATAAACTAATATCGAAATAAGGCACAAAAATCTCGTTCTCTTTAAAGAGATTCAAACCTTCTGCGGTTGGCAACATCTTGAGATCGGTGCAACATAATTTATCTTTGACTTGTCCTCTCCAACATATAATAGTCCGACTTAATCGTTTGGTTCACAGTAACTTTGCACAAGTAATAGAACCCAAAACTTCACCAAAAAAACGCACTTATTTGCCAAATATAAATAATTCACAAAATTTGTGAGGACCTATTTATAGATTCCCAAAACACACAAGATTAAATGCGCAAAATAAATAAAAAATATTACAGAATACTAAAGATCTTAGAAGTTACAAAAACATAAAACAACACCATAAATAGAGCACTAATTCACTGAGCTATTGAAAAACTTTTTAACTCCATGCAAGTTCAAAATAATAATTCAATAAATACTATATATTATATTATATTAAAATATACAAATAACGTGGAGTTTAACAATTAGCGGTCCCGGCATCACAATAAGCTATAAGATAATGTCACCCTATTGACTTCAACGACCAAATTAAACATGTTTTATTAAAATAATAATAATTTGAAAACCATCGTTCTTCACGCTTGATTGCCCCTTAAATCGTTTTTTATATATAAGTTAGCAAGATAATAATAACAATAATAATAAGATTTAATATTGAAATGTTGTACGGTCCATACTTATGACGTCTAACCTTTAGAAAACAATGAAACCTAATATTTAGAGCCTTATATTAACGTATAGTTCAACATATTTACCAAAAATAAATAAATTAATTAAAAAAACAATTCGACCTCAATATAATAGTTCAAAATGTTGCCAAATTGATAGAAAATGTATTTAATTAATTAATTGTAAAAGTAAATTTGAAAAATAAAATAGAACAAATCTTTGGTTACATAGACATTGCAAAATTAACCGATTACAAAAGAAAATTACAAAATCAAAATTTGAATTAAAATGAAATGATAAAATACTGGATGTAAAAGAAGATAAAGAAGAATAAGGTATCAATGACACTTGTTGTATTAACGAACATAAAGTAAAATAAAATATCAAAAAAGGAGATCGAGAAAATTGTTTGACAACTTCTCCTTAAACCATATTTTGCCTCGGCAATAGTGCTTACGATTTGGATTGAGCATTTGTCTCCCATAATACAATGATTAGCAGCTACTGTTCAAGCACTGGAAATTGAAAGCTCAACGAACATAAAAGTGTTGAAACTCTTTCACTCTCAAGAACAATTAACTCTGAAGAAAAAGGTGAATGCAAAGCTTAAGATTTCATACCTATATATTGAGGAATGTTTGCTCTTTTATAAGGAACACAATTAATAACTAAAGATAATGAAGAGATCATATGTTACGAACTCTGCAACTCTTAAATTAATAAGCATGAGTTATTTTGTAATTCCTATTAGTTACACACACACATGATCAGTCTTCAGATTTGTAACTCCATATCAATTAAATGTCCTAGAGAGCTTACCTTGAAGAGGTAACTTGAGTATTAATAAATGTCTTCATATTTTTCATTAACCAATGTAGGACAACCCACACACGGCACATCAATTAACAATTTTAAATAGATACTTTAATGAACAATTTAATTCATATTTAAATAATTTTTTCACAAATAAATATACTACATTCATTTTCTCACCAAAGAAAATATATTATATACTTACATGTCCCAATTTATGATTGGATCCCACAAATAATTAGATAAAAAAAAAATACTCAAAAAATTACAATTATATCATTAATAATAGAATTTTTAATTTATTTTTGTGATATATAAGGATAAAATAGTAAATTAGATTAAAGTGATTTTTTTTCCCTAATCAAATAACACTATCAAAAATAATTTTTCTTTCACAATAAATAATTTATTTTTTTTTCCTCCTTTGTTTTTCAACCTTCTAATCAAACATATTTTTAATTAAAAGAATCTAATTTGAATTTTGTTTTCTAAGCAGGAATATATTTTTAAGGATTTTTTAATTAAAAACCCATTTTCACCATTGAAATTAGGATGGGCCCCAATAGCCAAGCCCAAATATTAGAAAACCCATTCATTTATTTTCATTTTGAGAAAACCCCAAATTCCACCCATACATTACACACGCTCAGCTGTGGAAGAAGGAAAGGATCAAAGAACTAATTAGGTATTTTTGGAAATTACAATCAAACTAAATAAGGAAATCTCAATCAAATTCATTGTTTCAATCTACGAAAATGGAAGAAATTTTGTTGATCAAACTTTTTATCTCTATTCTTCATTGCCCTAATTTTGCGAAAAATCAAATTCTTCCATTTTTCACCATTGCGCCGACAGGATCTCCGGACGGCAACAAGCGGCGATGACGCAACAATGATAGACGACGACGCTACGGCAGAAATTCAGGATGGCGACGGCAGTAGACATAGACGACGGCGCTGCACAGGTTCCGTTTTTCTGATTTTCCTATTAATTTTTTTGGATATCTTTCTTCTTCGTACTTCAATTTTCAAATCTCTGCATTACTGCGTTGCTTTGTTCTTGCATTTTTGTTGCCAGATTAGGTGAATGAAGATTGTTACAATTCATTTTGAGGCCAGATTAGGTCAAGGAAGATTGTTACAGTTCTTGCATTACTGAGGTCTTGATTGATATCGTCTGCATTGCTGATTTTCGGAAGATCTAACTGTTGTTTCTAATTTATGTGAAATTAAGGCAAATTTATTACTCTTTCAACTATACAGCATTCCATGTTTGAGCACCCCAATTTGTAGTCACTGTTTTGCAAAAATTAGGAACAAAAACAATAACCATTTTTTTGATTTTCCTCTTTATATTTTTGGATTTTTTTTTGAAATTGATTGAATATTGGTGTACAACCTTCCATGGTTAAAAGTTACTGTGCAATTATAATTGAGTGAATATTGATGTACAATTATAATTGGTTAAATATTTACTGTACAGTTATAATTGGTTGAATATTTGTTGTACAACTAGTAATTGGTTAAATATTACTGTACAGTTATAATTGGTCGAATTTTTTGTTGTCCAACTTCTATGGTTGAACAACCGTTGAATTGGTTGAATATTGTTGTACAACCTTTCCATGGTGAATATTGATGTACAATTATAATCAATTGAATATTTACTGTACAATTATAACTGGTTGAATATTTATTGTACAACTAGTCATTGGTTGAATATTTAATGTTGTCCCATTTCAACACTAGTTCATCGTTGACAGAGTTATTGTGATGGGTTTCGGCGACGGTCCTTCTTGCGATGTAGTTGGACTGGTTTGTTTGGTTAAAAAATTGAGGTGCTACAACTGTTTGACGCATCAATGGTCTGTTCGTCGAGCGACGATAAATATTAGTCACGACGGCGCTGCAGTTGTTACTTATTGTTTCGACGAGGTTGGGAGCTTCAACTGAGTAGGTTGCTGTGGATTTTAATGGCTTAAGGTTTTTGAGCAGTAAGCATTCAACACCAAATCATTACTGCATTTTTTATCCAATTGGTATTTTGTACCCCTGAATTTCGTACTAAAACCCACTTTGGTCCATATAGTTCAAATTTGGAACATATAACATCTTGAATGCAAATCAATGCAACCTCATTTTATAGTGATGCTTGTACTCATGAATTCCCCTAGCGTGGATTATCCAGTTGTTCATTTTGTTCCCCTGATTTTTTTGACTAAAATCTACATTGGTCCATATAGATTATTGCACCCAATCATCCAATAGTTACTACACATTAAATATCATCATTTTTTAATGAGTAGATTGTGAAATTGTGACTGTACAATAACTACGAAACATGCCCCATAATGGGAAGTGATTTAACAAACTCAAAGAACTCAAACATTACACATGTAATGGAAAAAAAATAAGAATTCAAAACTTGACTCTTTTTTTTTTTGACATAGACTTCAATACAGAATCACGAAAAACTAGAGGTTTCCTTCTTTTATGGCAGAAGCCAATGCATTTTTTGAAGGTAACTACTAAAATAAAGGAACAAAACACTTCCTCATATATAGATGAAAGGAGAGGTCAACACATTCCAAATACAAGTATAAACACAATTACAAATTCCCCTTGAATTCTATGAAGCTTTAGCGCAGAGTAGCTTTAACTTTCTCCCTGTCCACAAGTAGTCACTCATGTAACGGAAGAAAATAGCGACCCAACCTCGATTCAAGTAGTCGATTTTTACTGTACAGTAACCAAATCCAAAAACAAAATATCAAACAAATGCAAATGAATAAAGTAACAAACCAAAAACTTGACTTGCATAACAAAATTTTGTTGTACAGTAACTATTTCAAGAAATCGAACATCACTCATGTACTGGAAGAAATAGCAACCCAAACTCTACTCAAATAGTCAATTTTTACTATACAATTGACCAAATCGAAGAACAAAATATCAAACAAATGCAATGAAATAAAGTAACAAACCAAAAACTCGACTTGAATAATGGAATTTTGCTTACAGTAACTACTTCAGGAAACCGAACATCATTTATGTAATGGAAGAAAATAGCAACCTAAACTCTACTCAAATAGCCAATTTTTACTGTATGATTGTAATTGGTTGAATATTTGCTACACATTAAATAACTTAACAAGCAAAAATTCATCTCCCCCCTTGCATTGTTGATATTTTGGTTGTGAAATTGTTAATGTGCAGGAGAAATTACATATTGTTGTTTTGTTCTTGCATTTGATTCAAACATCATAGAACGCTTAGACCTGAATTGGTTCAATAACAATGGGCAAAATTCATCATAGATCAGCGAAGGCATCAGAAGGCACCATAAATGGCATCAATTGGAAAGTCAAATTGATGCATTGTTGATTTATAGGCTTTTACATATATGATATATGCATAAAATTCGTTAATGCATATCAGAATATTTCCATTTCAGAAAGAGGCTCATTACAGTAGTAACATTAAACTTCTCTTTGGTTATTGCATCTCCAAAAATAACAAACAAAAGAGTAGTGTATTCTGGACAGGTGCTCAAGATTCTAATTCGCAATTTACTAAGATATTAGTAATCTCTGTTTCTTGGGATCAACTATATTTCACTCTTCATTGAACTAGTATGAAAATTGATAAACATATTGATTTCTCCCACTCTCAGAAATATTAAAATATTTACTGTGTAGCAAAAATCGATATTCATAAATCTCACTCTTAGAAATATTAGAATTTTTACTGTGTAACAACAATTGATGTTGATTTCTTCGTCCAAATTTTCAAAAACATGATGTCAATATGTAATTTTTACTGCACATTAACCATCTCAATATCCAAAACATCAACAATAAAAGAGAGATGAATTTTTACTACACATTAACATTCTTAACAATCAAAACATCACAAACGAGATGGAATCAGAGCGAAATCAAGAATATGATCTCAATATGTATTTTTTACTGTACGTTAACCATCGCAACACCCAAAACATCAACAATGGAAAGAGAAAGATGGATTTTTGCTACACATTAACATTCCTAAAGACCAAAACATCACCAACGAGATGGAATCAGAGCGAAATTCAAAAACATGACCTCAATATGCAATACACAGTAAAAATCTACTACATTAAACATAGATTTTTACTACATTTTGACCAAAACACTGATTTTTGCATCACAGTAACAATTTGATCAATAACCCCATGTCAACAACGAAAAGTAACATGTTGATTTTTCAACAAATCACCCAAATCTTCTTGCAAGAATGACCAACCCCACATCAATGTTACCAAGAAACGATTTTTGCTACACAGTGGTCGCAAATTCATGAACCTAAACGGAGAATAGATTGGAGAAGATAAAGCACAAATCTACTAAAAAATTGCAACAGAAAATATATCAAAAATGAAAAAACCCAGTTCAACAGCAAATGAACAAATGGCCCTGTGAACAGAGAAAACGCCCAATTCAATGGAGAAGAAACAAATGCCCAAATCAAAATTGAGAATGAATAAACACACATCAATGTTTGATTTTAGCACACCAATAAACATATCAAGAACCCAACGACAATTATTACTGCACAGTTGTCAACAAACCCTGAACCCTAAACAGACAATAGCTTGGGTGTGATGAAACTTACAAAACAAGGAAATCGTCTGCTTGGAATGGACGGTGACGATGGCTGTGAAATGTACGATGACGCTTGGAATCATTTGCAATGGCAACAATGACGGTTATGGTGACAATGTTCGCACCAACGCGACGGAGACGGCGATGATAAGCGACGGCGGGACAATTCTGGGCACAACACGAACAATGCGCCGTTATTACTGCTGTGGAATAATTTATAGGCTTCTTCGAATGGTAGTTTCCAAATTTTGTCTAAAGATTTCTCACGAAAATCACCCTCCAAAGGGAGCTCTTTCACGCGCCTCTCTCTCCCAACGTGAATGTCACGTCTGCAAATGGGGTTGATTTTAAATGAATTGTCTTAATAGGGGAGAAGACTAATATGTATATGGGCTTTGGGGCCCATATTAAAAAGCCCTAAAAATAAAGTGTATTCTTATTTTCTATATACAAATCTACAACATAGGTATCCTTTCTTGTCCTCCTACAATACAAGATTGTCTTCGAAAGAATTTTTACTTTGGACACAGCTGGGCGCGGATCAAGCCCAATCACCAAGGCGTGATCCAAAGTCCACTGGTGGAGTTTTCCTTTGTTGCTAGGCCTGTAATGAAACAGGGGTCGGCCCATTTTCTAGCAGGTTTCGATCCACTGTTGGAAAGGAGGGTTGACAAAAGGGAACAAGACATTTATCTGACAGAGGCTCATCCTATTAGTGGAGGACCCGGCCTGTTGAAGATGAAAAAAAAAAGGATAATTTTGTATGATCCATAAGCCCACTAAATTATTATATTTTATTTATTTTTTAGTGCAGACGATTGGAGAAGATTAAACTCTAAACCTTCCACCAAAAGAGATGAACTACATATCCCCAAACTACAACTTATTATATACCGCCGTTCAATTTATTTATTTTTAGTGAGTTGTTCTTGGTGAATCCCCTTAAACTTAGAATTTTTTTTTTTCTTCCAGTAGTGAACTTGCTTAATTATTTTTTCCTTTTGATAAGTTTAATAATTCAGTTAGAAATTCAAAATTAGTGTAATACATGAATTACACACTTGTCACAGAGTTACTATAATTTTGTTTCTAAACCCCTGCCAATAAAAAAAGAAAAGAAAAATTTCAGTTAGGCTAAAAATAAAAGGAAAATTATCAACCGGTCCCATTTGATTTAATACTCATCATATACAATTATGTTAAATTCTCACAGAGTTACTATAATTTTGTTTCTAAACCCCTGCCAATAAAAAAAGAAAAGAAAAATTTCAGTTAGGCTAAAAATAAAAGGAAAATTATCAACCGGTCCCATTTCATTTAATTCTCATCATATACAATTATATTAAATAATCCCGTTGACTCTATTTTTTGAACAAAATAATCCTATTTTAAATTTTTTCAGATTTTGCATGACAAAAATATCCACCACTGATTTTCGAGATTAACATGTGATTAAGATTTTCCTATTCAGTTGAATTCAAATGAAACAGTTATCATAAATAAATATAGTGGAGATATTTCCAAAATATTTATTCCCAAAAAAAGATAATTTATCATAATTAATTATACTAAAAACTCTTACAACTAGTCACGCAATGGATTAATTTTGTTTTGTCATTCTCATGATTCAATTACATAACCATGATCGCCTGTGTTTAATGCTTCAAAATGACATATCAATTATATTTTTTGAATAAAAGAAATATAATTCGTGTTGAATTCAACATGTTAAATTATTTATGAAATTTGAAATTAATCATTTACGGTTGTGTTGAATTTAATAATGTGTGTAGAATTCAACATGGTCAGTTAATTAAGAAAGTTTGATTAATGAAATTAAAAAATTGTGTTGAATTCAACATACAAATTGTTATTGTGTTGAATTTAACATGATCACTTAATTAGAAAAAGTT
The DNA here is from genome assembly GCA_016647705.1 of Eucommia ulmoides. NCBI lineage: Eukaryota > Viridiplantae > Streptophyta > Magnoliopsida > Garryales > Eucommiaceae > Eucommia > Eucommia ulmoides. The sequence continues at coordinate 36,601,141 of CM028340.1, forward strand.
ATAATCATTTAATAATGTGATAAGCTTTAAATACTGATTAAATGTGTATCAAAAACATCTTTAACAAAAAAAGGGATAATTAGCAATTACAATTTCATTAATCATCTCTTAATTTAATCATAAATAACTACATTTCAATTACTCTTTTGCTCGATTTGATTACAAATGCATTTCTTCTAAATAATAACTTCAAAAAGACATATTTGTTCATTTAATAATGTGATATCATTTTGCTTCATTCAACAATGTGATAATTTTTTGATATGCCCTTTATTGAATTCAACGAAAATCATAAAGACACTTTTCAGTATTAATAAACAACCTTAACGTGTAGAATTTAATATGAATTATTTTTTCTTGATTCAAAAAATTCGATTGACATTTCATTTTGAAACCTTAAAATAATTGTGTAATTTGATGATGAAAAGAACTAAAAAAACTAGTGAAATTATTTCATATTTAAAAGGTTTTTTTCCGAATATATATAATAACTACTCCTTGTTTTCAGGAATATATATTTACGAAATATTGACGGATTAGAATGGAATGTTCCTTGTTTTCTGGAATATATATTTACGAAATATTGACGGATTAGAATGGAATGTAACGAGACTAATTTAATCAGGAAAAATCTAACCTTATATTCAAAAAGAGTTGTTGTGTTCATTGAAAACCATTAAGATGATTTAGTAATTTTGATACCAAAATTCTTAATTAAGCGTCCTAAAAGAAACAAAACTTAAATCATTTTTGTGAAAAAAGAAAAAATCTAATTAAATGAATTTTTATTAAATAGACTTGGACCATGCTGCATAGACAACTCAAAACATTGTTAATGGTGAAAAGTTCAAAATAAGAAACAACATCAGCATCTGAGAATAACCTTTTTTTTTCCCTCTCTCTATTAGGAAGCATCTGAGATTGACCTAGAGGAGTTGAACTTTGCCTAAGAAGCAATTATATTGACAGCAGAGTATGTGCCTTATATTTAAGGCTCTTTCCCTCCCTCTCTCTCTCTCTCTCTTCAAACCCTAGCTGGGTTGGCCTTGAGCTTGGGAACGACGCAAAAAGGCTAACCTCATAAAACTACACACCCTATTAACTCTGAAAACAACCCCTGAATGAGAGAGAGCTAATCAGCCCATGCAAACGTCCCTTTCGCCTTTCTCCCTTTATCTCTCTCTCTTCATTGGGAATGCCAACCATACGTTTTCATTCTCTCTCTCTAGATTTCTCTCTCCCTTGCTCTAGGGCCCATATACAGCAACAACTTGAAAAACTTGAATTCATTTTCAAAATATATAAAGGGAATCTGTACAAAACATATATGAGGAAAGGTAATGTTGGACATTTGACATCCCAACGTTTTACTTGTGATATGTACCACAGAGATTTTCTATAAAAGTTATAAAGAATAGAGGTTTGACATCCAAAGGTGTTAGAGCAACTTCAACGACTGTGAGAGATAGTGCGCCATCCTGCATTTGGCAGAAACCAAAACATAATTTCAACAGGAATGCCATTGCCTGTGTCATTTTGGCACGGATGGTTTGCCTGTGTCATATTTAGTACAGGCAGATAACAAGTCAAAATGATTACTGGAGTAGTAACGGCTACTCCAATGATTATTAATTCAACTTTCATTCATAGAAAAACAGAGGGCTCAACAATCCTTAATAAAATTGAACAACAATTGAAGAAATTTAACAAAAAAGTTCACCAGATCGTTGACGTTGTTCATCGAACGCATCAAATCCTCGCCGTTGCAAAGAACGAAAGGCATCGGATCCTTTCTGTGTAGAGCCATCGCTGTTGGTCATTGTCATTGTCTTATCCAGAACATGTGGTCGCCTTGTCATAGAGCAATCGCCGTCTCGCCATCTCTAGTTCGCCGTTTCTCTTTAATTTTGTTTAATTGTGTTTTACCTAAGGTTGGGTGGGTTGGGTTATAATTAGGGGTTGAATTTACTAAGATTAATTCTTAATTTGGGTTGGTTTTGGTGTGGGCAAATTTGGTCATCTTCAATTAACCTGCCAAAGACCAATACGTGGACGAAGATTCTGACAAGACTTTAGCAGAATGGCCGACCTGGGAATCAGAGCACCCTCTGGTCGGTTTTTGCCAATGGGAGAACAATTGAAGGTACGTTCGACCAGAGCGCCCGAGCTTACCTTGGTTAGAGGGACCCTCAATCCTAGCCCAAGCTGGGCATCCTGACCTTAAGGCTCTGAGCTTAATTGCTGAGCTACTTCTGGTCGGCATCTACGATAGGAGACGCCTAATTAGCCTCTTTGGGCTGGAAAGATCAAAGGAGAAGATCATCTACCGATCGAGCAGGGCTCCTCGAAAGTCCTCTACTTGGTTCACCGCATGGAAAACCAATAGAAGATGGGATGGGCTCAAGTTTTCCACTCTCCTCCTTGGCCATCCCCTACTCGGCCCGGACGTCCACATAGAACCTGGGTGGTTCGTCATCACCTCTGATGACAGAAGATGCTCATTTCAACGTCGTCGACACCTTGGGTCAGGCCGGTTGCCCTTAGCCATAATGGCTCGACCCATGGACTCATTCTATTAGGACAAAAAGCCTAGGACCAAAAGTTTAACCTCCTCACATGCTCACTCATTGGATATGCACCGAGTTATGGTAATTAACTAAGTTTAGACCCCTTAATTCCGCGGAGGTAAACAAGCTCTCCGCCTATAAAACCAAGGTATTCAGTGCCAAAAGGTAATGATCAACCACCCTAAAGCATATTTATTTTCTTATCCCCCTGAGCTCTTACTCTCACGCCAGAGGGATTTTGCTGGACAAAACCTCGGTGTGTCCTTGTGTAGGTACAAGCTTGGAGTTCAGCACGAATCGGACATAAAACGACTGATAGGTGTAAAATACCTATCTAATTCTAAACCGAATTTGACAGTTTTCGAGTATTTTATTGAAGTTTGAATATCTTTTTAGCTATTTTTATAAGTCAGGAATAGGGACGTAAACAATCGGCAAACTGCAAAATGGTGGAAAAAGGGTAGCCAAAATATGTAAAATTGAGGTTTCAAAGAACAACGAAATTCCGCCTAGGCGAAGTTTCCACCGCCTAGGAGGAAATCCATCAGAAAGTTGCAAATGCTGAAACGTTGAAATCCTCCTAGGCAAAGTTTCCACCGCCTAGGCGGAAATCCGTCAGAAGGTTGATAGCGCTGAAGTATTGAAATCCGCCTAGGCGAAGTTTCCACCGCCTAGGCGGAATTTCGTCAGAACGCTGGAAGTGCTGAACTGCTGAAAATCTGCCTAGGTGAAGTTTCTACCGCCTAGGCGAAATTCCGTCAAAAAGAAAGAAGAGAAGAAGTTAGTCCTCCGCCTAGGCGAATAAACCATCGCCTAGGCGGAATTCTAACCGACTTAAACTCCGCCTAGGCGAAGATTCTACCACCTAGGCGTATTTTGTAGAACAGTCTAAAATATATGTTTAGATATTTTTGAACCCCTAGGCCTATTTATACCCCTTTCCCACGTCTGAAAGTTGTGGTTGATAAACCCTAACCCTAGTAGAGAGTTCTTAAGCTATATTTTGAAGATCAAGAAGGAGATTTATAATTCGGACAAAGAAGAATCACTTGCGGATCGATCATTAGCGACAGTAAACCATTTCACTTTTAGATTTGATCGTTTCTCTCTTGTTTTTATCTTTGTAATCACGTTTTCATATCTAAGAATGTTGAATCCCTCTTATTTTGTATGGTATATGGCTAAGATCTTGTAGTATTAGTTAAATGTTACTTAGGTGTAGTTGAAATCATGTAATTGTTAAGTTGAAGGAATTAATGTTACTTTAATGTGTTATTTGTCTAAATCCGATTGTATTTACCATTATTCTTGATATTATGCTTGTATTGATAAACCGAGAATACGGGGTTTGACACTCGGGAGAGGTAATGGTAGGGGAATTTTTGCGCACGCCTACTTACGCTCGCAAGTATACAAGGTCTAAAGTTTTAATATAGTGGATCTTGAAGATCGGATATCGTTCCTACGGAGAAGAGTATGAATAATTGAATACCGCAGTTGACGTAGTCTCATGTTATCCTGACGACGAAAGACATGAATTAAAATTAAACTAATCTAAACTACAATTAGTGGGTTAATATTAACTAAGTTGATTAATTAGGGATTGATTTTGTTCACTTAATACATGTTTGATTTCGTTTGGTTAACAATAACGGAGTTTAGGTATCCGACAATCTCAGTTCATAAACTTCTTCGCCACCTCTTCCGAGCGTAAGCCGGGGGAATACGCGACTTCGCGTCGACGAAGAGGTCCCTCTCAATGTCGTAACGACTCTAGGCCGTGTGAGTCTTGACCCAACGTCATCGGTTGCACACTAACTAACGCCTTCCCGGGTCGTTAGGTCGTAACGATGTGTTTACCCTAGTCCAAATCCAGGGTTACCTCTCCCGAGTGTCAAACCCTAGATTCTCAAATCCAACCCTAATACCGTTACAAGCATATTAAGATCGTCATCAAATGATAAACACAATCGAACTTAAAAGTAACAACCGTTAAAGAAACGTATATTAAACCAAACGAGTATTTACACAACTACACCTTTCCCTAACTAATATCTAAATTACACTAACATGTTCTTAGCCAATACAACATTAAATCAAAAGGAGATCATCATCATCAACAATAAACATTAAATACAGAGATGGAAACAAGGGAAGAAAAGCCAAATCTCAAAGTGGAGTAGTTTACTTTCGCCAAAGAACAGTCCTCCCGAGCTTCCTCTTCTCGCTTGATGAACTTCCTCTTCTAGCTCTTCAAGGATTGGCCAAGAACACCTCCTAAACTAATCTAATCTACTTCCTAAATTACCTAAACCTAACTAAGGTGAAAGAAGAGCTCTCAAGAACAACCAAGCCCCTGTCTCACGTCTAAGGAGTGTCTAAGGTTTTTGTGGAGAAAAGGGTTAAAAGGAGGGATTTGGAAAATATCTTCAAAATATCTAAAAATAGATATTTCTGTGCAGAGTGTCACCGCCTAAGCGGTGGTTCATCGCTTAGGCGGTGGACTTAAGTCGGTTAACTTCTGTCGTAATTTCGCCTAAGCGGTGGTTTTTCCGCTTAGGCGGTGGCTGCTGGCATATCATTCTGTTATTTTCTCGCCTAGGCGGTGGTTTTCTCGCCTAGGTGGTGGTTCAGCCCTTCAGCACTCCAACATTCTGCCTAAGTGGTGGAACTTCCGCCTAGGCGGTGATCTTCATTCACCGAAACCCTGTTTTGCACATTTTGTTCACCGTTTCTCCACCGTTTTCACTTGTTTCTCGCCCTTTGACATCCTTTCACCTGTTCTACACTAAAACACAATTAAATATAACTAAAATGCTTGAAAACTAACAAATCCGGTTTAGAAATAGATAAATTTTTCACACCTATCAATACCCCAAAACTTAGAATTTTGCTAGTGCTCGAGCAAAACACTAATGCTAAACTAAACTAACTAACGAACTAACCAACTAAAAAAAATGAAAAATTAAACTAACACGAAAGAAGTATATGCATGTAAATATAAAGTTCAATCGAAATGACCAATTTGTTCCTCCCTCAACATCCCTAAATCGGATCAAGTTCGGGAAGTAACCCACACCAAGTGGTGTTCTAGAATTTCAACAATCAATATCAATAATAACCATTCTAGATCCATTTGAAGTGTGTGTGTGAGAACTCAAATGTATAACTAGTCAAATACCGGATTCGATTATTCAATCGTTAAGCTCATAATTTAAACCGTTAAAGGATTCAGGAAAACCATACGCTTGATTGGAGTCTACTATCCACTAATGTAGGCTTGGATATTCACAGAAATCAATAGGGCTTGGTTTGGCTTTGGAGAACGACCACGGGTATCATTGGAATAAAAATAGCAATTCGGTTTAATCGATCGATACCCGAGGTAAAATCGCTTGTCGCTATCCTCTCTCATGACCCCACATTTAAAGTACAACTCTGAATAAGAAACGAAAATCCTGGTATTCACTTGTCGAAAGAGAAGAAAATGAAAAACTATATTCACTTTTTTTTTTTTTTTTTTTTTTTTTTTTTTAACATATTCCTAAATTGACTCGAATTATTACAGTTTTAGGAGAGTGCAAAAAGAAGTTAGAGAAACACACCCCCAAACTTATTCGAATTTATAAAATTTTAGGAATATGTAAAAAGAAATGATAGAAACACACCCCCAAACTTATTTAGGAGAGTGCAAAAAGAAATACAAAAGTGACAAGTGAATACACTAATACTGAATCAATAAAAATTTATCAGAAACCCGACCGCTCACTTGATTTCACTCAATTTTTAAAATTAGGTTTAGCGAACTTGGGTTAGGAAAAATTTAATTGAAAGGAGTTTTTTTTTTTTTTTTTTTTTTTTTTTTTTTTTTTTTTTTTTTTTTTTTTAACGTTTTCAGAATTTGATTACGTTATTGGCTTCGACAGGGGAAATATGGAATTAACATTTTCAGGTTAGCTACAACGATTCAAGGGAAAAATTGACGGCCTAAATCACGTTTCCGGAATTACCTTACCTAGGATTCCGCCTCAAGTTTTCCCTAAATCAAGTTCTAGTTTCCTCATTTTCTATCATGAGCTTAATATCAAATAGTCAACGTTTAATCGTTCAGATAATTATACATTGAGTTCAAATGTCGTGCAATTTTCGGATTGAGATAATTTTTACCCAATTGACATGTTAAGCACACAAAACACACAAGGAAGGTATTACCCCCGACCTTAATATGCAATTTGGGGATAATTCTCATCATCGGCTCTTGGCCCAAATGAACTCACATCTAATCATGTGAATACAACTTTATACATACACAAATCTAAACTAAATCTAATACTAACATACATAATTTACTCTAACCCTAAACATGCAAAAATTAAACTAACTAAACTAAAAATTTAAAACTAAAATATTCATAATAAAATACATACATAAACTTAAATTTGTACATCAATTTTTTTTTTTTTTCCCTTTTGTTCAAAATAAAATAAAATAATAATTGTTCATCATTTTCTACAAAAAGTCAAAATGGATGAACATCCACTAAACTATCATCCAATCTATACCATCCAGGCTTGAATATGACAGTGTTCCAACATTAGCGAACCCAATAAACATATAGCATGCTTGCACACAAAATGGGTCGAACACATACCTAGGGAATAAAACTTATTCCCTATTGTTCACCTGAAGACGAATCATCACCATCATCATTTTGGGAAGGAGAGTGTGGTCCCTGGAGTGAGTGTGGTCCTTGGAATATTGGTTCTAGAGGATGGTCTAAAGCTTGTTGTTTATCCTCTCTTGGGAGTTTTCATCTCGGGCTCCAGAAGGTCCAGCTGTCTCGTTTACTTGCTCTTCCCCTTCCTCAGGCTCAGGCTCGGGGTGCCTCTTGCGCCCCAGTCTTCCACAACCAATTTATCGCTGACAGAGTAAGTGGAGTGATAGGGTCACACTGGCTTTCCCCGGATACAGTCATTGCAGCTAATCTGAAAATATGGGTAAATAGTGACAGAAACGGGAGCCCAGCCTTTACCATCTTCGTAGCATGAATGATCGATGAATAGATTAGAAATCCAACGTTGATTGGTTGTCCGGTTTAAATTTTATAGATAAAAAAGGCCTTGTCCTTTGAGACGTCTTACAAATGTGACGTCGGGAGGAGGCTTCCGCAGATGAAGTGGTGCCAGATTTTTGAAACTGGCTTGAGGCAACTCACTGAAAAGGTAGCAACGTGTGACCCTTGGTGTTTCCACTTTACCGTGCCAGATGTGATCTTTTGAATGACCCTATGCAAAGTAGGGTCTTGGCTTTCAAGGGACTCCGGTGCCTTCAGTCCAAAGAGATGGTTAATGAAATCAGGGCTAAAGATAATAGGTTGATTCCAAACCCTTTCTAGGTCGTTAATGGCCTCTGTAGCATTAGCATAGAACTCTTTCACCAAAGCAATCTCGCCTGGGGGTGGCAATTTGTAGAATTGCTCCCAGTGGCGGCTTCGGATTTCATTTTGAAATTCCACTGGAAGATCTTCAGTCAGACCGAAACCCCGTTGACGTATGCAGGCACGATATTTTTCATGTTCTTTAAAGTGTTTTGCCGCTTGTTTTGACACAAAGTAGGTGGCATCGTAGTCAACGTCGGTCTGCACCGTAGGGTTTGAACTCGACCCTTCTCCTCTGGCCCTCTTCTTTGCTGCTCTTTTCGGTATTTCCTATAATCACAATCACAAAAACCCAATACAACCTCATTATATATGAACAATTGAAAAACATAAACCTCTATAATCACATTGTCAAGAACACATACATCCCAAAACGAATACCCATTTGAATTTTTCAAACAAATTTCACAAATGTGACATCCTATATTAGTCCACACACTCAAACAATCCAATTAAACATGTATATAATCAAGAATCAAACCAAAACCCATTGAACTTCGAAATCGCAAAACTAGGGTTAAGGGTTTTTGAGCAAAATTTCAAAATCCATTGATTTCATTGATATAATCATGTAAACCAACCAATAATTTCAACAACTAGACTAAATGTAATGTAAAAGAAACTTACTTGTTGAAAATTAATGGTCTAATCGAAAGAAAATGAAGAAATCGCAACTTTCATGCAAAACCCTAAATTTTCGAAAATAGGGGTGGAGATCCGATTCTTGGAGGTTGAATCGTGATGGAAATGACCACTTTTGGTAATGGACAAATGATTTTTTAATATTGGAATGGTTTGCGAGTGAGGTTTTAGAGAGAAGGTGGAGGATTTGGGGAGGGAACCTTGCATTTTTAATTTTTGAGTGAACGGGCTATTTTTAACAGCAGAAGGTCCACAGCTTAGGCGGTGGATTCACCACTTAAGCGATAGAACTCTTTCCTTTAAAATCAAACCTTTTGACAAAATTCAGCCTAGGCGATGGTTTTTCCGCCTAAGCGAAATTACACCAGTGTGAAAATATTTTGTTCTGCTGTTAATCCGCCAAGGCGGTGGTTTCTCCACCTAAGCGGTGGAGCTTATTTTGAAAATTTGGAGCATCCTGTATTTTTATCGCCCAAGCGGTGGTTTACCGCTCGGGCGGTAGGCTGTTTTCACCCACTTTGTATTTTTACCACCTAAGCGGTGGTTCACCGCTTGGGCAGTAGGCTATTTTTGCTGAAAAATACCATCTCTGTATTTTTACCGCCTAAACGGTAGTTTACCGCTTGGCGGTGGGCCTGAAGCTCCCACTTTCAAGTTTTTCTCAATTTTTCAAAATACAGCTCCACCCCGTACGTTTTCACTTCGCTTGTTCAATGTGTTTAAACTTAAAATACTTCCCCAAACTTCCATACTCCTAAATTCACTCTTGAACACATTCCGAAGCCATGCTGGCTTCCAAAAAGAATAATTAATCAAATAAATAGTAACAAAAATTGGGTAACTTGATACCCTAAGTTTGATTTAAAAACAAATAGCGCTTGAGTTACCGTCCCCAGCTGGACTATCGTGTCACTAAGTATTTTTCACCAAAATTCCCCATAGACAAGGAATTTGGGCTCAAATACTCAGTCGGATCAAGATCAAGGCTTGAAGTTGGCTTCTCCTCTCAGTCCTTATCATTTGCAATAAGCTCCATCTTGGGATTGAGAATTAAGAATTCCAATCTTCTTCATTATTTCTCACACTGCTTGATCTCATTAACACAATGAAACAAAAATTTAAATTAAAAACAAAACAAAAATAAATGTCAGGATTAACACTTGACTACTTAGTCGCAATATCAACTTAGAATTCACACTAATCCCACGTCAACAATGCCAAAAACTTGGTGTGTTGACAGAACTAGGATACGATACATTTTATTTTCCTATTTAAAACTTAAGTTTTGAGTTGTTACTGCGTTTCTTTTGCAATATTCAAATAAAATTCACACTAATCCCTGGCAACGGCGCCAAAAACTTGGTAGGGGCGCATTTGTGCATGCCTACTTACGCTCGCAAGTATACGAGGTCTAAAGTTTTAATATAGTGGATCTTTGAAGATCAGATATCGCTCCCACAGAGAAAAGTGTGAATAATTGAATTGAATACCACAATTGACGTAGTCTCGTGTTATCCTGACGACGGAAGACATGAATTGAAATTAAACTAAGCTAAACTACAATTAGTGGGTTAATTTTAACTAGGTTGATTAATTAGGAATTGATTTCGTTCACTTAATACACGTTTGATTTCGTTTAGTTAACAATAACGGAGTTTAGGTATCCGATAATCTCGGTTCGTAAACTTCTCCGCCACTTCTTCCAGTGTAAGACGAGGGAATACGCGACTTCGTGTCGACGAAGAGGTCCCCCTCAATGTCTTAACGACTCTAGGCCGTGTGAGTCTCGACTCAACATCATCGATTGCACACTAACTAACGCCCTCCCGGGTCGTTAGGTCGTAACGATGTGTTTACCCTAGTCCGAATCCAGGGTTACCTCTCCCGAGTGTCAAACCTTAGATTCTCAAATCCAACCCTAATACCGTTACAAGCATATTAAGATCGTCATCAAATGATAAACACAATCGGACTTAAAAGCAACAACCGTTAAAGAAACGTATATTAAACCAAACGAGTATTTACACAACTACACATTTTCCTAACTAATCTCTAAATTACACTAACATGTTCTTAGACAATACAACATTAAATCAAAAGGAGATCATCATCATCAACAATAAACATTAAACATAAAGATGGAAACAAGGGAAGAAAAGCCAAATCTCAAAGTGGAGTAGTCTACTTTAGCCAAAGAACAGTCCTCCCGAGCTTCCTTTTCTAGCTTGATGAACTTCCTCTTCTAGCTCTTCAAGGATTGGCCAAGAACACCTCCTAAACTAATATAATCTACTTCCTAAATTACCTAAACCTAACTAAAGTGGAAGGAGAGCTCTCAAGAACAACCAAGGCCCTATCCCACATCTAAGGAGTGTCCAAGGTTTTTGTGGAGAAAAGGGTTAAAAGGAGGGATTTGGAAAATATCTTCAAAATATCTAAAAATAGATATTTCTATGCAGAGTGTCACCGTCTAAGCGGTGGTTCACCGCTTAGGCGGTGGACTTAAGTCGGTTAACTTCTGTCGGTAACTTCGCCTAAGCGGTGGTTTTTCCGTTTAGGCGGTGGCTACTGGCATATCATTCTGTCATTTTCTCGCCTAGGCGATGGTTTTCTTGCCTAGGCAGTGGTTCAGCCCTTCAGCACTCTAACATTCTGCCTATTTTCCACCTAAGCGGTGGAACTTCCACCTAGGCGGTGATCTTCATTCACCGAAACCCTGTTTTGCACATTTTGTTCACCGTTTCTCCACCATTTTCACTTATTTCTCTCCCTTTGACGTCCTTTCACCTATTCTACACTAAAACACAATAAAATATAACTAAAATGCTTGAAAACTAACAAATCCGGTTTATGCTTGTATTGATAAACCGAGAATACGGGATTTGACACTCGGGAGAGGTAACCCCGGATTCGGACTAGGGTAAATATAACGTGACGTTCTAACGACCCGGGAGGGCGTTAGAACGTATGCAATCCATGACGTTGGCTAAAGACTCACGCGACCTAGGGTCATAAAGGCGTTGAAGGGGACGTCTTCGTTGACACGAAGTCGTGTAATCCCCCGTCTTACACTTGGGAGAGGTAGCAGAGGAGTTATCGATATAGAGATTGTCGAAATAGATAAAACACCATTATAGCTAACTTAATGACGTCGATTATGCATTATGTGAAAGAAATCAACACCTAAGTAATTACTATAATTAGAACTAACCTAATAGTTGTCGTTTATCTTAGTATATTAAATAGAAAACAAATAAATTATGATTAGTTGAGATAATATGAAAATATTTAAATCACAATACTCAACTGAATTACACGTCATTCCCAGTGGAACGATATCCGATCTTACAAGATCCATTATATTAAAACTAGACCTCGTATACTTGCGAGTGGTCAATATCGCGAGGACGATGGTGTGAATCCTCGCGCGTACAACGATCTCGAACTTCAAGACCATTAACCTAAACATACTAGACTTGGGAACCCTCCATCTCTACCTCAGCAAGGAAGACTCACGTGACATCTTATCGTACCAACTCGAGGTGTTAACCAATTCTTGACACCTACAGTTAATTTGGTGCTATTTGCGGGAAGCACACAAGAAGCCTTTCTCTGGTCATCAGCTCCTTGTTCGACTTAGACTTGATGTTTACAAGGTCTAGTCAGTTAATTAGACGAAGAGACCAAGCTCTCGCGGTGAACCCGAATGACTTTCCCTTTAGAGACATGTCAAGGGTCCCGAGATTGGAGGCTAGGGCCCTTGTCCCCGCCGATGAAAATAACCTGCCTCCCATGGGCCAGACGGGTCCATTAACTTTGCCTTTTGGACCCTTTGTAGGACAGACCTCCGGAGCTACAGAGGCTTCCCCGATTGACAACTTGGAATGCCAACTAAGCGAGTTATAGAACTACTTCAAAGTCCTCATCTCTAGCCTACTACCGAACTTTACCCTAGAGGGACCGAATCTCTAGATAGCGGGGCGAAAGAAGTAGCCATAAGAGTCAAGAGATTGCATGATTCATTCTAATCGACACACATCGAAGGTTTGACCTTGGCCTCATAACTGAGGAGCAAGGGAGCAAGAGTTGGCTCCCCCTATTATCTTAGGATCACCATTAACGTCCCCATAAGAGCATGGGGCTGAGGACCATTTAGGATCGCCATTGGACAAAGCACTCAGCTATATTGTGAGGTCCGAGCACAGGGATCGGCGTGTGTGGAAGGTGGACTTCTACTTTCCATTGTCCAGATGAAAAAGTGCCAGAGCCACAACTAGCCATGTATGAGTGGTGCCCAGGGATGAAGTAATCATAGAGCCACTACCTTATTGACGTGGAGGTAGTTCTTCACCAAAGGGGGCAAACAAACTCCCCACTGAGGTAAGGTCCCCTTTCGTAGAGGACATTTTGGACGAGGCGGTGCCCCAAATGACTCCTTATAATAGGACCTTAGACCTAATGGACCACTTATCCATTTTTAAGTCCCATATGGATATGCATACCGCCTTAGTGGCTCTAAGATGCAATGTGTTCCACTTACCCTTGCTGGAGTGGCTTGATCTTGGTTTTGAAGTCTGGCCCTAGCCTCCATATCTACTTTTTGCAATCTCAAGCAACTCTTTCTTATTCGTCTCAACTGCTCACATCGAAAGTCGAATAGCATGGCTCACATCCTCGCAATCCAATAAGAGATCGGTAAGAACCTGGGTAACCATGTGGACTGTTTTGAAAGTGAGGCTAACGCCTGTGAGAACCTCTATGATGTCGTGGCCTTGAATGCCTTTATTGACCTCCTCAAGCACAAGAGGTTGTTTTGTGACCTCTACTTGAACCTCGCCTTAAACCTCATCGGGGCCCTAGAAAGAAGAACCCCATTCCACAAAGATGATATGAGATATAACATCAAGAAAGACCGAGAAGGAGGCCACAAGAAGAAGGAAAGACCTAAGGAAACCCTGAGCAGAGCTTAGGAATTGATAAGATTACAAGATGAAGGGACTCTAGGACCTCTTCCCGGGGACTAGAGATATTTCCCACCCCTAGGACCTCTCCAAGAAGGGTTCACGCCTCTAACGACATCTGTGGTGACAATTTACATAGGAAACTCTAGGAGGGTTTTTTCTCTCCTACTCATCCTTTAAGGGGAAAGCCTATGGGTAGGTCCCTTTTCAAGTATTATGAGTTTCACTGTGATCTGGGCCACTCTATAAAAGATTATTTCTAGCTTAATGAGGAGATAGAGGCCCTCATTCTGTAGGGCTATCTCAGCAATTATGTCCGAAGAGGAAAAAAAACTGCAATCGCCCTTCGCCTAGAGTATAAGGGGTTAGGGACGATGATGATCAATAGGTGGATGGTGAGATCAATGTCATCCATGGAAGACTTGGCTTGGAGAGTGAGATCTCATCCACTAGGAAAAGACATGAGCACAAGTCTAAGAGGAAGGCCACTGAAGATGTGTACAAGGTAAGCATAGTTAATATCGCCTCGCATAATGTCGTCTCCTTCAGTGAAGCCGACCTTTGAGGGGTGCATATGCCCCATGATGACATTATGGTCATCACCACCTTAATTAATCAATACAAGATGGAACGTATCCTGCTTGACAGAGAAAACTCCGTTGATATCATCTTCAAGTGAGCCTTTGAAAAAATGAAGGTAGAGCTGAGCGCCCTACAGCCTGCCAAGTCTCTTCTCGTTGGTTTCGAGTGGGACGTTGTCAACTCTATTGGATAGGTGTCTCTACCCATCACGGTGGGGATGAAGCCCAAATCGTCAACGGTGTGGACCAAGTTCCTACTAGTGGATAGGCCTTCGCCCTACAATACGATCATGGGCTGACCAACGATTTTCTTTCTTGAGGCCATCTGCTCTCTATATCATCAGATTATGAAATTCCTACTAATAGGTGTAAATTACCTATGTATTTTTAATCCGAATTTGTTAGTTTTCGAGTACGTTTATAGTTATTTTTCTATATTTTAATATGTTTTTATTCTTTTTGTATTAAAATAGGTGCATGGGGTGAAAATGTATGAAATCGGAGCGAAAACGATGTGATCGAACCAAAGCGGACGAAGTTACGGTGGATAAATGAGCAAGGAGGCAACATTGTGAAAGAAGCCCACCACCTAGGCGTCCAGACCTCCGCCTAGGCTGTGAATATGTTGAGAATATTTCCAAGTCCACCGCCTACTTCTTCGCTTAGGCGGTCACCAAACCTGCAAAGCCGGTATAGGTGTTGTAACTTCAAGGCTATTTTGGACTATGATGTGATCTGATTTTTGGAAACACACAAAACATGGAAGTTGTATATATTTTTCTTAGATTTCTATAGGTTTTTGAATCACCTCAATTGGAGTTCGGATGAAGAAGTTACAGTAAAAAAAAAATTACAAACCTGCAATAACTTCGCTTAGGCGAAAATCTGGCAGAAAGTTAACCGACCTAACTTCGCCTAGGCAAAATCCTTTGCTTAGAATAGATATTTTGGAGATTTGTTTTGGCCTATTTAAGCCCTTCTCTCCTCATATCTTCTCTCCTCTTCAGCTCCTAAGACCTTAGGCCATATTTTAGGGTTAGGATAAGGGATTTTTGAGGGAGAGATCTCAACCTGAGTTAGAGAATCAACGAGGAAGCGATCGATCGACGTTGCTAGAGGTAAATCTTTGGATATCGGCTAAGTCGCTCGTTTTCTATTTTTGTTTTCTTTATTTTGGTAATTGTTGAGCATATTTAGCTCGTTTTACATTGTATAAATGGTTAGGGCCATGAGTTAAACATGGATTGTAATAGGGATTAAAGTATTATGAAAATGTAGTTTTGGTGGAATTTGTGTTTCGTTCTTGGTTGTTCTTCGTATGTTGATTGTATTGCCATGTTTTCTATGATTATATGCTAGTTTAGATATATTGAGAATATGAGGTTTGATACTCTGGAGAGGTAACCCCGGATTCGGACTAGGGTTAACACGACACGACAATCTAATGACCTAGGAGGGCATTAGAAAATGTGCAATCAATGACGTTGGGGTGAGACTCACGTGACCTAGAGTTGTTAAGACGTTGAGGGGGACTTTGGCATTGACACGAAATCACATATTCCCCCGTCTTACACTTGGAAGAGGTGGCTAGGGAGTTTACGAACCAAGATTGTCAGATACGCCGAACGCTGTTAATGTTAACTAAAACGAAATTAAACGCATTTATGTAAATAAAGTTATTCCCTAGGAAATCTACTTGCCTAAACAATCTCAAATTAGTATTTGTAGTATAGTTAACTTAATTAGTATTTTAGTTTAGTATTAGTATTAAATTAAATTCCATTTTTAGCACCTAGATAAAATCAGGTTATAACAATCACGATACTTGGTAGTAATCTCAACCAATCCCTGTGGATATGATACCTGATCGATAAAACTTGATCTGTACGCTTGCGGTGAAAGTGGCAGCGCTTTATTTAGCGGCGACCAAGTTTTTGGCGCCGTTGCCGGGGATTGGAAGGAGTGTTACTATTTATATTGGGAGTAAATAACTTGATTTTAATGTAGGAATTTTTAGTGTATATAATTTTTCTTGGTAGTTTTGTTTTTATTTTCCTACATGATGCTTGAAGATGTCAGATCGACAGGTACTCTTGCGTTTCGTTCATTAAAAAATCTCGCCAGTCTTGAGGGCATGTGTCGGGCCGAGGACATTAAACCAAGCACTTCTTGGGAGGCAACCCAGGGTCATAAATAAGTTATATACATCTCCGTCGATTTGAGTCAGAGGCGAGATCCTCTCGCCTCCCAAATACGTGTTCGAAACCCCCGTCTTCAATATCATGCTATATACTGTCATTGGGATCGCTGACGGCTCATTTAGGACATCACCTGTGTTGAGTTGGTCATGATGTGTAGTATGTTTTAGTATGTGTTTATGTTTTTAGTTAAATTTTACTGTTTTTATCGTATGCATGCTCGTGTAGGATTAGTTTGTTAGTTTAGATGTTGTTTTGTGCATCGTTTTGACGTCAACTGGGCCTATACCCGATGATGACTCTGTCCCCTGATTGTTTTGAAGTCGAGCGTAAAGCTCATTCATGTATGTTCTGTGTGCTTGACGTATCGTCTTAGTAAAAGTTATTGTGGATCCTAAATGCACAAGCACGTAAACTTAGTATAGCACTATCTAATTGATTTAAAATCGATTATCCTTCACTAAATTTTATGACAATAGGGATTCTAGAACTTTATTTGGGGGAAATTCGAGGCGAAATCCTAGGCGAGGTTGTTTAGAAGATATGATTTAGGCATTCATTTGATTATTTGAGCCTTTTAAGCTTACCTTGATGAATCATTACCCTTCGTTACCCTATCGAAGCCAAAAAACCATTTCAATTCTGAATACTTAACAAATACCATAGCTGATTGAACTTTTTCCAAACCTATATCGCTAAACTGAAGGCACAATTTGAGTGAATCAAGTTAGCATTTCGCTACTTGATGTGAGCGATTGGGTTTAGGCCGAAATTCTAATTGGTTCAGTATTCGAGTACTCGCTTGTCGTTTGTCGTTCATATTGTTTGCACATTCCTAAGGTTATAATAATTCGAATACATTTTTGGGGTGTGTTACTTAATCATTTTTGCGCACTCTTAAAATTGTAGAAAATCGAATGAGTTTGGGGGTGTGTTAAAAAAAATAAAATAGTTTCTTTTTGACATGACAAGTGAGTACGACATTCTTAAATGTTTGTTCAGGATTGTTTCTAATTAAACTATGGGGTTTTTAGTGTGAGTGTGCCAAGCGATGTGCCTCGGGTAATGTTAAGTTAACGACGTTGACCTATTTTCTATTCCAAAATACCCTTGGCCATTATTCCAAAACCGAACCAAGCCCTACTGATCTTCATGAACCTCCGAGCCTATATTAGTGGAGAATAGATCCCAGGTCAAGCGTATAGATTCCCTATACATTAAAGGTTTTAGCCATGATCTTTATTTATGGATAATCTCGTCAAATCAATGGATAGTAGTATATTTGAGTTTAATCATACACACTTAAACATGATCTAGAATGGGGCTTACTATTTTTGAACGTTGAAATTCTAGAACACCACATGGAGTGATTTATACTTGAACTTGATAGGATTAGGGGCCGATAAGAGAAAAATCTTTCGCCCGGTAGATGATAATCAAAACTTACACAATTTTGTTTTTAATTTTTTTCGTTTGTATTTTTTAATTTTGTAATTAGTTTGTATACTTTCTCGTATTGTGTGGGTGTTTTGCTCGAGGAGTAGTAAAATTTTGAGTTTGGGGGTATTTGATATATGTAAATTACTTATGTATTTCCAACCCAAATTTATTAGTTTTCGAGTACGTTTATAGCTATTTTTATATGTTTTAATATGTTTTTATTCTTTTCGTATTAAAATAGGTGCGTGGGGTGAAAAGGTATGAAATCGGAGCGAAAACGATATGATCGAACCAAAGCGGACGAAGTTACGGTGGACAAATGAGCAAGGAGGCAACATTGTGAAAGAAGCCCACTGCCTAGGTGTCCAGACCTCCACCTAGGCTGTGAAGATACTGACAAAATTTCCAAGTCCACCACCTACTTCTTCGCTTAGGCGGTCACCAAACCTGCAAAGTCGGTACAGGTGCTGTAACTTCAAGGCTATTTTGGACTATGATGCCCTCCGATTTTGGAAACACTCAACATGGAAGTTTTATATCTTTTTATTATCGTTCCATAGGTTTTTGAATCACCTCAATCAGATTTCGGATGAAGAAGTTACAATCAAAACAAAATTGCAAACCTGCAGTAACTTCGCCTAGGAGAAAATCCGGTAGAAAGTTAACCGACCTAACTTCACCTAGGAGAAATCCTCTGCGTAGAATAGATATTTTGGAGATATTTGTTTGGCCTATTTATGCCCTTCTCTCATCCTCTCTTTTCTCTTCTTCAACTCCTAAGGCCTTAGGCCATATTTTAGGGTTAGGATAAGGGATTTTTTAGGGAGAGCTCTCAACCCGAGAGGTGAAAGATCAATGAGAAAATGATCGATCGATGTTTCTAGCAACAAATCTTCAGATATCGGCTAAGTCGCTCGTTTCCTCTTTTTGTTTTCTTTATTTTGGTAATTGTTGAGCATGTTTAGCTCATTTTACATTGTTTAAACGGTTAGGTCCATGAGTTAAACATGGATTGTAATAGGGATTAAAGTATTATTTATGAAAATGTAGTTTTGGTTGAATTTGTGTTTCGTTCTTGGTTGTTCTTCGTATGTTGATTGTGTTGCTGTGTTTTCTATGATTATATGCTAGTTTAGATATATTGAGAATACGGGGTTTGACACTCGGGAGAGGTAACCCCGGATTCGGACTAGGGTTAACACGACACGACAATCTAACGACCTGGGAGGGCGTTAGAAAGTGTGAAATCGATGACGTTGGGGTGAGACTCATGTGACCTAGAGTCGTTAAGACGTTGAGGGGGACTTCGACATTGACACAAAGTCACGTATTCTCCCGTCTTACACTTGGAAGAGGTGGCGAGGGAGGTTACGAACTAAGATTGTCGGATACGCCGAACGCCCTTAATGTTAACTAAAATGAAATCAAACGCATTTAAGTAAATAAAGTTAATCCCTAGGCAATATACTCCTCTAAACAATCTCAAATTAGTATTTATAGTATAGTTAACTTAATTAGTATTTTAGTTTAGTATAAGTATTAAATTAAATTCCAATTTTAGCACCTAGATAAAATCAGGTTATAACAATCATAATACTCGATAGTAATCTCAACCAATCCCTATGGATACGATACCCAATTGAAAGGTCCACTATACTAAAACTTGATCCGTACGCTTACGGTGAAAGTGGCAGCGCTTTATTTAGCGGCCACCACCAACCGGCCAAGTAGTAGGAAAAATGAGAGGCGACCAGGAATTGAAAAGAGCCTATGCCGGAAGGGTACAAGAAAAGAAAAGAAAAAATAATTAACGGCCGAGTTTGAGCTTGGATGTCTTAAGCTCATGGCTTTAGACATAGAACTTGGCCCTGTGCCCATTGACGATCCCAACAATGAAAAGCCTGGTCCCTGATCACATGAAGAGCTTGTAAAAATGTCTAGCCATCCAATGATTGAGGGGAGAATGAAAATAATAGGTGCCATGTGTGGCTTGGAACATAGATCTAAGCTCATGGACCTCCTCTGAAAGAACTATGACGTCTTTGCATGGTCACATAACGAGCTTCCAAGGATTGATCTCAGGTTGGATATGCATTAACTCTATGCTGACCCGCACCATCTGTTTGTGAGGTAAAAGCGGAGAAAATTCTACCTCGACCGACCAAAAATCATTGAAGAAGAAATGGACAGGTTAGTAAAATCGGACATGGTAGAGGAGGTCAAGTTCCCGGACTGGATCTCCAATGTGGTCCTCGCCCCCAAAGCTGAAAACAAGTGGCGGCTCGACATTAAATTCAAGGACTTGAATATGGAATACCCCAAAGACTTTTTTCCTCTCTCGAGGATTAATATAGTTATCGACACTAAAGCAGGGTACGAGCTCTTACGCTTTCTCGACACTTACATTGGCTATAATTCAATTCCAATGTTCCCTCCCAGACAAGAGCAAGACTTTTTTCATCACGGACAAAGGAACATATTGCTACATGGTTGTGCCCTTTGGGCTGCGTAACGCCGGGGCCACCCATCAGAGGTTGGTAAAAAGATGTTCACAAAGGAGATTGGCATGATAATGGAGGTGTTTATAGATGACATACTAGTGAAGAGATCCCAAGCTTCTGAGAACATAGCGCACCACCGGGGTTTCTTTGACAAGCTCAAGGCTCACCGAATGAAGCTCAATCTTAACAACTGCATATTCAGAGTTTCAGCGGGGAGATTATTGGGATATATGGATTCCTAGCATGGAATTATTTCCAATCCTGACAAGATGAGCACCGTGCTTGGGATGGCCTTACTCCACAAAAATAAGGAAGTCTAAATTCTCACAGGGAGGCTGGTTGCCCTCAATCGTTTCATCTCCCATTCCTTAGAAAAATGCTTCCCTTTCTTGAAGGTACTATGGGGCAACAATATTTTTGAGTGAATAAAGGAGTGTGAGACCGCATTCTTGGAGCTTAAAGAGTATCTCTTCTAGGCTTCCTTACTCAGCACTCTAGGAGAGGGAGAGAGAGCTGTACATTTCTGCCTTGACTACAGTGGTGAGTGCAGCCTTGGTAAGGGAATAGAATGGTGTTAAGAGCCTGTTGCACTACTACAGTAGAGTCCTCACTATTATAGAGACAAGGTACTCGAGGTTTAAAATTTCATCTATGCCTTATTGGTCGCTTCACGAAAGCTAAGGCAGTGTTTTCAGGTGCACACAATCATCGTCCTCACTGATAAGCCGAGGCAAATCATCCACTCCCCCGATATCTCAGGATGGCTAATGAAGTGCAGTCTCGAGCTTAGACAATTCCACATATATTACCAATCGAGGACGACCATCAAAGGCCAAGTCTTGGTAGGCTTCATAGATGAATTTACTTTCCTTGATAATCAAGAAGTGGCCATAGAGGAGTAGAATACCCCTACTACTAAAGAAGTAGCGGCCTCATCCAACACTATTTCTAACTTAGGACAAAAAACGTGACAGCTCTTCACCGATGGATCCTCTAATGTGAATGATTGCGAAGCCGAAATAGTTCTCATGGCCCCAAACATAGAGTAGGTAGAATACACCCTTTGCTTAAGATTCCAAGCTACTAATAACGAGGTTGAGTACGAGGCCTTACTCTCTAGATTTCGCTTGGTAAGAGAATTAAACATGAAGACCCTGTAGATCTTCTGTGACTCTCAACTCGTGGTCAAATAGGTGAACAGAGATTACATAGCCAAAGACTTGAGTATGATGGCATACCTTGAAAGGGTGAGGGAACTCATGGAAAACTTTGAAAAAATCTAAGTGACCTAAATTATTCGAGAAGAGAACAGGCACGCCGACACCCTAACAAACGTAGCCTCAGTGGTGGAATGTACCTTAAAGAAGATCGTGCCTCTTGAGTATTTGGACGCCCAAACTACTACGACCTTAGACCAAGTGGACACAATTTGTGAGCTCACAAACCAAACTGCTTGGATGGACCCAATCATGCAATACTTACAGCACGGAACCCTTCTGAGTGACTGCGCCAAGGCCAGAAAGATGCACTATCGATTGGTGAGATACACCTTCATGGACACAGTTCTATACCAAAAATAATTTTTTAGCCCGTGTTCTAGGTGCTTCCTCCCAGAAGAGGCCTAATGTGTGCTGAGATAAATACACAAGAGAGTGTGCGATAACTACTTGGAGGGCAAGGCCCTTGCCTGCAAGGTTATCTGCAATGGATACTTCTGGCCGAAAATACACGAGGACACCCTGTAATTTGACAAGAAGTGCGATAAGTATCAAAGATTTGCATCATACCCTCACATTGTTCTAACCGTCTTGGTTCCGATGACCAGCCCATGGCCATTTTCCTAGTGGGGCATCGTCCTTCTTGGACCATTCTCCCAAGGAACTAAACAAAGAAAAATCCTGGTAGTCGCTATCGATTATTTCACGAAGTGGGTAGAAGCTGAGCCCCTAGCCTGAATCACTAAAAGATAAAATCAGGGACTTCGTGTGGAAGAGTATGATTTGCCATTTCGACATCCCCAAAGCAATCGTGTTTGATAATGAAAAGCAGTTCGATAATGGCCTTTTCTCTGAACACTATTCAGGACTTGAGATCCGGACGAACATCGCCTCCCCAGGGCACCCCAAGCAAAAGATCATTGTCTAACAACTTGTCAAAGATTTTCATCACACCCTCACATTCGTCCAACCGTCTTGATGCCGATGACCAACTTATGGCCATTTGCCCAGTGGGGCATCGACCTTCTCAGACTGTTCTCCCAAGGAACTAGATAGAGGAAATTCTTGGTAGTCGCTATCGATTATTTCACGAAGTGGGTAGAAGCTGAGCCCCTGGCCTGAATCACTAAAGAGAAAATCAGGGAATTCGTGTGGAAAAGTATGATTTACCATTTTGGTTTTGTCCCAAAGAAATCGTGTCTGACAATGACAAGCAGTTCGACAGTGACCTTTTTGTTGAACACTGTTTTAGACTTTGGATCAGGACGAATTTCTCCTCCCCAGGGCACCCCCAAGAAAATGGGCAAGTGGAGGTCACAAATCGAACAATTCTTCACGACCTAAAGACAAGACTTGACAAATTCAAGGACTGATGGGTTGAAGACTTATACCTAGTTCTTTGGGCGTATCACATGACTTCAAGGACCTCTACTAGGAGACATCTTTCGTGATGATGTTTGGCTCTAATTCAGTCATCCTTATGGAGATCGGTATACCCTCACTTAGGACCATTGAGGGTTTTAACCCCGCTAAAAATGACATGGCATTGGCCCTGAACCTCGATTTTGTCGAGGAGAGAAGGGAATAAACCTGTGTACTGCAAGCCTCCTATCAATAAATGATGGCTAAATACTATGATACGAGGTTTCACCCATATCCTTCGATATAGGAAACCTCATTTTCTGAAAAGTTAGTCTGGCCACCAAAGAGCAAAATGCCAGAAAGCTAGCCCCTACTTAACAGGGGTTGTACAGAGTCACCAAAATTACGTGTCTGGGCACCTATAAGCTCGAGACCGAAGATAGAGTCCCACTAAGGCACTCGTGGAACGTCAAACACCTGAAGTGCTACTTTTTATAACGAGGACCAACTATTGTAAACACATAAAAAAGATTCAATTTTTACAAGTGTAAATAAATTCCCTATCAATGAAAAAAGTGTTTCGTGCAAAGTGTGTTCATGACTCGTACGTTTATCTACAAAAGCGACATCCCAGTGCACAACGTCGAGGGTGATAACTAGACCCCCAACACAGGTTGGTAGTCCATACCTACGGATAGACCAAGGTAATCCACCAAGGGTGGGACATTAATCGGGTTTGAGGGTTTGTGGCTAAGTATCCAACCCCTTACCTGCCGATCATAGGTCAGCCATTTTAAAGAGGATGATTCTCCTATAAGGACTAAATTGGGATAACCTAAAAGGATTCAAGGATAAGCCCGACTATGGAGAACTAAAAGGTGTAATTTACCAATCTATTTTCAATCTAAAATTGTTAGTTTTCGAGTACGTTTATTACGTTTTATTATATTTTAATATGTTTTTATGTTTTTTTGTATAAATTAGGTGTGTGAGGTGAAAATGCATGAAAACGGATCATAAACGATCAAATCGGATCAAGAACGGTGGGGAAACAAGCATGAGGGCATAATTTTGAAAACCAGCCTACCGCCGCGGCGTTCAGACCACCGCCACAGCGGTCAATATGTAGAGAAGGACCAAAATATTAATGATATCCCATCGCCGAGATGGTGAAAGAATAGGATAGTCCCTGATCCCACCGTCAAGTCTACCGTCGAGGCCGTGGCTTAACTAACATACTCACTGCCGAGGTAGTGAGCCCACTGTCGTGGCGGTCACTCTGCACAACTGTTAGATATTTTTTTAGATATATTTCTCCCTACTTAAGCCTCTCTCCTCTTTCCTTTTTGAGCCCCCAGCCATAGGAGACCCCTTAGGGTTCCTAATATTTTGAGACTGTTTTGGGGTGTGTTTAACCAATTCCAAAGGAGAAGGACACGTTGCAATAAAGGAGAAGCGATCGTTGGATGGTTTTAGCGGTAAATCTTCAGACTATGGCTAAGTTCTTCCATTTATCTCTTTTCTTTCTTAGCTTTGGTAGATTGTTGAGCATGTTTAGCTCATTTTTCATTGCATAAATGGTTATGGACATGACTTAAATGAATTTTGTTTAGGGATTAATATATTTTATGAAAATGTTGTTTGTTTGAGTTTGTGTTTTATTAATGGTTGTTCTTCGCTATTTCGATTGTGTTTATCATTATTCTTTGATATTATGCTTGTTTAGATAATTAGAGAATACGAGGTTTGATACTCGGGAGAGGTAACCCCGAATTCAGATTAGGGTAAACACAATGCGACGATCTAATAACTTGGGAGGGAGTTAAAAAGTGTGCAATAAATGACGTTGGAGCAAGACTCATGTGACCTAGTGTCGTTAAGACATTGATGGGGACTTCTTCATTGACGCGAAGTTGCATATTCACTCATCTTACACTTGGAAGAGGTGGCGAGTGAGTTTATGATATAGAGATTTTCGGATACGTCGAACGCCATTATTGTAAACTAAACGAGACAAAACACGTTTTTGTAAACAAAGTTAATCCCTATACAATCTTTTCCCTAAACATTTCAATATGATATTAGTATAGTTAGTTTAATTAACTTAATATTAGTATTAATTAATTATAAACTTAATTTTTAAAGCCTAAATAAAGTTAGGTTATGACAATCGTGGTACTCGACAATAATCTCAACCAATCCCTATGGATATGACAACCCTTACTCCTTCCCATTTATACTAAAATTTGACCCGTACACTTGCGAAGAAAGTGGTTACCTAATTTACGCGCTACCAAGTTTTTGGCGCTGTTGCAGGGGATTGTGTTTTAGATTATCATCGATATTGTGAGTAAATGACCCAATTTTAATTTAGGTATTTCTTTTGTGTATAATATTTCATTGTAGTTTTTGTTTTCCTGCAGGGTGCTTGAAGATGTTAGATCGACTGGTGCTTTTGCATTTCTTTCAACAAGATTTCAAGCAGTTTTATATTACTTGGGATCGATACAAGGAATTGCTATTCCAGTATCCAAAACATGGTTTTCCTAGAGAATATCAATTGCTGATTTTGTTTGGACGGGTTACAGGCCACAACCAGAATATGGGTTGAAGGAGAAAATCGTACGACCTCATTTGACCAGATATCCACAGATGAAGCCTATCGGTTGTTGGATGGAATAGTTGAGTTATATTTTTAGTATTGGAATTATTCACCAAATTATCAAAGCTTGGGGGATAGTTTCAATCTTTCGGTGCCATGGTTTGACACACCGAGGAAATATCAGGAGTCTTTTCCCAATCTGGAAGAAATCTTCACTACTGTTATGGGGGAAACTCAGAGAATCTTGAGAGAAACAAATGATCAAATCAACCAATATGAGGATCGTCTTGATTTTATTGAGATAGTCTGCGCTGAACTCGAATCAACCGTAACGTCTTTTCAGATGCAAATCAGTCAGCATATCTGCTTGATTGAGGTTGAGATGGTGGTATGAGAGATGAATAATTAGTATTTGAATATGAAAGCCACCAGGAGGAACTGGAAACAAGTGGAAGGAGCTTGCCACTATCGATCCCAGAATATCACATCTATGAGGATCCAATGTCTCTCACTTATCCTTCACTACCAATAGCAACGTCATTTCATGCCCACCGAGCACATAATCCAGTGAGGAGTGTCGTTGAAAGATCAATCCATCCAGACCAATATCTCGCCAAGCTTGAGGGAATAATGAACCAAGACCCGTATGTAGTATTGTTTGACACTTACTATGGGCGGAAGCCGCTCTTTGATGAGCTATTCTCTATGTCGGGCCAAGGACATTAAACCAAGCACTTCTTGAGAGGCAACAAAATGTAAAAAATAAGTTAAATCTATCACAGTCGACTTGATTTGGAGGCGAGATTCTCTCGCCTCCCAGGTATGTGTTCTAAATCCTCTTCGTCAGCATGCTTTAATTTCAAATGTTAAGATTGATGATTGGGCCATTGAGGACACTGTCCGTTCTAAGTTAGGAAGTGATGTGTAGTATTTTAGTATTGTTAGTTTACATTGTTTTGTTTTTATTGTATGCATGTTTATTTAGGTTAGTTGTTTTTATGCATTTAGTTTTGACTTCATCAGGGCCATCACTCAATGATGAGTTTGTTCCCTGGTTGTTTATTGAGGTTGATCTTAAAGCTAATTCTTGTGTGTTCTGTGTGCTTAACGTATCGTTTTAGTAAAAGTTATTGTAGATCTTAAATGAACGAGCACATAAACTCAATGTATAACTGTCTATTTGATTTGAAATCGATTATCTGTCAATCAATTTCATGACAATAGGGTTTTTAGAACTTGATTTGGGGGAAATTGGAGGTGAAATCCTAGGCGAGGTAGTTCAGGAGATATGATTTAGGCATTCATTTGATCGCTTGAACCTTTGAAGCTTACATTGTTAAATGTTTATCCCTTGTTGCCCTGTCGAAGCCTAAAAACCATTTCAATTCTGAACACTTAACTAATACCATGGCCAATTCAACTTTTTCCAAACCTATAACGCTGAGCCTAAGGCACAATTTGAATTAATCAAGCTAGCCATTGCAAATGCTACTTGAAGTGAGCGGTTGGGTTTAGGGTCAACTTTTAATTGGTTTGGTATTTGAGTACTCACTTGTTGCTCTTCTTTCATTTTTACCACACCTGTGAAATTCTAATAATCGAATGAGTTTGGGGGTGTGGTATACATTGTTTGTTTAAAAACAAAAAGGGTATATGTAAATATTATTTAAAATTTCCGTTTCTTTTGACAAGTGAGTATGTCAATTGTAAATGATTGTTTGGGGTTGTTTTAATTTATCTGTGGGGTTTTGAGTATAAGAGTGCCAAGCATGTGCCACGGGTATCATAAAGTTAACGACGTTAACCTATTTTCTATCTTCGATATACCCTTGGCCATATTCCTACACTGAACCAAGTCCTAATGATCTTCTTGGATTTCTCCGAGCCTACGTTAGTGGAGAATAGATCTCAGATCAAGCTTATGGATTCCCTATACCTAAAAGGTTTTAGTCATGAACTTTATCGAGGGATAATCCCATCTAATCATTGGATAGTTGTGTAGTTGAGTTTAATCACACACACACTTTAACAGGATCTAGAATGACGCTTAGTATCATCGAATGTTAAAATTTTAGAACACCACATGGTGTGATTTATTCTTGAACTTGATAGGATTGGGGGCCGATGAGTAAGAAAATCATTTGGCTAATAGATGATATTCAATTCTTGCACATAATTGTTTTTAGTGTTTTTTATTTTTTTAGTTTTCAATTTCGTAATTAGTTTTTATATTTTCTTGTATTATGTGGGTGTTTTGCTCGAGGACTAGCAAAATTTTGAGTTTGGGGATATTTAATAGGGGTAATTTACCTATCTATTTTCAATCCAAAATTGTTAGTTTTCGAGTACGTTTATTACATTTTATTTGTATGTATTTTTGTATAAATAAGTTGTGTGAGTTGAAAAGGCATGAAAACGAATCATAAATGATCAAATCTAACCAAGAACGGTGGAAAAAAAAGTATGAGGGCATAATTCTAAAAGCCAGCTTCAAGACCACCGTCGCGGTAGTCAATATGCAGAGAAGGACCAAAATGTTACTGACATCCCACCGCCTCGGCGGTGACTTCACCACCGAGACGGTGAAAGAATATGATGGTCCCTGATACTACCACCGAGGCTATGGCTTACCCGATATACTCACCGCTAAGGCAGTGAGCCCATCGCCGAGATGGTCACTCTGCACAGTTATTAGATATTTTTTAATTATTTTTCTCCCTATTTAAGTCTCTCTCCTTTTTTCTTTTTGAGCCCCCGGCCATAGGAGACCCCTTAGGGTTCCTAATATTTTGAGAATGTTTTGGGGGGTGCTCAACCAATTCCGATGGAGAAGAACATGTTGCAATAAAGGAGAAGCGATCGTTGGACAATTTTAGCGGCAAATCTTCGGATTATGCTATGTTCTTCCGTTTCTCTCTTTATTTTCTTAACTTTGGTAGGTTGTTGAGCATGTTTAGCTTGTTTTTCATTGTATAAATGGTTATGACCATGAGTTAAATGAATTTTGTTTAAGGATTAATATATTTTATGAAACATTTGTTTGTTTAAGTTTCTGTTTCATTAATGGTTGTTCTTCGCTATTTCGATTGTGTTTACCGTTATTCTTTGATATTATGCTTGTTTAGATAATTAGAGAATACGGGGTTTGACACTCGGGAGAAGTAACGTCGAATTCGGAGTAGGGTAAACACAATGCGACGATCTAATAACCCGGGAGGGAGTTAGAAAGTGTGCAATGAATGACGTTGGAGCAAGAATCATGTGACCTAGTGTCGTTAAGACGTTCAAGAAGAGGAGCTAACCTTGGCACGTACCCGGGAGGGAGTTAGAAAGTGTGCAATGAATGATGTCTTGAGAGGGGCCTTAGCTCGTCCTTGGTCTTCCTCCCCGGCGAAAATTATCGTCCAAGACCCCGAGGAGAAGATCTACCAAGTAGGGCTCCTTGGAAGTCTCCTGCTCAGTTCACCGCATGGAAAACTAGAAGATGGGCTAAGCTTAGATGTTCTAATCTCTTCCTCGGTCATCCCCAGTTCGACCTAGACATCTGTAAAGAGCCTAAGCTATTTGTCATCATCTCTGAGCATAAAATATGCTTGTTCGAATGTCCTCACGCCATGGGCTAGGCCAGTTCCCTTAGCCATGATGGGTCAGCCCACGAACTCCTCCTAATGGGCCAAAAGCCTAGGCCCAGAAGCTTAATCGCCTTATGAGCCCACTCATCGGTCACACGCCGAGTTAAGGTAATTAACTGAGCTTAGGCCCCTTAATTTAGTGGCGCTAATAAAGTTCTGAGACTAGAAAAAACCAAGTTATTCAATGCTAAAAGATAATGCTCCATAACCCCTTGAAGCATATTTATTGCCTTATTCCTCGAGCTCTTACTTCCACACTGGAGGGGCTTCATCGGGTAAAACTCTAGTGTGTCCTTATGCAGGTACAAGCTTCGATCTCAGCACAGATGGGATGTAAAGCAACCTCGGACTTCAAGACACTTGAGGATTATTAACCTAAATGGACTAGACTTATGAACCCTACATCTCTACCTCAGCAAGGAAGACTCGTGTGTCATCTGACCGAACCAACTCGAGGTATTAATCAATTCTTGACACCAACAAATTTAATTGCTAATTTGGGTTAATTATAGTTTAGTGAGTATTTAATTAAAATCAATTGGGGATTAAATAGGTTACGTTTATTTGGGCTTAATTAGGTTTGGTATAGTGTAGTTTGGTTTTTTAATTTTATTTTATTTGGGCTGAGTAAGATTAATTGGTTAATTTTATTTTATTTTGATTGCATTAGATTCGTTTGTTAATTTGATTTTACTTGGGTTAATTTACATTAAAGTTTGTATGATTTATTTACTTTAATTTAATACATGCAAATGAGTTTTGAATCTAATCATTATTTCACGAATCTTCTTTTGGATAATATATTTGGAAATTAACCTAAAACTAAATCAATTGATTACAATATTATACCTATCTCCCAAAATCCAAATAAAGCAAGATCAATGACTCAGAAGGCAAAGAGCAAAAAATTTCAATTCTAACGAGGATATTCTTATTGTTTCTGGTGGCTAAACATGAGGAAAGGCCGAATCACCAATAGTGCTCAACAAAATGGTGCCTTTGGAAGAGAATACACGAATACTATAACTCGAATGGAGGAGTTGATTTTGGGTGCAATCAAGCATTTATTATGAGCCAATGACAAGAAATAAATACAAAAATTGCTAAATTTGTTGGATTTCATAACTTGGTTCAAAGAACTCATTAAAGTGGTCATATTGACCAAAGTAGGGTAATAAATTTTGGATACAAATTATAAATTTAGAAGTTTTATGTTTTTAGATATTAATGTAACTTTTGTGTTTTTTTAGTGCTTTAAAGACCTGTACGTTACAGAATTCAACAAACCATTCCTGCTCGAGCATTGTTAGAAAATACTGAAGTATGGAAGCAAATGAATTGAGAATATATCAAATAGTAATAAAAAGCAAAAGACTTACTCAAGTGAAAGTCCCGCTTCATCTTCCACTGCAAGTGCAAATTGTGTTAATTTAGGAGATGATCATGAAATTGGTATAAGACAAGAAATGCAACTAAACGGAAAATCCTACAAGTCGAAGGTAATAAATCCACAGACATCATAGATGCTACAAAAATGTTAGATAAATTTCGAGAAGATAGGCTGATAATTAAAGAGAGTATAGCTGAATGAGATCAAAAGGCATTAGAGCAACATAAAGATATGGTACAAATAAAAAATACAAATTAAAAATGGAGAATTTTTTTTACGAGGAACACATAATAAATAAATGGACACTTGTAATATGGATCCCATCACTAATCAATACTTTCATGGTCTAAAAATGGAAACCATTACATAGAAGGATTTTAATTTGTAAGTTATTTTTTATATTCAATAATGTAGTTATGTAGTCTATGTTGGTCACATATCACTACTATTCAATTTTAAATTAGCATTATGCATTTTTAATGTTATCTGATGAGAACCTCACCAAGAATTAGTGAGACCCGACAATAATTTAGGGTTTATTTGCGAAGATCGAACTAAATTCAGATTTATAAATGAAAAATAAGGACACGAAAAAATATAGAAAATTGATAGATTACCATGACCCGACGTTTAAGAATGAAATGCAAACAAAAGGTATAAGAAAATCCTTGGCCCAATGATTTTAAAAGAATAACGAACCAAAGAGATTGAACGCCATAGAAAAACTTGATAAGTTCAGAAAAGTTCTTTAAAGAACTTAAGAGAAAACTCTCACAATTGTATTAATCAAATAAATAGTTGTGTGTAATTCGCAGACCTACAGAGCCTATTAAATAGGTAGCTAAGAGAATAAGAAAAGAAACCCTAATTTGTCATGGAAAATTAGCAGGCCTACTTGAAGAAAAAGGAAACCCTATTGTCCAAGACTAAACAATGAATAAGGAACCTTC
This sequence comes from Eucommia ulmoides, assembly GCA_016647705.1. Taxonomy (NCBI): domain Eukaryota; kingdom Viridiplantae; phylum Streptophyta; class Magnoliopsida; order Garryales; family Eucommiaceae; genus Eucommia; species Eucommia ulmoides. Next base: position 36,632,621 of record CM028340.1, read on the forward strand.
CTAACATGCCATACACTCTTATTTGGAAAAGAAAAAGATTACTTGGCAATTATGCCTTACAAATCAGCCTAAAAAGAATAAAAGGACTTAAAATAATAAAATTATTAAACTAAATTCGTGGCCCCTCATGCCTTAGCCCATTCAAGTTCAATCTTCTTTCCACTCGTGGACTTTGATGAGGTGGATTAGGCCCTAATCGTCATTTGGGCCTAATTTGGGCTTTACTATTGTAGACTTAGCCCAAATCTCTTGAATTGATCCATTAAGCGCTTTTTTGAATCTTTTAGTTATTGCCATTGTTATTGGGCCGAATGGAACATACAATGGATCATTTGGTCCAGCTGATATATTCTTATCATTCATTCTTTCTTGAAAATGATTTATCCTAAAATCTTCACCTACACCAAAAGGAGATAAGTCAGACACTTTAAATGTAACACTTACATTAAACTCACTTGGAAGGTCCAACTTGTAAGCGTTGTCATTTATCCGTTCTATTACTTGAAAAATGCCATATTCCCTTGGAAGTAACTTAGAATACCTTTTCTTGGGAAACCGTTCCTTCCTTATATCCAACCGAACCCAATCACCAGGTTTAAATACAACCTTCTTGTGCCCCTTGTTAGTTTGGTTGACATATTGCTCAGTTCGCCCCTAAATATTTTGTCGGGCCTTTTCATGGATTTACTTAACAAAATTATTCTTTTTGTTTTTTGTCATCTAAGTTGACATAATCATTCATAGGAAATGGAGTTAAACCGAAAGGAGTCCATGAATTAAAACCATACACAATTTCAAGCGGTGAAAACTTAGTTGCAGAATGCACACTCCTATTATATGCTAACTCTACATGCGACAAACAATCTTTCCATGTTTTCAAATTCTCTTGTATTATAGCATACAATAAAGTATATAAAGTCTTATTAACTACTTCAGTTTGACCATCAGTTTGTGGGTGACAAGTAGTAGAAAATAAAAGTTTAGTTCAGAGCTTACCCCACAAAGACTTCTAAAAATAGTTTAAGAACTTAGCATCTCTATCCAAAACAATAGTCTTAGGTAGGCATGCAATAGAACTATTTCCTTGAAGAACAAATCAACAACATGTGATGCATAATCGATTTTATGACATGGAATAAAATAAGCCATCTTAGAAAACCTATCTACAACCACATATATAGAATCTTGACTTCTCTTTGCCCTAGGTAAACCTAATACAAAATCCATAGAAATATCAATCCAAGGTTCACTAGGTATAGGCAAAATAGTCTATAAACCATGAAATTTAACCTTAGACTTAGTTTGTCTACAAATAATACATTTCTCACAAATTCTCTCTATTTCACATTTCATATGAGGCCAAAAGAAGTGTTCATACACAACATCTAAAGTCTTATATATACTAAAGTGCCCAATTAAACCACTCCCATGAAGTTCTCTAACAAGAAAGTCACGTAATGAACATTTAGGAACACAATTTATTTTCTCTAAATAAAAACTCATTATGCCTAAAACCAAGCAATTTTGTATTTAAGGTAGAAAGTAAGGCATACCTTCTAGATAACGCATCCGCCAGAACATTTTCCTTACCTTACTTGTACTTGATCACATAAAGAAACATTTCAATGAACTCTACCCATTTGGCATGTCATTTGTTCAGATTCTGTTGACCCTTCAGATGTTTCAATGATTCATAATCAGTGTGAATCACAAATTCTTTTGGCCAAAGATATTGTTGCCAAGACTCCAACGCCCTAACCAACACATACATTTCTTTGTCATTTGTAGGGTAATTTAAGACTGCCCCACTTAGTTTTTCACTAAAGTTGGCAAAGGGACGCTGATGAGTGGTTTATTGACCAACAAATTAAGTATTTTTTTTATTCAAATATTTGTGTGTTTTCAAGCATCTTTGTTAGTTTAATATGTTTTTTTTTTAATTGTTTTGTGGGTTTATAAATAAATGGGAAATAAGATGCAAATTGGTTCAGGTGCAGTAACTTCAATTCTATTTTTGACAATGATGCAATTCGATGTTAGAATATCTCAAAACATGGAAGTTATATATATATATATATATATATATATATATATATATCTTATCTTTCCATAGGTTTTTGAATCACCTTAATTGGAGTTTGGACGAGAAATATAAGGTGAAAATACAAATCAGGTGCCAGACACTGACTATATATCGCTGTAGTAAGAATTTATCTCGCTGCAGTGATGGTCCTTTAGTGTGTTTATTACCCCCTGATCACTACAGCGATTGTCGTCTCGCTATAGAGACCAGGCACCAGCTGACAACGATATTTTCAGATATTTTTGAGATATTTTGCATTTCTATTGATTCTCACTCATTTCCACTCATACCTAGACATTTTTGGGAGTTTTTTGGAGCTTCAATATCAGACCAAGAAGAGGAGAACACCATTAGAGAAGAGGGAACATGATCGGAGTGGATTTTTTTAGTGACGTGGAATCATCAATTCTTAAGATATCGGCTATTCTCCCTTGTTTCTCTCTTTATTTCCTAAATCTTGTTAGTTGTTAGATCATGTATAGCTCATTTTTAGTTGAATATTTGGTTATGGCCATGAACTAAATGTTTATTATTTAGGGATTGATGTAGTTCACGAGTATGTTGTTTGAGTAAATCTTTGTTTCGTTAATAGTTATTCATCCATATTCGATTGTGTTTACCATTCTATTAATTCTATTTTATGATTGTTATGATATTGTGGTTGATAGGTGTGAAAAACATATCTATTTCTAAACCGGATTTGTTAGTTTTCAAGCATTTTAGTTATATTTAATTGTGTTTTAGTATGTTTTAGTGTAGAACAGGGAAAGGACATCAAAGGGAGAGAAACAAGTGAAAATGGTGGAGAAACAGTGAAGTAAATGTGCAAAACAGGGTTTTGGTGAATGAAGATCATCGCCTAGGCGGAAGTTCCACCGCTTAGGCGGAAAAGAGACAGAATGTTGGAGTGCTGATGGGCTAAACCACTGCCTAGGCGAGAAAAGATCAGAATGATATGCCAGCCACCACCTAGGCGAGAAAAGATTATAATGATATGCCAGCAGCTACCGCCTAGGCGGAAAAACCACCGCCTAGGCGAAGATCCGATAGAAACTTAACCGACTTAAGTCCACCGCCTAAGCAGTGAACCATTGCTTAGGCGGTGACACTCTACACAAAAATATCTATTTTAAGATATTTTGAAGATATTTCCAAACCTTACCTATTTAACCCTTTTCTCCACCAAACCTCAAAAAACCTGAGATATGAGATGAGGCTCCGATTGACATCTTGAGAGATCTTCTTCCACCTTAGTTAGGTTTAGGTAATTTAGGAACTAGATTAGATTAGTTTAGGAGGTGTTCTTGGCCAATCCTTGAAGAATTAGAAGAGGAAGCTCGGGAGGACTGTTCTTTGGCAAAAGTGGACTACTCCACTTTGAGATTTGGCTTTTCTTCCCTTGTTTCCATCTTTGTATTTAATTTTTATAATTTATGATTATGATCTCCTCTTGATTTAATGTTTTATTGGCTAAGAACATGTTAGTGTAATTTAGAGATTAGTTAGGGAAAGGTGTAGTTGTGTAAATACTCGTTTGATTTAATATATGTTTCTTTAACGGTTGTTGCTTTTAAGTCCGATTGTGTTTATCATTTGATGATGATCTTAATATGCTTGTAATGGTATTAGGGTTGGATTTGAGAATCTAGGGTTTGACACTCGGGAGAGGTAACCCTGGATTCGGACTAGGGTAAACACATCGTTATGACCTAACGACCCGGGAGGGCGTTAGTTAGTGTGCAATCGATGACATTGGGTCGAGACTCACGTGACCTAGAGTCGTTAAGACATTGAAGGGGACCTCTTCGTCGACATGAAGTCGCGTATTCCCTTGTCTTACACTCAGAAGAGGTGGCGGAGGAGTTTACGAACCGAGATTATCGGATACCTAAACTCCGTTATTGTTAACTAAACGAAATCAAACGTGTATTAAGTGAACGAAATCAATTCCTAATTAATCAACCTAGTTAGAATTAACCCACTAATTGTACTTTAGCTTAGTTTAATTTCAATTCATGTCTTCCATCGTCAGGATAACACGAGACTACGTCAATTGTGGTATTCAATTCAATTATTCACACTTTTCTTTGTGGGAACGATATCCGATCTTCAAAGATCCACTATATTAAAACTTTAGACCTCGTATACTTGCGAGCGTAAGTAGGCGTGCACAAATGCGCCCCTACCAAGTTTTTGGGGCCGTTGCCGGGGATTAGTGTGAATTTTATTTGAATACTGCAAAAGAAACGCGGTAACAACTCAGAACTTAAGTTTTAAATAGGAAAAGAAAATGTATCGTATCCTAGTTCTGTCAACACACCAAGTTTTTGGCGTTGTTGACGTGGAATTAGTGTGAATTCTAAGTTGATATTGCGACTAAGTAGTCGAGTGTTAATCCTGACATTTATTTTTGTTTTGTTTTTAATTTAAATTTTTGTTTCATTGTGTTAATGAGATCAAGCAGTGTGAGAAACAATGAAGAAGATTGGAATTCTTAATTCTCAATCCCAAGATGGAGCTTATTGCAAATGATAAGGACTGAGAGGAGAAGCTAACTTCAAGCCATGATCTTGATCCAACTGAGCATTTGAGCCCAAATTTCTTGTCTATGGGGAATTTTGGTGAAAAATACTTAATAACACGAAAGTCCAGCTGGGGACGATAACTAAAGCGCTATTGTTTTGAAATGAAACTTAGGGTATCAAATTACCTAATTTTTGTTACTATTTATTTGATTATTTATTCTTTTTGGAAGCCAGCATGGCTTCGGAACGTGTTCAGGAGTGAATTTAGGAGTGTGGACGCTTGGGGAAGTGTTTCAAGTTTAAACACGTTAAACAAGCGAATTGAAAACGTAAGGGGTGGAGCCGTATTTTGAAAATTTAATAAAAACATGAAAGTAGGAGCTACAGGCCCACCGCCTAAGCGGTGAACCATTGCTTAGGCGGTAAAAATACAGAGTGGGTATTTTTCAGCAAAAACGGCCCACCGCCTAAGCGGTGAACCAGCGCTTAGGAGGTAAAAATACAGGATACAGCAAATTTTGAAAATACGCTCCACCACCTAGGCGGATTAGCAGCAGAATAAAATATTTTCATACAGGTGGAATTTTGCTTAGGCGGAAAAACCACCGCCTAGGCGGAATTTCGTTAGAAGGTTTGATTTTAAAGAAAAGGGCTCGACCGCCTAAGCGGTGGACCTTCTGCAGTTAAATAGCCCCCGTTCGTTCAAAATTGCAAATCGCAAGGCTTTTTCCCCCCAAAACCTCCATTTTCTCTTTGAAACCTCACTCCCAAACCATTCCAATACTCAAAAATCATCCTTCCATTACCAAAATTTGTGATTTCCACCACAAATCAATTTTCAACCCCATTTTCGAGATTTTCTTTATCACTTTGGGATTTTGGTTTGATTTTTGGTGATAACTTAATTTCTATGGATTATTAAATTGTGTGAAACAAAATTGCATGCTACATTGTTCATATTTTGTTGAAACGTTGTCATTAGTGTGTGCGCTAGATCAAATCCACAGGTTCATGTGTGACCGCTTCGGTATTGCCACCGCACTTTTTGCAACTGCCACAATTTCCATTTTGACTTGATAGTGGTGGAGAGGAATTTCCTGTCAGGTAAACGGTAGGGAATAAATCTTATTCCCTAGGTATGTGTTCAACCCATTTTGTATGCGTTAATGCTATATGTTAATTGGGTTCGCCCATAGTGGAACACGTCTTTTGTTCAAACATGATTTGGTATGGAATGGATGATTAGTTTAGTGAATGTTCATCCGTTTTGATTTTTTGTAGAAAATGATGAACCATAATTTTTTTTTGATGTACAAATCTATGTTTATGTATGTATTTTATTATGAATGTTTTAGTTTTTAAATTTTTAGTTTAGTTAGTTTATTTTTTGTTTTTTACATGAGTAGTGTTAGATTAATTTATGTATGTTAGTATTAGATTTAGTTTAGATTTGTGTATGTATAAAGTTGTGTTGCATGCTCACATGTGAGTTCATTTGGGCCAAGACCCGAAGATGAGAATTATCCCTTAATTGCATATTAAGGTCGGGGGTAATACCTTCCTTGTGTGTTTTGTGTGCTTAACATGTCGATTGGGTAAAAATTATCTCGATCCGAAAATTGCACGACATTTGAACTCACTGAATAATTATCTGAACGATTAGACGTTGATTATTCGATATTAAGCTCATGATAAAAAAGGAGGAAACTAGAACTTGATTTGGGGAAAACTTGAGGCGGAATCCTAGGTAAGGTAATTCCGGAGACGTGATTTAGGCCGTCAATTTTTCGTTTGAACCGTTGTAGCTAACCCGAAAATGTTAATTTCCTATTTCCCCTGTCGAAGCCGATAACGTAATCAATTCTAAAAACTTTCAAATCCTGCTTTTAATTAATTTTTTCCTAACCCAAGGTCGCTAAGCCTAATTTTAAAAATTGAGCGAAATCAAGTGAGCGGTCGGGTTTTCGATAATTTTTTATTGATTTGATATTAGTGTATTCACTTGTCACTTTTGGGGGTGTGTTTCTATCATTTCTTTTTACATATTCCTAAAATTTTATAAATTCGAATAAGTTTGGAGGTGTGTTTCTCTAACTTCTTTTTGCACTCTCCTAAAACTGTAATCATTCGAATTAAATTAGGAATATGTTTTAAAAAAAAAAAACAAAACGTGAATATAGTTTTTCATTTTCTTTTCTTTCGACAAGTGAATACAAGGCTCTTCATTTCTTATTCAGAGTTGTACTTTAAATATGGGGTCATGAGAGAGGATAACGACAAGCGATTTTACCTCAAGTATCGATCGATTAAACCAATTTGCTATTTTTATTCCAGTGATACCCGTGGTCGTTCTCCAAAGCCAAACCAAGCCCTATTGATATCTGTGTATATCTGAACCTACATTAGTGGATAGTAGACTCCAATCAAGCGTATGGTTTTCCTGAATCCTTCAACGGTTTAAATTATGAGCTTAACGATTGAATAATCGAATCCGGTAATTGACTAGTTATACATTTGAGTTCTCACACACACACTTCAAATGGATCTAGAATGGTTTTTATTGATATTGATTATTGAAATTATAGAACACCACTTGGTGTGGGTTACTTCCCGAACTTGATCCGATTTAGGGATGTTGAGGGATGAACAAATTGGACATTTCCATTGAACTTTATATTTACATGCATATACTTCTTTCGTGATTAGTTTAATTTTTCATTTTAGTTGGTTAGTTCGTTAGTTAGTTTAATTTAGTGTTAGTGTTTTGCTCGAGGACTAGCAAAATTCTAAATTTGGGAGTATTGATAGGTGTGAAAAACCTATCTATTTCTAAACCGGATTTGTTAGTTTTCAAGCATTTTAGTTATATTTATTATTGTTTTAGTGTTTTTTAGTGTAGAACAGGGAAAGGATGTCAAAGGGCAAGAAACAAGTGAAAACGGTGGAGAAACGGTAAAGTAAATGTGCAAAACAGGGTTTCGGTGAATGAAGATCAGCGCCTAGGCGAAAGTTCCACCGCCTAGGCGGAAAAGAGGCAGAATGTTGGAGTGCTGATGGGCTGAACCACTGCCTAGGCGAGAAAACTACCGCCTAGGCGCGAAAATATCAGAATGATATGCCAGCAGCTACCGCTTAGGCGGAGAAACCACCGCCTAGGCGAAGATCCGACAAAAACTTAACCGACTTAAGTCCACCGCCTAAGCGGTGAACCACCGCTTAGGTGGTGACACTCTACACAGAAATATCTATTTTCAGATATTTTGAAGATATTTCCAAACCTTACCTATTTAACCCTTTTATCCACCAAACCTCAAAAACCAAAAGACGTGAGAGGAGGCTCCGGTTGACATCTTGAGAGCTCTCCTTCCACCTTAGTTAGGTTTAGGTAATTTAGGAAGTATATTAGATTAGTTTAGGAGGTGTTCTTGGCCAATCCTTGAAGAGCTAAAAGAGGAAGTTCATCAACGGAGAAGAAGAAGCTCAGGAGGATTGTTCTTTGGCGAAAGTGGACTACTCTATTTTGAGATTTGGGTTTTCTTCCATTGTTTCCGTCTTTATATTTAATGTTTATTGTTGATGATGATGATCTCCTCTTGATTTAATGTTGTATTGGCTAAGAACATGTTAGTGTAATTTAGAGATTAGTTAGGGAAAGGTGTAGTTGTGTAAATACTCGTTTGGTTTAATATATGTTTCTTTAACGGTTGTTGCTTTTAAGTCCAATTGTGTTTGTCATTTGATGACGATCTTAATATGCTTGTAACGGTGTTAGGGTTGGATTTCAGAATATAGGGTTTGACAATCGGGAGAGGTAACCCTGGATTCGGACTAGGGTAAACACATTGTTGCGACCTAACGACCCGGGAGGGCATTTGTTAGTGTGCAATCGATGACGTTGGGTCAAGACTCAAGTGGCCTAGAGTCGTTAAGACATTGAGAGGGACCTCTTCGTCCACACGAAGTCGCATATTCCCTTGTCTTACACTCGAAAGAGGTGGCGAAGGAGTTTACGAACCGAGATTGTCGGATACCTAAACTCCATTATTGTTAACCGAACGAATTCAAATGTGTATTAAGTGAACGAAATAAATCCCTAATTAATCAACCTAGTTAGAATTAACCCACTAATTGTAGTTTAGCTTAGTTTAATTTCAATTCACGTCTTTCGTCGTCAGGATAACACGAGACTACGTCAATTGCGGTATTCAATTAAATTATTCACACTTTTCTCTGTGGGAACGATATCCGATCTTCAAATATATACTATATTAAAACTTTAGAACTTGTATACTTGCGAGCGTAAGTAGGCGTGCCCAAATGTGCCCCTACCAAGTTTTGGGTCGATTTGAGAATACGGGGTTTAACACTCGGAAGAGGTAACCCTGGATTCGGACTAGGGTTTAAACACAACATGACGTTCTAATGTTTTGAGAGATTATTAGATCGTGTGCAATCCATGAGGTTCGGGAAATACTCACGTAATCGTTTAGACACTAGATAGGGATATCGGTGTTGACGTGATTGCATATTCACTCACTTTACACTTGGGAGAGGTAGTAATTAAGTTTTAGACACCTAGATTGTTGGATAGATTAATGACAGTTAGTGTAAACTAGATTAAATCAAGCACGTATAAGTAAACGAATTTAATCCCTACATAATCTATTCCAATATAATTAATTCCTAGTATTGTAGTTTAATTAGTTATTATTTTAGTTTAGTTTAGTTTAGTTGTTTTTATAAAAAACCTAAAATTCGATCGCCTAAATAAAGTTAGGTTATGATAATCATGGTACTTAACGACGATTTAAACCAATTCTTGTAGATACGACAACCCTACTCATCACTATTGTATTAAAACTTGACCTCGTGCACTTGCGAGTAATTCAAAGCAATTAAAATATCGCCAACTGATGCCCTTCCTGCATTAGAACCGCTCCAATACCTATTCCTGAAGCATCACATTCAATCTCAAAAGTTTTTGTAAAGTTAGGTAAAGCAAGCAAATGTGCATTAGTCAATCTTTCTTTAATAAAATTAAATGTCGTTTCTTGTTCATCACCCTACTTTGAACCCATATTCTTTTTGATAACTTCAGTTAAAGATGTGGCTAGGCTACTAAAATCTTTTACAAACCTCCTGTAAAAGTTAGCCAGTCCATGGAAACTTCTCACCTATCTGACATTTGTAGGTTTCGGCTACTCCTTGATTATCTTAATCGTTTCCTCATCTACCTCAATTCCCTTGGTACTGACGACAAAACCAAGAAATACAAGCTTATGCATGCAAAACATAAGCTTTTTGAGGTTACCAATGATTTTTCTTTTCTCAAAACAACTAAAACATGTTCTAAATGTTCAACATGCTCATCTAAATTTTTGTTATAAACTAGAATGTCATCAAAATATACAACCACAAATTTGCTAATAAAACACGCAAAACATGGTTCATTAATCTCATGAATGTACTAGGTGAATGGGTTAACCCGAAAGGCATAACCAACCACTCATATAAATCATATTTTGTTTTGAATGGTGTTTTCTTCTCATCACCTTCCCTCATCCAAATATGATGATATCCGCTTTTAAGATTAATTTTAGTAAACACACAAGAATCATGCAATTCATCAAGCATATCATCTAATCGAGGGATGGAATGTTGATACTTTATCGTGATATTGTTGATGACGCAATAATCCACACACATTCTCCACGTACCTTCTTTCTTAGGTACAAGCAATATGGGAACCACACAACGGCTCATGCTTTCACGTACATACCCTTTCTCCATAAGCTCACTAACTTATCTTCAAAGCTCCTTTATTTTCTTGGGATTACTTTTTATATGCAGGTCTATTTGGAAGGATGCTCTAGGTACGAAATCAATTTGGTGCTCAATTCCTCTTATTGGTGGTGAACCATTAGGCACTTATTTGAGAAACACATCATTAAAGTAAAAGAGAAAAAAACAACACTAGAAAGATAAGAGTTAAGATCGTTAGTGGTAAAACAAACCTCTTTGTACAAAAGTACAATCGAAGGCTGGTTTGAAAACAAAATGTTTTTCATCTTACTCTCTCTCGCTTAAAAATTCACTTGTTTCCTCTCTTATTTTCCCTTACCTTTTAATTTTTCTCACTTTTTTTTTTCTTTCTCTCACTCTATTTTTTATTTTCTCTCTCTTTTTAACCTCACTTGATCATCATACACATGCCTTGGCGTTAAGGGTTACAAGAGTAATTAGCTTTTTATTAAGTACTAAAGAGTAACTATTTGGTATAACCATCATGAGTTACTTGCCGATCAAATTGCCATGATCTTTCCAAAAGTATATGACCCGTATGCATTGGAACCACATCACAAAATACCTTATCTATGTACCTCCCAATCGAGAACGATACGAGCACCTGTTTATTCACTTTAATTTCTCCACAATCATTCAACCATTGTAACTTATATGGCCTAGGATGTTTTAAAGTTGGAAAATTCATCTTCTCCATGAAAATAGTGCTAGCCATATTAGTACAACTCCCCCCCCAATCAATAATCATGCTACATACCTTATCATTGACATGATATCTAGTATGAAAGATGTTCTCACGTTGTATCGTCTCATCTTCTTTGACTGTAAACTAAGAGCTCTTCTTGTAACCAGAATCGCTCTATCAACTAGGTATTCAACATCACTTGTATCCTCCAAAGGTGGTGTCTAATCATCATTCGTCTCATCTTCGGTCTTAATACCTCCATCATCCCTCAAAATCATCACTCTTTTGTTTGGACTTTGGGATACAATATGACCTGTTCCCAAACACTTAAAGCATTTAATTTCTCTATTTCTAGAAGGTTGGGAATCGGTCTTACCTTGGTTTAGTGTAACTCCGGCTTTGTAAATTTTTTAGGGTTCGGCCTTGGGCTGAAAATTAGGCTTTCCATCCTTCTTGCTCCAATTTGGTTTTGAAGAAGAAGAAGAACTCGATTGCTGCCCAACTCATGCGGAACTGTTACGCTTCAATTGTTGCTCTACTTTAATGGCCATGTGCTCCATGTCACTTAACTCAACATAATACTGAAACTCCACCACATTTGCAATGTCACACTTTAGCCTGATTAGAAACCTAGTCATAGTGGCTTCTCGGTCCTCTTCCATATTGGCTCGAACCATGGCTGTCTCCATATCTTTGTAGTAATCTTCCATACTTCTAGTCCCTTGTGTAAGACTTTTCAACTTCTGGAACAAGTCTCTATAGTAGTGACTTGGAATGAATCGCCTCTTCATAGTAACTTTCATCTCCTCCTTTGTCGCGATAAGTCTTTCTCCATTCCTCCTCCTACTCAAGGTAAGTTGATCCCGCCATAGAATAGCATAATCAGTGAATTCTATGGAAGCCAACTTCATCTTCTTTAACTCGGAGTAGTTGTGACAATAAAACACCAGCTCTATTATCTATTCCCACTCCAAATAAGTTTCAGGATCGTTTTTGCCTTAGAAAGATGAAATGTTCACCTTGATTATTCCTAAGTTATTATCAATCCTCTCCCCATACCGATCATCTCTATTCCCATATCCATGCCTAAATTTTCCCAAGCTCGCATTAGAGATGCAATTATCTTCATCTAGGTCATCCCCATAATCATCTTTATAGTCAAACCTAAGCCGATTCTCACTCTTCGTTGTACATTAGGAGCTTTAGGTAACTGTCTCTTTTGTAAACTAGACTCAACTTTCTCTAGTCGGTTATGCACTTCATCAAACTGCGAGTTCAACCGTTCAAACTTTTGCTCCAAGGCCTTGTAGAAAAGTTTGAAGTCTATATTTTCAGTGCATCATTGAATGAGCCTTTGTTTGTTTCTTGAGACATGTTTAAGGACCTACAAAAAAATGTTAGCAAACCTCGCAAACACTCCCTCACGTGTTTCCCTCAAGATTGATGGCACTCACACTCGTGTTTTACACAAATTCAGCTTTTACCCTCTTATGAGCTCACACTCTCCTACCTTTTTTTCACTTTTAGTTTACTCGTTTAGTTTTTTATTGAATTTAACCAACCTCAATCAGAAATTTCTCATGACAATCCAAACTCAACATATCGATTCACTAAGAATTAGATTTAGAACAAAAGCAAAGTGAACAAGATGAACACAAAAGATAAGCTTATGAATAGAACAAGAAGAATTTAAATCTCAATATGGCTGTTGGATTTTTTTTTTTTTTTTTTTTTTGAACTCTGTTTCTTTTTGTTTTTGTGTATTTTTCTTTTTTCATTTCTATTTTTTATTTTTTTGTTTTTGTTTTTTTCTTGAAAATCGGCAACTTTAAAACGAGATTTGACCAATGATGAAGATGCACCGCATTATTTTTTTTATCAAAATTTGAGCAGATTTGATTAGAACGAAAAATGCATAGTACTTGAAACATCAAACCAAATTTGATGATATAATTCAGTCAAGAACAAAAAATTAAGAAAGAATAGATATCGATGAACGAAAAAGAAAATGATATATGAAACCTGATTTAGAACCTTACTCTGATACCAAATGATGTGAATCTCACAAGAATTAGTGAGACCCAAACCAATTTAGGGTTTCTTCACGAGGATCGAACTAAATTCAGATTTATAAATGGAAAATAAGAACATGAAAAATATAGAAAATTGATATCTTACCTTGACCTGATGTTTATGAATGAAATACAAACCAAAGGTATAGGAGAATCGTTGACCCAATGATTATAAAAGAATTACGAACCAAAGAGATTGAACTCCATGTGAGAACTTGATAAGTTCAGAAAAGTTCTTTGAAGAACTTAAGAGAAAACTCTCACAATTATATTAATCAAATAAAAATTTGTGTGTAATTCGCAGGTCTACAGAGTCCCTTTAATAGGAGGCCAAGAGAACAAAAAAAAAACCCTAATTTGTCATGGGAAATTCGCAAGCCTACATGAAGGAAAAAGAAACCCTAATGTCTAAGACTAAACAATGAATAAGGAAGTTTCCTAACTTGCCTTATACTCCTAGTTGGAAAAGGAAAAGATTACTGGGCAATCATGCCTTACAAATTAGCCTAAAATGAATACACGGACTGAAAATAATAAAAAAATTAAACTAAATTCGTGGCCCCTCATGCCTTGACCCATTCAAGTTTAATCTTCTTTCCACTAGCGGGCCTTGATGAGATGGACTAGGCCCTGATCATCATTTGGGCCTAATTTGGGCTTCAATATTGTAGGCTCAATCCAAATCTCTTGAATTAATCCATTACGTGCTTCTTTGAATCTTTTAGCTCTTGCCCTTGTTATTGGGCGAACTTAAACATACAATGGATCCCTAAGTGCAACTAATATATTCTCATCATTATCCTTTTCATTTTAAAATTTTCAATCAATGTATTCATCAAATTCAAATTAGTTAGGTTAGCAAGGGAGATGCCTCTTTCCTTGTAAGTCATGGTTTGACTCTCTTAGGGAGCACTGGTAGAGGAATATTATGTCGCTACTTTCACCGCAAGTGTACGGGTCAAGTTTCAGTAAAGTGGGATGAGTAAGGGTTGTCATATCCACAGGGATTGGATTAGATTGTTGCTAAGTACCGCAATTGTCATAACCTAACTTTATCTAGGCGACTCAAATGTAGTTTTTGTTAATAAAACATACTCAACTAAATTAATTACTATAATACTAATATGACCTTTAAGGGATTATATTGTCTAGGGATTAACTTTGTTCACTTAAACATGTTCGATTCAATCTAATTTTCATTAACGACATTCAAACTATCCGACAATCTAGGTATAGAATTCTCACTCACTACCTCTACCGAGTGTAAAGTGAATGAATATGCAACTTCACGTCAATGCCGACGTCCCTGTCTAGCATTTATATAACACTGATCACATGAGTCTCGCCCCAACCTCATGGATTGCATACTTTCTAATACTTTCCCGAGTTATTAGATCGTCACGTTGTGTTTAAACCCTAGTCCGAATTCGGGGTTACCTCTCTCAAATGTCCAATCCCGTATTCTCAAACCAACCACAATACCATAACAATCATATAATGATTGTAATAAAAAGGTAAACATAATCGACTATGGATGAAAACCGATAAAAAAATAAAGATGAAACAAGCAACGTTTTCATAAACAAATCACTCCCTAGACAATATATGTTTATCTACACATGTCCATAGCCCTATATTCAACAATACACAAGCTAAACATAAACAAAACTATCAACCAAAACTAAGAAATAAAGAGAAACAAGGAGACTAGCCGTTATCCGAAGAACCGATGCTAAAACCGCTCCGAGATTGTTTCCTCTTCTCGGATTTGTGATCTTCTCTTGGTTGATAGGCCTTGGAGCTCTCAAGGAGGTCCCAAAAATGTTCTCAATGTGTTGGGAAGAAGGGAGGATATTAAGGGATAAAAAATATCTAGAAAATATCCCAAACTATCTAAAACATCTGGTGGCGGACTGTTACAGCGGTGGGAAGTTAATAGGCTTTTTGATGGGTAACCACTACAACAGTAGTCAAGTAGAAGGTTCTGTTTGTTTCACTACTGCAACGGTGGGCTTGCAGTCCTCTACTTACTTTTTAACTTGTTTTTCCACCGTTCTTCCACTAAATTGCTCGTTTATCGACCATTTTCATCCCTTTTCATCCCAAACACCAGTTTTACATACAAACAAATAGAAATGAATTAAAACATGTTAAAACATTATAATAAAACTCGAAAACTACTGAAATCGATTTGAAAATATATAGATAAATTCCACCTATCAAATACCCCCAAACTTAGAATTTTTCTAGTCATCGAGCAAAACAGTCACACTAAAATAAACAAACACAATTAATTAACTAACACAAATACTATAAATGAATAAAAACACAAACAACGACATGCGAGTTTTGAATTTAACTATTCCGACCAAAATGTTTTCCTTCAACGGCCCCCAATTATATTGCGTTCAGGAGTAAAATGCACCATGTGATGTTCTAGAATTTCAACATTTGATAATGGTAAACGGCATTCTAGATCCTGCTTAAGTGTGTGTGCGAAAACTCAATTATATAACTATTGAAAGACCAGATTGGATTATCTACCAACGAAGCTCATGACTTATACCATAAAGGATTAGGATATCCATATGCCTATCGAAGTTCCAATCTCCACTAACGTAGGCTTGGAAATTCAAAAAGATCAATAGGACTTGGTTCAGTTTTCGAAAAATGGCCAAGGGTATATCGGGAATATAAAACAGGTTAAAGTTATTAAATAAACGATACCCAAGGCATAACACTGGGCACACAATCACTCTTGAACCCCATTAGATAAATTCGAAACAACCCTGAACATACATTTAAGAACTCCATACTCACTTGTCAAAAGAAACTATAATAGAACTATATTTACATATTTTGTTTTTCAAACCACACCCCCAAACTTATTCGATTGTTACAATTTCACGGTTGTGGTTGAAACAAAAGAAAAATGACAAGTGAGTACTCGAATACCGAACCAATGAAAAGTTCGCCCAAAACCCAACCGCTCACTTCAAGTAGCATAAACGAATACTAACTTTATTTCACTTAAATTGTGCCTTCGGTTTACCGACTTAGGTTTGGAAAAAGTTTTATCGGCCAGGGTATTTGTTACGTGTTTAGAATTGAAACGACTTATACGCTTCAACAGGCTAACGGGGGATAAACATATTATAGGGTAAGCTTCAAAGGATCAAGCAACAAAATGAATGCCTAAATCATGTCTCCTGAACTACCTAACCTAGGATTTGGCCTCAAGCTTCCCCCAATCAGGTTCTAGAATCCCTTAAATTGTCATGAATTTGGCTAATGAATAATTGGTCCTCAAATCAATTGGATAGCTATACATTGAGTATACGTGCTTGTGCAAATTAGGATCCACAATAACTTTTACCAAATCGACATGCCAAGCACACTGAACACACATGAATGGGCATTACCCTCGACCTCGAAAAACAACTAGGGGATAACATCATCATCAGGTAATGGCCCAGAAGAATGCAAAACTCAGTATACAACAACACATTTTAGAAACATAAACAAATTTACACTAAACTAAACAAACATGCATACATTAAACTAAAACTACACAACTACAAACAAGAACATATACTAAACATACTAATAATCCCCTCCCCCCAAACTTAAAACGGTCAGTGTCCACAATGACCCAATTATCGATCTCAACATTTAGCATGCATTATAGTGACGAAGGGAGTTTAGAACACGGACCGGGGAGGCGAGACAATCTTGCCTCCATGTGAAGTCGGCGGTGATAATCTAATTTATTTTGAAAACTTGAGTTGCCTCCCAAGAAACACTTGGTTTAATGTCCTCAGCTTGATATAGAGAAGCGCTCGTTAAAGAGCGGCTTTTGCCCATAGTAAGTGTTGTACAACACCACATATGGGTCTTGATTCAGAATGCAGACAAGCTTGGTAAAATATAGCATTGCTTGGCTTGAATTCTCAATAAGACTCGTCTCCGTCTCATATGCTCGGTTGGCCTGAATGAACGTTGCAAAAGGCGATGGAGGACAATTGAGCCACATTGGATCCTCATAGATTTGATCGTCTTGGATCGGTGGCGGCATCAATAGTTGGATCTCTAATAGTGAAGAATCACAATAGTCGATCCATGCTTGAGTTTTCATCTCATTCGAATCATCGTCATAGCATGAACTCAAGTTCCTCCCGCTCGGTTCCTCCTCGTGGCTTTCACAATTGGATGTGTCTTGTGTGTCTCTCAGTGCCATTTCTTCTTACTCACTCTCAATGAAACAAATAAGCTGACCGATTTGAGTCTTAAAAGACTTTACGGTCTCATCAATTTCAGCACAGGTTATCTCAATAGTGTCAAGACGAACCTCATGCTCATTGAGATGATCATTTGTTTCCCTCCAGAAAGCCTGAGTCTCCCCCATAAATTCAGCAAACATGGTTTCCAAGGCGGGGGAAGACTCCATATATTGGTTCGGGGTGTCAATCCATGACGCCAAAATAGTAAAACTATCCCCTAAGCTTTGGTAGCTTGTTGAATAATTCCAACAGTGAAAATCAAACTCCGCCATGTCTTCCAACAACCAATAGGTTTCGCCCGTGGTTAGTTGGTCGAAAGAAGTGGTACCATTTCCTCCTTTAACCCAATTTCTTACTGCGGCTTATAACCCATCGAGGAAGTTCAATAGTTGACACTCTCTCCGGAAACAATGGTTCATAAACCGAATAAGCAACTCCTTGTATCTATCCCAAGCACAATAAAACGGATTAGAATCTCATTGAAAGAAATACAATAATACTTGTTAATCTAACATCTTCAATTACTTTGCAAGATAAACAAAACTACAAACAAAAATTAAAAATAAAATAAAAGCCTAAATTAAAATCAAGTTACTTACTCACAATATCAATAACAATCTAAAAACCAATCCCCTGCAATGGCGTCAAAAACTTGGTAGCGGAATATTACATCACTACTTTTACCGCAAGTGTACGGGTCAAGTTTTAGTAAAGTGGGAAGAGTAAGGGTTGTCGTATCCCCAGGGATTGGATTAGATCATCCCATGATTATCATAACCTAACTTTATTTAGGTGACTCAAATGTAGTTTTTGTTAATAAAATATACTAAACTAAATTAATTACTATAGTACTAATATGATGTTTAAGGGATTATATTACCTAGGGATTAACTTTGTTTACTTAAATGTATTTAATTCAATCTAGTTTTCATTAATGATATTCAAACTATCCGACAATTTAGGTATAAAAATCTCACTCACTACCTCTCTCCAGTGTAAAGTGAATGAATATGTGACTTCGCGTCAATGCTGACATCCTTGTCTAGCGTCTATATGACACTGATCACATGAGTCTCACCCCAACCTCATAGATTTCATACTTTCTAATACTCTCCTGAGCTATTAGATCATCATATTATGTTTAAACCCTAGTTCGAATCCAGAGTTGCCTCTCCCGAGTGTCCAACCCCGTATTCTCAAACCAACCACAATACCATAACAAACATATAATGATTGTAATCAAATATAATCAAATATGGGTGAAACATTGAGAACAAAATAAAGATGAAACAAACAACGTTTTCATAAACAAATCACACCCTGGACAATATATGTTTTGCTAGACATGGTCATAGCCCTATATTCAATAATACACAAACTAAACATAAACAAAACTATCAACCAAAACTAATAAATAAAGAGAAACAAGGAGACTAGCCGTTATCTGAAGAACTGACGCTAAACTCGCTCCGAGATTATTTCCTTTGTTTGGATTTGTGATCTTCTCTTGGTTGATAGGCCTTGGAGCTCTCAAGGAGGTCCAAAAAACATTCTCAATGTGTTGGGAAGAAGGAAGGATATTAAGAGATAAAAAAATATCTAGAAAATATCCCAAAATATCTAAAACATCTAGGTCAGACCACTGCAGCAGTGGGAAGCATCGTTGCAGCGGTGGTCAAGCAGAAGGTTCTACTCGATTGATCACTACAGAGGTGGTTTCACTGGTACAGTAGTTGGCCTACAGTCCTGAACTTTCCTTTTAGCTTGTTTTTTCACCGTTCTTCTACTAACGTTCCATCGACGTTCCACTGAATTGCTCGTTTATCGACCGTTTTTATCCATTTTTTGTCTTAAACACCTATTTTACATACAAACAAATAAAAATGAATTAAAACATATTAAAACATTATAATAATACTCGAAAACTACTAAAATCGGTTTGGAAATATATAAATAAATTTCACCTATCAAGTACTTTGGAAATAAAATCTTGAATTTAAACCTGAATGCACCAGGATGATGTGGGAGAATGCACCCTTAAGATTGCTCGATAAGATGAATAGTCGACATGCGCGTAAAAAAAAAAGTTTGGTTTGACAAGAAAAGAAACAAAATACATCATTGATTAAATTTTTGTTTGGTTTTGTTGACTTACAAGAGAGAGATTATATACATAATTTATTAATTATTCTTCTTATTCGTCGTTAGATTCTTGTTTTTTGATATGGGAAGATTCCCATCCGTAACTGACATAGGCATTTAGCCATAAAAGGGGCAGACCGGGTATGAAACCTGACCCGAAATAGACAGACCCATCAGGGTGTCAACTTTGGCGATCCACTGAGCAAGCCTTGCAGCCCCATAAAGGGGCCCATATTTGGGTACACTCAAACCCACGGTGTCCAAGGCCAAGGAACGAATAGGTTAGCCTAACATGGACGTTTCTTCCATGCTTAAAGAGATAAGATGGATTGGCTGTAACGGCCCATATTTAATGGTGACCGTTATAGAGATCGCTCATGATATTATAGAGATGTTAGTTATCTTCTAAACCGTTAAGAGCGTATTATGGGAATTGGCGACCTCTCCAGAAGAACGACAACATATCTTTGAACCTATAAAAAGGGTATATATCACTGGTAATTAGAACGATTCAATCTGTGTATAACGTTTTCCATATACCAGATTAACTTATTCTTATGTCGAAGGTTCTTTGGTCGGCACCACACCGGTGTCCCCAATTAGAACTCATGGTTTTATAGGTAACAGGAGAAAGGTAAAGAGATTTCTAGTACATGTAAAGCTGTTACACGTGCTGGAGATTTTTTAGCAACATCATTTAGCGCCATCTATGGGAAACGCTAACATAAAAAGATTTCTCTCATGGCTATAAGAAAGTTACGAACAAGAGCGGAAAGAACAAGTCGAAGTAATGACTTATCACCACCATCTGATGCAGAAACTCCTGTAGAACCGCATGAGAAGGCTTAGGCTGATCCTCCACCAACCGTATTAAACACCAATGCAAAGATTAATTCTCTTACTACAAAGATGGCTAAGATGGTCGAGACAATAAGTACATAGCAAGGATAATTGCCGCCAGCAGGTCGCAATCCCCAGCAACTAACTATGAAGTTGGAGAGAAAGTAGGGTCTCCTGGTTATGCTAATCCTCAATCTTACGAGGCCCGACGAAATCCAGAAGATACAAGCCGTCAACTAGATAGAAGGATATACAGTCGAATTGAGACTATTGATTCACATAGATAGATCATAAGTAAAGTAAAACGAGCTCAACGTTTGGATGAACTAGACACGCTGTTGAAAGGCACTGAGATATCTTTCTCACCAGATATCCTTGTTGTCCTACTCTCAGAAAAATTTGATCCCACAAAGTTTGAGAAGCACGATGGGAGAGTAGATCCGGTGGATCATATTCGCTAGTTCAAGCACATAATAGATCTTTATCGTTCAAGTGACTCCACACTCTGCAGACCTTTCCCTACCACTTTGAAGGGCTCAGCCCTCGAATGGTTGCATAGACTCCCTCCAAACTCTATCACGTCATTTAAAGAGTTTTGAAAGATGTTTATCAACCGTTTCATAGCCTGTCAAAGGTTAATGAAGGTCCTGATTTTCTTCTCGCCTTGCGTCAAGAGAAAGGATAAACTTTGCGCTAGTGTATGAGCCTATTTAATGAAGAGTTAACGTGCATTGAGGGTTGTGATACCAACGTCATCATTAATGTGTTCATCTCAAGGTTACGTCCTGGTCTTTTTTAGGACTCTTTAACCAAGAAGAGTCCCCAGAGCATGTTAGAGTTGATAGAAAAAACCAAACCCTACATGAAATTGGAGGACATCAAGCTCACCAAAGAAGGCAGAGGATATTTCAAAGATCATACCAGATAGAGTGAGAAGGATTGCAGCAAGGCGAAATCCAGCATAGCAGATAGGCGTAAGAATCAAGCAAGGAGCTCGAATTCTAGATCAGAAGCTCGTTAAGAGCCAAATCTTCCTGGTGTGCGAATGCCGATCTCAAGAATTATGCATGAGATACGTGCATATGAAGTAATTCAGTGGCCTCCTAGGCAGACTACCAAATCCAACAGGAAGAACAAGTTTAAAGACTGTGATTTCCATAGGGATCATGGTCACAACACGGATGACTACTAGGATATCAAAAAGAAGATCAAGCATTTAGTTGACATGGGTCAACTACGTGATTACCTATAAGAATGCCCAAGGGATAAGAAATGACCCAGAAATAAGGGCTTACGCAAGGAACATCACGAAAAAGAACAGAAAAGAAGAGCATCCCAGAGAGAATCGTGAAGTAATTTTCGTGATAAATTCTGTTGGGCCAAGTACTGGAGAGTCCAGTCGAGAACAAAAAAATAATGTCCAAGAAGCAGCTTTGGAGTGATACTTCGGAGAGGCAATGACGGTAACAACGAATCCATGACCAATTATTACGTTTTCGGAGGAGGACTGCAAATGGATTGTTCACCCACACGAGAATGCCGTAGTCATTACTCTATGGATCTCTAGCTTTCAGGTAAGATGGATCCTGATTGATAATGGTAGTTCTGTTAATATTATCTTTATTAGTATTCTGAAGTAGATGGGAATACCAAGCTCGAACGTGAGTTCTACGCAAATCGTCATGGTGGGATTCAATGGTGACCTCACATCGCTATGTGGAAAGATAACTTTGTCCATCATCTATAATAAATAGGAACGGGGATACAAGAAAGCCACAGAGTTCATGGTAGTGGACTCGGCGTCACCCTACAATGCAATTCTTGGGCGTCCTTGGTTACATGTAATGAGGGCAGTTGCATCAACATACCACTAGTGTTAAGTACGCAAGGTCTAGTTCCGTGGTAGTGATAAGAGGTGACCAAGTGGCCTCGAGACAGTGTTTTGTTGTAGCAATGAAGGGTGGGGGTACGCCTTTATAGTAATCAAAGAAGGTCCAAAGAGTAGTTCTTCCAACAAGTTTAGCAGGAGAAATTGATGATTTCAGGGAACATGCAAGTGTAATCCAGCCTTCCAAACAAGTAAAACATATCATCTTTAAGAAATGGACTCAGAAGCTTATGATTGGAGAATCATTAAGCCAGACTAAAGCTAAAGAGATCAGTGAGCTGCTCCAGAAGAACTTGGATGTCTTCGCTTGGGCTCTTGAAGTTATGAAGGGAATTAGTCCAAACGTTGCGGTACATCACCTGGATATTTCTAGGTCGTACCCGCCTATCCAGCAAAAAGAAAGAACGTTCAGTCTCGAGAAAGAACAAGTGATTGAGGCCGAAGTGAAGAGATTGCTCTCTATTGGCTATATCAGAGAGGTGATGTACCGAAGGTGGCTGGCCAATCCAATTCTAGTAAAAAAGAAAAATGGAAAGTGGAGGATGTGAGTGGACTTCGCCGATCTTAATCAAGCATGCCTAAAAGACTACTATCCGATGCTAAGGATAAATCATATGGTCGATGCTGCAGTTGGGCACCAATGCTTGACCGTGATGGATACTTATGCAGGCTTTACTCAAATTTGTATGGATCAGTAGGATGAGGAAGGGACGTCATTCCTTACTCCAAAATGTACTTACTATTATAAAGTAATGTCGTTTGGTTTGAGAAATACAGGAGCTACTTACCAACGATTGGTGAACCGTATCTTCCAAGATCAGATTGGGGCCACCATGAAGGTCTATAGACGATATGCTCGTTAAAATCCCCAGGCATGAGGATCACCTTAGCCATGTAGTAGAGGCTTTTGCGGTTCTAAGAAAGTATAACATAAAGTTGAACCTTAAAAAGTGTGTTTTTGATGTCACATCTGGCAAGTTCTTGGGTTTTGTGGTTAACCAGTCCCGCATCATGGTAGATTCTGGGCAGATAGAAGCTGTAAAAAATTTAAATTCTCCTGCAACTATAAGAGAAGTCCAGGTGTTGACTGGTAGATTAGCGGCGCTGAACAGATTCATCTCAAAATTTACTAATAAGTGTGCTCATTTCTTCAAGATTTTGAGAGAAAATAAAACATTTCAGTGGGATGATGACTGTGAGTGCGCCCTTCAATCCATCAAAGAATACTTGGGCTCAGTGGGGACGTTGGCCAAAGCAAACCCAGGAGAAGAACTGAGCCTCTATTTGGCAGTAACACCTATAGTAGTGAGCGTTGCACTAGTCCAAGAACTCGAAAGATGGTAAAGACTGGTGTACTACATAGCCAAATCATTGGTTCCAGTAGCTCGTTATACGGAGTTGGAAAAGCTGGCTTTGGCTCTGGTAACTACAACACGGAAGCTTAAACCAAATTTTCAGGCATATGCGATTAATGTACTAACCACATACCCACTCCGAGCGGTAATGCATAGACAAGAAGCTTCTGGTCGCCTTATGAAATGGGCTATAGAACTAGGTGAATTCTTCATCAAGTGCAAGCCTATGGCAGCAATCAAAGGACAAGCTTTGGCTGACTTTATTGTTGAACTAACCCCTCTATTGAACCAAGAAGAGACTTCCCTATCCCTTGCTCTAGGGATGTTATGGGTTGATGGAGCTTCAAATATGAAGGGGTGTGGTATAGGAATTATCCTGCAAACGCCCGAGGGGGATCAGCTTGAGAAACCGATACAACTTTATTTTCAGACCTCCAACAATAAAGCTTAATACGAAGCTGTAATTATTGGGTTAACTCTCGCAAGGGAGATGGGTGCCTATATTTGGAGGTGAAGTCAGACTCCCAACTGGTGGTTAATCAAATTAATGGGTTGTTCATCATAAATGGAGAGAAGTTGTGACTTTACGCTGAAAAAGTGAAAGAGTTGACCTTCCTATTCTAGAGCTACAAATCCTAAGGGCTGAGAACACTAGAGCGGATGCCTTATTTGTATTAACCCCTACTTTGGGGGTAGATCAAAAATCTGAACCGGTGGAATTCCTTGATCAGCCATCTATTGTCACCCCAGTTAGCCAATGTGCGTACGTAGGCCAGCTGGATCAAGAAGAAGATTGGAGAACCCCTATAGTTTAGTACTTGAATGAGGAGGTTCTACCAGAAGTCAAAGACACTGCCAGGAAAGTCTTACACAAATTGTCAAGGTATGTGTTAACCAACGATAAATTGTATAGACGATTTTTTTCTCAGCTATTGTTGCTTTGTTTAGGACCAAACGAAACAAACTATGTCCTACAAGAAATACATGAAGGAGTTTGTGGGAACCACCAAAGGGGGTAGAAACTTGGTACACAAAGTGTTGAGAGTGGGATATTACTGGCCAACCATGCGTATTGACGTGCAAGACTATATTCTAAAGTTTGAAAAATGCCAACGATTTTCCAACGATATCAAAGTTACTGCTTAGCAAGAAACTCCAATAATCAGCCCATGGCCTTTTACTCAGTGGGGATGGATGTTTTGGGTCCGTTTACACTAGCACTTGGAAACAAAAAGTACCTATTGGTGGTAATTGATTATTTCACCAAATGGGTCGAAGCGGAAGCATTCGCAACAGTAGGAGAGAATGAAGTAAAGAATTTTCTTTGCAAAAACATTTTCTGTCGGTTTGGCATACCTGAGGTTCTCATTTTTTTATAATGGGACACCTTTTACCGATGGTAAAGTAGCTTGGATGTATAATGAGTTAAAGATTCAACATCAGACGTCTAGTGCAGCATATCCACAAGCTAACGAGAAAGTAAATGTGACAAATCGTTCCATTAAATAGGCTCTCAAAGAATGATTAGACGATGCCAAAGGAAAGTAGGTAGAAGAACTCTCCAAAGTATTATGGGCTCACCGTACCACCCCAACGTCTACAACTAGAGAAACTCTCTTATCGCTAACTTATGGAACTGAAGTTTTCATTCCAATGGAGATAGGGATGCCATCCAGAAGAGATGATACGATTAACCTCGTGGAAAATGAAGAAATCATACTAGACGAAATGGACCAGTTGGAAAATAAGCGAGACAAGGCACTGATGTGAGTAGCAGCTTACAAGTCAAGGATGACATGAATGGTCAATCATGCAGTCCGTCCATGATACTTCACCGTAGGTGACCAGGTACTTCAGAGGGTAATGCCTCATTGCCTAGAAGCTCGCCTAGGAAAGCTGGCTCCGAACTAGGAAGGCCCTTGCCGTATATCCAAATTAACTAGACCAGGCACCTATTGGCTTGAAGATCTTGGTGGAGTAGTTATCCCTAGACCTTGGAACATCTTCCATCTCCGCAAGTATTTCGTATGAATTCTTGATCATGTTTTCTGAATTCCTAATTGGTATTTTGAAATTATTCCCTTTTGTTTTGAGAAAACGTTTTGAATAAGAAAATAAAATATCTCTTTTTAAAATTTATGACCATTTATCAATGCATTATTATGATTTTGCATTTTTTACACACTTATCACCTCAAAATAAGAGTGCTAAAGATAATTGAGCATGTAAGCTCAGCACTTAACTGGGCACCTCAGCCTAGTAAACAACTGAGTTTGAGAACTCAGAGTTTAACTAAGCATGTAAGCTCAGCACTTAACTAGGCACCTCAGTAGAGCAAACAACTGAGTTCTCAAGCTCAGAGTTTAACTAAGTATGTAAGCTCAGCACTTAACTGGGCACCTTAGCCCAAAAAATAACTGAGTTGTCAAACCCAAAGTTTAATTGGGCATGTTAGCTCGGCACTTAACTAGGCACCTCAGCCCAATAAACAACTGAGTTCTCTAACTCAGAGTTTAACTAAGCATGTAAGCTCAGCACTTAACTGGGCACCTTAGCCCAACAAACAATTGAGTTCTCAAACTCAGAGTTTAACTGAGCGTGTAAAGCTCAGCACTTAACTGGGCACCTCCACCCAGCAAACAACTGAGTTTTCAAACGTAGAGTTTAACTGAGCATGTAAAGCTCAGCACTTAACTAGGTACTTCAACCCTGCAAACAAGTGAGTTCTCAAACTCAGAGTTTAACTAAACATGTTATCTCTACACTTAATTGGGCACCTCAGCCCAGCAAACAACTAAGTTCTGAAACTCAGAGTTTAACTAAGCATGTAAGCTCATAACTTAACAGGGCACCTCAGCCTAGCAAACAACTAAGTTCTCAAACTCAGAGTTTAATTGAGCATGTTAGGTTCGCACTTAACTGGGCACCTCAGCCCAACAAACAATTGAGTTCTCAAACTTAGAGTTTAACTGAGCATGTAAGTTCAGCACTTAACTAAGCACCTCAGCCTAGCAAACAACTGAGTTCTCAAACTCAGAGTTTAACTGAGCATGTAAAGATCTACAATTAACTAGGCACATTAGCCCAACAAAAAACTGAGTTATCAAACTTAGAGTTTAACTGAGCATGCAAAGCTCAGCACTTAACTGGGCACCTCAGCCCAACAAACCACTGAGTTCTCAAACTCAGAGTTTAACTGAGTATATAAGCTTAGCCCTTAACTGGGCACCTCAGCCTAGTAACCAACTGAAATCTCTAACTTAAAAATTTATTGAGTGCTACGGCCTTACTTGAAATTGAGCATGTCATCCAGACACCTCAGCTTAGAGTCATCTGACCAAATTTTGAATAAGCATTTTAGTTCGCAACTCAAGTTTAGCTCTGGTTGGTTTTTATTACTTAGTCTGATTAATGTCTGTAATGCAAAACAACTCACTTTTGGTTGCCACTATTCGAGTCACTTATAACTCACAAGGAACCTCATTTTAATCATTTATTTTATATCACCAAGTTTATCTATATGAATTACCCAGAAAACTTACATTATTGGTGGGATTGAGACTAGTTATCTATTAGAAGTTTTTCTACAACTAAGGACTTGTATTAATTCAAACAACTGTCATAAGCCTTATAGATACTTTATAACAAGTTCAACTTTCTTAATCTAGATTTGAAGGAGGGCAGGCAGGGGTGAACTTGAATAAGTTAAAATACAAGATCAAGAATGCACCAGGATCATATCAAGAACACCATCCTCATAAACAAAAAAGGGTACAAGGGAGCAAAATAAAAAAGACTGTTCTCAAGAACAGAAACAAGATTGTTCATTAAAAAAAAAAAGGACAAGTAAAAAAAAAAATCTTCTTCATCGCCGAGGCTGAGAGAAGGGCTTCTCTCCGACTCTGGAGAAGTAGGTGAACCCAGATTCTCTGAATCTGAGTTGGAGAAGTAGAATGTGTGGTCCTCATATTTGTTGAGTTTGTTGATCAAATCACGGATCTTGGCTTTCTTGAATTCATTATTCTCCAGGAGTTTGTCCCTTTTCGCCTTGACAATATCAGTGAAAAGCTTGTGGTGATTAAAGTCGACAGCCAGGTCTCGCTTGCTCCATTCAATTTTTTTTCACCTTCTTCCTAAGTTCGTAAAGACGTGAGGTTGCTTGGAAATGTGCCGCTTCCATGACCAGAAAGATAACAGAAGCCTCCTCTAGGGCACGCAGACGAGGGTGCTCTGATAGGTGTAAAATACCTATCTATTTTCAAAACCAAATTTGTTAGTTTTTTAGCGTATTAGTTATATTTAATTTCGTTTTAGTTTGTTTTAGTGTAAAACAGGTGAAGGGATGTTAACGAGCGATAAACAAATGAAAACAGTGGAGAAATAGTGAACAAAACGTGAAGAACAGGGTTTTAGTGCATGAAGACCACCGTCTAGGCGGAAAAGAGGCAGAAAGTTGGAGTGCTGAAGTGCTGCACCACCGCCTAGGCGAGAAAACCACCTCCTAGGCAAAATAACATCAGAATGTTGTGCCAACCGCCACCGCCTAGGCGGTGATACTCTGCACAGAAATATCTGCTTTTAGATATTTTGAAGATATTTTTCAAACCTTACTTTTTAACCCTTTTCTCCCCCAATTATTGAGAGGCCGGATGATGTTTTGAGAGATCCTTTCACCTTAGTTGGGATTAGATAATTTAGGAGTCGATTAGATTAGTTTTAGGAAGTGTTCTTGGCTAATTCTTGAAGAGCTAAAAGAGGAAGTTCATCAATGGAGAAGAGGAAGCTCGGGAGGATTGTTCTTTGGCGAAAGTGGACTACTCCACTTTGAGATTTGATTTTTCTTCCCTTGTTTCCATCTTTGTACTTAATGTTTATTATTGATATTGATGATCTCCTCTTGATTTAATATTGTAATGGGAAAGATCATGTTAGTTTAATTATAGATTAGTTAGGGTTAGATGTAATTCATGTAAATACTCGTTTGGTTTAATATATGTTTCTTTAATGGTTGTTGATTTTACATCGGATTGTGTTTATCATTTGATGACGATCTTAGTATGCTTGTAATGGTATTAGGGTTGGATTTGAGAATCTAGGGTTTGACACTCGGAAGAGGTAACCCAGGATTCGGACTAGGGTAAACACATCGTTACGATCTAACGACCCGGGAGGGTGTCAGTTAGTGTGCTATCAATGACATTGGGTCAAGACTCACACAGCCCAGAGCTGTTAAGACATTGAGGGGGATCTCTTCATTGACATGGAGTCGCGTATTCTCCCGTCTTACACTTGGAAGAAGTGGCGGAGGAGTTTACGAACCGAGATTGTCGGATACCTAAACTCCGTTATTGTTAACTAAATGAAATCAAACATGTATTAAGTGAAAGAAATCAATCCCTAGTTAATCAACTTAGTTAGGATTAACCCACTAATTGTAGTTTAGCTTAGTTTAATTTTAAATTATTTATTTAATCGTCAGGATAATATGAGACTACGTAAATTGCGGTATTTAGTTATTCACACTTTTTCCTGTGGGAACGATATCCGAACTTCAAAGATCCACTATATTAAAACTTAGACCTCGTATACTTGTGAGAGTAAGTAGCGGCGTATTTCACGCGCTACCAAGTTTTTGGCGCCGTTGCCGGGGATTTGTGTGAATTTTAAGTTGATATTGCGACTAAGTGGTCGATTGTTAATCCTGATATTTATTTTGTTTTGTTTCTTATTTTAATTTTTGTTTTATTGTGTTAATGTGATCAAGCCGTGCGAGAAACGATGAATAAGATTGGAATTCTTAATTCTCAATCCCGAGATCGAGCTTATATTACAAATGATAAGGATAGAGAGGTGAAACAGAATTTAATTCATGATCTTGATCTGACTGAGCATTTGAGCCCAAATTCCTTGTTTATGGGGAATTCTGCTGAAAAATACTTAGTAACACGAAAGTCCAGCTGGGGACGGTAAAGCAAGCACTATATGTGTTTTTGAAATGAAACTCAAGGTATCAAATTACCCGATTTTTGTTACTATTTATTTTATTATTTATTCTTTTTGGAAGCCGACATGGCTTCGGAACGTGTTCGGAAGTGAATTTAGGAGTGTGGACACTTGGGGAAGTGTTTCACGTTTAAACACGTTGAACAAGAGAAGTGGAAACGTACGGGGTGGAGCCGTACTTTGAAAATTTGAGAAAAACATAAAGAATGAGCAGCAAGCCTACCGCCTAAGTGTTAGATTCCGCCTAGGTGGTAAAACTACTGGTTACGTGTTTTTCTGCAAAAAGGGTCCCCCGTCTAGGCGGAATCCAACGCCTAAGCGGTGGACCTTCTCCAGTTAAAACAAACCCGTTCGTTCAAAATTGATATCGCAAGGCTCCTTACCCAAAAACCTCCACCTTCTCTCTAAAACCTCACTTCCAAACCGTTCCAATACTAAAAAATAATCCTTCCATTACCAAAATTAGTCATTTCCATTACGAATCAACCACCAAGAATCGGATCTCCACCCCTATTTCTGAAATTTTAGGTTTTTTGCGTGAACGGTGCGTTTTCTTCATTCTCTTTTGATTGGACCGTAAATTTTCAACAAGTAAGTTTCTTTTACCTTAAATTTAGTATAGTTGTTGAAATTATTGGTTGGTTTGCATGATTATGTCAAAAATCATTGGATTTTGAAGTTTTGCCCAAAACCCATTAACCCTATTTTCGCGATTTCAAAGTTCTTTCAGTTTTTGGTTTGATTCTTAGTGATGAGCATGTTTAAATGGATTGGTTAAGTATGTGAACTAAGATAGTATGTCACATTTGTGAAATTTGGTTGAAATGTTCAAATAGGTGTTTGTTTTGAGATGTATGTGTTCTTGACAAAGTGATTTAGGAGGTTTATGTTTTTTAATTGTTCATATATGATTAGGTTGTATTGGTTTTTTGTGACTGTGATTGTTAGGAAATGCCAAAGAGGATAGCTAACAAGAGGGCGATAGGAGAAGGGTGGAGTTCGCAACCCTGGGTGCTGACTGAAGTTGACTATGATGCCAACCTTTTTGTGTAAAAACAAGCGGAGGAGCATTACAACAGACACGAAAACTTTCGAACCTGCTTACGCCAACGTGGTTTCGGTCTGATAGAGGATCTCCCGACAGAATTTTAACAAGAAATTAGAAGCCGCCAATGGGAGCAATTCTGTAAATCGCCACCCCCAGGCGAGGTAGATTTGGTCAAGGAATTTTACACTAACTCTACGGAGGTCGTAGACTACCAAGCAAGAGTTCTAAATCGGCCGATCATCTTCATTCCTGATTTTATCAATGATCTCTTTGGACTATGGGCACCGAGGTTCACTGGATGCCAAGAACTAGCTTTGTATAGGGTCATTAAAAAGATCACGTCTGGCGAAGTCAAGTGGAAACACCAGGGACCGAATATCACTACTTTCTTGGTGAAATACCTAAATCTAATTCCAAAAATCTGGCACCATTTCATTTGTGGAAGCCTCCTACCGACGTCACATCTTTCATATGTCTCAAAGGACAGGGCCTTTTTGATCTACAAAATTCAAACCGGAAAAGCAATCAACATTGGATTCCTGATCTACTCATCGATTATGCATGTTGCGAATTCGGTAAAGGGTAGGCTCCCGTTTCCGTCACTTTCAACCCATATTTTTCGACTAGCTGGAGTGATGGTATTCGGGGGAAACTTGCTACCCTATCATTCCACTAAATCTATCAAAGATAAACCGTTTGTGGAAGATTGGGGTGCAAGAGGCAGTCGAGCCCATGCCTGAAGAAGGGGAAAAGCCAACCGACGAGACGGAGGGACCTTCCAAAGCCCGAAATGAAAACTCCCAGGAGAGGGTATATAATAAGCTTCAGATCGTCCTCCCAAACCAATACGAGATCGGTTCTTTCCTAGACCAATATTTGAGGCAGCAAGATCAAGTCCAATGGATGATTTGCGACGGCCTTGGCCTTGAGATGCGCGATTACCCTCCGATGCCATCCGCGCTGCCACATCTGCTATAGAAACCATACTCTCCTTTCCAACGAGATGACGGTGATAACTCCTCATCAGGTGAACAGTAGGGAATAATTCTTATTCCCTAGGTATGTGTTTAACTGATTTTGTTTACATTAATGCTATATGTTTATTGGGTTCGCTGATTGTGGAACACTTCTTTTGTTTAAGCATGTATTGGTATGGAATAGATGTTAGTTTAGTGGATGTTCATCCATTTTGATTTTTTTGTAGAAAATGATGAACCATTATTTTGTTTTGAACAAAATGCAAATTTTTTGATGTACAAAATTATGTTTATGTATGTATTTTATTATTTTAATGAATGTTTTAGTTTTTAAATTTTTAGTTTAGTTTAGTTTAATTTTTGTTTTTTGCATGTGTAGTGTTAGATTAATTTATGTATGTTAGTATTAGATTTAGTTTAGAATTGTGTATGTATGAAGTTGTATTTGCATGTTTAGTTGTTGAGTTCATTTGGGCCAAGTCCCGATGATGAGAATTATCCCCTAATTGCATATTGAGGTCGGGGGTAATGCCTTCCTTGTGTGTTTTGTGTGCTTAACATGTCGATTGGGTAAAAATTATCTCAATCCTAAAATCGCACGATATTTGAACTCAATGTATAATAATCTGAACAATTAGACACTGATTATTCAATATTAAGCTCATGATAGAAAATGAGGAAACTAGAACTTGATTTGGAGGAAACTTGAGGAGGAATCCTAGGTAAGGTAATTCAGGAGACGTGATTTAGGCCGTCATATTTTCGCTTGAACCGTTGTAGCTAACCTGAAAATTTTCATTCCTTATTTCCCCTGTCGAAGTCGATAACGTAATCAATTCTGAAAACGTTCAAATACTCTTTTCATTTAAATTTTTCCTAACCCAATGTCGCTAAGCCTAATTTTCAAAATTGAGTGAAATTAAGTGAGCGGTCGGGTTTCTGATAAATTTTTATTGATTCGGTATTAGTGTATTCACTTGTCACTTTCGTATTTCTTTTTGCACGTTCCTAAAATAAGTTTGGGGGAGGGGGTGTTTCTATCATTTTTTTTTTACATATTCCTATAATTTTATAAATTTGAATAAGTTTGGGGGTGTGTTTCTCTAATTTCTTTTTGCAGTTTCCTAAAATTGTAATAATTCGAATTAATTTAGGAATATGTTGTTAAAAAAAAACGTGAATATAGTTTTCATTTTTTTTCTTTCGACAAGTGAATACAAGGATCTTTAATTCTCATTCAGAGTTTTACTTTAAATGTGTGGGGTTATAAAAGAGGATAGCGACAAGCGATTTTACCTTGGGTATCGTTCAATTAAAACGATTATCTATTTTAAATTCTAGTGATACCCGTGGTCATTCTCCAAATCCAAACCAAGCCCTATTGATCTCTGTGAATATCCGAGCCTACATTAGTGGATAGGAGACTCCAATCAAGTGTATGGTTTTCCTGAATCCTTCAACGGTTTAAGTTATGAGCTTAATAATTGAATAATCCAATCCGGCATTTGAATAGTTACACATTTGAGTTCTCACACACACACTTCAAATGGATCTAGAATGATTTTTATTGATATTGATTGTTGAAATTCTAGAACACCACTTGGTGTAGGTTACTTCCCGAACTTGATCAGATTTAGGGATACTGAGGGAGGAACAAATTGGTTCTTTCGATTGAACTTTATATTTATATGCATGTACTTCTTTTGTGTTTAATTTTTTCATTTTTAGTTGGTTAGTTCATTAGTTAGTTTAGTTTAGTGTTAGTGTTTTGCTCGAGAACTAGCAAAAATCTAAGTTTGGGGGTATTGATAGGTGTAAAATACCTATCTATTTTGAAACTGAATTTGTTAGTTTTTTAGCGTATTAGTTATATTTAATTTCGTTTTAGTTTGTTTTAGTGTAAAACAGGTGAAGGAATGTTAACGAGCGATAAACAAGCAAAAACGGTGGAGAAACGATGAACAAAACATGAAGAATAGGGTTTCAGGGCATGAAGACCACCGCCTAGGCGGAAAAAAGGCAGAAAATTGGAGTGCTGAACCACCACCTAGGCGAAATAACGTCAGAATGTTATGCCAGCAGCCACCGCCTAGGCGGAGAAACCACCGCCTAGGCGAAGATTCGACAGAAGCTTAACTGACTCAACTACCGCCTAGGCGGTGACACTTTGCACAAAAATATCTGTTTTTAGATATTTTCCAAACCTTGCTTTTTAACCATTTTCTCTCCCAATTCTTGAGAGGCCGGATGATGTTTTGAGAGATCCTTTCACCTTAGTTAGGATTAGATAATTTAGGAGTAGATTAGATTAGTTTTAGGAAGTGTTCTAGGCCAATTCTTGAAGAGCTAAAAGAGGAAATTCATCAATGGAGAAGAAGAAGCTCAGGAGGATTGTTTTTTGGCGAAAGTGGACTACTCCACTTTGAGATTTGATTTTTCTTCCCTTGTTTCCATCTTTGTATTTAATGTTTATTATTGATATTGATGATCTCCTCTTGATTTAATATTGTAATGGCTAAGATCATGTTAGTTTAATTAGAGATTAGTTAGGGTTAGATGTAATTCATGTAAGTACTCATTTGGTTTAATATATGTTTCTTTAACGATTGTTGCTTTTAAATCGGATTGTGTTTATCATTTGATGACGATATTAGTATGCTTGTAATGGTATTAGGGTTGGATTTGAGAATCTAGGGTTTGACACTCGGAAGAGGTAACCCTGGATTTGGACTAGGGTAAACACATCGTTATGACCTAACGACCCAGGAGGGCGTTAGTTAGTGTGCAATCGATGACGTTGGGTCAAGACTCATGCGGCCTAGAGTCGTTAAGACATTGAAGGGGACCTCTTCATTGACACGAAGTCGCGTATTCTCCCGTCTTACACTCGGAAGAGGTGGCGGAGGAGTTTACGAACCGAGATTATCGGATACCTAAACTCCGTTATTGTTAACTAAATGAAATTAAACATATATTAAGTGAACGAAATCAATCCCTAGTTAATCAACTTAGTTAGGATTAACTCACTAATTGTAGTTTAGCTTAGTTTAATTTTAAATCATTTATTTAATCGTCAAGATAATATGAGACTACGTAAATTGCAGTATTCAGTTATTCACACTTTTCCCTGTGGGAATGATATCCAATATTCAAAGATTCACTATATTAAAACTTAGACCTCGTATACTTGCGAGAGTTAGTAGCGGCGTATTTCACTTGCTACTATGCTCCTCCATATCCGTTTTTGCCACCATCATTAGGGAGTGGAAGAGATCTCCTAGTTCTATCTCGACACTTCTCTCGGATTGAATCATATCAAGAGTAGAAGGCTTAGTCTATGAAGAGGATAGCATGGTGGCAAAAGATATGGAAAACAGAAATAAAAGAATTCAAGAATTTGAAGGAGAATGTTTGAGTTTATGAAGAATTTTTGAATTCTTGCTTTAGCTTTAAATAGCCGAACAATTAAAGAGATAGAAGAAAATGAAGCATAAAAAAAAAAAAAAAAAAAAAAAAAAAAAAAAAAGGCATTAGATGTACAAATGACGTGTACTGATAAAAATGTACTACAATTATCATAATTTCTCGGAACGTAAAACTGCAGTTACTGTTTAGATACAGGTCATGATGGTAAAGTATTATTATTACTAAAAATTAATTATAGATGTGCAAAAAAGGAAGTTGAAAAGACAGGAAAATAGCTCAGGGAGTGGTACTCTGATCAGTGATATTTGGTTCGTTTGACATTAGTACAACAGTAGCGTCAGTCGACGAGGCTTGGTTCAGGGTCTGAATTGGGCTCTCCTCTGGCACCTTAGCTACCAGTGTGGGTAATTCTTCTTCGCCCTCAGCATTCACATTGGTGGCCGCAAATAATGCGCTGTCATTTTCACCGCAAGCGTACAGATCAAGTTTTAGTGTAGTGGACCTTTCAGTCGGGTATCGTATCCATAGGGATTGGTGTTGTTACTATCGAGTATCGCGATTGTCGTAACCTAACTTTATCTAGGCGACAAAAATGGAATTTAATTTAATACTAATACTAAACTAATATACTAATTAAGTTAACTATACTATAAATACTAATTTGAGATTGTTTAGGGGAGTAGATTGCCTAGGGATTAACTTTATTTACTTAAATGCGTTTGATTTTATTTTAGTTAACATTAACGGCGTTCGGCGTATCTGACAATGTCGGTTCGTAAACTCCCTCGCCACCTCTTCTGAGTGTACGACCGGGTAATACATGACTTCGTGTCAACGCCGAAGTCCCCCTCGATGTCTTAATGACTCTAGGTCACGTGAGTCTCGTCCCAACGTCATCGATTGCACACTTTCTAACGCCCTCCCGGGTCGTTAGATTGTCGTGTTGTGTTAACCCTAGTTCGAATCCGGGGTTACCTCTCCCGAGTGTCAAACCCCGTATTCTCAATATATCTAAACTAGTATATAATCATAGAAAACACGGCAACACAATCGAAATTATAAGGAACAACCATAAACGAAACAAAAATTCAACAAAAACTACATTTTCATAAATAATACGTTAATCCCTATTACAATCCATGTTTAACTTATGGCCCTAACTGTTTATACAATGTAAAACGAGCTAAACATGCTCAATAACTACCAAAATAAAGAAAATAAAGAGAGAAAACGAGCGACTTAGCCGATATCCAAAGATTTGCCGCTAGAAACGTCGATCGATCGCTTCCTCATTGATCCTCCACCTCGGGTTGAGAGCTCTCCCTCAAAAATCCATAATCCTACTCCTAAAATATGGCCTAAGGCCTTAAGGGTTGAAGAGAGGGAAGAGAATAGGAGAAAAGGGATTAAAAAATATCCCAAAAGATCTCAAAATATCTAATAAATATCAAGGGTGTGCTGCAGGATTTTCACCTAGGCGAATAAAACTTCGCCTAGGCGAAGTTAAGTCGGTTAACTTTCTGCCGGAAATTCGCCTAGGCGAAGTTACTGCAGGTTTGAAATTTTGTTTTGCCTGTAACTTCTTCATTCGAACTCCGATTGAGGTGATTCAAACACCTATAGAAAGCTAAGACAAATATATACAACTTCCATGTTTTGATAATTTCCAAAATCGGATTTCATCATAGTCAAAAATAGCCTTGAAGTTACAGTACCTGTACCGACTTTGCAGGTTTGGTGACCGCCGAGGCGAAGAAGTAGGCGGTGGACTTGGAAATGTTTCTACTGGGGTTTCCACCTAGGCGGAGGAATTTCCTGCCTAGGCGGTGGGCTGTCAGTAGCCTTTTGTCATTCTCAGCATCTTCACTGCCTAGGCGGAGGTCTGGACGCCTAGGCTGTGGGCTTCCTTCATATTTTTGTCTCTTTACTTGTTTATCCACCGTAACTTTGACTCACCTTCGGTTCGATCTCATCGTTTTTACTCCAATTTCTTATCTTTTTTGCTCCACACACCTGATTTATACAAAAAGTATAAAAATATATTAAAACATATAAAAATAACTATAAACGTACTCGAAAACTAACAAATTTGAATTGGAAATATGTAGGTAATTTACACCTATCACACATCCTTGCCTTTCTCAACATTTTCTCTTTTCGAATCATCTTTAAGTTCCACCGCCAAGAAGGAAAAGTCCAAGTCAAGGATTTCCTCTGCAACTCACCTTTGGCAATAGGAGAAGCCGACTTTTTGAAGTTTCGTTGACTCACCCTCAAAGTGGCACCAAAGAGTTTCATTGTCCTGTTGGGATTTGCTGATCGTAGTACATAGCTCTGCTATCAGGCGATCGTTTTCGAATTATAGTCGTTGGGAGGTAATCTCGTTTTCTTGAAGTGTGCCATCCTTTGCTTGGAGGGCAACATCTTTATCCTTAAGGTTAACATCATTTTGGTCAATTACTAGGCGAGCTGAGACAAAATCCTCAAATAAGATACGAGCATCTTCCCTTAAAGACGAGTACTCTCATCTGACAACAATGACATCTGACCTTAGCTCACTATTCTCTTAGTAGAAGAGTGTATTGCTCTTTCGGAGGGCCTCTCTTTGTTCATTAGCAAAATACAGCTCTACTCTATACTGCTCTTGTGAAGATCTAGCCAGCGCAAGATCTGTAGCAAGGCTCAGCTTCTCATTCTCTAAGGTTTGGTTCTTCGCCTCCAGTTTGCTTAACTCAATCATCTGGCGCATCAGCTAGGCGTCCAATTCATTTTCATCCTCAGCGTAGTTGACCAAGACAGAGGACATGTCCATATACTATGACAATGAAACCGTTAATTAAGGAATTAACCAAGTAGTTTGGAAAAAATTAAACAAAATAGTTATAATTATAACAATTGTATAATTACCTGAAAAAGAGCGTAGAACACCATACAGAATATCTCGGGCCTATTCTTACCCTTAGTTCTTTTCTTACCTTTGTCCCAGGATTGTTCATACAAAAACTGGATGGCATCATAAAAAATGGCGTGGCAACCAGGGATAGAGGGTCTAATTTCATCAATGAGTTGGCATATTTGTTGTTTCGTCATACCTCACCCGCTGGAAGTCCTCTTGCTGGGGGTGGGAGCTGGAGAGGTTTGATGGCTGGTGGAAGAAGGATCGACAACAGGAATGTCTGTTGATCTTGAAGTAGATTCCGGTTCCTCTTGTGGTTGTCCACTGGAAACTGCTAGGGATGGTATTGTAACTAAAATTAATCTCCATCTATGTACACTCAGAGGCTGAGAATCATCACCTGACACCTCAGCATCTGGTTCAAATTGGTGGACTTCTGGGATGATGGGAGGTTCAGAAGGATGGAAGGTTGCTGGATTGATGACAGTAGGTTGTGTTGATGACTGACCATATTTTGGGCGAGCTTCTTAGCCAGCCTCTTCCTTCTCTTTGTGCCAATTTGAAGTTTGACCAAGACGTTGAAGTGGGAAAGATCCATTTTAAGCATGTCAAATGGATGATGAGTTAATTCTTTGTAAGAGCACTCTGTTAGGACCAGAAATCTTCCTAATTCTTCCCTAATTTTGGAAGTAAGGCCAAGGTTTCGGCAAACACTATCACCTGCATTTGAAATCCCTGAAAGAAGATTAATATCACTTAAACAGAATTTCAAAAGAAAAAGATTGATAAGTGAATGATGTGAAATTACTTGGGGTATTGAAGTGCCTCGGTACAATTGAGGGCCGCCCCACCTCTTCGGGAAGAAATTCCCAATCACCAGAAAAGAAAAGGTACCATTGTTTCCAGTCCTTTACTTTAGCTGGAAGATCGGTAAGAAACAATTTTTTTTTTGGAATTGAAAAGTAATACCTTTTGGTATTGTTGTGGAATTTGAGGCGTCCAATACTTATAATCGTGTCAACAGTGAGGGGTGTCTCATTTATTCTAGCAAGGGTTATGGCTCCCGTAATTCGGTGAAAACTGTTCGGAGTTAACTGGGTAGGAGTAATCTCCATTTGACGAAAGAGATTACGAAGGAATAGGGAAAAGGGGAGAATGATTCCGTACTCAAACATCCACAGATAAAAGCATATTTTTTTCTCCCTAGTGTCTTGAGGACATTCGTCCTCGGATGGAAC
The DNA here is from genome assembly GCA_016647705.1 of Eucommia ulmoides. NCBI lineage: Eukaryota > Viridiplantae > Streptophyta > Magnoliopsida > Garryales > Eucommiaceae > Eucommia > Eucommia ulmoides. The sequence continues at coordinate 36,671,881 of CM028340.1, forward strand.
CCTAATCGACACCGACAAAGGAATGCTATATTGCTCCCTAATTGGTGAAAGTTATTCCTATGGAAATTTGCTTGCACTATGATCCTCTTAGTTTTTTGAGGGATTAAAGGATTGAGTAGTCTGAGCTGTCGTCGTCTGTTCCATTATAAGATTTGACGACGAACTAGCCTCGGCAGGGCTATTCGATTTACTCAACGACATTGTGTGATAAGACAAACAACAATCGCAATGCAAAATAAATATGAAGAGTAGAAGTTCTACTAGAGGATTAAGGGAATAAAAGAACTTATGCGATATGAGAAGTGATCTTTCGCCTCTCTTCTCTCGAATCGTCGCAAAAGTCAAGAGGGCAAATGATATGGGAAGATTCCTGCCTGTAATTAACATAGACATTTAGCCATAAATGAGGCGGACCAGGTATGAAACCTGACCCGAAACAGATAGACCCACTTGCGTTATCTGGGTTAAAGCATGACAGGCCCATCAGGGTGTCAACTTTGGCAATCCTTTGAGCAAGGCTTGTTACCCCATAAAGAGGCCCATATTTGGGTACACTTAAATCCACGGTGTCCAAGGCTAAGGAATAGGTCAACTTAACATAAACGTTTCCTCTATGCTTAAAGAGTTAAGTTGGATTGACTGTAATAGCCCATATTTAACGGGGACCATTACAAATATCTCTCCTGATATTATGGAGATATTAGTTATCTTCTAAACCATTAGGAGAGTATCATGGGAATTGGAGACCTCTCCAAAGGAACAACAACATTTCTTTGAACTTATAAAATGGTAGATATCACTGGTAATTGGAAGGATTCAATCTGTATACAACTTTCTCCATATACCCGATTAACTTTTTCTAACTCTAGAGGTTCTTTGGCCGACACCACAGTGGTGTCCCCCATTATAACTCATGGTTTTACAGGTAATAGGAAGAATGTGAAAAGATTTTTAGTACGTACGTGCGAAGTTGTTACACATGCCGAAGATTTTTTGGCCACATCATTTTTTGCTACCAAAAAACCTTAAACAATAACAAAAAATTGGATTAATTTTTTTCTATGCCAAGAATTTGTTCAAATTTTTGGAGAAGCAAACAAAACATATTTTCACAAATCATGCATATGCCACGCTCTCGATTTCTCCTGAGAAACCGACATGCGAGTGAAAGTTGAAACAAACACAAATAGAAGACTAAATGCTCAATAAATAAAAGAAAAAATTACCACTAAGTACTATTTTAACTTTCCATGTACCAATAAATGTCAATTAGTTAAAATTAAACCAAAAACTTATATCCTAATCATTTTTTGAACTGATTAGTCCCATTTTTAAAAATCGTACATCTTAAATTACTAATTTTCCCGTATTTTAATTTTAACCCTAGTGTCTCTATTCATGAGTTTTCTCCCTAACTTTCACCGTTTTCTCTTCCTGAGTATCGAATTTACTGTTCACTCCACCGCCATAGTCGTATCATCCTCCATCACCGTCGCCTATTATTCTCTTCGTCTCAACTGAAAATCGTCATTGTCTACACCGCCATCGTCGTCGCCGTCGTGTTCACTTTGCCATCAGCTTTCACTATCGTCATTGTGCACATCGCCATTTTCATTGTCATCATCATCCCATTGAGATCTATGTAAGCTTTGCCTCTCTTTCTGTTCCTCGATTTCTATTTTCAATTTTCAATTTTGATTCCATTTGTAGAATGGATTTTTAGGGGATGACGATTTTGGTCTCGATTATTTCATCTAGAATCAATTTGCAGAGTTGATTGAAATTGACGATTTTGATTCCATTTGCAGAATCAATTATTTTATCTAGGTCTCGATTATTCCATTTTGCATAATCGATTTTGATTCCATTTGCAGAATCGATTTTTTAGGGGACAACGATTTTGGCATCGATTAGTTTATCTAGAATCCATTTTGTAGAATTGATTAAAATCGACGATTTTGATTCCATTTGCAGAATCGTTTTTGTTTTATTTCGATTTTGAATTTCATATCAATTCGATCGTCTCTCGTTTTCAATTTTTGATTCATGTTTCATCGCTTTCGATTGTTGATTATATCCCATGTGTAGATCAGGCAGTTTATATCCCATATGCATTTGAATTTTGATTTTTACCAAAATTGTTGTCCCCTAAAAAATCAATTGAAATCGACGATTTTGATTCCATTTGTAGTATCATTTTAGTTGGATTTTGATTTTGATTTTCATATGTAGAAATCGATTTTTAGGGTCTCCTCCATTAACGTCTACTGGAAAATTGTTAGCTTCGATTCAATTCGATTGTCTCTCGTTTTCAATTTTTTATTCATGTTTCGTCGCCATGGATTGTTGATTTTTATATGGTTTGGATTTGTTTGTTCATTATATCCCATGTGTAGTTCAGGCAGTTTACTTCCCACACGCATTTGAATTTTAATTTTTTAGCAATTTAGAAATGTTACATTCTACACGTAGACAGTGTTACATTCAACATGCACTTTGAATTTGAATTTTGGCAATATCAGAAAATGTTACATTCAACACACAAGAATTTTTGAATTGAGTGTTACATTCAACACGCACAACGTGTGTTTAGGTCAGACAATGTGTTTGGATTGATTAGAAGTTTAGGTTTAATCAATTCATGTTTGTGATGTTTTTTTAGATTTAAATTTGGTTGAGTCTAGCTTGGTTAAAGTTTTCGGATCGATGAGAAGACATCTCCTATGGTTTGGATTTGATAGTTCATTATATCCCATCAGTAGTTCAGGCAGTTACATCCCACAAGCATTTGGATTTTTATTTTTGGCAATTTTAGAACTGTTACATTAAACACACGTACTGAAACAATGGTTTTCAATTGTTTGAATTTTCTAAAAAAAAATAATCTTTTGAGAATATTAGACAGTGTTACATTCAATATGCACTGCATGTGTTTAGTTCAAACAGTGTGTTTGGATTGATTAGAATATTAGACATTATTACATTTCAACATGTTGACAATATTACATTCAACATACACTTTGAAACTTTAAATTTTGACTTTTGGCAATATCAGGGAGTGTTACATTCAACACGCATGAATTTTTATTTTGTCTTCAATAATTTTTGTTGCTGAAGCCATAGAATTTTTTCATGAATATATGTTTTCAGTTTTTTTCTTTTCCCTCATGTTCGGATTGATTGTTACATTCAACATGCACTGCGTGTCTTTAGTTTAGATAGTGTGCTTGTATTGTTTAGTTCAGACAATGTGTTTGGATTGTTTAGTTCAGACAATATGTTTGGATTGATTAAAATATTAGACAGTGTTACATTTCAACGCGTAGACAATGTTACATTCAACACACACTTTGAAACATTGAATTTTGACTTTTGGCAATATTAGAAAGTGTTATATTCAACAAGAATATTGTTAATGAATAGTTTGACAAGATCAGAAAGTGTTACATTTAACACACACATTGAAAACAAATTGGGGGGTTCAGAAACCCTAAAACATGTAGTATGTGGTTTGATATAAAACAAAATAAGATGTGAGAAATGTAATCAATGTTATTGAATTCTCTAAAAAATTGATTTTTGAGAAACAATGGGTTTCAATTTTTTGATTTTTCTAAAAAAAAAATGATTTTTTTGAGAATATTAGACAGTGTTACATTCAACACGTAGACAATGTTACATTCAACACCTACTTTGACACTTTGAATTTTGACATTTTAACTTTTGTCAATATTAGGAAGTGTTACATTCAACAAGAATATTGTTTTTGAATAGTTTTGACAAGATCAGAGAGTGTTATATTCAACACACACATTGAAAAACAAATTGGGGGGGGGTTTGGAAACCCTAAAACACGTGGTATGTGGTTTGATCTAGAACAAAATAAGTGGTGAGAAATGTAATTAATGTTATTGAATTGTTTAAAGAAAATTGATTTTTGAGAAACAATGGGTTTCAATTTTTTGAATTTTCTAAAAAAATAATTTTACGAGAATATTAGACAATATTACATTCAACACGTTGACAATGTTACATTCAACATCCACTTTGAAACTTTGAATTTTGATTTTCGGCAATATTAGGAAGTGTTATATTCAACAAGAATATTATTTTTGAATAATTTGACAAGATCAGAAAGTGTTACATTCAACACCCATGGGGTTTTTGAATTTTGTCAAGAATAGACAGGTGAAAACAATTGGGGGGTCAAAAATAGTTATGAAGGTTTTAGGGAGGAAAGTGTAAAAAAGAGTAAAATGTTGAAACTAACGTTAAAATAGAGGATGAAAAATGTAATAATGTTATTTCTTAATCTAAACCCTAGCTCTATCTCAAATCTTCAGAGTATTTGTGTAGTCCATCAATGAAATCTTCAGAGCATCAAGAACGGCGAAGGTGAAAGACAAACGAACGGTAAGAGTCATTTTTTGCAAATCGATTTAGGGTTTAGGATTTTTAATTCCCAGAGTTTTCGATTTGATATCTATTGCAGAAATCGTTTAGGATTTTAAGGATGAACAGCGAATAGCAAATAGGGACGGCAGAGAATGACGAATGAAGAACAGGGTGACGGTGACAGAGAACGACGAACGGAGACGGTGAGGATGACGGTGACAGCGAATGAAAAACAATTACAGCGGCGACAAAGTGATCGGCGACGGTGAAGCAGCAGAGGAGATGATACACTGTGAAATGGAGATTGAATTAGGCTGATGGATATTTTGGTTAGGAAAAATACAATGAGACTTATTGGTGTAAGGAAAAAACAATTGAACTTGATTGGTACATGAAAACCCAAAAAGGTACCTGCTGGTAAATGCCCCTAAATAAAAATGTTAATAAGTGAAATTTCTACCACTCTAATTCCACGAATAAACTAAAATAAATTATGACCTTTAATAATAAAATAAGCATTCGATGACAAGTTCAATCTCATTTAATTATAAATTTTTAGTCAATCTCCGATGGCTTTATAATCGACGTCAACCTATAAGCAAAATATAATTCACTTTGAATCAACTCAGAATTGGTAAGTAACAATTTACTTTAACTAGTTAGACAAGACATTCCAAAAATAAAATACAATTGAATGCATAAATATACCACTTTCAAAATAATATTAATATTTTAGCATGAAAAATAATTAAAAATGATATGAAGCCCAAAAAATAGTAGCGATGGTGGTGAAGGTACTGCTAACTGGTGGCGGCACGTGTAAGCTCGTTACAACTTCAATGACAATGGTTTTGGTGGCGTTTTGCTCTTCTCTTCGAGATGAATCTTATGGTATGGTGGGTGTTGAATTGAGGTCGATATTGAATCCTGTAGCAATCAACAAAAGTGACGGCGATGCTTGGATTGTTGATGGCTCATGGAGGCGCGTTGGAGCCCTGTTGGCGGTAATTTTGGTGGCATTAAAATCGTCTCTACAAGACGAAGGTAATGATGTGATTATTGTTGATATCGGAGTGACGATAAGACTTGTAATAGTCAACAGATCTGACAGCGACGATAGGATTGTTGACGGCGCGTAGAAGCGTGTTGCAGCTCTGATGGTGGTGATTTCGATGGCATTGGAATCGTCTCGACAATACGAAGGTGATGGTGTGATTGTTGTTGATATCAAAGCAACGCTGAGACTTGTAACAATCAACATATCTAATAGCGGCGGCGTGACTGTTGGTGGTGCATGGAGGCGCGTTGGGACTCCGATAGTGATAGTGTAATTGTTGTTGATATCGTAGCGATGGTGAGACCTGTAACAGTCAACAAATCGTACGATGGTGGTGGTAATTTGGTTGGTTGCACATGAGCGAAAACCTTATTTGCAGTGATGTTGGTGTTGTTGAACTCGTTTTGATGAAACGAGTTTGATGGTGGGGTGTTGAATGATGAAAATGAGGTGGGCAACAGTGCAGTGGAAGACTTGAAAAGATTAAGGTTGAGAAAAAATTATTTGGAACATAACCAAGAAGAATTGGCTTATGATACCGCGTTAGAATAATTTAGAGACAAGATATTGAGAGATCATGAGAGACTTATATTTATATATGAGAAATGTATAATTACAGAGATATATGAAGGGTTTACATATAGTTTCTGACTAGGGAAACCCTGTTAGGGTTAGGGTTTGGTTTTCCTAATGATACTAGGATTTACCTAATAGTCCAAAGCCCATCTACATATATTAACACTTTGTATATAATTTATATTGCAATTATTTTATTTATATTTAAGCCCATAATAACTTATTGTTCACCATTTAAACCCATCCATTTTTTCTTGCACTGAAAACTCCCATCTCCGGCTATTTGTTGCACTAATTAGTCATTTTTTAAAAAACGACCGGTGAGGAGATTACCGAAATGCCCTCCCATTATTCACGCGAGCATCGCTTTGCGATTTCTTATTTTTTCGACTAATCGATTTGCAGATGACTTCGTCTTTGATCGTTGGCAAACGTCTTCCTTCCGTTCGTCGATCGCTCGTTGTCGTCGTTAATCACTCGTTGTCTTTGATTGCTCGTCATCTTCGTCATGATTGCAGAGACGAAGAAGAGAAGAAAAGTAAGAGAAAATGGCTCCACTGTTTCTAGCTTGTGTGTGATAGCTGGGAAGATATTTTTCTATCTTGATTTTGACTATTTACACATTGCACCTTGCAATTTGCAGTTTGTTGCAGAGAGGAGAGAGAATTTGTAATGCGAGAAACGTGGGTCTGTGTTCATGTTACATGTAACATTCCCTTGAAATATAGTAAGAGAAATGTAGGTTTGTGTTAATGAGATAAATTAGAAATCGCATTAATGTTTTATATAACATCCCCTCAAATAATATGTTACATGTAACCTCCATTGAAAATATTTTTTAAAATAATTATTGATTATAGATGTTATATGTAACATATATTGAAAATATTTTTTTGAATTTTGGTTATATTAGACAGTATTACACTCAACATTACTTTTAGATATTACATGTAACATCCACGCAGAATACGATTCAATATAGATGTTACATGTAATATCCACGCATAATACGATTCAATATAGATGTTACATATAACATCCACATAAAAATATGTTTTGCATGTAACATCTCTTGAAATAAGATGTTACATGTAACCTCCATTGATTTTTAATTTTTGAATTTTTGGCAATATTAGATAGTGTTATATTCAATATTGTCTTTGACTGTTACATATAATATCCACGCATAATACAATTCAATATAGATGTTAGATGTAATATCTACATAAAAATATGTTTTGCATGTAACATCTCCTGAAATAAGATATTACATGTAACATCCATTGAAAGTATTTTTAAAAATAATTATTGATTATAGATGTTACATGTAACATTTATTAATTAATTTATTTTTGGTAATATTATACAGTGTTACATTCAACATTACCTTTGGATATTACATGTAACATCCACGCATAATACGATCCATACATCAAAAAAATATGATTAGCATATTGTAAAAAAATGACATTTTACTAATTAATATAGTGTAAAAATATTAATTTAACAACATCAGAAATTATGAAAAAATCCATGTGTTTTGATATTAGCATTGAAAGTTACATATGAGGGGTATTTTGGCCAGAAAAAGATAAAAGAAGCTTCTAGTGCAAAAAAATAAAATAAAATAAAGATGAATTTGATCGGTAATTTCTTCCGTATTTTGGGAGTTGTTGGTGCATGCCCTTTTTTATATGTAATTGTAATGTAATTGTTGTTGAAAATTGTGGTTCAAGATGGTTTGGTAAGTATTGTGAATTGCATGCGAAAACTAATTTATTTTAATCATATTTTTCGCTCTTGTTTCTATTACGTTTATCTGAGATAACATATATTATAAACACCTCACTTCGAATGCTAATTGTGATTATACATAATAATACAATTATGGTAGTTAACAATTTTTGTTCATAGTTAAAAAAATGTGATACAAAAGAGAGTAAACATTTTCATCTGATACAAAAATGAGATAGATATTGTCCAAATGATCACAATCTTTTACTTTCAACACATATATATTACCCCTTTAACCACATGAGAAAACTGAAATGTTAAGTAGATTAACCATTTTGTTTTTTTTATGCACAAACGAGATTATAAGTAACCAAATGATCTTGCATTTTGGTTACCATCACACTTTTTAATATTATCTATCAAATTTGGTAAATGTGATGATAATTAGTATCGATAAAATATCTTTCATCATTGTTATAACTATAATAGATCTTATTTTTTTCTATAGTGAAAGAAAAAACTACCAGTCCTCTGCAGATATTCTAGCCAAATCTCTGCCGATTAACGAATGACAAACAACACAGAGAAGACGAAGGGGAGAGTAAGGGTCGATCATACAGAAAGTTTGCAAATTGATGAGAAGTGATGGCTGGCGGATTGAGCAATTGAGCAGTGCCATGATGAGAGCGCATCAACGTGATTGTGAGAGATTGTGAGAGGGAAAGAGGTGTACACATGTTTTTTTTGGAGGGGCGTTATTATCTCACTATAAAAAATAATATGATTAAAAGATACTGTTTATTATCAGATAATTTTATTTTATTTTAAAAAAAAGTATTTATTATCACAAAAAATATTTTAAGGGAGATTTTATTTCACTTAAAGTTTTACAATCACGATTTACTCAAAAAACGAGATAAATTTTATCTAATAAGCGAGATGGTTCTAGTTTAAATGTTACTTTAATTATATCCATTTTCCCATTGAATTTAGTTGAAATTTGAAGATGAAAGGAGGGCGATTATGTGTGTAATATGTTACTACAAACAAGTGTTTATTTACTTAGTTATCTTTCCTTATCAAAATAGCATTTATAAAATATTTTATAATTTTTTTAATGATATTGAATAGATTATTGATATTTACTAATATGTGTAATATTAATTTTAAATTGAATAAGATTCCATGTCCGTACGTCAATATGTAAACATTAATTGTCAAATTGAATTATGTGAAAAATTATAATTTAGAATATTTATTTGGTAAGTGTCTTATTTTATCTTTGATTTTAAAAAAGTCTCATACGTAATTGTAACTTGTGTTTTATTCTCGCGCATTAAAAAAAGACAGAAAATTCAACACACACGTTGCACTCTTGCAATATTTATAATATGTAATTAATATTACACAGGCATAAACACATGCGGAACTAATACACAAGCAAAAATCAATTTGAGGGGTTATATCAAAACTTATATTTTAAATGATTCCTATGGGATTAATGACTAACTATCCCTATAATTTATTCTTATTAAATCTAGGATAACTATGAGACATTCTTGTAAGAAGAAAGAAAGTACTGAATATATATACACACAAATGTAGGCTTTTTTACCCCGGCTATCTCTAGTCGCTCCCTCCCAGTGATAAATCTAAAGAAAACATTCAGGAAGTCAGATCAAAGGTGGTTAATCTGCCTATAAATTGATCAATCGACCGGTCAATCAATCCATCAATCAAATCAACTCAGGGAATCCTGAAAGAAAGAAGAGAAAAGAAAAAACAATGTCCTCTTCATCGTCATCATCATCAATTGCCTTTACACCTGATCACCACCACGACCCTCTCTCTTCCTCCGAGCAGCTCTGTTATGTCCATTGCAACTTTTGTGACACTGTCCTTGCGGTCTCTCTCTCTCTCTCTCTCTCTTGAGTAATCATAATCTCGTCATGACCTTTTCTACCCACTTTTTCTCCATTTTATGATGAGATCTCTCGACCCTTTTCATTTATGAGTGTTCTCTATAATGGGTTCTTTTCAAAATGAAAATTCTCATCTTTTTGTGAATACATTTGAGAGATTTCCGTTTTGTGGGTTTGGGTTTGTTTGTGTTGCAGGTGAGTGTTCCTTGCAGCTGTTTGTTCAAGACGGTAACTGTTCGTTGCGGCCACTGCAGCAACCTTTTGTCTGTGAACATGCGTGGCCTTCTACTTCCATCACCTTCTGCTAACCAGCTTCATCATCTTGGCCATCCCTTCTTTCCACCCCAAAATCTTCTGGTATATATTTAACACCCAATAATTAGGGTTCTTGAGCTCTAAATTTCACTCTCTTTTCTACCAAACATCACCAAAGAGAACAGGGGAAAAAGCATATTCTTCATACCCTAATTTCCAAGTTTATACTCGCATTTGTTTATGTCTTTTGGCCCCTTTTCAATATCAAATTAAATTGACAAAGTTAGGGTTTTTCCCCTTTTCGTAACATTCATTGAGGAAAATGTCTTTTCTTTCCTTATTTTAATTCTTATTTTTCATATATATTTTTTCCTCTCGGTCCTTTGGTATGTATGTCTATGTTAGGAGGAGATTCGGGGCTCGCCGTCGAACATGATGGTCAATCAGCCGAACCCAAACGAGCAGATGATACCATTCCGAATTGACGAGCTTCCAAGACTCCCCGCACCCACTAGAGGTTAGATTCATCACTTCAGACCTATATATATATATAATATCACAAAAGGAATTTTGTTTTTCAACAATGTATTTTTTTTTTTCAAAGAAAAGTTCTTATTAATAGTGAAAGAAACACTAAAAATCTTTTTATTTTCTAACATGTTGAATGCATTTTCTATAGCTTTCCATGATACTGTAGTCAGGCCTACCGAATTGGAAGCCAGTTGCACCCAGTTTTACTCCCAAACAGTGCCTTAACTTTTCAAGTAAATTTCGAAAGTGACGAGTATTCCAAACAAATGTCTCACTCCTTCCATTGTATTTCAGACAAATATCGAAATGAAAGAAAAACATATTAATAAAAAATTTCACACTCCACAGGCAACTTAATCTAGTGACAAAGATATTAAGATTTATAATTTTTCTAATGAAACAATTCACCTTTTATTTTCTATTTTAATATGATAAAAAAGAAAAGTAAGTTATCAACAAGAGCTTAGTTTTTCAACCTTATTTCTTTGGTTTTTTGTGCTTGGTTACCAAAGGGAGATAATTTCCCCCCGAAATTTAAGAGCACAGAATTCGAGGCAAGATAGAGATAATGATGATGTAATGATATAGAGATAGAACGAAGGGAGACAGTGAGAAAGGAAAAAGGAAAAGGAAAAAAAAAAAAAAAAGGCCGAACTCTACAGAAAAAAGTCAGCTAAGTGATTTTAATGTCTGTAATTTTGTCTGTGTTTCTGTCTATATGCAGGCCCGGAAAAGAGGCAGAGGGTTCCATCTGCCTACAACCGGTTCATCAAGTAAGCAATATACAATTATACAGTATATCTAGAATTTATGTTATATATATATATATATATATATATACATATTAACAACTTTGGACGAATTTTTTAAAATATTTTTTTCTTTAAGGGTTCGGTTTTACTTTAGATGAATGGACGGTAATATTGAATTATGAAAGTTTTCGGGGAAAAAATTATTGCCTAAAAATTTTATATCCCATTTTCAAAGTGGTTGAGTTAATTATATATTTTTTTTATTATTTTTTTAATATAAAGATAAAAATACTATTGGACAAATTATTAAATTATATCCTAAAAATAAGTCATAATTTTTTATTCTAATTTTTTTTCTTTGTACTTTTTACTTTTTAAGTCAACATGTTAAATTATTAATATCAAGTAGGACTTAAAATAAATTTCTCTAAAATATGAGCTAAAATAAAAAGTTAGACTATTGGCATATGTTGGTGTATAATTATTTCTCGTAATAATTGTAAAGTATTATATGCATGATTAATTTTCTTTTTAGCAAGTAGCAAAATAGTTTATTATATAATTATATAATAGAATATCATCGGATATAAATTCAAACAGTATTTTCAAATGATACTTTTGTTTACAATATTCTGTTGACATACAAAAAATGAAACCAGTTACTGAATTAAGTATAAAAGCATTTCCAAATAAATTATTAAATTTAGCAAATTTCTATGTTTTTCCTCCGAAAGTTCTTAATTTTATTTTTATGTCATTTTTTGTTTTTAAATTTTATTTTTATGTCATTTTTGTTTTTAAAATTTATGTTCATTGTGAAAAATATCACATTTGTATTTGTTGGTCAAAATCTAAGAGTTTTACTTTTGGAGTACGAAAAAATTTAGTTTTTATAGGCATAAAATATATGATTGTAAAACTTTTTATTTTTGAGAAGAAAAAAAAAAAGAAGCTAGAATTTTATTTTATATTGAACGGGTGGAGGATTTCTCACCATTTCATGAATTTTGTAGTTATGTTTAAATATTTTGTTTTTCTATTTTCATATTTAATTCGTAAACTAAAAAAAGGGTACATTAGTCAAATAAAATAATTTGTCAGAGTTCCGATATAGTTTTGGGCTTTCTTCGTTGAGTTTTTAAAATTACAAGGTGGTGTTGTTCATTTTTTCAAAATGTGATAGGTATTTCTATAGATTTTCTAACTGATAGGGGGTGTCATTGAAATTTATCTTTCTAAATGAAGACATATTTTATATTTGAGACATTTTTTACTATTGGCTAAAAATTTATCACCACAAAATTTTTTCTCTTATTTTTTATTTTTTTATTTTGTGATTTATATAATAAAATAGGAAGGAGTAACATTTCTAAGAGATACTATTATAACCATTAAATTTAAAAATAAAGGTAAAGATCAAAATTCAACGTGATCTGCCTCCTTTCAATTTGTTCTCCCTTAAACCCTATCTAAACTCTCTGGTTTTCTCTTGTTTATTTTTCAAACACTTCTATTTATTTATTTTTATTGACAACACACCAAATTCCTTCACCCCATTTTTGTAATATATTTGAGATCTATATAAAAAAATAAAATATATTTTTAAGAGACATTATAAATCAATAGATTTAAAAAAAGGAAATAACTCGATATAAATTTTTAAGATATTTTTAAAATATATTTTTAAGAGATATTTTCAAAATATGTGGGTTTCATCCTTCTCATTGTCTCCATCTTCAATGGACAAGTCTCCATATCCCTTCACTTTTCTTATTTATTTTTGAAGTCCATCGTTTTTATTTTTTTAAATTCAAAACAACACAAAGTTCATCTATCCTTATTTGTCTTTGTTTTTTTCCCTTCACTTGTGATTTATGAAATATAATAGGAAATAGTAACATTTTAAAGAGACATCAATAGCCATTAGAGTTAAAAATAAATGGCAAAGATCATTATTTGTTGTGTTTATCTCACATCGAATATGAAAAAGGCTGGTCGTCAGGTTATAAGTATTAGGAAAATCTCATCTCATGAGTTAACTTTTTGAGTTAAGAGAGTCCCACGACTACCCTGCATAACTGAATTTGAGAAAAAATTAGATTCTCACCCAAACAAAAATAAGAAGCATGTCCTCCTTGTCTCTCTCTCTATTTTTGTCCTACAAGTATCCAAGCCACCCCCATCTCTCTTATTCATTTTTAAGTCTCTCTTTTTCTTCTATTTTTTTTTTTAAATCGAACAAAAATATTATTGAAAAAATTATTTTATCATCTTTGAAATATGTCACTTATAATTTTTTATTTATATATTTTTCTTCTTTATTTTTTAGTCCTTAAATTAATATAAAATTATTTAACTTTTAGTTAATATCAAGTAAATGTTATATTCAAATGGTTAATATCAACAAAACTAAAATGTATGTTGAAAATGACTAAACAATAAATTACTCTAAAATTTCATAAAAAAAAAAAAAAAAAAAAAAGTACAAAATTAGGTAGTCGACTTCAAAATAGGATCACCAATAATAATTATTTTAAGTTTTGTTTAGTAGATAAAATATCCTATCTATATTATATTTATTTCTTGAACACTTATGGGCATGTGTTGGTGTATAACTATTATTGTTTTTCTAAACAAATTGCAAAATAATTTATGCATAGTGATTAATTTTTCTTTTAACAAGTAATAAAACAGGTTATTATGTATTCAGTAATAGGCTATGAAATGATATGGATTCAAAATATATTCTCAAAATATATTTTGTGTACAATACCCTATTGGATATTAAAGTTCACCTTTTTATTTCATTGTCTAAATATTAAAGTTATTTTTTTTTAAAATATATAAGGTTAACTTTTTTAGTCCGACCCTTCATGTACGGATTATACTACAGTCTAGTTTAATAATCAGAATATATTTTATATTTTATATATTTTGGACCATTGGATCAAATTTTAGATTCAACGATTGAGATCAAACAATATTTTCATTTTATATCACATAATATCTTTAACGAACCAATAACGTATCTGGAAATATCTCAAACAAATCTATATAATAAATTAGGATAGAAAAATTTTTGAGAAGAAAATTCCATTAGAAAATTTCACACCCTCACTTCTCAGATGATTGAATTAAATTATATTTTTTAACCATTAAATTTTTTATTTGTATTAATTGACCAATTTTTTATTTATTTTTTATTTTTATATGTATAAGTCTGAAAATTAATATAGTTTCTTCAAGCACCAAAAAATCCCTAGTATTTTATAAATCAGAACATTTTTTATATTTGAGATATTTCTTACCAATGGATGTTTAGAGACACTTTCAACTATTGATTAAGATTTTGTTGAGAAACTAAATGACAAACTCTCAATAAAATGTGTTCCATAATTAATATATTTAAATAAATTATATGATATTTAAAATTAATATATTGAATTAAAATCTATATAATTTATATAAATCTATATAATAAATTATGACATATTTAGCATTTGAAACGTTTTTGATCATTGCCTGGTTGGAGACAATTTAAATCAACTCTTGAAATCGTTGATTTAAATTTTATTGATAAATTAAACAATAATATTTTAACAAAATATGTTTTAATTAATATATTTCAACTAATTATAAAATATTTAAGATTTAGGTAGTGAATTAAAATAAATACCTTTAGTCACGGAGTATAAATATAAACACACACCTCTCTCTTCCTTCTTCTCTCCCTTTCCCTGCTTACCCCTAAATACCATACCCTAGTGCCTCCATTCCAACTCCAGACCATTTCTCGTTTAATTGATGGTGCTTGGTTTGGTGCTTTTTTATGTATATATGCCATATTTTTGTTTCTATTCGTTATAAATTTAAAAGAGGAACAGAACGTTGTCCCCAAAAACATATTCTGAAAATTAGAAAAAGAATAGAAACAAATATCACTGTATATAACAAACCGGGTCTTATTTGAAAATATCCGCTTCGTGTATTATAATTTATGTTTTTAACCCTAATATATGTGTGCGATCGCATATATATATGCCATTCTAATTTTCTCCCTTTTGGACCGCGGTCACTTTTTATTTGTTTTTATGTTATTCCCGAAAAGCCTCTAACAATATGCCATATAAAAAATGTACTTAAATGAGGGTGAGGAAAAATTCTTAAAACATGTTGAACTTTATCCCACATATATATATTTAGAAATACTACCTATTTCTATTTGACAATAAAAAAATTAAAACTACTGTAGGGAAGAGATTCAACGTATCAAAGCCAGAAATCCAGATATAAGTCATAGGGAAGCCTTCAGTGCAGCTGCAAAGAATGTAAGATCTAGGGGAAAAAGGAAAAATCTACGTATGATGTTTACTTCATTCATTTGATTTTGACTATATAGGGTTTTGTGGGTTTACTTTGTTCGTTTTCTTGCATTCAGTGGGCTCACTTTCCTCACATTCACTTTGGCCTTATGCCTGATCAACCCGTGAAGAAAGCCAATGCTTGCCAACAGGTTCTCTCAAAAGACTGAAACCCTAGATTCACTTATCTATTTATTTTGTTTTTTATTTTTCTTTTTTTTGTAGATCAAAAGGTTTTGTTTTGTTTGGACAACTTGTCACTAATTGTTTTATAGTTTGAAAACACATTTAATGTAGTTAGAAACGTTTAGAAGCATTTGGTAACACTTGCTTTTAGTAATTTTTATAATAAAAAAAATTTCACGCATGCGCGAAAGGAAAAAAAAAATCTTATTCTTATCCTCACATAGTATCAATTCATCCAAGAATTTTGGTAGAGAAGTCTTAATTGACTGATCTATTTAAATATATAAATTAAATAAAAATAATAAAAAAATATTTAGAATCACACACACACACACACACATATACATATAAATATATATATATAATTTTTAATATATTTCAATTATAAATATTTTCTCTATGTTCCACTGATTGCCAAACTGTTTTAACACATGCCCAAGCACTTTTCATCACATGAAAATTACGTTTGCAAACCACATTAACACAATAATGTTTTTGAATTCCATATTAGAATACATTTTATTTTAAACAAACTACATCTAGGATGAGTAGGGTTTGTTTCCCTTCTCTGGAAACTAGTAAAATTGGGTGAACATATATACACACACACATACACACACAAACACACGTTTACATGCACAAACACACATTTACATAGATGTATTACCGTCTCATAAAGCATAAAAATATTATAGGATCAAAAGATGATTTTTTTTTTTTTTTTTTTTGTTTCTAATTGAATATACATGCATCGTTGTTTATATAAACTGACAACATAGAAGTGTTTTTTTTTATATGCATATATACATATATATATATATATATATATATTAGGAAGGAGATGATGTGCTCACGAAAGACGGGTTTCTTGCTTCATCAGCCAATGTGGGTGTATCCCCATAGGATTTAATTCCTTGTTAATTATTGACTTTATGTTTGCTAGTTATTGCCTGGCCGGTTGATCAGTTTCTATTTCAATGTTTTCTGTTTTCCGTCCTAATATTTTGAAAACAGAAAAAGGAAATAGCTATTGTTTTCAAATGCGACATAATTTCTTGTTTATTGTGAATCTGTGATCTCTTAAATTCGAGAAGACTTTTTCTAACGGTTGAGGGTTAACGTTGCTTTGGTGTTGTTTGTATGGAGTATTTGTTCTCGGCTATTTCCATTTCAATAACTTATATTTGGGAACAATTCTTTATAGTTTCTCAAAATTTATTCCAAAAAAATGGAATAAGAATATATATATTTTGTTCACGTATTTCTACTTTTTCCAAGTCTATGGAAAGAAAAATAGAAATATGGGAACAGAAATACCGAACAAAACAAATGGGGCCTGGTTTATGTTAAACTAGAAAAGGATTCTAGGTTCTATTTAAATTCATTTTAAATCTTAAAGTATAACCTTTTAGACCCAGTAGAAAATGAAACTAATAGTTAATTTAGTTTTGATTGTAAGAATAAATTTCATTATGTGAAAACCATCGCACAAATAAGAATATTCATATTGAATCATAAGAATTAAAATACTGAATTTGCGGAAGCGTATCTGAATCCATAACAAGAAAATTGAAATATCCGAGTTTAAAATTTTATAATCTTTCAGATCTACACTTGTTTTTTGTTTAAATTTATTTCTGACAATGAGAATCAGAAGAATAGAAAAACGTTGTGTGATCCGGGGACCATGACCCTTATTCATAAATAATCGCGTTTGTTCGTAAAGAATCGCGTCTGTTCGTATTTTCATATTTTCTATTTTAATCCACCATAAAAATAGAAATTACGTTTGTCTATACACATTAATACCCACACTTTATAATACATTAATTAAGACCCCAAAATTTAAATTAATCACTTTAATTGACCTAACTTTATTTGATAGCCTATAATTCATATTTATTTAATATATAAGCCCATATATTTAATTTTAATCCAACAATCTCCTACTTGGGCTATATATGTAAATTTATAAACGTGAATTATACTTTATGAGCTCATTAGTTTTGCTATCAAAACTTTATACATTTTAACAATCTTGTTCATTAATCACATCAATACAGAACCAAAGCGATCATCGTTATATTTTTAGTAACTAGACCTATCATTGAACACATATATCAATGCAACTAATGACAAAGATTGATTGTGGATGTGTAGCATAAAAATTTCATGCAATGTGATTTTAACATGTCTATTTCCAACTAGTCCTCCTTAAACCTTAGTGAGATCAAACTATACAAAATCAGAGTGAATGAAAACTGAATAGTTTATTGCAGTAAATAACCATGAAATCTATAATATCCATAACAAATGTATTTATAGATAAAAGCATCTAAAATACCAAATCCCACTAAAACGACATATCCTGAAGAGAAACCACACTTATATAAGTAGTGTGCTCATAAAAGACCTTGGGCGGTAATCCCTTAGTTAGCGGATCCACAATCATAGAGTTTGTCCCAATGTCCTCTATAGATATAAGTTCACTCTGAACTCTTTCTTTAACAACTAGGAACTTTATGTTTATAAACTTTGACTTCGTAGAACTCCTGTTGTTGTTGGAATATAATACTGCTGATTTATTATCACAAAATAACTTAAATGGTCTTTCAATTCCATCCAGAATACGCAGCCCCATGACAAAATTTTGCAACCATATTCCATGATTGGACTCCTCATAACAAGCTACAAACTTTGCTGCCATGGTGGAAGAGGCTATAATAAACTATTTAACATTTTTCCAAGATATAGCACCTCTAGCAAGTAAGTAGATATAGCCTAAAGTAGATTTCACGCTATCTCAGCATCTAGCAAAATCAGAGTCAGAATATCCAATGATATCTAACTGATCTGACTTCCGATAAGTGAGCATGTAGTCTTTTGTTCTCTGTAACTACCTTATGACTCGCATGGCTGCTATCTAGTGATCATTTTTAGGATTGCTTAAGTATCTGCCCAACATGCCAACAATGTATGTAATATCTGGATGCGTACATGAGCATACATCAGACTTCCTATTGCTGACGCATAAGGAATCTTTTGTATCTCCTGAGTCTAAAAATCATTTTTGGGGTATTGACTGAGACTAAATTTGTCTCCCTTAGCCACAGGAGTGTCAAATGGTTTGCAATCATACATGTGAAACCTTTTAAGAACTTTCTCGATATAGCTCTTTTGTGATAATCAAGCATACCCGGAGAGCGATCTCTGTGTATTTGTATACCCAACACAAAAAAAAAGCGTCACCAAGATCCTTCATCTCAAATTTCTTTGATAAAAATCTCTTGGTTTCGTGCAATATGCCTATATCGTTGGTGGCAAACAATATGTCATTAACATATAAAACTAAGTAAATATGTTCACTTCCACTAAACTTGTGGTATATACAATTATCAACCAAATTCATCTAAAAAATAAACGAAATGATAACTTGATGAAACTTGTAATATTATTGACGAGAAGCTTGCTTAAGCCCATAGATAGATTTCTTTAACTTGCAAACCATCTTCTTTGCATTTCCCAATACAAAGTTTTCTGGTTGCACCATATAGATTGTTTTATCTATGTTACCATTGAGAAACGCAGTCTTAACATCCATCTGATGAAGCTCAAGGTCAAAGTGCACCACAAGAGCCATTATTGTCCTAAAAGAGTATTTCGACGAAACCAGAGAGAAAGTCTTTTTATAATTGATGCCTTCTTTCTGTGTAAAGCCTTTAGCGACAAGACAGGTTTTTTATCTCTCCACATCACCTTTCAAATCCCTCTCGGTTTTAAATATCCATTTACAACCAATAGTTTTTGCACCTTTAAGCAATGGGACAAGATCCCAAACGTCATGGTTCTTCATGGACTTTATTTCCTCATTCATGGCATCAATCCACTCTTGAGATTTAGAACTTTCCATGGCTTGACAGAAGTTGATTGGATTATCTTCCACTGCACTAATGTCAAGCTCATGTTCTTGAAAAAATACAATGTAATCATCTGGCACTGCACTTCTCCTTTCTCTAGTGGATCTCTTTAATGCCATAAGTTCTAGAGGTGGTAAAGTTTGTTCTTCTGAAATGGAAAGTTCTTGGATATTGTTTTGATTTGAATCTGTTTTTTGAACAATGTCAGGAATAGG
Source organism: Eucommia ulmoides (assembly GCA_016647705.1). Classification (NCBI taxonomy): domain Eukaryota; kingdom Viridiplantae; phylum Streptophyta; class Magnoliopsida; order Garryales; family Eucommiaceae; genus Eucommia; species Eucommia ulmoides. The sequence continues at coordinate 36,691,782 of CM028340.1, forward strand.
AACCTGATCAATATCAATAACAACTATAAGAATATTAATATATTCTTCATCAAAAACAAAATTTCTAACCTTATCTCCTCCATTAAACTCAACATCCTCAAAGAACAGGGTGTTTCTCGTCTCAAAAATTGATCTAGTAGTAGGATCATAGAATTTGTAACCCCTGAATCTTTCAAAGTATCCAGTTTCTTTTCATGTGGCCTGTATGGCCTTGCTGCAGCTGGACATCCTCAAATGTGTAGGTGCTTCAAACTAAGCTTCTTATATGTCTAAAGTTCATAAGGGGTTTTTACAGTTGTTTTAGTTGGTACTCTATTAAGGATATACGCTGCACTCTTTAATGCTTCACCCCAAAGTGATTCTGGCAAGTTAGAATGACTAATCATACTCTTCACCATATCTTTGAGCATTCTGTTTTACCTTTCAGCAATACCATTCATGCTTGGAGAAGCTGGCATGGTGTACTGTGGGATGATACCGCACTCCTCTAGGAAGCTAGCAAATGAACCTGAATGTTGTTCACCTAAACCGTTACACCTACCATAATATTCACCACCACTGTCAAATCTGATGTTTTTAATCCTTTTGCTAAGTTGATTTTCAACTTCAGCTTTGAATAATTTGAACACGTCCAGTGATTGGGACTTTTCATGAATGAGATAAAGGTAGCCATAACGTGAAAAATCGTCTATGAAGATGATAAAATATTGTTGACCATTCCATGAAACCGTAGGAAATGGCCCACAAATATCTTTATGTATCAGTTCTAAAACATCTGTAGCCCTGTTGGCACCAAATCTCCTTATTTTTGTTTGTTTTCCCTTTATGCAATTTGTGCAAATTTCAAAATCTACAAAATCAAGGGAATCTAGAATCTCATTTGACACAATTCTTTCAATTCTCCTTTCGGAGATGTGACCTAATCTCTTATGCCATAATGATACGGAATTCTCATTAATTAATTTTCTTTCATTTTCTTTTAACACCTCGAGTACTTAATTATAAGGTTTCATGATATGAAGCAATCGTATCAAGCATATAAAAGTTATCTATATAAGATAAAGAATTGGTACCAACTAAATTTGAATTTTGAAAAAAATTAAATTTATTATTTCCAAAAGAACAAAAATAACCAAATTTGTCCAATAGAAATATAGAAATCAAATTCCGTCTAAAGGACGGTACAACAAATGTCTCATTCAAATCCAAATAAGTATCAGACTTTAATAATAACCTTAATAACCTAAATATCCTAATTGCCTCAACTTCAACCTTCTTTCCATCACCTACAAAGATGTATCTTTTACCATCATTTGGCGTTCAGCAGCTTAGGTAGCCCTGCATGGACACACTGATGTGAATGGTTGCACCAGAATCTATCTACCAAGTGTGTTTCGATAGCGAAGTCAAATTAACCTCAGAACAAACTAGATTAAGAAATGTACTTTTCTTTGCATACCTAGCATGATAGTTGATACATTGCTTCTTCTTCTGTCTTGCAGCTCCACAAAATAAACAACCATCAACATTCTTTTCTTTACGTTGTTTCCTTTGATATGGAACCTCTGCAACTTCTTTATCCTTATTTCTTTTCTTCTCTTTATCCTTGAAAGTACCAGCAAAATGAGCACTTTCTATCTTTTCTTACTTCAACCTTTCCTCTTCTTGCACACAATGTGAGATGAGCTCATTAAGAGATCAAGTCTCTTTTTGGCAGTTGTAACTCACCTTAAATTGACTTAATTATGTGGGAAGAGATATCAGAATCAAATGCACAAGAAAATCCTCAAAGAGATCAAACTTATGTGCTTTTAACTTTGAAACAAAATGAGACATTTCCATAATGTACTCCTTAATATTCACAAGCACATACGATTTAACTTCTCCCACCTTTCAATGTCCCTCTTTTCATCAGAAGAACTTTCATCAGTAAGAGGTGTAGGAGAAGGAACCCTTAAAGCAAGGTCCAGATCCATGACACCGAGAACTATATGGAGGTTCTCATGCCATGACTTGAAGTTTGTGTCATTTAGTATAGAAATAGAATTATTGCTGGGAGTAATGTCAGAAGTAGAACTAATAACTGAATCAGAGAACAATAAACAAATAAAACAAGCTCACATAAACCTAAAAAAAAAATTCAAATAAAGACAAATCTTATCTTAAGATACCAGACACTATTAATATTTTCTCTTTGGATAAATATATTAAATTGTAAGTGATATCTTGGTGTAGTAATCAAACGCTGATAATAAGAATATATCAATAAATATTCTTTTGGGCCGATTTATTCTTAATATGTAGAACCAAATAATCATCATGCGTTTATTACCATAGGTGTGTATGCAATTCTATTAAATATTGATCTTCCTTTGGGTTGATTAATATTCACATAAGTTACATGCACATAATCGTTTTATATTTCAAAATAAAATTAATTTTCACAAAAGATGTCACTTTGGTGACATATTATTTCAATTAATTTATTTCAAAATATATATATATATATATATTTAAATACCAATATTTGAATTTAAATTTGCATAAATGCATTGTAACTTCAACATATTTATATATAAATAATAACAACATAATCAGTTTGGCCTTACTCTAGTGATGGTTAGACGCAGCTTCCTCACTAGAGGTCTAGTAGTTGAATCTCATTAGGCAAGTTTTTTTTTTTTAAAATAAAAACAAGGAAAATAAAATAAGAACTTAGTACATGACCAAGATTCTACCTAGAGACCTCATGCACCAAGAGGTGCAACCTTATGCATACAACGCCATTGAACCAATGCAGCACTTATGAATAGATGCTTCTGAATAAATATAAAACTATATGCATTGCATGAATTAGTTAAAATGAAACGACACTGTTTAGGTCGTCTTCTTCATTGATTCCCAACCAAAACCAGACCAGAACAGTGATACGATTCTACATTTCTTTTTAAACTTTTAAAAAACGTATAAAATCAACCATAAGTCCAAAATTTATGAAATTTATATCGTTAAACTCGTAATGAAATATAAAAAATTTCTAGAAATATTAAACTTTTCAAAAAAAAAAAAAAAAAAATCGGCCCTAAAAAAGAAAAAATCATTTCCTAACTTATTCTCAACAACTCAACATGTAATGGCTCTAATACCACATGTAAGAATAAATTTCATTATGTGAAAACTATAATACAAACAGAAAAATTCATATTGAATTATAAAAAATTAAAATACTAAATTTGCAGAAACGTACCTGAATCCATAACAAGAAAGTTGAAATATTCGAGTCTAAGGCTTTATGATCTTCTAGATCTACACTTGTTTTCTGTTTAAATTTCTCTCTGACAATGAAAATCAGAAGAATAGAAAAATTTTGTGTGATCTAGGGACCATGACTCCTATTTATAAACAATTGAGTCTGTTCGTATTTTCTATTTTAATTATTTACGGACAAACGTAACTTTTTATAAACAGACACGATTCTTTATAAATAGGGGTCGTGGTCCCCGGATCATACAATATTTTTCTATTTTAACCCATTATAAAAATAGAAATTACGCTTGTCTCTACACATTAATGCCCACACTTTATAATACATCAATTAAGGCCCCAAACCTTAAATTAATAATTTTAATTGGCATAACTTTATTTGATAACCTATAATTTACATTTATTTAATACATAAGCCCGTATATTTAATTTAAATCCAACATTGATCCCTTTGTTCACCATTTGATTTGGTATTTAAAGAATACTAGAGGGAAAAATGTGCAATGTACCCATCAAAAGATATATATTGTGAAACAGATTGTATCTATAATAATACAAGATGAACGTACATCACCATTAATAGGTAGAGATAACATAACAATCTTAGATTGGACAAACACAACCTATCTTAGTTGTAGTAATAAATATTACCTTTGCGCGCATGAGGAGAAAATTTACGGAATAAAGACAACTACTCAATTAAACAATGTCAATTAGTAGGGACAACCTATGAATTTGTTATAGGGAGTTGACTATATAACGAGTGTTTGAAACTATTTCTCAACAAATGTAAAATATTGGTTAGAAATGACAAAATTTTGATATTTTGATAAAGAGTCGAGTTATGAAGATGAAAGAAGATTTTCATTTATTTCAAAGTGTATCTCTCGAGTCTGTAAGTTTAAGTTGTTTATTCATGTTATTCTATTTCAAGAGTTGTAGTGCCATTTTTATTTTATCTAGTTGTACAAATTTATATTTCTTTCAAGGGAAATTTATTATTTTGTCCTCAAAATATAGTAAAATTATAAAAAAGATATTTGACTCAAATAATTAAGTTTATAGTCCTGAAAATAAGTGTAAAAAAAAAATCTCCAACAAACGTCCTCCTTGTTTATTCTTATTTACGAATTGTACCATTGAAACATCTATGTGAATGTTCAATTAGTATTTCAAAACAAAAATATCAATTCACTCAAATTTCTCTTAACAATGGTTCACACAATTTTATTTTATTTTATTTTATTTTATTTCTATTTTATTTTATTTTATTTTTTATGTTTGCTTAATATTTCAGAACAACATATTTCAGTTCACTCAAATTGCACTAAAAACCATTGGTTCATATGTTTCGTGTGAATGTTCAATTAGTATTTTAGAACAAATATTTCAGTTCACTCAAATTTCATTCAACAATAGTTCACACATTCTGTGTGAATGTTTACTCTGTATTTTAGAACAAAAAATTCAGTTCATTCAATATTTTATTCAACAATAGTTCACATATTCTATATAAATGTTAACTCAATATTTTAGAACAATCAAAAGAATTGAAAAATTCGAAGATAAAAAAAATAAATTAATATGAACATTCAATAAACCATATTCTGGTATGAACATTTATAAAAAATCCACAAAAATCAACAAAATTTTACATAAACATTCCCTTGTTTTCCAAATCTAAACACAAAAAAAAAAAAAAAAATTGCAAGAATAACAAATCGTCGAAATCAAAACAAGAACAACATAACAAACATATCAATTAGCAAGAATCAAATTGTTGAACGGATCTGAAAAATAGATCTAGAAACATAAAAAATCAAATCGACATAAACCAAATTGCCGAAGAGATTTGGAAAACGAAAGTGGAAAATAGATCTAAGAAATATAAAAAAACAAATCGGAAAAATCAAACCAAATCTAGAAGAACAGATCGCCGTCTTTATCGTCTCGTTCGAATTGAACCCAAATTAATTAAAGGGTATGAAATGTGAATATTAAAAATAAATTTCCTTAGAAACCTTTGATTTATTTAATTTAAGCCAACATTTAAAGCCCTAATTTGGGACCTAACTGTTCTTTTCATTCTTTCCTCCATCATAACCTTCATTTGCTACAACCTCATTCAGCTTCATTCTTCGTTGCAGTTGTTGTTGCAGTCATTGCCTCCTTCCTTATTTCATGGACTCTGCTGCTGCCCGGCTACTTCGCAACTCCATTCATCGGTGGCTTTCCTCACCACAACGAGACAAATGACGATAAAGAATTCATCATATATAGATGGTTGCGGCCAACTGGATGACGTGGTGAAGAACGATGACCACACCGAAGAATGATCTAGATCATTGAGCGACTGCAATGACGAATAAGAGATCGATTGTGAGATTGAGAAAAGAAAGAAAGAGAGATCGACTAAAAATTTTGGAGATTAGGGTTTTCAATAAACTCAACTATATATATATATGTGTGTGTGTGTGTGTGTGTGTGTGTGTGTGTGTGTGTGTGTGTGTATGTATATGTATATGTATGTATATGTAAGGGTATAAAGGTCTATTCACATAATTAGTCAACGGTCAAAGGACTATACACTAACAATGTTTCACAAAAAGGGCTATATTACAACATAATTATTTAAAAGAATTTGTTTTCTAAATGAACTCTTAAATAAGGACTATTAAATAAAAACTCATTCTTTCAAACATTATGATATTGGTTGTAATGATAGTTCTTAAACATGGTTGAAACTATAAATTGTTTAAATAAATTGAAATTTATTTGCATCATCGTAGTATTCTCTCAAAAGGCTCAATATCAAATCTTAAAAGGTTACTCGAATCCAAAAGTCATTCTAAGTTTAAGGAAATTGTTCCCCAAAAGGTAATTCTAACTCTGAATGCTCTCGTCTTTACTTGAACCTATGCTCGCCAACTTAGTCAAATGGAAGACATCAATGAAGAGTCACAAGGATTCCTCGATTTTCCACAATTGAGAGAAGAGGTTGTCTTATGGTAGGTGATCCAACTGTTGGGTTTAAACCTTATATATAATTCTAGTTGAGCTTACTTCTGATAATAATCTTTAATAATTAAATAATAATGGGCAAAGTTGGTATGTAGTATACCAATTTGGTGTTTTATATATTACTATGAATGTATTATATAGTTGTCAAGATTTAATGGATGTTTAATTGAAATATCTTAACTTTTAATGGAGATTAAAATGTTTGAGATCGTATGCATTTGGTAATTGATGTCCTAAAAGTTTCAGGTCATATGATTATTAATTAGTACTTAATAATTCGTACAGATTAGCTTGTGGGGTGTTCTTTTCTATTGAGAATACTGAATATAAAATTCATTGATATAAGATACTAAAACAACAGTAAGGGAACTTGTTAGGAAATAACAAGGACTTGAATGTGACTATATTTAATATTCTATGTTGGTAATATTACTTATAATCAAAATAGAATATATGATTTATAATGGTTCAAGTAATCTTTAGACTTGAGGTACTATTTGTCATGTGTGCACTCCTATACTTTGTAAATACTAAGTGTTGTGTCCTAACTATGAAACTTCAAAGGTATTCATTGTGTATAGTGAATACACATATGATTATTCGAGTATACAATCGAGTATATCTAGTTGTTTTCCTTTAGCTAAAAACAAATGTTCCATGTGATCGTATATGATTTGCTTGAAGTCGTTGGCCAAATCATTATGATGATTAGAATTAAATTGCAATTAGTATCAAAAGTAAATCAAGGATTAGAGCATATGATTGAACTAGAGATTTTGAATATATCCTGCCTGTTAATTCTTTCGGAGCATAGAGATAGAGAGATCAAGCTTTGCGGTAATATAATTGGGTATGTTTTCTGATTAAATTCATATCAACTGGGTGAAACTAAGATATGTGCGTAGACATGACTCATAGTTGGTAGGGATATCGTAAATAAATGTTCTGTACTTATGGAAAAATTAAAATTGTTCCAATTTTAATTTATATATTGATTAATCAATCAATCAATTAATCAATTAATTCTATCATCTAGAATAACACTTAGGCTACCCTATATCTAATGATTTGGAATAAGATTCTTAGACAATCGATAAGCACTATTCAAAAGGAGTTCTTTGTGCGGATTCCATTAGAGTTAGGATATTTCTGTCGCTATTTGAAGTTCGTTACTCTTACAAGATTTGTTCATGATGTTTTTAGCCACTACCATGTAATGGTGGCTATCTATGGTGACAAAAATGACTCTGAGCTCCTCCAGATTACGAAGACATTGGAATGGTCATTCCTCCATTCTTAGTTATTGAATAAGAGCGTCTACTCTTCATGCCTCACACATAGCCTTGCAACAGCAATCTTTGATATCCTTATGAAAGCCCATCGATGATGAAGAAGAAAAATTATGAAGAAAGAAGTAAGGGATAGCGAAAAAAGCAGTGAAGTGCTTTTTAAATGGGCGCTCCAGGATGGAAATGCAAGAGAGGTACATCATAAATTATTGATAGTTGAATTGACGTGGAATCCCAAAAGACTACACATGGATATGCGCCTTAGAGGCTGTATACAAATATGCACCATAAAGACTGCATAAGGATAGGCACAGACTAGACTGGCCTAAAAAACATGTAAAATTTAGCGCATGAACGAAAGCAACAACTTTAAACTCAAGTGTGAGTAGTCCCCAACCTAGATCAAGCTGGCCACTAGACCCACCCTATCCGGGCAACTACTCCTTGCATGAAGTAAGGAGGACGCCACTCAGGCAGCTTCGGACAAGTAGAGCCCAACCACTCACCCCTGGCTAGAAAAATGTTTTCGACCAAATGGTTATCAGAAACTCCTAAATGACTAACTACACCAAAAGCAGAAAAGTAAGAATGAAATGTAAATTCAAAATTATCATCCACAAGAAAAATAGGGGCATCCATTGCGTGTTAAAAAAAAAAAATGAGTGCTACAATTGCAACAATTCATATTTGGACCTCTTTTAGGTCAGAGAATCCCTCCCCATATAGAACAAACGTTGGCATTGGAGCTTCTTCGTCCTCAACTTCAAGCAAGCGAGCAACCTGCTGGATGGTCAAAGGGGTAACCGGATCATCAATCGGAGGCTTTACAAGGCGGGGCTCCACCGGAATAACTTCAAGAAGAAAAAACCCCAACATATGGATATCAAAGAAATTAGCCTCCAAGTGCCCTGGAATTGGCATCCTTAAAACCCTTTGTCATTTATATCAGCTTGAGGCTCCCTTTCTATTTCTTGAAGTCCTCAAACCGCTTCAAATCTGGAAGGCCCGACCAATAGCCTTCTTTAGCTCTGGCCCTCTCCTCTGCGAGCATGGCCTCAACCTATCCCCGAGCAGCTCTTTCCTCCTTGAGTTTGGCCCGAATCTCACCCTTAGACTAAAATGAATATTGGAGCCGTCCTTCTAATGTCAGGATCCTCTATACTGCCTCAATAGCTCCCCACTATGAATTTGGAGCTTGTTGCCTTACTCTCTCGGCTTCTTACTTGGCCTCGGCAGACATCCATTCAACCTCCACAGTACAATGATCCCTCTTTTCGAGTTGGGACTTTGCCATTTCTCTCCTACTCAAGGGCTCCAAGTCGAGACACAATCCCTATCCACCCTTCGAGCAGGGCGAAAGAACGAGCATCAATCTATTACAAGGGCAAAAGAAAACTAAAAAAAGGCTAAAGACAACAACAAACTTTTCTGTGGAATGAACTACTCCCATCTTTGTAGAATTGAAAAAATTATGTGCAGTTTATGTGCAAGTAAACAAATAATAAAGATGTCATGGTTACAGGAGTATGTTTTTTTCCAAAAATTCCCCTTTCGTTCACTTAGTATCAATATCATACTATATTAGTATCATACTTCCCCTCAATCAATATTTACTTTATATTGGTTATCTAAAGCCAATACCCATTTCCGTAGTTGTTGCCTTGGAAGGAATACGGCGTGGACCCACCAAGCAGTGTTCTCCGCTTAAGAAGATCTTGAGTGCCCATGGTCAGCCATTTAACTCTTGGGACCCATTCCATGAGGTCTGAAGAAGACGAATAAGTGCTAGACGGATCTCCCACCTTCTCATTTTCCTTCCTTCAAACTGCCGAAAAGGCCTCTTTAATCCTCTTCATCGCCAGCTTGTCGTGAACCACAATTGCAACAGCCGACAAATGTCTGTTCCTTGGGGAGTCAACACTAGGGCGGGACACCACTTCAAACGAAGCCGCTGGTAGGGCGATAATCACCCTACACCCAGAACAATAATAGGAGAGCCCACCGAAGTAACCACAAGAGAAGACAAAGTCGTCGTTGCTTGAGTGGCCCGTTGTTGGCACATGGCCTCCAAGACTTCAGGGTCAACTTCTTTCCTCAGCATTTCTGCACTAGCGAAATTACCGCCTGACATAAGCAAAGGGAGATGAAAGTAACTTGAAAATGTGAGAAGTAAAAAAATTTCTCCTTCCTAGACTACTATAGCAGAAAACAATAGATTAGATCCCCACGAGGTACTAGACCCAGAATATAGGGTCTGACAATCCCAGCGGGGGTAGTGAAAAAAAGATCGAAGGAGTTGTCCTTGAGAAATATGAAATTCCTTTCCGCCTCAAGGAGCCCCACCAAGGACATCACGGCAACCGCCTCTACTACACTAAGCTACAGACAAAAATAATATACTACAAAATGAGGAAAGAAAATAGATAAGATGAAGCAATCAACCTGGTAGCGGCACAAAAATGCGCCTTCTACTTACACTCGCAAGTATACGAGGTCTAAGTTTTAGTATAGTGTGATCGTTAAGATTCGGTTATCGTATCCACAGGGATTGTTGTCGTTACTATCGAATACCGCGTTTGTCGTGACCTAATTTTATCTAGGCGAAAAGCAAATGTATTTAATTAATTAAACTAATACTAATATATCCTAAATTAGCTATACTAATATGTTAATATGTTTTAGGGTGAATAATTGTATAGGTATTAACGTGTTTACAAATACGTGTTCGATTCCGATTTACTCCCGTTTACGTTGTTCGATCTATTTGACAACCTCGGTACGTAAACTCCGCCGCCGCCTCTTCCGAGTATAAGACGGGGGAATACATAACTTCGAGTCAATGGAGAAGTCCCCCTCAATGTCTTAACGACCCTAGGTCACGTGAGTCTCGCCCAGCGTCATTGATTGCACACAATCCAACTCCCTCACGGGTTATTGGATCGTCGTGTTGTATTTACCCTATCGACAATCTCCATTCTAAAACTCCCTTGCCACCTCTTCCGAGTGTAAGACGAGGAATATAATGCAACTTCGAGTCAACGAAGAGGTCCTCCTCAACGTCTTTACGACCCTAGGTAGCATGTGTCTTGCCCAACGTCATCGATTGTCCACGATTCAAACCCCGACCGTGTTATAGAATCGTGGCGTTTGTTTACCCTATTTTCCATTTATCAATCCAATCATAATAAACAAAAAATACAATAAATACAATCAAACTACGAAGAACAATCACAAACGAAACACCGAAATCAACCAAACAACGTATTTATAAATTATATTGTTAATCCCTACTACAATCCATATTTAACTCAGGCCATAGACGCATATATAAGAAAATAATGAGCTAAATATGCTCACATGCTCCTAAGATAAATATATAAGGAAAAACGATCGAAGAACTTAGCCTCGTCCGAAGATAAACCGCTAAGAACGTTCCACGATCGATTCACCGTCTTCCCCACTTCGGGATGCGAGCTCCACCACTAAAATCCCTAACCTTTGGCTTAAGTATAGCCTAAGGGGCTCAAAAATACAAGAGAGATGAGAGAGATCCGGCCAAAGGGGGAGGAAAGGGGATATTTATAGCAAAAATATCCTAAAAATATCTAAAAATATCTAAAGGCTGTGCAGGGCAAATCCGCCTAGGCGGAGTTAGGTCGGTTAAGTCTGATCGCCTAGGCGGTGAAGTAGGCGGTGGACTGGAGAACATTCTGTTGGATTTTCGCCTAGGCGGTAGAAATTCTGCCTAGGCGAGTGGCTGTCAGTAGCCCTTCTTCGTCTTCTGCTGGATTTCCGCCTAAGCGGTAGAATTTCCACTTCGGCGGTCGTCCGTTAGTAACATTTTGCTCTTCTCTGCATCTTTACCGCTTAAGCGGTGGTCTGGACACTTATGCGGCGGGCCTGCTTCATCATTTAGCCTCCGAGCTTGTTTATCTACCGTAACTTCGAACAGCTTTGGTTCGATCTCTTCATTTTAGCTCTAGTTTCCTATATTTTTAACCCACACACCTGAGTTATACAAAAAGTATGAAAACTAATTAAAACATAATAAAAATAACTATAAACATATTCGAAAACTAACCAATTCGGATTGGAAATAGATAGGTTTTTCACACCTATCAATACCCCCAAACTCAAAATTTGGCTAGTCCTCGAGCCAAACACACACTAAAATGAAAAATACACAAAAGGAAATAAATAACAAAAAACCTAAAAACAATCTAAACATAACAACATGCGAGTTTTAAATTCTTCTAATGGCCTATTTATTTTTCCCTCAATAACCGCCAGTAGTATCGAGTTCAGGCGGTAACACACAGCATGTAATGTTCTAGAATTTCAACATGCAATAATGGTGAACGCTATTCTAGATCCTTTAAACATGTTAGTGCGAGACTCAATAATATAACTATACAATGATCAGATTGGATTATCCACCAACGAAATTCACGAGTTAAGGATTACCATAAGCTGGATTGGGGTCCACTCTCCACTAATGTAGGTTTAGTAGTTCATGAAGATCATTAGGGCTTGGTTCGGTTAAGATTAATTTGGCCAAGGGTATTTCAGAATTGAAAACGGGTTAACGTTGTTAACTTAATGTTACCCAAGGCTCAATGCTTAGCACATTCACTCTCAAATCCCCATATAAAGATTGGAAACAATCCCGAACATGCATTTAAGACCAACGTACTCACTTGTCAAAAGAAACGGAAATAAAAACCGTATTTGCATTTGATTCTTTTTTTTTTTTTTCAACGAACACACCCCCAAACTTATTTGATTGTTAAAATTGAAGAGGTGTGTGAAATACAAATAAAAAATAACAAGTGAGTACTCAAATACCGAACCAATTAGAAGTTCTCCCTAATCCCAACTGCTCACATCAAGAAGCCTTTGCGACGGCTAACTTGATTCACTCAAATGTGCCTTTGGTTTAGCGATAAAAGACTGGAAGGAATTCAATTGGCGGTGGTATTGGTTTATGTGTTCTGAATTGAATATGCATTTAGGCTTCGATAGGGTAACGAGGGATAAACATATATTAAGGTAGGCTTAAAAAGGCTCAAGCGACAAAACGACTGCCTAAATCACGTCTCCTGAACTACCTCGCCTAGGATTTCGCCTCAAGCTTCCCCTCAATCAAGTTCTAGAACCCTTACTATGTCATGAATTTGGTTAATCTATAATCGTCCTCAAATCAATTGAATAACTATACATTGAGTCTATGTGCCCGTGCAAATTAGGATCTACAATAATTTTTACTAAAAAGCATAGTAAAGCACACAGAATCACACATGAATGGGTATTACCCTTGATTTCGAAAACAACCAGGGGTAATTTTCAACATCGGGTGACGGCCCAGATGAACACAAAACTCAACATATAAACAACAACACAAAAACACAAACACATTCTAACCTAAACACACATGCAATACGGAAAAACAATAACACATAAACTAACAATACAAAATACTACACATCACTTCCGAACTCAAAATGGACAGTGTCCTCAGCGATCCCAATCATCAATCTCAAAATATGAAATTTAAAGCATGCTGACGAAGGGTGTTTAGAACACTTACCTGGGAGGCGAGAGGGTCTCGCCTCCGATTCAAGTCGGATGGGATGGAACAAAAAGAATTTCTTGGGTTGCCTCCCAAGAAGCGCGTGGTTTAATGTCCTCGGCCCGACATTCAGAATATCCTCAAGATTGGCGAGATTTGGCTTTGATCGGCTCAATCTCTCAACGAAACGCCTTACCAGCTTATGTGCTTGGCCAAGCAACATAAACGGCTTGGAATCCCGTCGAAAGGGATGCATCAATACCCGTCGATCTAACATCGCCAAGTACCCTGCATAAGAAATAAAAAACAAAACTACAAACAAAAATTATATACAAAGAAAAATGCCTAAAGTAAAATTAGGTCATTTACACACAATATTAATACTAACGAAATCTCCAATCCCGGGAGTACGAAACACTTGCTTCTCCTATCTAAAACTTAAGTCCAGAGCCGTTACCGCGTTTTTCCGACAATAACATCAAAATAATCCCCGGCAACGGCGCCAAAAACTTGGTAGCGGCACAAAAATGCACCTTCTACTTAAACTCGCAAGTATACGAGGTCTAAGTTTTAGTATAGTGTGATCGTTAAGATCGGGTTATCGTATCCACAGGGATTGTTGTCGTTACTATCGACTACCGCGTTTGTCGTGACCTAATTTTATCTAGGCAAAAAGCAAATGTATTTAATTAATTAAACTAATACTAATATATCCTAAATTAACTACACTAATATGTTAATATGTTTTAGGGTGAAGAATTGTATAGGGATTAACGTGTTTACAAATACGTGTTCGATTCTTATTTACTCGCGTTTACGTTGTTTGACCTATTTGACAACCTCGGTACGTAAACTCCGCCGTCACCTCTTCTGAGTATAAGACGGGAGAATACATGACCTTGAGTCAACGAAGAAGTCCTCCTCAACGTCTTAACGACCCTAGGTCACGTAAGTCTCACCCAGCGTCATTGATTGCACACAATCCAACTCCCTCCCGGGTTATTAGATCATCGCGTTGTATTTACCCTATCGACAATTGCCGTTCTAAAACTCCATCGCCATCTCTTCCGAGTGTAAGACGAGGAATATAATGCAACTTTGAGTCAACGAAGAGGTCCCGCTCAACGTCTTTACGACCCTAGGTAGCATGTGTCTTGCCCAACGTCATCGATTATCTACGATTCAAACCCCGACCGGGTTATAGAATCGTGGCGTTTGTTTATCCTATTCTGAATCCGGGGTTTGTCAAAATCCCGTATTCTCTATTTATCAATCCAAGCATAATAAACAAACAATACGATAAATACAATCAAACTACGAAGAACAATCACAAACGAAACACCGAAATCAACCAAACAACGTATTTATAAATTATATTGTTAATCCCTACTACAATCCATATTTAACTAGGGGCCATAGCCGCATATACAAGAAAATAACGAGCTAAATATGCTCACATGCTCCAAAGATAAAGAAATAAAAAATGATCGAAGAACTTAGCCTCGTCCAAAGATAAACCCCTAAGAACGCTCCACGATCGATTCACCGTCTTCCCTACTTCGGGATGCAAGCTCCACCACTAAAATCCCTAACCCTTGGCTTAAGTATAGCCTAAGGGGCTCAAAAATGCAAGAGAGAGGAGAGAGATCCAGCCAAAGGGGAAGGAGAGGGGATATTTATAGCAAAAATATCCTAAAAATATCTAAAGGCTATGCAGGGCAAATCCGCCTAGGCGGTGGAAATTGCGCCTAGGCGGAGTTAGGTCGGTTCAGTCTGATCGCCTGGGCGGTTAAGTAGGCGGTGGACTGGAGAACATTGTGTTGGATTTTCGCCTAGGCGGTAGAAATTCTGCCTAGGCGAGCGGCTGTCAGTAGCCCTTCTTCGTCCTCTGTTGGATTTCCGCCTAAGCGGTAGAATTTCCGCTCTGGCGATCGTCTGTCAGTAACATTTTGCTCTTCTCTGCATCTTCACCGCTTAAGCGGTGGTCTGGACACTTATGCGGTGGGCCTGCTTCATCATTTAGCCTCCGAGCTTGTTTATCCACCGTAACTTCGAACAGCTTTGGTTCGATCTCTTCATTTTAGCTCCAGTTTCCTATATTTTTAACCCACACACCTGAGTTATACAAAAAGTATGAAAACTAATTAAAACATAATAAAAATAACTATAAACATATTCGAAAACTAACCAATTCGGATTGGAAATAGATAGGTTTTTCACACCTATCACAACCCTACAAATAAATAAGGACAACAACTTACCTGGAACCGACTAGTGCCTCGAGACAATATAAGGCCCCGCCACTCCAACTAGATGCTCCAAGGCCCTTGGACCCAGACCCACATATTTTTCTATGAGCCTTTCATTTCAAATATAGAATTAAAACCATATATCAGTTGGCTTCACATTCCTCGCAACTTGGTAGAAGGAGAAGAATAAGGGAGACGTGGGAGGCACACTATTCCTCACGCAGAGAATGATAAACCCAATCATCAACCTCCATGCATTTGGAGCCAACTGGGAAGGCGCCAAGTTGACACGATGAAGAATCTCGTGAAGAATGAGATGAAGATGAAAGCACACCCCACTAATAAAAGCGTCGGTATAAAAGTTGATACACCCCATAATGGCTCAGAGTTTGATAAAAAAAAAAAAAAACACGCCAAGGTAACGAGCACACCCCACAATGGCTCAAGGTTGGTAAAAAAAACCTCTGTGAGGAATGGAGTAGTCAATTCAGATTTCATGGACCTGAGCGCCGGTCAAGCGGCTAGTTATAAACTCTACCTCCTCTGACTCAAGCATATAGGCCACTACTGGAGTGGATGCTGTAGCGAGGACAAGAAGGTGAGGTTCTCTACCAGTTTTTTCTCCTATCCATGATAGTGCAAGATCGGTGGGCCAGACATTTTACCACAGCTGACAAAGGGGGTCTAACTAGGGAACTCTACGAGCAGCGCCTCGACTCTCTATAAGGGGCACCCTAGACAACGGCCAAGCTTCACCATCATCATTTTTCCCAAAATGATGGAACCACGATTTGAAATCTCTTAACATTGTGAATATATGAACTGGGCGTAATAAAAAAAAAAGTTCACCAGAGAAAGAAGAAAGAACAATTATTAGAAAAATCACAATAGGAGAGTTCAAAAACTGTCTTTTTTAAGGGATGTGAGCACAAATCCCCTTCAAGCGTCATCTGGAAAACTGAATCATCCAGCTGTTTAATCAATCATGAGGTATTTAATGCCTGACACTCTTGAAGGACGAAGGTCGAAGCATTTGGCCAAAGCCAATACACCGGTTGGGCATAAGCCACGAAGAAAACAACAAAGATAAAATCCTAGTAGAAACGTCCCAGTATTCCCAAGATGCGAATCATTACGCACATAGGAATAAGGGGCATCTAGTGAGAGAAAATTTGATTAGACCTGAACGGGCGCCACATGTCCAATACCCGTGACTGGAATGGGGACTTCATACCAACCAGCTCAACCAAGCCCCTTCTTCAAACTTGGCCAGGGTCATGCCTCCTCGGACGCGAGCGCCATAATGCTCCTACTCGAAAGTAGTCTAATCCACTTCCGCCTAGTGAGAAAAATACTATTCCTCTTTCCAAGTAATGGTTCCACAATCTCTACCCGCAATCACTACTATCTCTATGGTAACGGGACCAAGATAAATGCAATCACCATAATGGTGCATCGAGAACCAGGGAGGACTTGCCAAACAAGTCTCCTCCCGCCTACAAAATGATATATTTATACACATTCGTTTGCACTTATACCCACATGGCTATTCATGTTCAAAACTCTCGACTGACTCTCACACCAGAGGTGCAACGCTGGTAGGCCCACCCGCGGTGCATTATTTCACAAGAACCTTTGCTGAGGGAAGTGAGAAAACCCAGAGGACATCTTATCCCCTGGACATCAGAAGTAACGCTTCCGACAATCCATTTTCACGTATCATTAGTTATATATTTTCTTAGGAAAAGATCAAGTTAATTTTCATTATCAAAAAGGGGGAGATACCCTTGATAATTTAATGAACTAATTAACTTGGATGTTTTGAGGAGCTAATGTATTTATTGAGTATTTTATATTTTAGTTCTGATGCTTAAATGAGAAAATTTATCTTATGAAGAGGAATGATAAAGATCGAGATAGTTGCAATGAATAACATTAAAGATTTTTTGAAAGAATAAGTTTTTTCGTATTACTAGGTAAATGATAGGTGTGATCTACCTACATATTTCTAAACCAGTTTTGTTAATTTAAGAGTAGTTTTTATATTTATTTTATTATGTTTTAATTAGTTTTTATATTTTTTGCATAAATCAGGTGTGTGGGGCGAAAAGATAGGAAACTAGAGCAAAAACGATAAGATCGAACCAAAAACAGTTGAAGAACGGCGGAACAACAAGCTCGGAGGCAGTCAATATTGTGAAAGAAGCCTACCGCCACAGTGTCCAGACCTCCGCTGCAGCGGTGAAAATGTAGAGACTGACCTATTCTTGCTGGACACTCACCGCCTAGGCAGTGAAACTGTAGAATGTCATCCTAATCCAGCGTTGTTCTCATCACCACGATGATCAACCAACCGACCTACTTAGCGCCTAGGCGGTGACCTCTGCACAGACTAAAGATATTTTTAGATATTTTCCCTATTTAAGCTCTCCTTCTCTCTTATTTTTGGACTCTCTTGGCATTTTGAGCCCCTTAGAATATATCTAAGGGTAGATTTAGGAGTTTTAGAGGGAGAGCTCACATCCCGAAGTGGAGGAAGACGGCGAAGCGATCATTGAGCGTTCTTAGCGGCTAATATTTGAACGAGGCTAAATTCTTCGATTTCTTCCCTTATTTCTTTAACTAAGAATTTTGTGAGCATGTTTAACTCGATTTCAATGTTTATACGATTATGACCACGAGTTAAATATGAATTGTATAGGGATTAACGATATATTTATAAATATGTGTTTGGATGATTTCAGTGTTGCGTTTATGTTTGTTCTTCGCAGTTTGATTGTGTTTATTGTATTGTTTGTTTATTATGCTTAGATAGATAAATGGAGAATACAAGGTTTGACAAACCTCATATTCGGATTAGCGTAAACAAACGTCATGATCCAATAACCCGGTCGGGGTTAGGATTGTAGACAATCAATGACGTTGGGGTAAGACTCATGTGACCTAGGGTCGTTAAGACGTTAAGGGGGACTTCTTCGTTGACTCGAAGTCATGTATTCCCCTGTATTACACTTGGGAGAAGTGGCGGTGGAGTTTTAGAATCGAGATTGTTGATAGGGTAAACACAATAAGACGATCTATTGACCCGGTCGGGTGTTGGATTGTATGCAATCAATGACGTTGGGCAAGATTCACGTGACCTAGGGTCGTTAAGACATTGAGAGGGACTTCTTCGTTGACTCGAAATCATGTATTCCACTGGCTTATACTCGGGAGAGGTGGCGGTGGAGTTTACAAACCGAGATTGTCAAATAAGTCGAACACCATAAACGTGAGTAAATCGAGACCGAACACGTATTTGTAAACAAGTTAATCCCTAGGAAATTCTTTCCCCTAAAACATATTACTAAATTAGTATAGATAATTTAGTTAATTAGTATTAGTTTAATTAATTAAATACATTTATATTTAGCCTATATAAAGTTAAGTCATGACAAATGCAGTACTCGATAGTAACGACACTAATCCCTGTAAATACGATAACCCGATGTTTCATGATCACACTATACTAAAACTTTGACCTCGTATACTTACGAGTAGTCAATACGCGAGGATCGAATCCTCCGTCGTACAAGTTTTTGGCGACGTTGCCGGGGATTGGTTTTTTGTCAAAATACAGTTTTTGGAGACCGCCACCGAGTTTTTGATAACGATTGCCGGGAATTGTGTTTGTCGTTTATTATTGATATTGTGAGTAAATGACTCGATTTTACTTTAAGTATTTATTTTGTATATAATTTATGTTTGTATTTTTGTTTTTGTTTCTTATGCAGAGTACTTGGTGATGTTAGATCGACGGGTATTGATGCAACCATTTCGACGGGATTTTGAGTCGTTTTATTGTGCGGGGCCACGTACATAAGCCGGTGAGGCGTGTCATTGAAAGACAAATCCATCCAGTACAAAACCTCGCCAAGCTTGAGGGCGTTCTGAAAATGTTGGGCCGAGGGCATTAAACCACGCTCTTCTTGGGAGGCAACCCAAAGTCAAATAAATTAAATCTATCACAGCCGAATTTATTCGGAGGCGAGATTCTCTTGCCTCCCGCCTCCCAGGTACGTGTTCTAAACCCCCTTCGTCAGCATGCTTAAATTTCATATGTTGAGAATGATGATTGGGTTCGCTGAGGACACTGTCCGTTTTGAGTTCGGAAGTGATGTCTAGTATAGTATGTTTTATGTTTTATTATTTTTTCGTATTGCATGTGTGTTTAGGGTAGAATGTGTTTAGGTTTTTGTGTTGTTGTTTGCATGCTAAGTTTTGCGTTCATCTGGGCCGTTATCCGATGATGATATTATCCCTAGTTGTTTTCGAGGTCAAGGGTAATACCCATGCACATGTGTTCTATGTGTTTGACTATACTTTTTGGTAAAAATTATTGTAGATCCTAATTTGCACGAGCACATAGACTCAATGCATTTCTATTCAATTGATTTGAGTACGATTATCGATTAGCCAAATTCATGATACTTTAAGGATTCTAGAACTTGATTGAGGAGAAGTTTGAGGCGAAATCCTAGGCGAGGTAGTTCAGGAGACGTGATTTAGGCATTATTTTTGTCACTTGAGTCTTTTTAAGCTTACCTTGTTAAATGTTTATCCCTCGTTACCCTGTCGAAGCTTAAATGCCAATTTCAATTCTGAACACATAAACAAATACCCTGACCAATTGATCTTTTTCCAAACCTTAATCGTTGAATTTAAAGGCACATTTGAGTGAATCAAGCTAGCAATTGCAAATGCTACTTGATGGGAGCGGTTGGGTTCAAGGCAAACTTCAGATTGGTTTGGTATTCGAGTACTCACTTGTCGTTTTTCTTTTGTTTAACCACACTCGTGAAATCATACTAATCGAATAAGTTTGGGGGTGTGGTTGTATAAAAATAAAAAATTAAATAAATAAAAAAATTAAATTTACTTTTCTTTTGACAAGTGAGTACGTCAGTCTTAAAATGTTAGTTCGGAATTGTTTTCCAATTTATATATGGGGGTTTGAGAGTGAATGTGCCAAGCGTTGAGCCATGGGTAAAGTTAAGTTAACAACGTTAACCCGGTTTCTATTCCAAATTACCCTTGGCCAGTATTCCATAACCAAACCAAGTCCTTCTGATTTTTTTTTTAACTTCCAAGCCTACATTAGTGGAGAGTGTTAATCAGGTATATGAAAATCCTAATCCTTTACGGTCTAAGTCATGAGTTTAGTTGGTGGATGATCCAATCTGGTCGTTGTATAGCCATATTATTGAGTCTCACACTAATACGTTTACATGATCTAGAATAGCGTTCACCATTATTGCATGTCAAAACTCTAGACTACCACATGATGTGTGTTACCGCCTAAACTCGATATGACTGGCGGTTGTTGAGGGAAAAATAAATAGACCGTTAGAAGAATGTAAAACTCGTATGTCGTTATGTTTAGATTGTTTTAGGTTGTTTGTTATTTAATTTAGTGGTGTTTTTCTAATTTTCATGTGTGTGTTTTGCTCGAGGACTAGCAAAATTTCAAGTTTGGGGGTATTGATAGGTGTGATCTACCTACATATTTCCAAATCAATTTTGTTAGTTTTAGAGTAGTTTTTATATTTATTTTATTATGTTTAATTAGTTTTTATACTTTTTGTATAAATCAGGTGTATGGGGCGAAAAGATAGAAAACTAGAGCCAAAATGATGAGATCGAACCAAAAACGATCGAAGAACGGGGGAAAAACAAGCTCGGAGGCAATATTGTGAAAGAAGCCCACTGACGCGGCTCCCAGACCTCTGCCGCGGCGATGAAAATGCAAAGACTAACCTATTCTTGCTGGAGATTCACCACCTAGGTGGTGAGACTACAGAATGTCATCCTAATCCACCACTATCCTCACCACCGCGGCGATCAACCAACCGACCTACTCACCACCTAGGCGGTGACCTCTGCATAGACTGAAGATATTTTTTTTATAGTTTTTGAGATATTTTCCCTATTTAAGCTCTCCTTCTCTATCATTTTCAAACTCTCTTGGCATTTCGAGCCCCTTAGAATACATCTAAGGGTAGATTTAGGAGTTTTAGAGTGAGAGCTCACATCCTGAAGTGGAGGAAGATGGCGAAGCAATCGTTGAGTGTTCTTAGTGACTAATCTTCAAACGAGGCTAAGTTATTCGATTTATTCCCTTATTTCTTTAACTTAGGATTTTGTGAGCATGTTTAGCTCGATTTCAATGTTTATACGATTATGACCACGATTTAAATATGGATTGTATAGGGATTAACGATATATTTATAAATATGTGTTCGGATTATTTCGGTGTTGCATTTATGTTTGTTTTTCATAATTTGATTGTGTTTATTGTATTGTTTGTTTATCAGGCTTAGATAGATAATTGGAGAATACGGGGTTTGACAAACCTCGAATTCGGATTAGGGTAAACAAATGCCACGATCCAATAACTCGGTTGGGGTTAAGATTGTGGACAATCGATGACGTTGGGGCAAGACTCACGTGACCTAGGGTCGTTAAGACGTTGAAGGGGACTTCTTCATTGATTCAAAGTCATGTATTCCTTCGTCCTACACCCGGGAGAGTCGGCGGTGGAGTTTTAGAACCGAGATTGTTAATAGGGTAAACACAACATGACGATCTAATAACTCGGTCAGGAGTTGGATTATGTGCAATTAATGACGCTGGGCAAGATTCAGGTGACCTAGGGTCGTTAAGACGTTGAGGGGGACTTCTTCATTGACTCGAAGCCATATATTCCAGCGTCTTACACTCGGGAGAGGTGGCGGTGGAGTTTACAAAACGAGATTGTCAAATAGGTCGAACACCGTAAACGTGAGTAAATCGAGAACGAACACGTATTTGTAAACAAGTTAATCCCTAGGCAATTCTTTCCCCTAAAACATATTAGTATATTAGTATAGATAATTTAGTTAATTAGTATTAGTTTAATTAATTAAATACATTTATTTTTAGCCTAGATAAAATTAGGTCATGACAAACGCGGTACTCGATAGTAACGACACAAATCCCTATGGATACGATAACCCAATCTTTCACAATCGCACTATACTAAAACTTTGACCTCATACACTTGCGAGTAGTCAATACGTGAGGATCAAATCCTCCGTCGTACAGTAAACAACTCAATTTTCTTAAAACTCTTAATGCAACCCGATTAGGTCCACGTACGACACTTCAAGTTCACTTGAAATATTTTTTATAATGTTTGTAATTGATAAATTTATGTAAAAAAATATATTTTCTTAACTACTCGATCAAGAAGTCATTTGAAAAATCTGAAAACTTGAGAAAAGGCCTTGACAGTTGATTGACCAAGCAATTTGTCGACTCTAGATTCAGGATACCAGAAAATGGGGTTTTAGGCTAAACGATCGATCAAGAGGTTGGAAAGTTGATTCAGAGCCTCAATTGATCAACTGACCTACACTACAACGGCAATAAACACAAGAAGTCGAGGACTAACCGGTCGACTGCCATATGAACCGGTAGACCGATGTGTTCAAAATTCTATCCTGACCAAAATGTTTTTTAAACATATTTTACATAGTTTTTAAGATTTTGAACATTGGAATATTATATTTGAATGGGTTTTGACTAGTTTGCAAAGATATATCATATATTAAAGATCTTATTATTTAGTCCATATATTTCTTGATTTTGTAATTTATATCGGATAAACTTCTTTCTATCCTAATTGGGTTTAAATCACAATATTTTCAAAATTAATTTGAGAGATTTGAAAGTTCTATATATATGATATGGGACTATATGTGTTATTTTTCCTATATCTTTTGAAAAATAGTGGTTATAGGGCATTGTTTAAAATCCATATATATAGACCTACAAAATTTTATTATAATATTATCACAAATTGAAATTAAGATCAGATCTTAACGAGAGAGGTCATATTTTTTCCGGAATACATATTTGAAGAGATTTTTGATAATTTCTTGATTGAGAAAAGGCTTTTATTGAAAAATCGGAATTGATTTTACATTGTTGTTATTTACATTTTTCTCAAGGAAATCCAGGTGAGATCACTTTGTTTATATATGCTTGCTCAAATTGATTGTGCTACGTGATTTATATATATATCAGAATATTTGAGCTTGTTAAATTTGTGTTTCGAAAATCATTCTTATTGTCGAATAATATGGAAAATCTTTTAAAACGATTTTGCTGCAAATCTAGTCTAAAATATGTTTGTCCTTAATTTGATAAAAATCCATATTTAGTTTCTCACATATTTCTATCATTAGTTTATCAGGCCATGGATAGAGTTTATTTTGAATTGAGGTAGTAGAACTTCCTGTGAAAAGAAATATATATATATATATTGTATTGTATTGTGATTTGTATCTTAGACCTAAGCGTAGTTGGTCTAAGTGAGAGTGCTTGATTGACCATAAATGAATGTTGATTAATCAATGATAAAGGTTAATCATGAGTCTGAAAAAATGATAGTTGTAAATGTTTGATTTTGAGCTTAGGAAAAGAATTATGTTAATTCTGAGCTTGTGAAAATAGTTATTGTAAAGGTTTTTTTATTCTTACCTGGGAAGTGATCAAGTGTAGTGGATTGCGAATGTCCTGCAAGAGCTCAAGAGAGTGGAAATAGACAAGAGTAACTAGTCAAACCACTATAAATCTGCATGTCAATTTCTCTATCTCTAATTTGTTTGGTTGTGCATCTAGTAATTCATTTATTCACTTAATATCAAGATAATAAACAATTAGAAAAATTGAAATTGATTATTAAATTTATTTGCTAAATTTTTAACTATTCAATTCACTTTTTTTTTTTTGGATAAATCTTTGGACATAGAAATAATTTTTTGCAAAACCGTTGCGTTGCTAAGGCCCCGTTTGGTTAGTGTTCCCAACCAAACCCAACCCAAAAATTGTGGGTTTGATTTTTAGGAACGCGTTTGCCAAACACAAAACTCAACTCAACTCAACCCAACCCAAAAAATAGAAATTGATTATCAAAATCCTAAAGAAACCAGAAATAAAAAAAAAAAAAAAAATTGTTTCTTTTTTTGCCCAAAAAACTCAACCCAAAGTTCTCAACTTCTGACTTCATCTACCGGCCGACCACCACCACTCGCAGCCGTTTGCCGCCGCCAGCCACCGTCCGGCGACCATCGCCGGGTGACCGACCGCCGTCTCCGGCCACCTCCGACGACCTTCCGCTGCCGCCGGCTACCTCCGGCGACCGTCGCTGGCCACCTCCGCTGCCGCCACCAAACAAAAAAAAATTCAAAAAAAAAAAAATTAGTTTTAGGATAAAATCGTTACCAAACACATTATGTTCTCAGCACAAAACAAAAATTGTTATTACCAAACGTAATTCTGTTCCCAAAATTCTCAACCCAACCTAATTCAACTCAATCCAACCCATTCCGGTTGGGTTCAGAAAAATGGGAACACTAACCAAACGCCACCTAAGTTTACTGACTGGGTTAAGAAGATCAATCACTTTAGAGGCGCATGATCCAATATCATGCTATTTACAAACCTAATCAAGTGATTTTATGTCGAGGCTAGAGACGCTTCTAAAGAATGTAAGAAGCATGCGCTTTTGATCTACCTTAGGAATTCAGGCCCACAATAGTAAATACTTGGGCTCGCATAATGGGCTTAATACCTCAAAACTGGGCTATTGGATCCAACTCCTTGGGCTAACCGTTTGATGAGTATTAACCAAATCACAAAAATATCCAAATAATATTGGACCCATGTAGGCTCCTTATAAAATGATATTAGACCTATGTAGGCATTTTATTTTTCTTTTTTATTTTATTTTACAAGAAGATGTTGTCCAGGCCAATTTACATGTATCATAACTAATTACCTTCTCATTCGATCTTAAGAGCGCACTCCTCCATATCGGTCTAATATATTTAAGATAAAATTCAAGATTTAATTCTTGAAGTACTTTGCAAAAAAGTCGAACTCTGTATGACAAGAAAAAATTACATCTTTCATTATAAATCGAACTAACACTTTTTGGATATCTATGTAAGCTCTTTATATTGATATTGTGGCCATTTAATTATTTTCTTCGTCCAAAAAAAAAATATCTAATTTTAAATGTTTTTTGCGTTATTTTTAGTTAAAATTTTGAGTTACTAATTCCAAGAAAAAAAAAAAAGACTTAAAGTGACACGGGATTTGTATTTTTCTCCCTACTGAAATCTAACTTTTAGTTTGACAAGTCAATGTCACTCTATTCAAAGAGTTGGCATTTCATTGTTAAAACACCTTGCAAGTTGCACAAACTGCAAGAAAGTAAAGTAGAAATGAAGTGGAAGATTTATTCAATCATGTCACTAAAGTATATTACATATTACGAAAATTATATCTTATTAAACGTGTAATTGTTGGTTTTTCTAGAAAATGGTAACCGTAATATACCCGGATTTTCGTTTAATAATAACAATTTTATTTAAATATTTTATAATTTTATATAATGGGTTTTTTATAATTAAGATTTGTATTGTTTAACCCTTTAATAAAAAATAAATAAATTAAACAGTCATGTTGTAAATTAGTCTTTTTTAAAAATATTCTTAGTTTACAGTCCTTTGATCGTTAATCAAATTAATAAACGGACGGTTATACCTTTACATAAATATAGAAAATCCTACTCTCATTGCAGCACCTTTCTCTTAAAAAGTTGGTCGCCGTCCTCTTATTCTTCATCTCTCTAGCTCCCGATAACGTTCTCTCCTCGATCTCGTGACGATGCTCATCCGAACCTCCATGAAGTCGGCATCCCTCGCCGCCAATATCTCTATCAATCTAGCTGTTTTCTTCGCCGGCCTCGATTTTGTAGGTTTTCCCCTGGTGGGTGAAGAGGGAGGAGATGGTTTTTTGCCCTTTTGCTTCGGCGATAGCCATGGCGTCGTGTTTTGCTTCATTCGCCGAACCTTGTCGTGCAATTGGGTCTTACTGGTGTTGATATACAGTGATTCTTTGATGAATTCGTGAAATTGATTCATCTCCGTCATTGGATAAAATCTTTTTTGGGAGATGTAATGTCGCAACCCATCCAGGACACCCGTCATCCTAGGGCCGACGTGACGATAATACGACATCACCTGAACATTCAATCAACTAATATATTACAATATGCCTGCATCATTATACAATTATTTATACAGGATATACATAATCTCTCATATGAGGGATACACCTGTCCCCAAATATAAATATAATGGAAATATAGATTACCTATGAACCTCTCACTGGTTAACCTCTGACAGCTCATCTCAAAACTTCCATATGACTCCACTTAGTGCCAGTAGGGGATCGACTCCTAATTGCTCCACCTGCAAGTGGACTGCCTTCTTAGTAAAAATATTTTTAATGGATCAAGTATAAGTATACAAACATCACATATCTAATAAAAATCACGATAATAGAAGTATCTCACCATAATATAAATAGTGAAAATAAATCAATATATATAAGTTCCATTCAAACTCATCCAGTATAACATAATACCAATCATCATATATAATAAATCACCAATTATAAGTAAAACAGCACATCTCAAAACACCACACCACTCACTGGCTAGCCATAGCGATCGTTTTAACCTTATGATCGGGAGTTGCAACGGTACTGTACAATTCGTAGGATATGCCTTCCTAGCGGAACTAACTGCGTAGATAATCACCTACCGGACGTCTTCGGAGGACATAATATCAATCACCACCTACCGGATCACCCTTCAGACATGACATTAACTATGGCATAGTCCAATCAACAATATCGTCAAATCAATAATGTCATCGTCAAACCAATATCATCAACCTCTATTTCCAAAATCGATTTAATCCAAAAATCATGTTTTTCACTTTCTTTTAAAAACCCACTGATTTCAATAAATCATGTCTTTCCACCTTTTTTTTTAAAAAAAAAAACCAACGAAATTCACATTTTCAAAACACCCAAAATTTGCTAGATCTATATAAATTATAAATTCCCCTAATTTTAAATAAACACATTTTTTCATCATATATATATGAAAATAGATTTGACAAGAAGATAGTAAACTCACCTAGTTATCCGCTCTGAAGACTTTTACCAACTATCTTTTCCCAGTACTCTGGTGCCTACGAACCTAATAGTGACAGGGCCTAAATCAACATTTTATGTAAAAACAACCTAATCATGCTATGCAACCCTAAATCCTGAAATTTCCTAATCCCCACCTTTTATTTTGAAATATTACTATTCTGCTAATATTGCTCCTTTTAAAGTTTATTATATTGGATTTATTCATACGAGGGGTCTCACTATTTCTTATCGCTGTTTCAACATTTTTAGTGCTAGTAATTGAATTAACATTCATAAAATTTAACGAAAAACGTTACCCGTTTCGAAACGATTGTCGATTTCCCTTAGAATTTCTAGGTTGATAATCCTGTTCCCACTACCTCGGCGCAAAACCCACTGCCTCGGTGAACTTCCCTGCTTTTCTTCTGATCTGCACACTGCACCCCCTACCGCCTAGGCGAACGCCTTTCCACCTAGGCGAACTCACAACAGACTAAATTCCCAATTCTCTGTCTTTTCTTCGCTAAAGTGAACTTCCTCACCGCCTAGGCGGACGCTCATCCTTCCTTCTGCTATATTTTTCTAATTCCAACCGACCACTCTCTCTCTCTTCACTAACTCCGATAATCACCACCACCTGAGCGTCCCTACACACACAATACACACCTACATGCACACCGCAACACACACACCCATACCCACATACACCACCAGTTTCACCCAACTCCACCACCTTCACCACTATCTACCGTCGGACCATACCACTACCACCCAAAACCAACGACATACACACACAAACAATAATACACAACATCCACACAACACTCACACAACCAACGACAAAGACACACACATACAGAGGCAACACACATACAGCAACACCAAACCAAAACAGAAAACAGGGAACACACACTTACCGGGGACGTTGATCGATCATCCACACTCTACCGACGGACGAATGGCAACGGATCACACACACACACACGTCGGAATTTCTTTTGCTCTCTTCGTTACTATCACCAGTGATCAAAACCCACACAAAACAGATCGAACGACACACCCAAGACGGAACCAGAAAACACACACACATACAAGCATACATATCGTCACACACACACAGACTCACCAACGACGGCAGACATACACCCACGCCAGAACAGTACCATCGCTCCAAACCCATCACCACCGACCAAACCTTTCTCTTTCTCTCTTCTGATTTCTCTGATCGCTTCTCGATCCTTCTCTATTCTCTCTGTCTTGCGTGTGTATGAGTCTATATATATTAATTTAGTTGTAATTACATAAATCTCTCCCTTTTATTTTGTTAAGATAATAATTAGACCAAATTCTGATTTTAAGGTTTTAATAATTACGAATTAACCTCTAACATTTTAAATCACACAATTAGTAGCGTCGTCCACCCCGTTATTTTCAAATGTGCTACAATACAACTTAAATTTGAGCGTATACCAAAATCAGGGTCTTACAACTCTTCCCCCCTAAAAGAAATTTCGTCCCGAAATCTTCGTCAAGCTACTAATACGTCAAAGTCGCATCACGTGGTTATGTTCGTCTCACGTGATTCTAGAACAACTGTTTCCTATGTAGGTTCCCATAATCACAAGCCTCCCAAAATTTATAACCAACAGTTTTCGTCAAATCATATCCACCCATTGCAACATTTTCCTTTGCAGTGGTCGATATTATATCCAATACTCAAGAAACAGGGTGCACTTGGTCGGTTACACTTAATACGGACAACCAACTGTCAAAGAATCCTATGTTTTTAACTACTTCCGCTGTGCTACTCTGATAAAAATAACGATCAACAACAATATATATGATTAAAATATCGCGGTAATCTCAGTTGATTGGGCCTATCTCATTCCGACAATAATTTTTCCATATCCAACACTTATCCAATTCATCCGACATTTCTAGTCAACCAATTTGCAATAATATTTCCATTCAACATTCAAACCAACAATACTCACCACCAATCTCATAAGCACGGATAGCCTAAAAATCATCAATCTCAATATTGACATCAGATCTTCAATACTTTTATATAAGTTCTATAAATATTACCATAATTTAACGTTAACTATTTTTTTTTTTCGCAATGCGTCAAAAATCACATAGATACGATTCAAATCGCGTCAAACGGGTCATCTATAAGAATTCACTTCATGCCTCCATATTTAATTAAGTCCCTGACAAGGTCACGCGCTTTAATTCTATTTCAATTTACCTAAACATTCTTCAAACATATATCCACGTATAAATATGAATCGAAGATCATAGATACGTCCCAACTATAAAAAAAAAAAATCGATACATCACAAAAGTCAATAGTTACTGACTGTAAAAGATTATACCTCAATGAGTTGAGGTCTTTTTATCAACTCCATTCCTCAATAAACAATAAAACCATACCGAGTTGTCTCCAAAACTCGACAATTTCCCATTTCCCAATTTCAGTTTAGTTACCCGACCTTCTATATTTACAATTTCTCCAATAATGTCGCACTGGTATCTTTTTCTAACTTTATTCGATACTTACATTGGACCGGTGCCTCATGCAACCGAACAACCTCATCAATATACATTTGGTATACATATCAAGACTTCTATTTCCATTCTGGAATAGATAAAGACTACAAAAATCCTACCTGGATATTAATGCTCGACCTTAATTTTGCTAACATACAAAACACCTAACAACCAATTCTGCGATTTCTCATTCTCCTCCAAACTACCAATAATGCTCATGCAATTTCGATAAAGTTTGATATCACCGGGGTGCATTGTGTATATTGAACTATGTACTTCTTTTAAGGTCTCTTTCGTCAAATGGGCACCATTAGGAACACACAGACTATTTCCAATTATCAAGACTTCATCATTATTCCTGACACGATCGTCAGCTCTACGACCATTTCCCACTTTATCTCTAATCCTTCCCAACTGGATATCCGACTTCTACGCTTCTACAGCACATCCTTAGTTCCAACTAATACAACTCTCTTTTTTAGTATCATCGTAAGATTTCTTTCATATTGCTTAGAAGGCGATTTTTTTTATACTCATTTTGAATGTCATTTCATGTTCCAACTTACGCATGTTCTGCTATACTATCTAGTATTTTAATAACGACTTAGTAGGTGCTACCAATAGTTATCTCATCGTCATGAAATACGCATATAGTTGTTTCTGAATTAAAATCTCACATTTCCAACTATTAATATTCCCACAATCGCAATCCACCCATTACCACAACCAATAATACAACAACACCCGAATCCACTAACTGACCATATCACACTTTCATCACACTCACTAATTTCCAATAAGACAATTAACCATGCCCAAGCCAACGCACTAACTAATGTAATGAAATAAGTATCACTCTCGTACTGACTCACCTATTAACACCCAATTTCATGTCCCCTACTGACTAGACGACTGGCATATCTCCCTATCTCATGGTCCTCCATTGACAAGTTTACAGAACCTATAACCTAGGCTCTGATACCAAATTGTCACTACCAGTCCCGGACACCCGACATCCCGGGGCCAGCGTGACGACAACACGACATCACCTAAACATTCAATCAACTAATATATTACAATATACCTACATCACTATACAATTGTCTATACAGGATATACATAATCTCTCATATGGAGACACACCCGTCCCCAAATATAAGTATAATGGAAATATAAATTAACCATGAACCTCTCACTGGTTTACCTCTGACAGCTCATCTCAAAACTCCCATATAACTCCACCTAGTGCCAGTAGGGGACTGACTCCTAATTACTCTACCTGCAAGTTTACTGTCTTCTTAGTAAAAATATTTTTAACGGATCAAGCATAAGTATACAAACATCACATATCTAATACAAATCACAATAATATAAGTATCTCACCATAATATAAACAGTGAAAATAAATCAATATATATAAGTTCCATTCAAACCTATCTAGTATAACATAATACCAATCACCATATGTAATAAATCACCAATTATAAGTAAAACACCACATCTCAAAGCACCACACCACTCATTGGCTAGCCATAGTAATTGTTTTAACCTCATGATCGGCAGTTGCAACGGTACCGTACCATTTATAGGATATGCCTTCCTAGCGGAACTAACTGCATAGATAATCACCTACTGGACGTCTCCGAAGGATATATTATCAATCACCACCTGTCAGACCACCCTCCGGACAGGACACAAACTATAGCATAGTCCAATCAACAATATCGTCAAATCAATAACGTCATCGTCAAACCAATATCATCAACCTCTATTTCCAAAACCGATTTAATAAAAAAATCATGTTTTCACTTTCTTTTAAAAACCCACTGATTTCCATAAATAATTTCTTTCCACCTTTTCTTTAAAAACCAACGAAATTCACATTTTCAAAACACCCAAAATTCGCTTGATCCATATAAGTTATAAATTCACCCAATTTTAAATAAACACATTTTTCCATCATATATATATATATATGAAAATAGATTTGAGAAGAAGATAGTAAACTCACCTGGCTATCTGCTCTGAAGACTTTTGTCAACTATCATCTCCTAGTACTCCGGTGCCTGCAAGTCTAATAGTGACAGGGTCTAAATTAACATTTTATGTAAAAACAACCTAATCATGCCATGCAACCCTAAATCCAGAAATTTCCTATTCCCTACCTTTTATTTTGAAATATTACTATTCCGCTAATATTGCTCCATTTAAAGTTTATTATATCGGATTTATTCATACGAGGGGTCTCACTATTTCTTATCGCCGTTTCAACATTTTCAATGCTAGTAATTGAATTAACATTCATAAAATTTAACAAAAAATGTTACCCGTTTCGAAACAATTGTCGATTTCCCTTAGAATTTCTAGGTTGATGATACTGCTCCCATCGCCTCGGCGAACTTCTCTACTTTCTTTTGATCTGCACACTGTACCCCCACCGCCAAGGCGAACGCCTTTCCACCTAGGCAAACTCGCAACAGACTAAATTTCCAATTCTCTGCCTTCTCTCCGCCGAGGTGAACTTCTTCACCGCCTAGGCGGACGCTCCTCCTCCCTTCTGCTCTGTTTTTCTAATTCCAATCGATCACTCTCTCTCTCCTCACTAACTCCGGCAATCACCACCACCTGAGCGTCCCTACACACACAACACACACAACATACACCCACATGCACACCGCAACACACACACACCCATACCCACATACACCACTGGTTTCACCCAACTCCACCACCTTCACCACTGTCTGCCGTCGGACCATACCACTACCACCGAAAACCAACGACACACATACACAAACATTCAGACACACACACTGATCACAACACGCACACAACACCTACATAACTGACAGCAAAGACATACACATACAGAGGCAACATACACATGACAGTACCAAACCAAAATAGAAAACAGGGAACACACACTCACCGGCGACGTTGAACGATCATCCATACTCTACTGACGGACGAACGGCAATGGATTACACACATACACGCCGGCACTTCTCTCTCTCTCTCTCTCTCTCTCTTTTCATTACTGTCACCGGTGATCAAAACCCATACAAAATAGACCGAACGGCACACACACGACGGAAGCAGAAAACAGACACACATGCAAGCATACACATCGTCACACACACACACACACAGATTCACCAACGACGACAGACACACACCCATGCTAGAACAACACCGCCGCTCCAAACCCATCATCGCCGGCCAAACCTTCATCTCTCTCTCTCTCTTTCAATTTTTCTAACGAAATTAAATGATACAAAGAGACATTTTTGGCCATCCTATCAGATTAGATCAAGGGTTGAGATTAACTTTATAGATTAATTATTCAATCAAACTCTTAATTGGTAGGGTTAGGGTTAGTTTGTTCTCCTCCAACCTTCATCTTTCCCTCTGCTATATCATCATTGCATCACCTCTATCGCCACTACCGACGTCACCTCCTTCATTGCCATCGCCAAAAATTGGATTTTGTTTCCCATCTCGATTCTCTCTTTCTTTCTCGCCATCCTCGCTGCACCATCACTTCCCTGTCAGCGACCTCTCTCTCCTCCTCTCCCTCGCTCCTACTGCTTTCCCATGCCGTCGTCGAGCCATCACCGCCACTTTTACTCTCTGTATTCTAGAAACCCTGTTCAATCCTCTTTGCTCAGCCTTTGATCGATCACTCATCTTTGCCCAGTCTTCGATCGATCGATCCTCCATGCACTAATCTTTGATCGATCGATCCTCCACGCACCAATCTTCGATCGATCCATCAATCTTTCTCTCTCTCTCTATCGATCGATGCTCAATGCACCAGTTTCCAACCTTTGATCGATCAATTCTTCGTCGGCGACCTACGACTCCGTCGATAACCCCACTATTGTAGATCTCTGAATCTTTCCATCCAACCTAACCTAGCCCAGTCTATATATTTTCTCTCCATCTGCCGGTGGTAATACTCCCTTCTCTCAGATATGTGCATAAATTCCCAAACATATGAAAATTTGTGCAGATATGTGTATAATTAATTATGAAAATTACATGCTAATTGTATTTTGTTTTTGTTAATGCTTGGACAGGCAACTTCGATTTCAGGAATTTATCTCTATCTATTTCTCCTATAGTTTATAAATTTTAGGTATGTTGAACCTAAACCCAAATTTCGTTTACCTCAACCCTAATTTCTGTTTAGTGTTTCTGTTCTCAGAAAACTTGGAACATGAATGAGTTTGTTTAGTGTTTTTGTTCTACTCACCTGTTCTATTTGATAGTGTTTGATTAATGTTCACTTAGATGGCATGTTTTCTCTTGAACCGAGTATATTTGTGTCTATGTCTCACTTGGATCTTGATTTTCTGAATGCTGAAATTTTCCAGATACACTTGTAATTAATTATACCTGATAAATTGAATAATTAAATTAATAAATTGAATAATTAAATTAATTATCGATCCAGGTCAACAATCGAATAGCAAATATGTGCTTATTCTTTCTGAAGAATTAGATCCATATCAATAATCGGTTCATCTATCAGGTACAGTATTCTCTAAGATTTGATTATCTTCTTCTATTTCTGCCCTCTATAGGTATTTTTTCCAGGTCTCTATCGATCTCACATAAGTTGTGTAAGAAATTGTCCACCGATCTCCAGGTAAGTCTCTCTTATCCATTTCTTCTTAGATTTGTTTAACGAATCATATAGGTTAGTCTATGTATCTCGCACACCAGCCATGCTCTATTTTGTCTGAAATCAATAACAAAAATTCTTGGGTTGTGATATTTGCTCGATCTGTTTCTAATTTTCTATAAAAAAAAATATGGGCAGAACTTCTTCTCTACCACAAAACCGGTATTGATCTCTGAGCTTTTTAATATTTTTTTTTTCAGTGATTTGATTTCTTTATTTTTCAAATATGCAAGTAAAACGTCTTCTATGGACAACATAATAGCAAGAAGTGAGTCAATTAGCCTAAACTTCTATTTTTTTTTTTTGGATTTCTCTTACTAATTTGACTAATCCTGTTTGGGGTTTCAATATTTTGCTCCAATTGAAATTATATCACATGTTAGATGTGTATCCATGTACAATCACCATTACATGTTAGGTGGCCTAAACCTCTATTTTTTTGGATTTCTCTTGCCTTACCTCTAAAATTAGTTGTCTAGATTGTGATTTCAAGAATAATTTTGACAATGATTTGTGAATTTTGAAGGAGCAGATATGATAGAATTTGCTTTGAGAAAGTGATGTTGTTTAGATTGTGATTACCAGAATAAGGTTGACAATGATTGGTGAATTGAAGCAACACGTGTGATTTGCAATTGGGGTTTTTTTTTTCTCTTTGCATAGTATGAGCATAATGCACATTAACATTATTTATTAGCTACTGCCGGCTATAATTGGGGACTCATATGAAATTTTTTAAGATCAATGTGAGATTTTAATTGCTATTAGTTTTTTTATTGCAAGTTCATCTGATGCACCATCTATAGGCACCACTGTCAAGCTAGTTATTTTTTCGACTTAGAAAGGTGTCGGAGTTATCCCGAAAGCTCCATCTTCTAATGCCTGTACTCCATACTGCCAATTCTAACACCAAGGCCCTCACAACCCCTTCAAAGGAAATGCTTTGATTATTGTACATTAAGCGGTTGGTATTTTTTACTTCGTCGAATTTCTAATCTGGGATGTTTTGACAAAAGTAATTGGATTTAATAAGATTATTCTTAATTTGATTTTATGCTTCATACTCCAGGAGATGCATCTAGGTCATTACTATTTTATGTTTTTTTTTTTTTTTTAATTCTTTAATTTCTAAATTAATGTTCATTGAGCCATATTTTAGATCCAACTGATAGTGTCAAAAGGTTTAACCTCATGTTTGGTTCTTATTTGACAGGCGTTAAATAATAGGGCACATGTTGTGTTCAAATTTCATACATTCCTTCATTGATGTGAAGATTTGCCACCACAATGCCTACTGTCAACGTCAGTCGAGATCACCTATTGGAGGCCCCAAGTCGTACTTACAATGAGTTCTCTATTCTCTCTCCAATCATCTTCTTTCCCAAACACAGCGTCTGTTTGGTTGTAAATCCTCACTATCTTCATTTAGCATAAGAAGAATTTGAAGTTTTGGGCTTCAACTTTTGATATTGAGCTCGATGACTTTGTAAGCGCGCACGCAACCCATTTCTACTATTTTATTTTCTTTCTAATTTTTTTATTGGAATCGTGTGTTGGCATATTTCAGCATATATTTGTATTTATATATTGTTTGTTGTAATTGTGTCCTCTATTTTGAATGCAAACTACGGAGAAGACAATTATTAGAAATGAAAAACATCTGGAAGAAGGCGCCGAAAACGAAGAAGTTATACACAAATCAAAGTCTTGACAAATAGGTATTTTTAACAGTAAATTGAAGTTTTAACGAACATGCATTATTAACAATGTTATCATTTGGTAATGTTTAAAATGGATACCTAAGATTAGTTATTTGTTATTTGTTTTTTTCTTTTCTTTTCTTTTAATATAATAATATAGCAATTATTGTTGGTCTTAATTGATGTATAAATTTTGTGTTTGTTTAAAAATTAATGTTTTCTAGAGAGTGAAAAAAATTATCATAAGGTGTTCCTCAATAATGATGAAAAATGTTGAAATTCTTATTTTTAACCATTATATTGAATATTGTTTTCTGAACTATAATTTCTCAAATAATTGGGTATCACGTGACATAAGAGCCGGAATTATAATGATGATAGAAAAAAATGTTTTCTTTTTGGGTTTAAAATTAAAAAGTGTGTAGTGGAAGTCATCTCTGTGTTGAATTTTCTTTTCATTTGTTGTTCAATTTATTGTTTTTGATTAGGTTTAGACCCTATTAGAAGGAAAGGAGTTAGAGTTTTACAGATGGGAAATAGATGTTGAAAATTGTGTGTGAAAAAATCAACCAGCTTGGAGAGGTTAATGCATGAGCTTAAGGTATATTCTTATTTTTTTCCTTTTATAGGTAAATAATTAATTGTTTGATTATGATTTTGATTGCAGTATTGTTCTCAAAATCCGAAAAACAGATGCTTAAGAGAAGCAACAAAATATTTTTTTTTATCTGTTTAAGAGAAACAACAAAATCATTCCGATTAATGGGACAGATAGTCCGACTTTAATGTAAGACCAATTAATACATATAGCTTTTGTTTTTTTTTTTTTATTCCTTTTGAAATCACAACTAATCTAGAAGTATAGTTTAAACCTTATTTGTGGTATGGATTACATAAGAATGGATCAGCATTTATGCATCATATATAAATGTTTTATCACTGTTTGATCATTGTAAAGTGTGACAAAATTATGATGTCTGAATATATATTACACACACAGACACATGCATACGAATATGTATATATACTGGTGGAGTTTTCATGTTTCTACTTCTGTTCCATGTTTTTTGGGAACAGAAAAACAAATTTGGTAATTTTGTTCCCATTAATTTAACCTAAAACTCTGGGAGCAGAATATAAAAAAGTTTCAGGATTATGTGAAAAAAAAAGAAAAATTATGAATAAAACCATATATAAACTGTTAGTTATTTGTAATTTGTAATTTTTTTCTTTAATTTTTTTTCTTCTTCACATATTCTCTCCATTTTCACTATATTTAATTTCTGGTGCATTTAGAATATATAAATTGTTAGTTATTTATTCTTTTCAGATTTTTTTTATTTCTGTCTCAACTTTCTCTTCCTGTTAGATACATTTATATTTTGTTTTTGTTTTTGTTTTTTCACCAGATTTTTTGAACAGATTTGATATTTTTTTATTTTTTTTGTGTGTGTGTTCCCAATTCTATACCCCATTCTTTTTCTTTTTCTTTTTTTGTTTGGTTCATGTGTGTGCATGTTCATGTTCATTTGTTATCTATTTTTTGGATTAAAATTGTGTGAATTGAATTATTTTAAAAATATTGAATTGGCTCATTTACGATCATTGCCCCATCATTTCCATGGAACGTACTGAAAGCACTCTGTGTTGTTAGTGGAAAGCATCCGAAGAGACAACTTGCCATAACCATATTGTTTCAAGAATCCCAAGTTAAGTGTATTTTTAATTAATCTTCTTCTATATTATTTTGATGGTTAAATGAGTCTTCTTCTGGATTATGTTGATGGTTAAATTTCTTATAGTATCGTTGGTTTAGTCAATTTTTATTTAGTTCCAATGTGGAATTGTTAATTAATTTTATTTTGGATTAGGCTAATGTTTATTGTTCCGTGGTTGCATTTCGCAGGTGATTTGGTAAGATATTTTATAGGAAACCCCTTTGATGGATTGGAGAAAGGGGCAATAGAAATAATTTTAACAAAGGTAATTGTTCATTCTCTCTCTTTCTCTCTCACTTTTTTTTTTTTTTTTTTTTTATGTGGTTGGAACATAGGGTTTTGAAAGAGATTGATCAGGTGATTTATAGTGCATGTTGATTGGAACAAATGTGATTTAAGGAGATTGACATATTGAATCGATTGCCACTTGATGTATGTCTGGATATTCTCAGCATTAGAAAATGCCTATTTGGTCTTTAGCCATTTCAGCATCTTCCTCTTTCTCTTCTCCGTCCATCTGAGTTTCTTTCAGTACCCGAAGTTGACTTTTTCTAATTTAATATAGGTGCATATATGTTGTCTTCTAATTTTTTAGGGCTTCGGAAGCTAAGAATGGTGGGAAACATGCTCTGTATCATATTTTTGGTCTATGTACTTAAATATTTTTTTAATATCTTATGTTCTAACAATTTGAGTTTCTCCATGCATGTTTATGATTTTATATAATTGTTTTTTTCTTACAGATTGTGTTGCTTCTATTATTGGCAGTGGTGCGGTGAAGATGAGGGCTGCTGTGTTACTATAATACCATTTCTTCTTCTAATAATTGAAAAATCGTAGATTTTCATAGTAGCAATCGAGGAGTTGAGGAGTTGATGGTTTTGAAGACACTACCGTAGATTCTGATGAGGAAATTGAGGTGACCAGGTGCAATAATATAAATCTTTATTTTTTTTTTTAAAAAAAGTAGCGTTCATTTAAAATCTGGGTTGCATATGTCAATTTTTTTTTTTCATGATTTTCAAGTCTCCTAATATGAAAAATGATTTTATTGGTTAATTTGTTCATTGCTCTGTATATTTAATTGTCGTATAAAATTTTTATAGTTAGTTTTTGTTTGGATACATAATCTATAAATATATTAGTATTTATCTTTAGTTATATATCTTTATTGGTCTTTATCTTTAGTTACATATCTTTATTTGTTCTAGGTGATCGATTTACTTAGAGTGTTTTTT
Organism: Eucommia ulmoides; assembly: GCA_016647705.1. Taxonomy (NCBI): domain Eukaryota; kingdom Viridiplantae; phylum Streptophyta; class Magnoliopsida; order Garryales; family Eucommiaceae; genus Eucommia; species Eucommia ulmoides. The sequence goes on from CM028340.1 coordinate 36,731,145, forward strand.
AACTAGATAGATGGATAAAAAGTAAAATATTTCTTTTGATACTGGCTATGTACAGGTACAGGTTTAATATTTTGCTTTCAATGTTGGCTAGAGTGTTGTTTATATTTGATCCGAATAAAAATAATGGTGTATTGTTTAATTTGATGCCAGTAATTTCTTGGACTATTGTTGTATGTTGGTACGGGGATGCACAACTTCATGAATGAAACCATATGTTATTTGGATTCTACTCCCTATAATTTCTAGGAAAATCCCTTGAAAAGTCCCATGAATAAAGAAGACTACTTTGTAGAGGACCATCCAAGATATTTTTTTTACCTTGGGATGATCCTTAGAACGTGGTCTATTCCACTTGTGGACCTTCCAACAAGATGCCCTAATTTCTATTTGTGCTTTTGTTGAATTTTTTGTTTTTCGTGTTGATATGATGGTTCATTTATTTTGCGGTCTCTTTAAATTATTTATGGATGTGTAATTGTTAATTATTATTAATGTTCAAATGAAATAGGTATAGAATATTTTATAAACAGATGAGCTTGTATAAAAGAAAAATTCAAAATATGATATTTTTGTAATATCCACTCCTTCAGGTACGGTTATACAAATGAGGTTATTATTGATGTTCAAACGATACAAGTGGGAGTTTCGATTGTTAATTTTCATTATTGTTGTTAGTTATCATTATTGAATTATTGATTATTGATTTCGATGGTTAGTTGTTATTCATGTTCTTAAAAAATAGGTTCAAAATGTTATAATGAAGTGGAGGTTATGTCAATCTTTTTTTGGTTTTACACCCGTGTCTAATACAAATTAACGTGACAATATTTTATTAATCAGATAAATAAAATTTTAAATTTTTCACTATCCATATAATATCAATAATCAAATTAACAATCAAACTAAAAATGTTATATAAATTATTCGTAAATTATTTTGTGATGACAATTATAGTCTTTAAATTTGTGTTATTTAAAATATGGATAAGGTAATTTAATTAATTTTACGAATAATAATAAGGTAATTTAATTAATTTTAAATATAAAAAAATTGAAACCCGTGTAGTAGTGCCGTCCACCCCGTTATTTTCAAATGTGCCACAATACAACCTCAATTTGAGTGTATACCAAAATTAGGGTCTTACATGTAATCGATTATACCTTTCAGAATCACGATTTCGTCCTCATCACTCTAGACTCTATTAGTTTTCTGCCTCTAATCGTCATTTTTCTCCGATTCCACGTTATCGGAATTCGCTTTCACCTTCGCTCGTTTTTTCTCCGGCACTGGATCTCGCCGAAGCTAAGCGGCGCTTCGATTTGGACTTCTGAACAGGACTATTTGGATCATCCATGGGATTGGTGGGAATCGGCTTGACATTTAGGTAGCCTTTGTGGGTGTTCTTGGGCAGAGATTCGAGTTTTGATTCATTGGAAGAAGAAGATAGAGATTGGGGCTTCGACGGAGCTTTCGCTATACTTGATTTCTTAGTAACGACAGGGATTTTGGTGACCTCCGGTGCTAGTGGTGAAGCCTGTCCTTGATCTTCTTCATTTTCTTCCTCGTGTTAGCGGTCTTCTTCTTCTTCATTTTTTTTGAATTGTTTTTTTTTTTTTTTTTTTTTTTTTTTTTTTTTTTTTTTTTTTTTTTTTTTCCTTCTCCCAAAAATCGATCTCGCCGCCGACGGCCTTTCACTCTCATCTCTCACTCATCACCTCTCACCCCTAATCTAGTATAGATCTGTGAAGTCGGTCACATTTGATTCGTCGTTTGAGTTCGATTGTGAATGTTTTTGTACAAATCTGTGAACAGTTCTATCCAGATTTGTTCCAGATTTATTTTTGATTTGTTATATTGTTATTTTGGTTGAGTTTGTTTATTGGAGTGTGATTGTTCTTATGTGAGACTGTTGTTTTTTGCCACTGTTTTTGATGTTCTCAAAAGATATAGAAATAGAATTGGATTTTCAAATATTCATGTTGATATGTATTTTTCATTAACGTTCTCGTGTTTTTGGTGAAATGTTCACTGTTTTATTTTTTATTAATTTTAGTTTTTTCTATGTTTTTTATTTGTTGTTGATTATATTTACTAATTGTGATGAGTATTTACGTTAATATTCACACATTAATATTTTGCTCATGAAAATGTCATGTGGAATGTTTTAGATCAGTGAATTTTAGGTTTTTTTTTTTTTTTTTTTTTTTTTTTTTTTTTTCACGTGAATGTCTAGATTGTGCCGTGAATTTGCAGAACAATCAAATTTTATGTGATTTTTTTGTTGATTTGTGTGACGTTTTCGTTTATTCACGATGTGGTTTAATCGGTTCTCAAATATTAAGTGAACATTCACACAAAATATGTGAACTATTATCAAGTGATTTTTGAGTAAATCGAAATTTTGTTCTAAAAGATTGAGTGGACATTGACACGAAAAAGTGTGAATGGCTGTTTGAGTGAATTTGAGTTAGTTTTTTTTTTTTTTTTTTTTTTTTTTTTTTTTTTTTTTTTTCATGTGAATGTTCAGATTCTTGTGTGAATTTGTAAATGTTTATATGATTTTTTGTTGATTTTTTTTCGAATTTTCGTTTATTCACAATGTGCTTTGACCGTTTTTCAAATATTGAGTGAATGTTTACACAAAACGTGTGAACTATTGTCAATTGATTTTTGAGTGAACCGAAATATTATTCTGAAATATTTGAGTGGACATTCACACAAAAAGTGTAAACTGTTATTTGAGTTAAAATATTTGAGTGAATTAATAATTTTTTCTGAAATATAAAGTGAACATTCATACAAAAGTTCTAATGACACGGTTCATAAATAAAAATAAATTGAGAGGACATTTATCAAATACTTTTTTCTATAATTTTTGTGAGAACTGTAAACTTAATTATTTGAATCAAATAACTATTTTCTAGTTTATACATCTCTAAAAAACTAAATAATTAATTACTCTTTATAATTTTATATTAATTTATGGATTAAAAAGTATAATTTTAAAAATACAATATAATAATATTGCACATGTTTGTGTGGGTGTCAATTAAAAAAACTTAGTTAAATGACCTAACATATCTCTACATATGTACACGAGCGGGGGAATTCAAGTCTCTTGCGCCGTGTGTGTGTATATATATATATAAACTTGATCTATTTTTTTAATAACAAAAATAACGAAATAAACTATCCTGAAACATAGATCAAATTTCAAAACTTTTTTTTCCCCCTCTCTCGCTCTCTCTCTTCCTTGTCACAAGGCGCAAGATCTAATTAATATTAGAATTAGATTTGATTTTCTTCGGAACTAATGTTAGAACATTAGAATTTGATCTAATTTGCTTGAGAACCAAAATCATTCTTGCATACATTCTAATAGTTAATTTTTATTGATTAATTAATTATGAAAAAGACCTATTAATCGTTTCAATGACGAAATTGATTGGAGTATTGAGGTATTTCATTGATCACCTTTTCTAGTTATTTGAAAAATAAAATTATTACAATATTATTTATTAGCCTGATTAAAAATAAAAATGATCGATTATGCCACTTCTAATATACCCATAAATCTTTATATTTTGAAAATTTGAATGACATACTATCACTTGAATTTTTTTATTTTTTTTAATATTATTGAAGTAGTATTTATAAGTAATTTACAACCTTTCAAGTTCTTTAAAATTATTAAAATATTATGCATGGACATTCTAGACCTACCGGTAGCAGTTGACACGTGTTCTAACTCAATCACAATATGACTTCTAAATTATTGAACTAGACACATTGTGACATCAGATGTTGCCAAAATTTATCCGGTGCGTGATTCAGGGCCTCACGTGCCGAAAATCTTTGCAACCTTCTACCTTTCTTGCAAAACCAATTAGTTTTATAGAAGGGACACCAGTATGGTATCGACCAAAAAACATCTGCGCGTGAGAATTAGGTTAAATTGCTCTGAGAATGGTACAAAGCTTAACAATATATTCAGAGAGTATTGAGAGAGAGAGAGTTTTGTATGAGTTGTTATTGATACCTATGTTTCCTGTTTATATTCACGCCGATCGTCTCTTAGAGCTATTCTAGCCACGATCCCCTCCACGTTCCATTCTTAGCCATTGTGACTGTTAATCACGTTTGTGCATGGGTAGAAGGGTTGGTGAGGCAACAGTTATCGTTGACCTACTATGTTTGAGTTTGATCTTTGGGCCTCCATTAGGGGCTTTAGTCTATATTGGGTCAGCCCGTCTACGCAGCTGGGACCTATTAGCAGGCCATGCACTTCTTTTTTTGTGTCACTAGAACTGGCGGCCCATGATCAATTGTTAGGCCGCAACTCTGCTCTATCGGGTTAGGTTCTATCCACTGGCCCGACCCAACTTCTTGAGTCCGACTGCGTTATTCACATGTGGAAATTTTTTCCACATCATTTTCCCTCCTGACTTCCTTGGTGATTCGTCGAAACGAGATGAAAGGTCATTCTTCTTTTTCCTTAGTTCCTTGGGGGGCATTTTTTCGCGGTTGCAGTTTTGGCCTTATTCTGCGCCTTTTGGCCAAGTGAAATTTAGGAAAGGTTGAGCTGAACGTTGAGGTTGATGTGCTATGGGCCAAGTTGAGGCAATTATTTTGACGTCAGTAACCACGTGTTGGGCTCTTGGGCCTGGGCCAAACATATTTCTAATTAGGGTCAGCCTAATCTCGACTAAGTTAGGTTTAACATATGGACGAGATTAGTTCAAATTTGACCAGGCTCTCACCCTAACAATCAGATAAGTACCAGTGACTGTTGAGCTTAGGGTCACACATCTGCTAGACCGTATAGATCAGAATGGTACTGTTTGGCTAATTGATCGTCCTTTCCACTTTCAGTCTTATCGGTGACGTTTTGGTAATTATGATCCTCCTTAAGCTCTTGCCATATTTGATTTGGGAAACCGTTATTTTTTCCTCTATATTTGCTATCTTTGTTTCGTCATAAACAACCTGACGATTAGTTTTCCTTTTTTTCGTCGCTTCATGATCATTAATTTAGCTATTTAAAGACACATATCCTCAAGACTTTTCCTTAACCTTCTCTTTTAGTTTCTCTTTCTTTTCTGCTTCTTTTTTTCTCCTTCCGTTTCAGTACAGACATGACTTCATCGTCGTCCGCTTCTGATATTTTTGAAGTCGTTCAAGCTGAACGGAAGAAGGAGGTTAAACAAGGGATCCTCTTTCTCTAACTCATGATGAGGGCGAAGGTTTTCGACGAGAAATATCCCAAGCTTTAGGCCATTGAGAAAGCCTTTGTCCTATATGCTTCCCTTGATGCCGCTCATATCTACGCGATATCCCAACTCCATGAACTCCGTGATCAATTGCGGGCGGTAGAGAAACAAAATAAGAAGCTATGAGCCCAAGTACAACTTCACAAAACTCGTAATGCTATGCTAAAGGCGAAGAGAGAGAAGCTTCTTGACAAGAACGAGGAGAAGAGGGAGAAGATACGCTCCCTATCTTTGGAGCTGAGCCAGTATGAGGCGGGCGACTCCTACCGATCGATCTTGGACTTCGTGGACTCAGACTCTTTGCCTTCTCCGAGGTCGGTGTAGTTTTTATTTTTTATTATTTTATAAAAAGTCTCAACAACATTTTTCGAATAGTACGGGCTTATTAGTCACCAAATAAGCTCCTAAATGTTCGAAAAAAGCCTTAAGAGCATTTTTGAACAATAGGTGTTTCCTTATTTTCCAGTCCGAACTCTAGTGTAGGAAGTAATAGGTTTTAGATTGGAAAAGAACAATATTTCAAGTAGGATTCTTGACATGGTCAAATGTAATTGTAGCTATTATGTGTTGACTCCATGGTAAGAAGTGATAAGTTCAAGAAATTCTTGTATTTTGGATTATAATAACAAGTTCGTTGTTTGTGTGTAATTATTGAACTTGTGTGTCGTGTGTTAAATGATTTCCCAGAATAAATCTTGTGTTCAAACATCATTCATGCACATGTTGTAAACTGTATGAGTGTCAGGAATTTTTTTTAATTTATTATTCTATCCTTTTTTACCCCTCCTCCATATCGAGTTTAAGTAATAAATGTGATATGGACTGTATTAGTTTCAATAGATAAATAATATGTTTGCTGACCTAAACTTTAGTAACTAGTTGCGCGTCAGTTGTCGAATGAGTTATGGTAATTAGTCTAGGCAACTTAGGGCAGGTAGTTTAGTTGGTACGTCGTGTTGACCTGAGTAGTTCTAGCTGCGCTGAGCTAATTACCGGTGGGCTGACCTTGTTAGCTTTAGGGTAAGTTGAACTTAGTATTTTGTTTAACCATTGGGCTGGTCTTGCTTTCGACACACTGGGCTGCGCAGTCTTGTCTATATGTGAATTGGGCTAGGCAGTTACGTTTTGATTAGGTTGGCCTTGGCTTGGTAGCTCAGCCCATTTTGACAAACTGAGCTGGGTAGTTTGGTCTATACGTTAATTGGGTTAGGCAGTTACATTTTTTATTAGGTTGGCCTTGGTAGCTCAGCCCATTTTGATAAGCTAAGCTGGGTAGTTTGGTCCGTACGTGAACTGGGCTAGGCAGTTACACATTGAATTGAGTTAGCCTCGATAGCTCAGCCAATTTTGACAAACTGAACTGGGCAGTTTGGTTTAAACATGAACTGGACAAGGCAGTTACGTTTTGATTGGGCTGGCCTTGGTAGCTCAGCCAGTTTTGTTGGACTGGGCTGGACAGTCCAACGATTTGATGAGCTGATCTAGGCAGCTCAGTTAGTGGGTGAGTTGATCTTGACAGCCCACTTTTCAATTTACTTCAGATTTTAAGTACAAGGATGGTTTTCGTCGAAGCCTTTGTTGGATACAAGTAGCTATATCTGCTCATTGAAAAGTTTACGTCCGAAATAACAACCAACTTTCATTCGAATCTAATATAACAAATAATTGGGGACTCACACAAAGTATTTTCATAGATGTGCGATGTTCCATGGTCGAGGGATTGGAACTTCGTCTAACGCTTTCAATCAGTACGTCCCAGTCTATTCACATTGATCACCCTGTATGGCCCTTCACAGGTAAGGGCTAGTTTTCCCAATTGAGCTTTTGGGCGGTGAGGCATTACCCTCCGAAGCACTAGCTCTCCCACCGTAAAGTGCCTTGGGTGAATCACATGGTTAAATGCCCTTGCTATATTCGATTTGTAGGCTGTCATCCTTATCGCTGCTTGGTCTAGTTTCTCCTCTAGTTGGTCTAACTCTTGGCATATTGATAGGTAGAATTTGTCTATATATTCCCAAGCCAATTTTGGTAGTTTTCGAGTGTTATTATAGTGTTTTAATATATGCTAATATGCTTTTATTTGTTTTGTTATAAATCAGGTGTTTGGGACGAAAAGAGACGAAAACAATTCGTAATCGAGTAAATTGGTGGAATGTCAATGGAAGAACGGTGGAAAAAGAGCAAAGAAGGCAAGTTCAGGACTGCAGGCCCACCGCTGTAGCGATCAATAAAACAAAAACCTTCTGCCCTTCCACTGTTGCAGTAGTGAACGGTGGCCTTGACTGTTGCAGCATTGCTTTCCACTGCTACAACTGTCATCCAGCAGAATACCTACTGACTTCTCACTATTGTAGCGGTGATTCCCATTGTTGCAGCGGTTTGACACTAGATCTTTTAGATATTTTGGGATATTTACTTGATATTTTTGAATCCCATTATATCCCATCTTCTCCCCAAAACACTTAGGACATTTTTTGGAACATTTTGGGAGCTCCAAACCCTATCAAGCAAGAGAAGATCACAAAGTCAAGAAGAGGAAACATTCTCGGAGCAATTTTAGCGTCGATTCTTCGGATAATGGCTAACCTCCTTGTTTCTCTCTTTATTTATTAGTTTTGGTTGATAGTTTTGTATATGTTTAACTTGTATATTATTGTATATGTGGTTATGGACACGAGAAACTAAACATATATTGTCTAGGGAGCAATTCGTGTATGAAAACGTCGTTTGTTTAATCTTTGTTTCGTTATCGGTTGTTCTTGCCTATTCTATTGTGTTTACCGGTCTTCCACTATTATATGCTTGTTATGATATATTGAGAATTACTGATTTGACATTCGGGAGAGGTAATCCCGAATTCGGATTAGGGTTTAAACACAACGCGACAATCTAATGACTTGGGAGAGTATTAAAAAGTGTGTAATCCGTGAGGTTTGGGCGAGACTCATGTGACCAAGTGTCATATAGACGCTAGAGGGGGACTTCGGCATTGAAGCGAAGTCGCGTATTCATTCACTTTATAATCGGGAGATGTAGTGAGTGAGTTTTCGATACCTAGATTGTCAGATAGATTTGAATGTCGTTAATGTAAACTAGATTGAAACGAACATGTTTAAGTGAACAAAATTAATCCCTAGACAATATACTCCCTTAAATGTCATATTAGTATTATAGTAATTAAGTTAGTTTAGTATATTTTATTAACAAAAATATAAATTGAGTCGCTTAGATAAAATTCGGTTATAAAAATCACAGTACTCAACGACAATTTAACAATCCTTGTGGATACGACAACCCTACTCTTTCTATTATACTAAAACTTGACCCATATACTTGCGATGAAAATAGTGACGTAATATTCCGCTACTAAGTTTTTGGCGTCGTTGCCGGGGATTGGTTTTTAGAGTACTGTTGATATTGTGAGTAAATAACTTGATTTTAATTTAGGCATTTATTTTGTTTATAATTTTTGTTTGTAGTTTCGTTTTTCTTACAAGGTACTTGAGGATGTTAGATCAACAAGTGCTATAGCATTTCTTTCAATGAGATTCCGATTTGTTTTATTTTGTTTGGGATAGATACAAAGAGTTGTTGTTCCGGTTCCCGAATCATCATTTCCCAAGGGAGTGTCAATTACTGAATTTCCTTGCTGGGTTACAAGCCACAACGAGAACATGGGTGGAAGGAGGAATGGTACCACCTCTTTCTACGACCTACCCGCGGACAAAGCCTATTTGTCGTTGGAAGACATGGCCGAGTTGGACTATCAGATTTGGAATTTTTCAACAAGTCACTAAAACTTGGGGAATAATTCCAACATTTCGGTGCGATGGATTGACACATCGGACCAACCTGTGGAGTCTTCCCCCCACCCTAGAAGAAATGGTCGATATTGTTATGGGGGAAACTCAAAATTTCTTGAAGGAAATGCAAAACCGTCTCAATGAGCATGGGGATTGACTTGATAATATTGAGACGATTTGCACTGAAATTAACACGGCCGTAAAGTCTCTTGAGACGCAAATCAGTCAACTTATTTGCTACATTGAGGTTGAGGCAGAAACAGTGGCACTGAGAAACACACAAGTCCCATCTGAATATGAAAAGCCACCGTGAGGAACTCGATACAAATGGGAGGAACTTGGGTTTATTCAATGATGAAGATTCTAATAAGAAGGAGACCCAAGAATTGATCGATGGTAAATAATCACAAGACAACACTTGTGAATCTTCACCATTTGAGATCCACGTTGTGATTCCAACACCGATCAAAATCGAATATTTCTATGAGGATCCAATGTGGCTCTCTTTTCTTCTACCACTTCCAACTCTGTTCATTTAAGCTTCCAAAGCACATGAGACGGTGGATAGTCAAGTTGAGAACATGGGGCGAACAATGCCACATTTTGCCAAGCTTGAGGGAATTTTGAATCAAGACTCATATATAGTGTTGTATGACACTTACTATGGGCGGAAGCCACTACTTGATGAGCCCTTCTCCATGTCAAGCCAAGGACTTTAAATCAAGTGCTTCTTGGGAGGCAACCCAAGTTTTAAAATAAATTAGATCATCGCCGCTGACTTCACTCAGAGGTGAGATTGTCTCACCTCCCAGGTACGTGTTCTAAACCCCCTTCGTCGGCATGCTATATTTCAATTGTTGAGATCAATGATTGGGTCACTATGGACACTGCCCGTTCTGAGTTTGGGGGTGTTGATGTTCAGTATGTTTAGTATGTATTTTTGTTGTTAGTTGTATTAGTTTAATTTAATGTATTGCATGTTTGTTTGTTTGTGAAATGTGTTTATGTTTGTAGTTGATGTGTATGTGTTGAGTTTTTGCGTTCATTCTGGCCATTACCTGATGATGATATTATGGTTGTTTTTCGAGGTCAAGGGTAATGCCTATTCATGTGTAATGTGTATGATTGGCATGTCATTTTGGTAAAAGTTATTGTAGATCCTAATTTGCATGAGCACGTAGACTTAATATATAGCTATTCAATTGATTTTAGGCCGATTATCCATTAGCGAAATTCATGATAATTTAAGGATTCTAGAACCTGATTGGGGGAAACTTGAGGCGAAATCCTAGACGAGGTAATTTGGGAGATATGCTTTAGGCATTCATTTTGATTTGTTTGAGCCTTTAAAGCTTACATTGTAATATGTTTATCCCTCGTTACCCTGTCGAAGCCTATAAGCCATTTCAATTCTGAACACGTAACAAATACCCTGCCTGATAAAACTTTTTCCAAACTTAAGTCTCTAAACCGAAGGCACAATTTGAGTGAAATCAAGTTAGCATTCGTTTATACTACTTGAAGTGAGCGGTTGGGTTTTGGGCGAACTTTTCATTGGTTCGGTATTCGAGTACTCACTTGTCATTTTTCTTTCATTTTAACCACACCTATGAAATTGTAATAATTGAATAAGTTTGGGGGTGTGGTTATTAAAAAGAAAAAAACAAACAAACCCAAAACCATATGTAAATATAGTTCTATTATAGTTTCTTTTGACAAGTGAGTACGGTGTTCTTAAATGTATGTTCAGGGTTGCTTCGAATTTATCTATGGGGGTTCGAGTATGATTGTGTGCCAAGCACAACTGTGCCTTGGGTATCGTTAAGTTAATGACATTAACCTGTTTTATATTCCCAATATACCCTTGGCCATTTTCCAAAAACCGAACCAAGTCTTATTGATCTTTTTGAATTTCCAAGCCTACATTAGTGGAGAGTGGAACTCAGTCAGACATATGGATATCTCAATCATTTATGGTTTAAATCATGAGCTTCATTGGTGTTTAATCCAATCTGGTCTTTGGATGGTTATATTATTGAGTTTCGCATAAACACTTGAGGAGGATCTAGAATGACATTTACCATTATCGAATGTTGAAATTCTAGAACATCATATGATGCGTTTTACTCCTGAACTCAATATGATTGGGGGTTGTTGAGGAAAAAATATTTTGGTCGATAGTTGAATTAAAAAATCCCATATCGTTATGTTTAGGTTGTTTGTGTTTAGGTTAGTTGTGTTATTTATTCGTTTTAGTTTTTGTGTTAGTTAATTAATTGTTTTTGTTTATTTTAGTGTGAGTGTTTTGCTTGAGGACTAGCAAAATTCTATGTTTGAGAGTATTTGATAAGTGGAATTTGTCTATATATTCCCAAGCCGAGTTTAGTAGTTTTCGAGTGTTATTATAGTGTTTTAATATGTGTTAATACATTTTTATTTGTTTTGTTAGAAATCAGGTGTTTGGGACGAAAAGTGACGAAAATAGTTCATAATTGAGTAAATCGGTGGAATATCAGTGGAAGAGCGGTGGAAAAGAGAGAAGAAGGCAAGTACAGGAATGCAGGCTTACCGTTGCAGCGCTGAAACCACTACTGTAGCGATCAATAAAACAAAAACATTTTGCCCTTCCATCATTGTAACGGTGAACCTCACCGCTGCAGCGGTGCTTTTGGTAGCGCGTAAATACGTTGCTACTTTTACCGCAAGTGTACGAGTCAAGTTTTAGTATAAATGGGGAAGAGTGAGGGTTGTCGTATGCACAGGAATTGGATTAGACGGTCATTGAGTACCGCGATTATCATAACCTAACTTTATCTAGGCGATAAAAATGTAGTTTTTATATTAATAATATACTAAACTAATTAACTAATTAAACTATTTATACTATATTGAGACGTTTAGGAGAATGAATTATCTAGAGATTAACTTCATTTACTCAAACGTGTTGGTTTCGTTTAGTTAACAATAATGGTATTCGACCTATCCGACAATCTTAGTATCGTAAACTCATTTACTCCCTCTCTCGAGTGTAAAATGAATGAATATGTAACTTCGTATTAATGCCAAAATCCCCCTCTAGTGTTTTGTAGAACATATAGTCACATGAGTCTCGCTCCAACATCATGGATTGCACACTTTCTAACGCTCTCCCGAGTTTTTAGATCTCGCGTTGTGTTTAAACTCTCATCCGAATCTAGGGTTACTTCTCCTGAGTGTCAAATCCTGATTTCTCAATGTATCTAAACAAACATATAATGGAAATACAAGAACGGTAAACATAATCGAATAGCGAAGAACAACCGTTAAATAAACACAATTCAATCAAACGATATTTTCATAAACTATATTAATCCAATAGATAATCCATGTTTAGCCAATGGCTATAACCATATATATAATAAAAAAAGAGCTAAACATGTTCAAACAATCTACCAAAGTTAAGAAATAAAGAAAGAAACGAAGGAACTTAGCCGTTATCCGAAGATCCGACGGTAAAACCACTCCGAGAGCATTTCTCCTTCTTCGCTTGGTGTTCTTCTCCTTTGGTTTGGTTGAGCTCTCCCCAAAACCTCTAAAAAATATCCTATATTAATCTCTAATGAGGTATAATGGCTAAAAATATGAGAGGGGGAGAGGATATGGGAATAAAATATCTCAAAATATCTAAAAAAAACAATTTACAAGTGCAGGGTTCACCGCTGTAGTGGTGGGTATGTCTGTAGTGGTCACCGCTGCAGCGGTAGCTTAATCGCTGCAGTGGTGGTTCATCAGTGGGCACTCTGTTATTTCACCGTTGCAGTGGTGGACAGACAGAGTGAAATTGAGCTCTCTGTTGTTTCACTGCTGCAGCGGTGGACAACTTGGCATTTTTCATCTTTTTTTTTACCGTTCTTCCACCGTCGTTCTACCGATTAGCTTGATTTTTAACCGTTTTAGCTCATTTTCATCCCAAACACCTGATTTATGCAAAAAATAAAATAAAATCTAATTGAAACAAATGAAAACATGATAAAAATACTCAAAAACTACCAAATTCGGTTTGAAAATAAATGGATAAATTACCCCTATCAACTTCCTACCACTGTAGTGGTTATCCAGTAGAATGCCTACTGACTTCTTACTGCTGCAACGGTCTGACACCTGATCTTTTAGATATTTTGGGATATTTACTTGATATTTTTGAATCCCATTATATCCCTTCTTCTCTCCAAAACACTTAGGACATTTTTGGGAACATTTTAGGAGCTCCAAACCCTATCGACCAAGAGAAGGTCACAAAGCCAGGAAGAGAAAACATTCTTGGATGATTTTAGCGTCGGTTCTTTAGATAACGGTTAGTCTCCTTGTTTCTCTCTTTATTTATTAGTTTTGGTTGATAGTTTTGTATATGTTTAGCTTGTATATTATTGTATATGTGGTTATGGCCATGAGAAACTAAACATATATTGTCTATGGAGCGATTCGTGTATGAAAACGTCGCTTGTTTAATCTTTATTTCGTTATCGGTTGTTCTTGCCTATTTGATTGTGTTTACCGTTCTTCTATTATTATATACTTGTTATTATATCTTGAGAATACGGGGTTTGACACTCGAGAGTGGTAACCCCGAATTCGGACTAGGGTTTAAACACAACGTGATGATTTAATGACCTGGGAGGGCATTAGAAAGTGTGCAATCCATGATGTTGGGGCAAGACTCATGTGACCAAGTGTCGTATAGATACTAGAGCGGGATTTCGGCGTTGATGCGAAATCTCATATTCATTCACTTTACACTCGGGAAAGGTAGTGAGTGAGTTTTCGATACCTAAATTGTTGGATAGATTTGAATAAGTTAACGAAGTTAATCCCTAGACAATATACTCCCTTAAAGGTTATATTGGTATTATAGTAATTAATTTAGTTTAGTATATTTTATTAATAAAAATATAAATTAAGTCACCTAGATAAAATTCGGTTATGACAATCGTGGTACTCAACGACAATTTAATCCAATCCCTGTGGATACGATAACCTTACTCTTCCTATTATACTAAAACTTGACTCGTACACTTGCGGTGAAAGTAGCGACGTAATATTTTGTGACCACATATCGCTCCCTCGTTTTCTACGAGATTGACTGTGTTATCTCATCTTGAGGGCAAACCGATCTCTCTTTGGACTACTTCTTCCGTGGCATATGTCATGGAGTAAGGTGTTTCTCCCGTGGTCATACTCGGAGTAGTACGGTAAGCCCAGAAGATCGCAGGCAGCTCTTCTACCCATTTGGCCTTGGCATCGTCTAACCGCTTTGTCACCTTAGCTTGCCCATTCGCTTATGGATAAGCTAGGTTCGATGTTCGATGTTGTTTTTTCAGTTATTTGTACATCCAAGCAACTTTTTCCCTGGTAAATGGTGTCCCATTATCTGATATCAGGACTACCGAAATGCCAAAACAACATATCACTTGTTTCTAGAAAACGTTCTTGACTTTATTCTCACTTACTGTCACAAATGCTTCAGCCTCTACCCACTTGGTGAAGTAATCGATCACCACCAGTAAATATTTCTTGTTCCCAAGTGCTAGTGTGAACAGTCCTAGGATAACCATTCCCTATTGGGCGAAGGGCCACGGGCTATAGATAGGTGTTTGTGCTTGAGAAGGGAGTCGGATATTGTTCGAGAACCGTTGACATTTGTTGCACTTCTTGATGTATTCCTTCGCATCGCTACGCATGATCAGCCAAAAATATCTAATTGTAAGTGTCTTGTGTGATAAGGTTCTTCCACCTGGGTAGTTTCCACAAGTTCCTTCATGGATTTCTTGCATTACGTTAGTGGCTTCCTTTAGCCCTAAGCAGAGAAACCAAGGCTGTGTGAATGATCTTTGCTAAAAAAAATCTTATATCGTGATGTATCTCGTCACCTCGTACATGATTTTTTGGGCTACCTCCTTGATGTCTGGTAACATTCCCTAATTCAAGTAGCACACGAAAGAAGTTCTTCAGTCTTCATTTTGTCCCAACTTTCCAATGTATGCATAGGATCTGGTTTGAGCTGATACGGACAGCTGCTCCAAATAGTCCATTGATAAGTGAAATTTATCTATATATTTCCAAACTGATTTTGATAATTTTCGAGTGTTCTTATTATGTTTTAATATGTTTTAATTTGTTTTTGTATAAATTAGGTGTTTGGGATAAAATGGATGAAAACGGTTGAAAATCAAGTAAATCGGTGGGACGTCGGTGGAGAAATGGTTGATTAGTAAGCAAAAAGGCCAAGTTCAGAAACTGTAACTCTATCGCTGTAGTGGTGCAAACCACTGCTGTAGCGATCAATCAAATAGAAATATTTTGCCCAACCACCATTGCAGCGATGGCCTCACCGCTCCCACTGCTGCAACGGTCAAATAGCAGTGGCCTACTAACTTCTCACCACTGCAGCGGTGCTTCCCACCGCTGCAGCGGTTCAATACCACCTGGCAAAGATATTTTGGGATATTTGTTTGATATTTTTTATCCCTTATAATATCCATTCTCCCCCAACACTTGAAGCACGTTTTTGGGGACATTTTGGGAGCTCCAAGATCAACCAAGTAAGAGAAGAACACAATTTGGAGAAGAGGAAACAAGATCGGAGCAGTTTTTATGGACGTGGAAGTGTCGATTCTTTAGATTTGGCTACTCTCCCTTGTTTCTCTCTTTATTTTTTTTAGCTTTGGTTGGTTGTTTTGATAATGTTTAGTTCATTTGTAGTTGAATATGTGGTTATGGCCATGAACTAAACATATATTATTTAGGGGTTGATGTAGTTCATGAAAACGTCGTCAAAATAAATCTATGTTTTAGTAACAGTTGTTCATTTGTATTCAATTATGTTTACCATTTTATTACTTCCATTAAATGGTTGTTATGATATATTGGTTGATTTGAGAATACAGGGTTTCACACTCGGGAGAGGTAACCCCGGATTCAGACTAGGGTTTAAACACAACGCGACGTTCTAATGTTTTCAGAGATTATTAGAAAGTGTGCAATCTGTGAGGTTGGGGCGAGACTCATGTGATTGTTTAGATGCTAGATAAAGATATCGGTGTTAACATGAGTCGTATATTCATTCACGTTGCACTCGGGAGAGGTAGTGAGTGAGTTTTCGATACCTAGATTGTCGGATAGTTTGAATACCGTTAATGTAAACAGACTAATTCAAACATGTTTAAGTGAATGAAGTTAATCCTTAGATAATATATTCCCATAAAACTCCTAGTTTTTAGTTTAGTTTATTATTATAAAAAAAACCTAAATTCAATCGCCTAAATAAAGTTTGGTTACAACAATCGTAGTACTTAGCGACGATCTAATCAAATCCCTATGGATATGACAACCCTTACTCTTCTCTATACTATCAAAACTTGACCCGTACTCATGCGGTAAAAGTAGCGACGTAAAATTTCGCTACCAAGTTTTTGGCACCGTTGTTGAGAATTAGATTTTAGATTGTTGTTGATATTGTGAGTAAGTAACTTGATTTTAATTTAGACATTTATTTTATTTTTAATTTTTGTTTTTAGTTTTCTTTTTCTTGCAAAAGATGTCTCATCAACAAGTATTGTTGCATTTCTTTCAATGAGATTCTGAGCCGTTTTATTGTGCTTGTGATTGATACAAAGAGTTGCTATTTCGGTTCCCCAATCATCATTTCACGAGGGAGTTTCAACAACTGAATTTCTTCAACGGGTTACTAGCCGCAACAAGAAATTGGGTAGAAGGAGGAAACGATACCACCTCTTTCGACCAACTAACTACGAACGAAGCCTATTGGTTGTTGGAAGACATGGAAGAGTTTGATTTTCAGAGTTGGAATTGTTCAACAAACTACCAAAGCTTGGGGGAGAGTTCCACCGTTGCGAAACCATGGATTGACATCCCAGACCAAAATGTGGAGTCTTCCCCCACTCGAGAAGAAATGTTCGCTGAATTTATGGGGGAGACTCATGCTTTCTAGAGGGAAACGAATGACTGTCTCAACGAGAATGAGGATCGTCTTAACAATATTGAGACGACCTGTGCTGAAATTGATGCGACCATAACGTTTCTTCAAATGCAAATCGGTCAGCTTATCTGCTTTATTGAGGCCTAGTCAGAAACAGTGAGAGACACACATGACACATGTATTGAAAGCCACTGTGAGGAATCGAATACAAGTGGGAGGAACTTGGGTTTATTCGAAGACGATGAAAAATCACAAGATAATATTTGTGATTATCCACCATTTGAGATCCACATTAAGATGCCACCATCAATCGAGGACAATCACATCTATGAGGCTCCGATATGGCTCACCTATATTCCTTTACTTCCAACTCCGTTCAGGAGAACCAAGCACATGAGACAGAGCACAGTCGAGTTGAAAATACAGGCCAATTATTGCCACATCTCGCTAATCATGAGGGCGTTAGGAATTAAGACCCATATGTTATGTTGGATGACACATATTATGGGAGAAAACCGCTCTTTGACAAGCCCTTCTATATGTCAACCCGAGGACAGTAAACCAAGCGCTTCTTGGGAAGCAACCCAAGTTTTCAAAATAAATTAGACCATCACCGCCGACTTTATTCGGAGATAAAATTGTCTCGCCTCCCAGGTACGTGTTCAAAACCCCATTTGTCACTATAATGCATGCCATTTGATGAGTTTGATGTTGGGTCACTGTGGATACTGCCCATTCTGCACTTGGGGGTATTGATGTTTTGTATGCTTTATAGTATGGTGTCTTTTTGTTAGTTATGTAGTTAAGTTTAATAGTTTTTAAATGTTGTGTAGTTTAAGTTAAATTGTTTTCATGCATGTTTGTTTAGTTTAAGTAAAAGTGTGTTTGTAGTTGTTGTTTTTGTGTGTTGAGTTTTGTGGTTCTTCTTGACCATTACCCGATGATGATTTTATCCCCTAGTTGTTTTACGAGATCAAGGGTAATGCCAATTCATGTGTGTTCTGTGTGCTTGACATCTCGTTTTGGTAAAAGTCATTGTGGATCCTAATTTGCACGAGCACGTAGACTCAATGTACTAGCTATCCAATTAATTTGATGCCGATTATCCAGTAAGCAAGTTCATGACAATTTTAGGGATTCTAAAACCTGTTTGGGGGAAACTTGGGGCGAAATCCTAGGCGAGGTAGTTCAGGAGACATGATTTAGGCATTCATTTTGATCACTTGAGCCATTGAAGCCTACCATGTTATATATTTTACCCCTCATTAACCTGTCGAAACTTGTTAGCCGTTTCAATTCTGAACACGTAACAAATACCCTAACCAATTGAATTTTTTCCACACCATTACCGCTAAACCTAAGGCACAAATCAAGTGAAATCAATTTAGCATTTGTTTACACTACTTGAAGTGAGCGGTTGGATTTTGGGCGAACTATTGATTGGTTCGGTATTCGAGTACTCACTTGTCATTTTTCTATTGTATTTCTATACCCGTGAAATTTTACAAATCTAATAAGTTTGGGGGTATGTTAAAAAAAAAAAAAACATATGTATATACGGTTTTATTTTTGTTTGTTTAGACATGTGAACACTATGTTTTAAAGTGTTAGTTTAGGGTTGTTTCAAATTGGTCTTTGGGGTTACGAGTGTGATTGAGACAAGCATTGTGCCTTGGGTATCGTTAAGTTAATAACGTTAACTTATTTTATATTCTTGGTATACCCTTGGCTATTTGACAAAAACCGAACCAAATCCTTTTGATCTTCTTGATCTTCCAAGCCTACGTTAGTGGAACGTGGAACCCAATCTGGCATATGGATATCCTAATCCTTTATGGTCTAAGTCATGAGCTTTATTACTGAATAATCCAATCCGGTCTTTGGATGGTTGTATTATTGAGTTTTCGCACTCATACTTGAGCAGGATCTAGAATGGTGTTTACCTTTATTGAATGTTGAAATTCTAGAATACCACATGTTGCGTTTTATTCATGCACTCGATATGACTGGGGACCATTGAGGGAAAACATTTTCAGTCGGATAATTGAATTCAAAACTTGCACGTCGTTATATTAAGTTTGCATGTGTTTTTCGTTTTTAATATTTGTGTTCGTTAATTAGTTGTGTTTGTTTATTTTAGTATGAGTGTTTTACTCGAGGACTAGCAAAATTCAAAGTTTGAGGGTATTTGATAAGTGAAATTTATCTATATATATTTCCAAACCGATTTGGGTAGTTTTTTACTGTTCTTGTTATGTTTTAATATGTTTTAATTCGTATTTATTTCAACTTCACCACTGCAGCGATGGCCTCCACCGCTGCAGCGGTCAAATGGCAGTGGCCTACTGACTTCTCACCGCTGCAGCGGTGCTTCCCACCACTGTAGCGTTCCGATACCACCTGGCAAAGATATTTTGGGATATTTGTTAGATATTTTTTTATCCCTTCTAATATCTCTTCTCTCCCAACACAAGAAGCAAATTTTTGGGGACATTTTGGGAGCTCCAAGATCAACTAAGTAAGAGGAGAAAACAATTTGGAGAAGAGGAAACAATATCAGAGCGGTTTTTATGGACGTGGAAGCATCAATTTTTCAGATTTAGCTACTCTCCCCTAATTCTCTCTTTATTTCTTAGGTTTGGTTGGTTGTTTTGATGATGTTTAGTTCATTTGTAGTTGAATATGTGGTTATGGCCATGATCTAAATATATATTTAGGGGTTGATGTAGTTCATGAAAACGTCGTTTGAATAAATCTATGTTTTGTTAACGGTTGTTTATTTGTATTCGATTGTGTTTATCATTTTATTACTTCAATTATATGCTTGTTATGATATATTGGTTGATTAGAGAATACGGGGTTTCACACTCGGGAGAGGTAATCCCAGATTCTGACTAGAATTTAAACACAACGCGACGTTCTAATGTTTCGGGATATAATTAGAAAGTGTACAATCCGTGTGGTTGGGGCGAGACTCATGTGATCGTTTAGATACTAGATAGGGATATCAGCTTTAGCATGAGTCGCAAATTCATTCACTTTACACTCAGGAGAGATAGTGAGTGAGTTTTCGATACCTAAATTGTCGGATAGTTCGAATAACGTTAATGTAAACTAGACTAATTCAAACACGTTTAAGTGAATGAAGTTAATCCTTAGATAATATATTCCCATAAAACGTCATACTTAGTATTGTACTATAATTAGTTATTAGTTTAGTTTATTATAATAAAAAAACCCTAAATTCAATCGCCCAGATAAAGTTCGATTACGACAATCGCGGTACTTAGTGACGATCTAATCCAATCCCTGTGGATATGACAACCCTTACTCTTCCTTATACTACCAAAACTTGACCCGTACACTTACGACAAAAGTAGGGATATAAAATTCCACTACCATCCACCATCTGGGAATGTTGATCTGAACCAAATGATGATGCTAGTACTGACAGCACATCAACCTTCTCATTCTCAGTTCTTGGGATAGCTTCAACTTTCCAGCTATCGAAGGCCTTTGTCATCTCTTTCACTTTATCGACGTAGAAATGTAGTCTCTATTCATTAACCAAGTAAGCTTCATTTATTTAGTTGACCACGAGTTGTGAATCTGATTAGACCTCCATATCATAGGCCCCTAGCTCCTTGGCTAATGACAGGCTCAAGATTACCGCCTTGTATTTTATCTCGTTGTTGGATGCTCTGAATTCGAGATGTATAGTCCTCTTGAGTTGATCTCCCTTCAGGGTTTTCAGAACTATGCTAACTCCACATCCTTGTAAGTTTAATGCTCTATCAACCCATAATTTCCAAGGTCTTATCGGAGTTATCGAACATTCTCTGTCTTCCATGGTTACCTCTTTCGGGGGCATCAGCTCAGCAATGAAGGCAACCAGTACCTGGCCTTTGATTATTGTCCTTGGTTTGTAAGTTATGTAGAATTATCCCATCTCTACCACCTACTTCATGAGGCAACCTGAAGTCTCTGGTCTGTGCATTACTGCCCTGAGCGGATACAAGGTTAGAACATGAATTGCATGCACTTGGAAGTAAGGTCGTAGCTCTTGAGAAACGATTATCAGAACTAGGGAGAGCTTCTCGAGTTTAGTGTAGTGATTCTCAACGCATTCCTTTACCAAAGTCATGCTAACCACAACAGTGGTAACTGCCAATTATAGATATAAGTCATCTCTAGGCTCGACCTTGCCTAAAGTCTCAACAGAGCCCAGGTAATCCTTGATAGATTGCAAGGAATGTTCTCTCTCTTCATCCCAATAGAATTGTTTGCTCCCTCTCAAGATTTTGAAGAAGGGAGTGTGGTGGAGATTTTTGGAAACTGAATATTCTCAACCAATCCCCAGGAATGGCGCCAAAAACTTGTATGACGAACGTTTGTTACACACTCGCGTATTGATTACTCGCAAGTGTACGAGGTCAAAGTTTTAGTATGATGGATCTTTAAAGATCGGGTATCGTATACACAGGGATTGATTGTCTCTACTATCAAATACCGTGTTTGTTATGACCAAATGTTATTTATGCACTAAAAATGGCGATTACCGGAACCTGAATATTCTCAACTAATACCCGGCAACAACGCAAAAAACTTGTACGGCGAACGTTTGTTACACGCTCATGTATTGACTACTTGAAATTGTACAAGGTCAAAGTTTTAGTATGATGGATCTTTAAAGATCGGGTATCGTATCCACAGGGATTTGGTATCGCTACTATCGAATACCGTGTTTGTCGTGACCTAATTTTATCTAGGCGTTAAAAATGTAATTTAATTAAATACTAATATTAAAATACTAATTTTACTGTACTAATAGTACATTGAGATAGTTTTGAGAGAATAGATTGTCTAGGGCTTAGTTTCGTTTATGAATACGTGTTTAATCTCGTTTTAGTTTATGTTAACGACGTTCAACTTATCCGACAATCTCAGTTCGTAAACTCCCCCGCCACCTCTCCCAATTGTAAGACGAGGGAATACGCAACTTCGTGTCAATGAAGAAGTCTCCCTCAATGTCTTAACGACCCTAGGTCGCGTGAGTCTCGCCCCAACGTCATTGATTGCACATAATCCAACTCCTCCCGGGTTATTGGATCGTCACGTTGTGTTTACCCTATCGACAATCTCAGTTCATAAATTCCTCCGCCACCTCTACGAAGTGTAAGATGAGAGAATATGCGACTTCAATTCAATGAAGAAGTCCCCCTCAATATCTTAACGACCCTAGGTTACGTGAGTCTTGCCCCAACGTCATCGATTGTACATAATCCAATTATCTCCCGTGTTATTGGATCGTGACGTTCGTTTACCCTAGTTCAAATTTGGGGTTTATCAAACCCCGAATTCTTGATATATAAATATAAGCATAGTCAACAAACAAGAATGATAAACACAATCAAACATCGAAGAAAAACCACAAACGAAACATAAACTCAACTAAACAACGTATTCATAAATTTATTAATAATCTCTAAACAACCTATGTTTAGCCAATGGCCATAACTATGTATACAACGTAAAATGGCGTAAACATGCTCAACAACTACCAAAATAAAGAAAATAAAAAAAAAAGAAACGAATGACTTAGTCGATATCTGATGATTTGGCACTAAAACTGTTCACCGCTCGCTTCCTCCTTCATCTTTTTCCTCGGGTTGAGAGCTCTCCCTCAAAATCTCTCAAACTCACCCTAAAATATAATCTGAGGGCCCTAAGGGGTGATTCCACCGAAAGAGAGGAGGAGAGGAAGGGTTTAAATAGGCAAAATATCCCAAAAAATATCTTAAATCTGGGCAAAGGCCACCGCTGCAGTGGTGGAGTATGTCGGTTCCATGTTCGCCTAGACAGTGAAGAAAGCGGTAGATTCAGGACTATCCTGCAGTTTCACTACCATGGCGGTGGATGTCCAGCAAGATAAGCCCACTCTTTATTTTCACCGCCATGGCGGAGGTCTAGACACCGTGGCAGTGGGCTGCTGTTCTGAATATTACCCTCGTGCTTGTTTTTCCATCGTTCTTCGGCCGTTTTTGGTCCGAATTGATCGTTTATGCTCCGATTTCATACCTTTTCACCCCACGCACTTGATTTATCCAAAAAAAATAAAAACTAATTAAAACTTAATAAAATAAACTATAAAAATACTCTAAAACTAACAAAACAGGTTTGGAAATATGTAGGTAGATCACACTTATCAAATACACCCAAACTTAGAATTTTGCTAGTCCTCGAGCAAAACACACACAGGAAAATAAAAAAACCCAACTAAATGAAATAAAAAACAACCTAAACATAACGAGATGCGAGTTTTGACTTCTTTTAACAACCTATTTATTTTGCCCTCAATAACCGCCAGTCATATCGAGTTCAGGCGTTAAAACACATCATGTGGTTCTAGAATTTTGACATGCAATAATGGTGAATGCCATTCTAGATCCTATAAATGTGTTAGTGCAAGACTCAATAATATAACTCTATAACGACCGGATTGGATCATCCACCAACTAAACTCATGACTTAGATCGTAAAGGACTAGGATTTTCATAGGTTTGATTGGAGTCCACTCTCCACTAATGTAGGTTCGGATATTCACAGAGATATAGAGTTTGGTTTGGATTTGAAGAACGACCAAGGGTATCATAGGAATAGAAACAGAAAATCATTAAGATTGAACGATACCCGAGGCATAAACGCTTGTCGCTATCTTTCTCTCATAACCCCACATAAACACAACCCTGAATAAGAATTTAAGAACTTTGTATTCACTTGTCAAAAGAACGTAATTTTTTATTTTTATTTTTTTTGACATAACACACCCCTAAACTTATTCGAATTTGTACAATATTAGGAGTGTGCAAAAAGGATAAAGTAATACACCCCCAAACTTATTCAAATTTCTAAAATTTTAGGAGTGTGCAAAAAGGAATTTAAGAGAATAATAAGTGAATACACTAATACTAAACCAATAACAATTCATCTGGAACCTCGATCACTCACTTCAAGTCAGCATTAGTCTATGCTACTTGATTTCACTCAATTTTAACTTTTTGGCTTAGCGACAATAGTTTGGAAAAATTAAATTGGGATTGATAAGAGTTCAGAATTGAAAAGTTTATCGGCTTTGATAGGGGAACGAGGGAATAAAATTTTCAGGTTAGATTCAAAAGGTTTAAGTGATAAAATTGAAGGCAAATCATGTCTTCTGAACTACCGAGCCTAGGATTTCACCTCAAGCTTCCCCTCAATCAAGTTCTAGAATCCTTAAAGTGTCATGAGTTTAGGTAATCGATAATTGGCCTCTAATAAATTGAATAGAAATACATTGAGTCTATGTACTCGTGCAAATTAGGATCTACAATAATTTTCACCAAAACTCATTGTCAAACACACAGAACACACATGCATGGGTATTACCCTTGACCTCGAAAACAACCAGGGGGTAATTTCATCATCGGATAACGGCCTAGATGAACGCAAAACTCAGCATGCACAACAACAACACAAAAACATAAACATATTCTAACCTAAATAAATATGCAATATGGAAAAATAATAAAACATAAAACATATTATACTACACATCACTTCCGAACTTCAAACGAATAGTGTTCTCAGTGACCCAATCATCATTCTCAATACATGAAATTAAAACATGCTGACGAATGAGGTTTAGAACATGTACTTGGGAGGAGAGAGAATCTCGCCTCCAAATTAAGTCGGTTGTGACGGATTTAATTTATTTGACCTTGGGTTGCCTCCCAAGAAGCACGTGGTTTAATGTCCTCAGCCCGATATTTTCAGAACACCCTCAAGCTTGGCGAGATTTTGCTTTGTTTGACTCGATCTTTCAGCGACACGCATCACCAGTGTATATGCAAGGCCACGCACAATAAAATGGATTGGAATTCCATCGAAAAGAATACATCAATACCTGTTGATCTAACATCTCTAGGTACCCAGCATAAGAAATAAAAACAAAACTACAAACAAAAATTATATAAAAAAGAAATGTCTCAAGTAAAATCAAGTCATTTACTCACAATATCGACAATAACTCTATCCAATCCCTGGTAACGTCACCAAAAACTTGGTGGCCATTGCCGAAAATTAAATATTCTCAACCAATCCTCGGCAACAGCGCCAAAAACTTGTATGATGAACGTTTGTTACACGCTCGCGTATTGACTACTCGCAAGTGTACGAGGTCAAAGTTTTAGTATGATGGAACTTTAAAGATCGAGTATCGTATCCACAAGGGTTGGTTGTTGCTACAATCGAATACGTGTTTGTCATGACCTAATTTTATCTAGGCGCTAAAAATGTAATTTAATTAAATACTAATTTAACTATACTAATACTACATTGAGATAGTTTTGAGAGAATAGATAGTCTGGGGATTAGTTTCATTTACAAATACGTGTTCAATCTCATTTTAGTTTATGTTAATGGTGTTGGACTTATCCGACAATCTCAAATCGTAAACTCCCCCGCCACCTCTCCCGAGGTAAGACAAGGGAATACACAACTTTGAATCAACAAAGAAGTCCCCTTCAACATCTTAATGACTCTAGGTTGAGTGAGTCTCACCCCAACGTTATTGATTGCGCACAATCCAACACCCTCTCAGGTTATTGGATCATCGCGTTGTGTTTACCCTATCGACAATCTCAGTTCGTAAACTCCTCCGCCACCTCTCCCGAGTGTAAGACGATGGAATACACAATTTTGATTCAATGAAGAAGTCTTCCTCAATGTCTTAACGACCCTAGGTCATGTGAGTCTTGCCCCAACTTCATCAATTGTAGACAATCAAACTCTCTCCCAGGTTATTGGATCGTGACATTCGTTTACCCTAGTCTGAATCCAAGGTTTGTCAAACCTCGAATTCTCGATATATAAATCTAACCATAATCAACAAACAAGAATGATAAACACAATAAAACATTGAAGAACAATCTCAAATTAAACACAAACTCAACTAAACAACGTATTCATAAATTTATTAATAATCCCTAAACAACCTATATTTAGCCAATGGATATAACCATGTATACGATGTAAAATGGCGTAAACATACTCAACAACTACCAAAATGAAGAAAATAAAGAAAGGAAATGAACGACTGAGTCGATATCCGAAGATTTGGCGCTAAAATTGTTCACCGCTCGCTTCCTCTTTTATCTTCTTCCTTGGGTTGAGAGATTTCCCTCAAAAATCTCTCAAACTCACCCTAAAATATAGTCTAAGGGCCTTAGGAGGTGATTCCACCGAAAGAGAGGATGAGAAGAAGGGTTTAAATAGGTAAAATATCCCAAAAAATATCTTAAATCTATGCAGAGGCCACCGTCGTAGCGATGGAGTATGTCAGTTTAATGTTCGCCTAGGCGGTGAAGGATGTGGTAAATTCAAGACCATCCTGTAGTTACACCACTGTGCAGTGGATCTCACTGCTGCAGCGGTGGATGTCCAGCAAGATAAGCCCACTTTGCATTTTCACTACCGTAGCGAAGGTCTGGATGCAGCGACGGTGGGTTGTTGTTCTGAATATTGCCCTCATTACTTGTTTCTCCCCGTTCTTCGACCGTTTTTTTTGTCCGAATTGATCGTTTACGCTCCGATTTCATACATTTTTACCCCACGCACCTGATTTATACAAAAACAATAAAAACTAATTAAAATGTAATAAAATAAACTATAAAAATACTCTAAAACTAACAAAACTAGATTGGAAATACGTAGGTATATCACACCTATTAGAGTGCATATGTCCGTGAATTTAGAGATGAACCTACTTAGTGCCACCAGTCTTCCAGTCAGCACTTGGACTTCACGTATTGTTGTGGGAGACTTCATCTTTTTGAAGGGTTCTATCTGTCTAGCATCAACCATCATGCCTGCCTCGGTCACCACGATGTCTAGGAATTTGCCCAAAGTTACCCCGAAGGCATATTTCTTGGGGTTCAGCTTCATTATGTACTTCCGTAGTATTACAAAAGCTTCTTCTTAATGCTCCAAATGATATTTTCTATTAGAGATTTTAACTAACATATAATCTATATACACCTCCATAGTTATTCCAATTCTTTCTTGGAACATATGATTCACAAGACGCTGGTATGTTGCCCCGGCGTTTCTTAGACCGAAAGGCAATACTTTATAGCAAAACGTACTTCTAGGGGTGATGAAGGCTATTGATTCTTTATCTAGACGGTTCATCTGTATCTAGTTGTATCCCAAATATGTTTCTGTCATTGATAATAACTCGTGCCCCACAACGACATCCACCATTTGATCAATTCTGGGCATTAGGTAGCAATCTTTCATGCACGCTTGATTTAGGTCTGTAAAATACATGCACATCTTCTATTTTCCATTATTATTCTCGACCAACACTAGGTTGGTCAGCCACTTTGGGTTGACTACCTCCCTTATGTGCCCTATTGCAAGTAGTCTTTGTACTTCAAATTTTATCGCCTCCTTCTTCTTCGAACTAAACATCTTTCTCCTCCGTTTTACCGGCAGGTAGGACTCTAAGATATTGATTTGGTGAGTCACCACCTCAGGGTTAATCCCCTTCATGTCTTCAGGTACCCAAGCGAACACGTCCAGATTATTTTCTAGCAGTTTCATGAGTTTCTTCTCCTTAGGTTGGCTCAGCATTATGCCAATTGACAGCTTCTTGGTTCCCTGGTTAAAGACCACTTCTTTAACTTGTTGAACTAGTCGTAGAACTCCGAGATACTCTCTAAAATCATATGTCTCTTATTTTGAGCTCCTGGGTTGAGCTGTGTTGATAACCTTAGTTTCGTTAAGCCTTCGCCTCTGTACTGGGATTCTGACTTGAGGTCTGCTGGTCATCCACTCTAGAGTTGTGCTGGTGTTCTAAGATCCATTGTATTTTTGTTTCTGAGCTAAATTGTTGATTTAAGACCTACTCTATTGCTGAGCTGGGCTGTTGATCTGATCTCCAACGTGCCCCTTCTGTTGAACTGGGTTATTGGTCTGAGTTTTGTCAGAACTTCACGCTTGAGCTGAATTGTTGACTTGAGCCCTGATAGGCCCCTACTCTCGTTGTTGTTGGGTAGTCCTCTTTCTATTCTTATCCATAGCTAAACTCTACTTGGATACAGTATGGTCCTCTCGGATAGTGACCACATCGCCATCCTTCATGTACTTGACACATTGATGAAGCGTTGATGCTACGGCTCCCATTGTATAGAGCTAGGGACGTCCCATGATAGCGTTATATGGGGCCACTAAGTCCATTACAGTGAACTCCATAGCCTTGGGTGATCCATCCCCACGTCTGTTGATTACGACAGGTAATACGATCCTTCCTACCGGAGAGCTCAAGTCTCTATTAAATCCCACCACCAGCATCTGGGTTGCTGCAACGTCAGAACTGGGAACGCCTATTTAGCTGAGCATTTTGGCGAAGATGATGTTGACTGAACTACCTATGTCAACCAATATCCTTCGTACCTCAAACTGGAGATCCAAAGTGTTATGACTAACGCGTCTGTGTGGGAGCAAGATACACCCATGCTATCTTCATTATTGAACGTTATCACCGGTCCTGCTTCACTTGTTGATACCCTCACATTTTTGTTATCGGTGTTTTGGCTGGCCTTGTGGGCCTTTCTCTTCTACCCTCGGTTTGTTTTTCCGTTGAAGGGGTAAACCACATTTGTTATGGAATAGATTCTAGGAATGTAATTATGGTTGTTATCCCGTATGTCAAATAGAGTAGCAGCAGCATGGGCTACGCTTGAGGCCCTCATGCATGTTCTGTTGTCCATGGAAAATGAGATATTATTCATCTGGTTCAAATCTGCTGCTTCGAACTATGATTGTCTCATCTCGTTGGTGAACGTTTTTTATTCAGTTTCCCATAGACAACACTAAATGATGTTACCAAAATTTATCCGGTGTGTGATTCAGGGCCTCATGTGCTGAAAACCTCCGCAACCTGCCACCCGTCTTGCAAAAGCAGTTAGTTTTATGGGGGGACACCTGTGTGGTGTCGGCCAAACAACCTCCAGCATGAGAATCAGGTTAAATTGCTCTGAGAAAGGTACAAAGCTTAACAATAACTTCAGAGAGTATTGAGAGAGAGTTATGTATGAGTTGTTATTGATACCTATGTTTCCCATTTATATTCATGCTGATCGTCTCTTGGAGTTGTTCTAGCCAGGATCCCCTACACATTCCATTCTTAACCATCATGACTATTGCTTGTGAGCCCATTTAGGGATGGTGCACTAATCACGTTTGTGCATGGGTGGAAAGGTTGGTGAGGCAATAGTTATCGTTGACCTACTATGCTTAGGTTTGATATTTGAGCCTCTGTTAGGGGCTTTAGTCTGTATTGGGTCAACCCATCTGTGAAACTGGGCCCTGTTAGCAGGCCAGGCATTTCTTTTCATGTGTAACCAGAATTGGCGACCTATGATATCGTTAGGCCGCAGTTTTGCTTCATCGGGTTGGGTTCTATCCACTAGCTCGACCCACCTTCTTGAGTCCGACTCCGTTATTCACACGTGGGAATTTTTCCCACATCAACATCTAAATAATTAGTCATGTCACGGAGATTATTGTGGTCATGGTATTATTCTAAATGTTAAATTATATATTTCTGAAAATCTTTGAAAGTTATAATGTCTGAATCACTTCTTTTCAATCATCGATCTCTATATATGAACAACTTATTTTCCATCATAAAAACCATTGACTTTGATTTAAAAAAAGTGTTCAGTTATTTATTATCAGTAACTATTATTCTGAGCATGATTATTCCATCTAGATAGGTTGTTGATTACTTACCATTCGGGGCTAAATCAATCCGATTTTTTTTTTAGATTTATCGATTATATGTGGAGTGAAACCTTATAGTTAGCGAGGAGGTGGTTGTCATAAGTTATTGAAATGATTTTTGTTATTGAAAGTTTTAGTGGATATATGAATTTAGGGATATACAATTTAATTTTAGGCAACTTCCATTTTGAGCCCTCTAACTATGATCATGTTTCTATGTGTTACAATAAGTTTATATGTTTCACCTTAAATCATATATCTTTAATTAGAATTTTAATTAGTCATTCTGTTTATATTTGTGTAGACACGCCATTTTTTCTTGTCCCAAAAATTTTAGTGCAATTTATTTTATGTTTATTATTATTGTTTTTATTTTTATTTTATTTTAAAAAAAATAAAAATAAAAATATATATAAATAAAAAGACAAAAAGTAGGAAGGAAAAAAAAAAGAAAAAAGAAAAGAAAAGAAAGAAAAAAAAAAAAAACAATAAAAAGGTTTTATTTTCCTCGCTGAAATGGGACTAGGTTTCTTTTTTTACCTTTGCCACATTTTCCTTTCCTTTTTGGTATTGTTTTTCTTTTTCTTGCTGGATTTTGGTTAGGCTACTTAGGGTTTCCTAGGGTTTTAGGGATTTTTTTTTTTAATTTCCCATCTTTTCATATAAATAGAGTCATCATTCTCATAATTTATGCACAAAAAACTCAGAGAGAAACCCTTCAGGGAATTTACTAATTTATGGAGAAATCCTACGGGAGTTGATATTTAGAGAGAAACCCCTCAAGGGCACAAAATTTGAGGGAAAAACCATTCAGAGTACTCTGAAATCTAGAGAGAAATCGTCCTAGGGAGCAATTCTTAGAGAAAACCTATTCGGGAAGGTACCATTGAGAGAGAGAAGCCCATGTGTTGGGATCTTTGCTAGGACAGGTATGTTTCTTTCCTTTTAATATTGGTTCTCTTTTAATCATTTTGTAGTTACCACAATTTTAATTCTTACAGATTTCATTCTTTCTTCCGATGATTCGATGAAAACCCAGGGATGAAGTTTTTCCTTTCGGGTTTAGCCTTCAAGAGTGAGATGAGGATTTGTTTTTATTTATTTATTATTATTATTTTTTTCATTAAAAAACTCCTATTATTTATGTTGTTGATACAATTAAATTCATAGATGAAACAATAAAAAATAAAAATAAAAATAAAATTATTTTGTAAGAATTAATTCTTACAAGTCTTAGGGAGAATTCAACGATTCAATAAATTGAAGAAGAGATTCTTATACCAATGATTGGATTTTCAAAATATAGTACAATTTAGAAATGGTCTGTTTAGAAAATTACTTCCCTCAGTGAGTTGTTTCGTTGGATTCCACTTTAGTCTTAGATGAATTAATTTTGGCAAAACTTGTTTCCATGGCGTTCCCTTGATTCTCATCTCCATAGGATTTAAGGGCATGTGAAATCGGGATTTCTTTTAACTAATTGAGCAAATTGAAAAAGTAGACATTTCATGACATCACATTCATATGGAAAGTAATGTAATATTCACGCCATTTTTCATGTTGCCTTTTGCATCACTTAGAGGACACTTAAAATGATTTTCCCACTTACATCAAAGAAGTTTATTGGAAACAGATATAAAAAAAAGCCCCGGAGATCATCTTTGTCAAATCTTTTAACATTTGATAAGAGGTCATAGTGGAGGTAACTTTCAAAAAATACCAAAACCATGTCCCATCTTAATTTGTAAAATACAAAAAAAGTGTTTATAAGAAGGAAAATATTTTCAAAATAAAATAAAACATTCAGATTTAAACTAATTGGACTTAATTGGGAAACGAGCCATGTGCACTAGGGTTTGTGCGAGAGAAACCTATGAATTCAGACTCTTACCTTTTGATGTATTTTGAATGTAACGTTTAGTGAATCTCTATCTCCTATGGAGTTTAGCACATCGAAAAGGCTCGGATTGGCATCTTGGGGTGCCTAACACATTTCCCAAGCATAACTGACCCTCGAACTCTTTCAAATGAATCTTTGGTTTGACCATGTTTTGGAGTGAATTACTTAGTCCTTTTAAATTGTTTTTTTAAAAACTTTCGGTGACCTAACACATTAATTAAACTCAATGCTAAGTGACGACTCCTTATTTTTAAAATGGCCTAAGTACTTTTTGAGAAAACCGGCCCTTTTAAAAACCCATTATCTTTTACGAATTACAATTTCATAGTCTTTTTACCTTTTCAAAAAATGGGGTGCGTCAGCGGGCAACTCCACTGGGGAATAGTTAGAGGGTCAAGCCTAAAATGTCCAAATAATCTAAGTCCAAATGTTATATTTTCTTTCTATTTAGTCAATAAGTATAAGTTGTGATTGCTTTTTACATCATTTGAAGAACATTTGGTCATCCAAGAGTGAATTTTTATTTATTTTTTAAATGGAAAAAGCTATCAATTTTTTTTAAGGCTTCCCTCCCGAATGGAAATCACATGGACGCATGTCGTTGAACCAAGTAGTACCCTATAGTCTCATCAAAGCCCAAACTACCAATCCAAACTATACCAACCAGAAATATCCCTCATCATCCCCATCCAATACTTTAAATTACCAACTTGGCCTATGTTCCCAAATCAATTGGTACTCCCTACGATTTCACCAAAATTATAACCATACCCCACCCCAATACTTTCCATCTTTCCATTACCTAATCTTCTCATCCACCATCTCATGATACCATCCTATCCAAATGACCATAAACCCTCACTACCCTATCTTCCAAGTAAATTCACCGACCAACAGAGAAAATTTCAGTTAAT
This sequence comes from Eucommia ulmoides, assembly GCA_016647705.1. Lineage (NCBI taxonomy): Eukaryota > Viridiplantae > Streptophyta > Magnoliopsida > Garryales > Eucommiaceae > Eucommia > Eucommia ulmoides. The sequence goes on from CM028340.1 coordinate 36,763,832, forward strand.
CCCACCTTAGGCTAAAACCAACTCCTAAACTTTAGTGGAAGACAACTCCAATTACAAGCTAAAGCCTAACCTAAGGGTACTACTTATAAACTTGGCCTACGTAGATGAATTTTGATACAATTGGAAAAAAATTTAAAATCCGCTTTCCCTCTAGCTGGCCTTCTAGACGGTAGAGGACTTGCTTTGTTGATGGATTTAACCTCTTAATAAATATGTATCGAATGTTTGATGCTTATTTTTTTTATCAAATATTCTAAAATTGTTTGTATGTGATCCATGTGTTGAGAATGAACTTGAGCATGATGAATATGATTGCTAAAAAAGACTTTGATCTAAGAGAAAGTAAAACAAGGTGACTCATCTTAGGTAGAAATCCATTCATCAACCTATCACATCTCGCAATACAGAATGCCAAACCACACCTCCTACTTAGAGTCAATTTCTTTAAAGTCACCATCCAAAACCCATCGGTTAGGTAATCTGACATAAAGTTAAGTTGTCCCCTAAAAAGCGATCATCCAAAAAATAGTAATCCATCCATCGACAAGACAATCCATCATAAAGAAAAACCATCACCCAAAAAAGTCATCACTCATAAAAAAATAAAATAATAATTAACCATTAGTTAGGCAATCCGTCAAAACCAAATCAATCACCCAAAAATCTATTACCTAAAAAGTCGCCACCCAAAAAAATCCACCCATCGATTAGGCAACCCGTCATAAAATAAAACCATCACCTAAAAATCTATTACCCAAAAATTCGCCATCCAAAAAATCCACCCATCGGCTAGGTAATCTATCATAAAACATATTCATTACTCAAAACTCCATTATCCAAAAATCCTTTACCCAAAAAACCATCACCCAAAAATCCATCGATTAGGCAATCCGTCAAAGCAAAGCCATCACCCGAAAAACCATTACCTAAATGACCTACCCATCGACTAGGCAATGCATCATAAAACAAAACCACTACCCCGAAGAAACCTTTTGAGTTAGAGAGATTTGTTTGTCCTCCATAATATCTTAAAGATACTTCTAAAAAAAAAACAAAAGATTAGTTGATTGGTGATCTGAGTAATTTGAGTATTAAGATGGAGGGGTGTTTCAACACCTAGTGGCTTGGGCTAATAAGATTAGGATCATTTCCCAAAGTTTGTTACATAGATTACTCCGGATAAGAGAGAGAGAGAGAGAGAGAGAGATGAAAAAAATAAAGGAAATAGAAAAGAAAAAAAATGAAAAATATCTTTCTTCAGTTGCTCAAAAGTTTCATCGTGGTAAGATTGATTCGAATTCTCGTTAGTTGAGGGAGTCATCTTGTGATACAAAGATTAAAGAAAATCTTGATTATTATCTAAATCATGTTTATCAAGCACAAATCAAATCAATATAGAAAATCATACGAGGTAAAAACAGGATACTTAAATAAATAAACTTAAAAGTTTTGTGCATACTTCAACTAATCAAGTTTCCAGGAGTTGATTCAAATATAAAGCATACCAGGATTTAGAACCCAATCATCAGAATTAATCTTAATAGCCAAGGAAAGAAAAAAAAATGAAAAATCAAGCCAAACTTATACTATGAAGGTAAGAGACACACTTATCTTTTCAATCTACTTATCGGGTTAAAGAAAATTTTATACAATACCAAAGGAGGAAAAGGCCTCAAATTGCAAAACTAGCCTTTAAAAAAAATGTGGATCACCCAAGGATTATCGATTTTTCATTCATTAAAAAAAAAATGAGTGAATGCTTGTTTGTATATAATTCTTTCATGGGTTAATTGTTTCCTTTCCATTTGATGAGCATCTTCAGGTGTTTGTGTCTTTTCCTATAAGGGGCATTCAGTGAGCTACACTACACTTGATTCTCTACGAAATGCTAAGGTACATAGGTAACCTGTAAAGGTTCAGTCATCCAAGTATTAACCCCAGTCGCAGGTTGGGGCAAATTTTATATCTCTAATCCCCCGTTCTTACCCCAGTCATACTATGTGGTGTTTGTTCTTCGCATGGGTTGAGAAAATTTGACCTTGCAAGCCCTAGCCATAGGTTGGGGTACATTTTATACTTTTCCCCTTCATCCTTGCCCCAGCTACAGGCTTGAACACATTTTAAAGGATTGTCCATTATGTATCAATTCTCCTTACCACAGGTTTGAGGGTATGTTTACTTTTATGTCTAGTCAGTCCTCCGCAACCACAATCGGGGGTATTAGTCCTCCTTACCACAGGTTGGGGGGGTTTGTTTACTTTTATGTCGAGTCAATCCTCTCGTGCCATAGGCCAGAGGTATTACTCCTCCCTACCACAGGCTGGGGGGTATATTTATTTTTTGTTTTAATTCAGTTATCCCTACCACAGGTCGGAGGATATGTTTACTTTTAGGTTGAGACAATTCTCTGCAGCCACAGGTCGGAGATATTACTCTTCCTTACCATAGGTTGAGGGGTATGTTCATACTTTTATTTATTTATTTATTTATTTTTTGTGTTGAATTAGTCCTCCCTACCACAGGTTGGAGGGTATGTTTACTTTTATGTTGAGTCAGTTCTTAGAAACCACAGGTCGGGGATATCACCCTTCCCCACTACAGCTTGGGAGGTATACTTACTTTTTACCTTGAGTCAATCTTCCCTACCACAAGTTGGGGGGTATGTTTACTTTCTGTTGAGTCCAGTCCTCCACAACCACAAGTTGAAAGTATCACTCCTCCTTACAAAGAGGTATGTTTACTTTTTGTCTTCATTTTGCATAGCCTCCACGTAATCGCCTTTTCATTCTATATCACCTCCATGTGAGTGCTTTTTATTTAGAAAATAGGACGATGGTCAAAATAACGTTGTTTCTTATCTTTGTCAAGTGAGTGAAACTCACATGATAAAGAGGAGCAAATGACACACCATTTTTCCTTGTCTCAAAATTTTTATTGCAATTTATTTTATGTTTATTATTAATTTGAAAAAAATAAAAATAAATAAAAAAAAAAAAAAAAAAAAAAAAAAATAGAAGGAAAAATATTTTAAAAAATAAAAAATAAAAACATAAAAAAGAAAAAAAAGAAAAAAAAGAAAAAAGGTTTCATTTTCCTTGTCGAAATGGGACTAAATTTTCTTTTTGCCCTTGCCACCTTTTACTTTCCTTTTTGGTATTGTTTTTCTTTTCCTTGCAGCTGGATTCGGGTTAGGCTACTTAGGGTTTTAGGGTTTTATTCGCTCCCTGTATTTCCCTATAAATAGAACCCTCATTCTCATAGTTTAGATACAAAAAATGTAGAGAGGAACCCTTCGAGGAACTTACATATTTAGGGAGAAATCCTTGTCGGGAGTGAGGCTTCGAGAGAAAACCCTTCGGGGGTTGATTTTTAGAGATAAACCCCTTAGTGACATAAAAATTGAGAGACAAACCCTTTGGGGTACTCAGATGTTCAGAAAGAAATATTCTTAGGGAGCAATTCTTAGAGAAAACGCATTCTGGAAACTGCCTTGGAGAAAGAAAAACCTATGTGTTGCGATTTTTGCAAGGACATGTATGTTTCTTCCCTTTTAATATTTGTTCACCTTTTTATCATTTTTTAGTTACCGCAATTTGAGTTCCTCTAGATTTAATTCTTTCATCCGATAATTCAATAAAAACACCGGGACGAGATTTTTTCTTTCCGTTTTAGCCTTCGAGCGTGAGATGAGACTTCTTTTATTTTTTTTATTTTTATTGAAATACTCTTGTTATTTATGTTGTTATTGTTTTGTAAGAACTAATTCTTACAAGCCTTAAGGAGAATTTCTCTCAATATATAGAATGAGAGATTATTATACCGACGGTTTGATTATCCAAATAGAGTAGAATTTAGAAATGATTGGTTTAGGAAATCACTTCCCTCGCTGAGTCATTTAGTTTGATCCCGCTTGAGTCTTGGATGAATTAATTCCAACAAAACTTGTTTTTGTGACGTTGCCTTGATTCTCATCTCCATAGGATTTAAGGGAATGTAAACTCGGGACTTCTTTAAATTAATTGGGTAAATTAGAAAAGTAGACATTCCATAATATCATATTCATATGGAAAGTAATGTAATATTTCACGCCATTTTTCTTGCTGCCGTTTGTATCACTTAGAGGACACTTGAATTGATTTGCCCACTTAAATTAAAAAAAATTATTGGAAACATATATAAAATCCTCCGAAGATCATCCTAACATTCCCTTGATTCTCATCTCCATATTATTTAAGGGGATGTAAACTCGAGGCTTCTTTAAATTAATTGGGTAAATTAAGAAAGTAGGCATTTCATGACATCGTATTCATATAGAAAGTAATGTAATTTTTCACACAGTTTCTCATGTTGCCTTTTGCATCACTTAGAGGACAATTAAATTGATATGCCTACTTAAATAAAAAGAAGTTTATTGGAAACATATATAAAAATACCTGGAGATCATCCTTGTCAAATATTTTAATATTTGATAAGAGGTCATATCGGGAGAACATTCCAAAAAATACCAAAATTTTGTCCCATCCAAATACCAAAAAGAATTTGTAAAAAGGAAAAGATTTTCAAAATAAAATAAAACATTCGGACTTAAACTAATTAGACTTAATTGGACATAAGATACCATTTATGGACAAGCTTCTTAGGGTGCCTAACACCTTCTCCCAGTGTAACCGACCCCCAAACTCTTTCAAATGAAGCTTTGGTTTGACCTTGTTTTGGAGTAAATTACTTAGACCTTTTAAATTGTTTTTGTAAAAAAATTTGGTGACCTTGAAAACCAATTAAACCCAATGCTGGTGGCGACTCCTTATTTTTAAAATGACCTAAGTACTTTTTGAGAAAATCAACGCTTTTAAACCCCCCCTTTTTATACTTTACTATTTCATATTCTTTTTACCTTTTTGAAAATCGGGGTGTGTCAATTTGTCTGTTAAATTAGACTGAATTAGGGATAGCTTGTAAATATATATATATATATATATATATTGTTCATTTGTTCCTTTTTTATTAGCTTTTTTCTTTTTTTCTTTTTTCTTGTTCTTTGTTGTTATCTCATCTTCACTGATGATCTCACACCATCACCACCCATCCCTGCAACCCTCCTCCTCTGTTCCTTCCACCCTGTACCCCATGCCCCGCTGTCCATCCCCACCCACAAAGCTTTTTATCTAAGGAAATAAGACTATTTTTCAATGATCAGATCCAAATACCATTTAAACCCTAGGAGTTGAATTGTTAAGATAGCATAGATATACAGGCAAAAAGTGAAAAGATTATCGAATTCTTTCATATTAGTTTCATTAAATCCATTGTTATTCTTTCTTCAATTTTCTTGTAATAATTGCATCTTTTTTTAAACAGTAATCCAAGAGGAAAATATGTAATAGTTAGGGATTAAATTCACAATCTAAAGGGATATAACATAGTAACCCCCTTATAAGACCATATGATAAGATTCGATTGTTATTTTAGACTCAATTTATGTTGAAGAAATACAAACTCAGAGCAATGACGCACCCCGAAAAGAATGCGAGAGGTCTGATAAAAAAAAATTATTTTAAAAAACCTTTGGAAAAATTCATTTTGTCAAAATCTCATTTATTTTTGGGAAAACGTTTGCGGCTTTTTATGCACTAGTTTTAAATATGGGGCTGGCAACAATATATCCCTAGTATTGGATGTATGTAATACAACCAATACTAGGATCATTAGATGGGCTGAGATATAATCTCATCCCTCCATTTCCCCAATAGTCAAAACCACTCTTTAATATCCAAAACCACATTTGAAAAATAGAAACTGGTTCCTTACCTCCTACATCCGGTTGCCCAAGAGTTCCCGCTTCATCATCCTCTCAGCTTCTCAAATTTCCTCTACACTCTCTCTGTCTCTCTGTCACGGTATGGTTCTGTCTCTCTGTCACGGTATGGTTGTGGCTTCTGGTCCCTATCTCTCTCTTTTGCGCTACGAATTTCAAGAACATCTTCATCCCTCGTGAAGAACATCATATTTGTTTTTCTATTTCCCTCTCTTGCTCTGTCTTCGTCTGTGGTTTGAAAATAGATGTCATACCCAACATCGTTCTGGTGTCCCAACTCAGTTTGAAAACACTATATTTGTCAAGTTTTAGTTTAAAAACCCTATATTTGTCAAGTTTCTTGATTTTCACTTGAAGAATCAATATCCTGGGTCTTAAAATTATTATTATTATTATTTTTTTTTTTTTTTTGTAGTTTAAGGAATGGGAATCTCTGCACGGGGTTGTTTTTATCATTTGGATACCAGACTATTGTTCGGTCTGGTATCCTGTGATACCATATGTAGAGCAAAAAGAGATTTGTGTTTTGAAGTTGTTGGAAGCGAAAGGCGAAAAGACTAGAAGGTGATAGACATGGGTTTAAATAGATGTGTTACATTTTTCTATTTTTATACTAAATTTCGTTGAATTGTTATTCTATTTTTTATTTTGAAATTGATTTCTAAACTGGGTTGGGACACCGATTTTTTTTTTCTTTCTCCTCCTTTCGGTTTACTGATTTCATAGACATTTTTTGTTTAAATAATGTGATACAATTTGTTTGTTCATGGTATGTGGGTTTTAATATTTGCCTATTTAGGTTTCTTGTTTTATTCATTATTTTATGATATTTGTGAAGTGAAGTAGATTTAACTTGTTGATAAATTTTTCTTTTTGATTAAAGTAAAGGAGATGGACAATAAGAAAATGAGGAAAATGGGTTTAAAATGCAAACTTAATGCACCAAATTTATCTGTGTAATTATTTCTATGGAAATTAATTGTTGTCTTTGTATTTATTTTATTTTGACATATGTCTATTGCTTTTTGAGGTCTTGTTAATATTGTAGTGTTGAGGTTGATTCCAATGTTGAGAAACGTGTATCGGAGGAGGAACCAAAAGTCTTAAGGGGTACATGGTAAGTATTTATCTTAAAATTAATCAATGCATTTGTCTACTATTTTGATGTGTCTACTTAGACTTGTTGAGATCTTTTTAATTTTGCAGCCCGGATGACAATTGCAATGTTGCCAACCATGGTCACAAAAAGGATAAAGGGAATGTATCCGGAGATTCACCAATGGTAAAAGAAAGGTAAAGGTTATAAGGTAGGTTATTTATAGTTGGTTTAAGCAATTGTGTTATAGAATTGCATATTAAGTTAAGTTTTTTTTTTTTTTCTTTTTTTTTTTTTTTTTTTTTTTTTTTTTAAATGTTACTTGTTTAATTTGTCTATGTACATGAATTGTAATTGCATTGGAAGCATATTATAAGTTCTTTTGTGAATGTTACAGTTTCATTATGCGGCTTTAGAAGTTTTTCATCTTAATTTACAAGTTTAGAGTTAATACTTAATTGTTACAATTTATTTGATTAATGTTTCAATTTGTCACAAGTATTTTGTCAATACAAGTTTAATTTCTCCTAGATTAAAGTGGTTTGAATAATTGGACATTTTTTTTATTCAATGTTACAAGGTTGGGATGAAAAGTTTAGGGTTAATAGTTACAAGTTCTAATGAATTTTCTTGTGATGATTAATAAATATATGATGTTTCTAAAATTTGAATTGTTTATCTTTGAAGGCACCCATTGGTACGAGGATAGTTATGCATTTGATGTTGGATGTAAGTGAGTCTCTTAATGAGTTGCAGAGAGTAATTGTTGTTGAAATGGGTTTGGAGGGGTTCTTAGGATAAATTTTAGGCAACTGCCTTTAACATTTTTGAGGTGGTTAGTGGGAAGATTTGATCCAATTTCGCACTCTCTAACAGCGTATCACAGCAAATTGGGGATTACTTCAAAGAATGTGCACAACATCCTTAGCTTAAATTATGAGGGACTCCCTGTCAAGAAAAATGGAGAGGTTGACGAGATTAAGGAATTGAATAATCTGTCAGGTTTGAGGGGTCAATCGGTTCCACTAAAGGACCTTAAGGTTGAACTTTGTAAAATGCAGACGAATGAGGTAGAATTCGGTGTGAAGTTCCTATTGTGGTTGATTGGGTGTTTCCTTTGTCCAACTAGTGACACAAGGGTGCCTCTATTGTATTTTCACACCTTGAACCCAGTGGATAAATTCACCAACAAGAATTGGGCGACGTTCACCCTTCATTTTCTATGTGATGGTTTGAAAAAGAAGCAAAACGTGCGATGTCAGAGGCATCTGGATGCCTTCCTCTCATGAGGGTAAGCCATGTTGTTCTAGTATTGATATATTATATATTATTTGTAGCCTATTCATGTTGCTTCCAATTAACTTGTTCTCTTAAACAAGTTTTTTACTTTGAAAATTTCACGTCTGCTAGAGATGTTGTTCTTCATTCCCTAGATAATATTACCTTACCCCAAATAAATGCTTGGGGTAAGGACGAGATAAAGCAACATATTGATCATCTAAAATAATTAAGAGTGTTTGATAAGGATGAGGTACTTTTTTATAGCCTATAAATAATTTTTCTACTCATTTGTTTTCTTTTTTATGTTTTGGTCATTATTGTGTCTATTGATATTTTTTTATTTACTTTAGATTTTGCTTGTGCCAGTTGTCAGATCACAAAAGATGGAAGAAATTGCAAACAATCTGGAAAGGAAGGATGAGAGTAAAGATGAGAAGGGAGAAGAGTTTGGAAAATGTGGTCTTGATGACATCCGAAATATTTTGGATGTCCATGGGTTGGACATTAAAGAGGTGAGGACTGAGTTGAGCATAATCTGGAAAGATGTGATTAACCTTAAAACAACGCTCGTTGTATTCATTTCACGAATGTTACGCATGTTCCATACGCCGTTGTTGCATGGGGAATCGTCCGTTGCGCGAGAGACGTCCATGCAACCATAAACGCAGGATATCCCACTATCTACAAATATTTAGGTTGGCATAGATGACTTGAACGCTGACCCTCTTGAACATGTTGGGGATAATAGTTGCCTAAAGGCTGTGATTTCATTAGAGACCACGAGGGACAATGTTGAATCATTGATGCATGGCCCCTCCACTGTGGTTGAAATCAACTTGAACCATGTATTGGACGCGCTACTAGGGAATCTTGAGAAAGATCAGGAAGAGGTCGATGATCGGGATGTGGCTGCAGTGGATCCGTTGATGTCCCTGGATGTCCTAGTCAGGGAGCAAGTGTGGGAAATATTGGACAATCAAAATGAATATATAGTGTCATTGAACATCGAAGACATTCCGAATACGATACTGCCTTTAGAAAATTTGGTTACTACACGTTCATTGGAGTCAGGCACCGCACGAAGGAAGCAAAAGAAGCCTATAATTTTGCTGAAGAAAAACAATATTGTTGTGCCAAAAAAAAGGTTCCTACTGTGTAAAAGTCGATTAGGTCTTTGATGAGTAATGCACTTTTATTATATTTTGTATTTTTTTTTTTATTCCATTATATCCATTCTTACTCTCCTCACCCAATTCAACGTAAGTAAATTATTATGTTTTACGTTATTTATGTAGGTTGCTATTATCAGTAAAGTAAATTTATTGATGCGACTCAGTCTTGGGGAAGAAAGTGTGCGAAAGTTCATTTTCGACCCCAAACTGAATCAACAGTACGTTACGCTATTCAAATTTGAACGGGTTAAATCATCATATATGTTGATTTTTTTAACTTTTATTGGTGTTTCATCGTATATTACAGCGAAACATTGGTTGATATTGTAAGCGTTGTTGCCACCCGGTCAGATCTTGCAACGCTTACACTGAAAGCATGGATCGAAGGAGAGGTAAGTCTTTCATCATGGACTGTTGCCCTTACAATTATGGAACCAATGTCGTTAGTATTTATTTGATTGATAATGTCGATATAGGTAATTAATTGTGTTGCTGCAAAGCTCACTTATGACAAAAAGGTTAGACACCATCCCAGTCTCAATTGGCCATCTTGGTATTTCCCTACATATGTCAGGGTATACTTTATGAACATCACTCTTAGTTGGAAATTTTGTCAAATGATTCCCTTAGAAAGTGAATGAATTTTTATATGTAATATTTTTTATTTTTTCTTTTTTATAATGTTTGCATTACATATAAAGTTGCTAATACTGGGAAGCCCTAATGTGAAGTCTATGGTTAATACTTGGATGAGAGAACATCGTTACATAGGTAATTTAATGATATCAATACCCATTGTTTGTTAGATATATTTGGCCATCAATGTGGATCAAGCACATTGATTTCTCGTGGTTGTGGATTTTGTTGAAATGATAGTCTTTATTCTTGATTCTTTGGTGACCTAAAGAACATCCAATACCCACAAAGATAGGGTTAGACACTTGCTAAGAATTGACATGGTTTAAATTTGTGCTTTTAGTTTCAAAATAGTCTGTTGATCACTTTGTTGATACTTATCTCGTCGTACATGTATGTAGGTAAAATACCTCCATGAGATGTGTGTAGAAAAATTCGGTACGAAGATAAAAAAAACATCGACATGCGGAGTTTTCAAATTCAAGTCATAAATTGGGCACCACAGCAGCCAAACACATAATCATTCAACAATTCATTGGAACAAACTAGTATTCCTAAGTTTCGTATATATATTTTTATAATCTTGTTTTTCTTTCATACTTGTTTCAGATTTGATTGTGGAATATACGTAATCAAATTGATGCAAGCCAAGATAATGTATCTTGGAATGGATTTGAAGGTAGGCAGGCTGCATGGTCGTTTTCCCTCTAATCTTGCTTGTCCTAGAATGAATACGGCACTAAACATGTTGTCAATTTAGTTTATGTTTCAGTTTGACTGCAATGTATCTAGGGTTTGACTTGCATTGGAATTGGTCATGTCTGATGGGAATTTAGTTTGGGATCAAGTGGTGTGCAAAGTGGAGGAATCAGCCAAACAAAGTAATCAAAGGTAATCTGGGATCAAGCAATACGAACCGTCGACACTCTGAAAGGTTATAGGACAACGAGGTGCCTCCATATTGAGTGAAGTTCGATTGGGACAGTCAGGGCATTCTTGGGCCAAGCGGCCTTGCTTTTTACACCAGAAACATTTGTATTTGCTCACTCGATTGGAGAACAAAAATTTTCCACGCCCATCTGTTGATCGATTTTGATCCCGAGAGTGTGGGATCCACATTACCCTAAAAAAATAGAACCCATAGTCTTGAGATTAGAACCGATTGGCGGTCGGGCGGGAAATTTTTTTGTTATCCCATCGAGTAAGAAAAGACAGGTATATCCAGTGTCAAAAGCATGATCGCTGGGCCCGAGTCATATGCTTCATGTATTGAAAGCAATGCCACTAAGTAGTGGTGTTCATGAAAGTAAAAGGTGAATATTTTTTGTGATCATTTCATATTCGGTGAATATTTGTTTTTCGATTGTTTTGTTACATTGGGTTGGTGGGTTTTTTTTTTTTGGTTTGGTTTGTTACTGTTAACTTGTGTAACTTTTTTTCTATCTTGTTTTCTGTTGTTTGTCCATGCTGTTGTTCAGGTGTTTGCCGGTACTGCTATTATGGTTGTTGGGGTTGTTGTTTTTTCCCCCTCAAATCAGTGCAACATTTGATTATTGTTCCACGTATCTTTATTCCTCTTTCCCGAAAACTCATAATACAGAACAAAAAAATGTTTTGATTCTAGTTTTTCTTAATTTTTTTCTTTTTTCTTTTTAAAGTGATTCTGGGGATTAATCATTTTCATATATAGACAATTTTGGAAACACTACAAATTCGATCAGATTTGTGGGATTCTAACACACACCTTCACGTGCAACAATAGAAGAGACTAGACAAACAATCCAACATTTAGGGACAAACAAACGAGACTTCTCAAACCTAGCTCCGATACCATGTTAGGAGATTCTAACTTAAAACTATATGGTGTTAATTGGAATAACTCATTTCATATACTTACTATTTTGGGAAAACACACAAATTCAATGTGAGATTCTAACACCAATGATGCATAATCACTTTTACCATATATTACAAGCCATCGGATATAACTGTAACCAGTTGCAGTCTTTGAACTTGGGATGGTATGAGAATGTTGGTGATGCAAGGGTGATGAGTTTGGCATATGGATGCCCTAATCGAAGAGCCCTAGACTTGTGCGGATGTGTTCTAATAATAGATATGCTCTTTAACTTATTGTTGTAAAAGTTAAACGCTATTCCAAACATTTAGGGCTTGTTTGAATTATCTTATTTTTTATGAATTGATTTGTATGTTTTTTTCATTTACCTGTGATTTAATTAGATTTACAAATTATTTGTTAGAACAAATAAGTACGCAATTATTTTACTTTAGCTACATTTTTCTCGAATTATACTAGAAAAATAACATTAGAATTAGCTAGTGTTCTCATACAACCAAACACTAAACTCTTAATAATTCATAAATTGACTAATTAAAAAATAGTACAATTTGCAAATAAAAAGAATACCAAACGGTCCCTTAGGTGGTGAGTGGTTAGTGTTTCTATTTTTTAATTTCTACTTCCAATAAACTGGGATGAGAATTTTGTTTCCGTTATGGAGTATATCCTGGAAATAGAAACATGTTTGGTAATGAATATTGTCCAAAAATTGTTTCTTTTAATTTATGAAAACAGAAACAAGAAACACATTCAGTTGTAATAAAAAAAAATTCTTTAAATGTAGTGGGAATAGTTTTATGGGAATGAATATGAATCAACGATTTTTTTCGTTTCTCATATTCTTAAGGAGAATTCAAGAAATACTCTCAAAGTACTCTCAAAACTTTAGAACAGAAACATGTTTACAAAACACATTTGTGTACATTAATTCCAAAATTTTGGAAGCGAGAACAAAAACTGTAATCAAATAGGGCCTAAAGTGTTGAGGCATTGGAAGCATCTTTGTTGCTTTCCTTGTCCATTTCATTGAGGCTATTAATATCTTTTAGTTCTTGATTTGTAGGAAGTAGGAACATTTCGTTGAAATCTTTCTATCTACTGCTGTTAAGGTATTTCCGAGCTCGTATTTTCTTGTTTGTTGTTTTGTCTGTCTTGCTATAGCTGGGGTTGAATGCTCTTTTCTTTATTGTTGCTGTTTGCTGTTTGTCCTTGCTGTTGGGGTTGTTACTAGGCTTGGTACGGATGGTTGGTCCTCTCCAGTGCTATTTACTGAAAAAAGATCCATTTTCAACTCTAATGAACACTTGTTTACTATTGACATTCTTTAGTTTTCCTCATATTGTTAGTGGTAGTTTGCCTTTGATTGGATTGGTTATAGATGTAGTTATTACTTGTATATTTCTACGTGTCTTTAATTCCCCTTATAATACAATACACATTTAACCAAAAATAAAAATCATTAACTTGTATTGGGTCGGTTGTTAATGTGTATAAACTGTGTTAACAAGTTATTAACTTGTAATTACCAGTTCCTTCGACTTTTGTTGTTAGGGTCTAGGTTTGGTATTCGTGTGCAGGTGATAGGTTGAAAATACTTATCTACTTCTAAGCCGAATTTGCCAGTTTTCGAGTGTTTTATTAATATTTAACTATGTTTTAGTTTGTTTTTAAGTAAAACAGGTGTAGAGACGTTAACAAGCTATAAACGAGTGAAATGATGGAGAAACGGTGAAAAACCAAGGTTTCAGGACAGCGAGCCACCGCCACGGGGGTAAAAATACAGAGAAGGGTGGATTCTGCTCAAGTCCCATAGTCGCAGCGATCAAATCCATCGTCACGACAATGAAGATGTAAGGAAGATTGTGGAAACGGAATCGCTGCAGCGGTCGCCAAGGCGATAAAAGTGTAGTGAACCAAAAGCCAGTCTCACCGCCTACGCGGTGGAAGTCCAGAGAATTCAGATTTTAGCTCACCGCCGCAGCGGTCTACCATTGCCTCCACAATGTTATGAACCGACTTACTCACCGCCGCAGTGGTGATTTCTACCGCTGCGGCGGTGACTCTGCAGAAAATATCTAATTTTAGATATTTTGAAACCTTCTATTTAATCCCCTTTCTCCCTCATTTTTTAAGTATGGTACCTAGGTTCTGAACATTCCTAACCTTAGCATAGTGTTCCTTAGCCATTCTTGAGAGATCAGAGAGAAGGTTCATCATTTGAAGAAGACGAAGCATTTGAGGAGCAATCCTTAGTGACAGTGGACCATTCCACTCTCAGATTTGATCGTTCTTCTATTATTTTTATCTTTGTAATTACTTTTCCATATCTAATGATGTTGAATCCCTCTTGTTTTGTATGTTTATATGTCTAAGATCATGTAGTTTAGATGAACATTATCTAGGTGTTGTTGTAAGTCATGTAAATACTAGTTTGATTGAATATACGTTACTTTAATGGTTGTTTGTTTAAATTCGATTGTATTTACCATTATTCTTGATATTATGCTTGTTTATATAATTAGAGAATATGGGGTTTGACACTCGGGAGAGGTAATCCCGGATTCGGACAAGAGTAAACACAACGCAACGTTCTAACGACCAGGGAGGGCATTAGAAAGTATGCAATCCATGACGTTGGTTCAAGACTCATGTGACTATGTGTTCGAAAAGACGTTAGAGGGGGACTTAGGCACCAATGCGAAGTCATATATTCTCTCGCTTTACACTCGGAATAGGGAGTGAGTGAGTTATAGATATAGAGATTGTCAGATAGGATAAACACCGTTATTGTTCACTAAACGAAGTCAAATATGTATTAAGCGAAAGAAATCAATACCTAGGTAATCAATATAGTTAGAACTAACCCAACAGTTGTAATTTATCTTAGTTGTTAATTAAAATACAAACAATTCTTGAAAGTCAAGATAATATAAGACTGTGCAAATTACAGTATTCAACTAATTTACACTATCTCTAGTGGAACAATATCCGATCTCACGATCCATTATACAAAAACTTGACCTCGTGCACTTGCGAGTAAAGTCAGACAGGAGCATCTTAAATGGTCGCGTCCAAGTTTTTTGCGCCGTTACGGGGTATATGTTTTAATTTGGTTGATATTGTGACCAAGTGGTTGAATATTAATTAAGATAATTATTTTGTTTTATTTTCATTCAATTTATTTGTTTATTTGATTTATTTGTTGTGACTAAACAGTGCATGCGACATAGTAAGAGCTTGGAGTCTTTTATTCTAGATCTTGTGATTAAGAAAACTTTGCGACGGATAAGGAGAAAGAGAAGAAACCAAGCCGAAACTATGACCGATGGAGAAGAGCATATGCAAAACGTGCCCCAACAACCGTCAATGCCGCAGGCACTTCCTCAGCAACCCCCGGTGCCTGAGATTCAACAATGAGTCCTCAAAGACTGTTATTGACTGATGATACTAGATAATTATTCTGGAATTGGAAGACAGTTGGTACAGGCTAATAACTTTGAGTTGATACCTGCCCTGATCAACATGGTACAACAGAACCAATATGGCAGGAATCTTCACGAAGTCCCCAACATTCATTTGGCAACCTTTCTTGAGATTTGCGATACTGTTAAGATCAATGGAGTTGCGAAGGACATAATTTGGTTGAGACTATTTCTATTTTCTCTTCGTGATCGAGCAAGAGATTGATTTCAATCAATCCAACTGGGTAGTATCAATACATGGGAGGACTTTGCTCAAAGGTTCTTTACCAAATTTTTCCCGCCGTCAAAGACCTCGCAATTGAGAAACAAGATTGCGCAGTTTTTCCAATGAGACTTCAAGCCACTCTTTGAGGTGTAGGATAGGTTCAAGGACTTGTTGTGAAAGTGCCCTCAACACGGGTATCAAGATTAGCTTTAAACCCGACTCCTTTACAATGGGTTGGATGGCCAAACTAGAACCACAATTGATGCTTCCTTGGGTGGATCGTTGTTATCAAAGACTCCAGCTGAAGCAAATGCGTTATTGGAGGAAATGGCGGCCAATAATTATCAATGGCCGAATGAGAGGAATACGGGACGAAGCGTCTCTACAATTCAAGAGGCCGATCAAATCGCGACCTTATCAGCCCAAGTCACCAAACTCTCGAAATAATTAGTCGCTTTGTCTACTAAGGGTGTTTCGTCAAGTCGTGGAGATAAGAATTTTGCAAGCGATTCTCAACCCAGTTTGAATAGTGATTTTGAAGAATGTCATTTTGTAAACAATCGGGCTATACTTTCAGGCCCGCCACAAACATTCCAACTCACTATAATCTAGGTCTTTGCAATCATGAAAACTTTTCATATGCGAACAATCAGAATACGCTGAGGCCATCGACTGGATATGAAACTCAAGCTCAAGGATTTCCAATGCAACAAAATCATCAAATGAAACGACCCCAGATGCATAATCCAAAACCAAACTTGGATGAAGTATTGGGTTCTTTTATGAAGAAAACTTAGACCATTTTGTGTGAGACACACAACTGGTTAAACAAGCATGAAATACGGCTAGACTCGATTGATACAATGTTTTCAAACACCAATGCCACTGTAAAGTTATTGGAAACACAAATCAGGCAAATTACTAGTGCCATCCAGGAGTAAACTAAGGGAAAGTTTCCAAGCAACACAGAAACCAACCCGAGAGAATACAAGGCGATAAAGTTGAGAAGCAAAAAAGCGGTAGAGGTAAGAAAGCCGACGGAAGATGAGCCGAGGGTAAGTCATGAGTTTCACCATGATGAACCAAGGAGAATTGTGGAGGAGGAAGTTGGTGACAAAGTCGATGAGAGAAAGGATGAGATGAATGAAGACAAGACGGTGGACAAAAATGAAGAGAAGAAAGAAGAGAAAATCGAGGAGAAGAGAAGTGAGCAAAGGATGATTCCGGGGAGAATTATATTCCCGGATAATCCACTAATTCTAGCTACGCCGTTTCCATATCCCCAAAGATTCCAAAAGAAGAAGTTGGATTCACAATTTGCAAAATTTCTTGAAATCTTCAAGAAAATTCAAATCAACATTCCTTTGACGGATGCATTAGAGCAAATGCCTAACCATGGAAAGTTCTTTAAAGATATCATGAAGAAGAAGAAGAAGTTGGAGAAGTACGAAATGGTCAAGATGACGGAAGAATGTAGTGCAATACTACAGAGAAAATTTCTTGAAAAATTAAAGGATCCGGGTAGTTTCACAATCCCGTGTACTATCGGGAAATCTCATTTTGGCAAGGCATTGTGTGATCTTTGGGCAAGTATCAATTTGATGCCATCTTCCGTCTACCGGAAGTTGGGACTTGGAAGTACGAAGCCAACCACGATTTTCCTCCAAATGGAAGACTGTTCATTAACCTATCCGAAGGGAATCATTGAAGACGTGTTAATAAAGGTGATAAATCCATCTTCCTGGAGGATTTTGTCGTGCTAGAAATGGAGAAGGATAGGGAAATCCCAATCCTCCTTGGAAGGCCTTTTCTTGCAACGGGGAAGGCCTTAATAGACATGTATAATGGCAATCTTACGTTGAGGGTGAATGAAGATGAGATAAAGTTCAATATTTTCAAAACAATGAACTTTCCGTATGAACTTCCCAAATGAAATCGTGTAGATGTTGTTGACTCTTGCATGAGGGAATTCTTTCTTGCGAATGTGGAGACGAATTCATTATAGCATACACTCACAAATTCCTTGTCTATGAGAGATCTTGGTGAGGAGGGATCAACCACAAAAATTGGAGTTGTGGACTACATGCTGACTTTGGATGCTCAATCTAAAGACAGAGGATTTTATTCATGTGGCGATGATTGAAGAAGTTGTTAACTCTCTCGATAAATCAAATCAACCTCACAGTGGATTAATACTCAAGCAATTACTGGATCACCTCCAGTATACCTTTTTGGGGAAAAATTTAACCAATCCAATTATAATTTTGTCATCTTTGATGGAAGAAAAGGAGTATAAGTTACTAAGAATTTTGAAGTGACATCAATCTGCCTTCACTTGGTCTATCTCAGACATCAAAGAAAGTAGTCCTACTATTTGCATGCATAAGATCTTGATGGAAGATTCGTTCAAACCCTCCATTGAGCATCAAAGACGGCTAAATACGAAAATGAAAGAAGTTGTTAGAGCAGAGGTGTTGAAGCTCTTGAATGTGGGAATTATCTATGCTATATTCTATAGCAAGTGGGTTAGCCTGGTGCAAATGGTGCCCAAGAAATGAGGCATGACATTGGTGAATAATGACAAGGATGATCTTATTCCTACACGAACCATCACTGGATGGAGAGTATGCATTGATTATAGAAGATTGAACAAAGCAGTAAGGAAATATTATTTTTCACTTCCTTTCATTGACCAAATGCTTGATCGTCTAGCCAGATATGATCACTACTACTTTCTTGACGGCTATTCAAGATATAATCAAATAGCTATTGCACTGGAGGACCAGGAAAAGACCATTTTTACATGCCCGTATGGGACGTTCGCCTATTGACGTATGCCATTTGGCCTCTACAATGCACCGGCCACTTTTCAACGATGTATGATGGCGATATTTTTGGATATGGTAGAGAAGAAAATGGAGATCTTCATGGATGAATTTTCGGTCTTCAGTTCATCCTTTGATCACTGCTTATATAATCTGGCGCTTGTTCATGACCGATATGAGGAGAAAAACCTAGTCCTCAACTGGGAAAAGTGCCACTTTATAGTCAAAGAAAGGATCATGTTAGGTCATCGAGTCTCTTTCAAGGGGCTTGAGGTACATCGAGTAAAGATTGAAACAATCGAGAAGCTTCTGTCGCCGATAAATGTAAAAGGTGTTCGAATTTTCTAGGGCATGTCGGCTTATACAGGCGCTTCATCAAAGATTTTTCAAAGACGGTAAAACTGTTATGTTACCTAATTGAAAAGGATGCCCCATTTGAATTCAATGAAGCTTGCATGGAGGCATTCAAAGTGATAAAGGAGAAGTTGATTACGGCTTCTATAATGGTCGCTCCGGACTGAGAGGTGCCATTTGAGATTATGTGCAATGCAAGCAACTATACGGTTGGCACGATGTTAGGCCAACGCAAGGAGAAGATCTTCTAATCTATCTATTATGCGAGCAAGACGTTAAATGATGCCCAGGAAAATTACAGCACAACGGAGAAGGAAATATTGGCGATTGTTTTTGCCTGCAATAAGTTTCGGTCATTTATCATTGGATCCAAAGTGATCGTCTACATGGATCATGCGGCTATCCGGTACTTGTTCGCCAAGAAAGACGCCAAGCTACGTTTGATATGGTGGATTCTTTTATTTCAAGACTTTGATGCCGAGATACAAGACAAAAAAGGGTGTGAGAATGTTGTAACAGACCATTTATCAAGGCGAGTGCAAGAGGGCATTGGTGATGAGTCATGTATTACAAAAGTGTTCCCTGATGAGCAGTTATTTGCAATTAGCAATGCACATCCGTGGTTTGCGGACATCGTGAATTTTCTAGCCGGTAAAGTGTTACCACCAGATCTGACAAGAGCCCAGAGGAAGAAATTCCTATTCAATTCAAAGTATTATATGTGGGACGAGTCGTTACTATTCAAGAAGTGTGTTGATCAGGTGATCCTGTGATGTGTTCCAGATGAAGAAATGGCGAGTATTCTTTATCACTGCCATTAATCACCTTGTAGCGGTCACTTTGGCACGACTCGGACGGCCACAAGAGTGTTTCAGTCAGGTTTTTACTGGCCATCCTTGTTTAAATATACATATACATTTGTGAAAACCTGTGATCATTGCCAACGGGTGGGTAACTTTTTAAGAAGGCATGAATTGCCATTAACGTCAATTCTTGAGCTGGAGTTGTTTGATGTATGGGGCATCGATTTTATGGGACCATTTCTGTCATCATTCGGTAAGGAGTATATTCTACTATTAGTGGATTACGTGTCTAAGTGTGTCGAAGCAGTGACTACGCCCTCCAATGATGCCAAAATAGTTCTAAAGTTCCTTCAAAGCAATATCATGTCATGGTTCGGGACTCCTCGAGCCATAATCAGTGATGAAGGAACCCATTTCTATAACAAAATGTTTAATACTTTGTTAACAAGATATGGAGTTAGGCACAAGGTGGTGCAACCATACCACCCACAAACAAATGGCCAAGTTGAAGTTTCAAATTGGGAAATCAAGCTAATCTTGGAGAAAACTGTTAATTCAAATCGCAAGGATTGGGCGGTAAAACTGGATGATGCATTGTAGGCATGCCGCACGAATTTTAAGACATCAATCGGTATGTTGCCGTATCAATTGGTGTTTGGGAAAGCATGTCATTTTCCCGTTGAATTAGAACATCGTACATTTTGGGCGATAAAGAAACTCAACTTTAACCTCAAGGCTTCTGGTGCGCAACATCTCCTCCAACTTAATGAAATGGAGGAATTCCGGCACGAGACTTATGAAAATGCCAAGCTCTACAAATATAAATCTAAGAGGTCGTACGATAAGAAGATAGTCAGGAGGGAGTTCAGCCCAGGGCAACAAGTTCTGTTGTTTAATTCACGGTTGAGACTCTTTCCCGGAAAGTTAAAGTCTCGGTGGTTCGGCCCATTCCGAATCAAGCATGTATTTCTATTTGGCTCTGTCGAATTGGAAGGTGAAGACGAACAAAGTTTCTGAGTCAATGGGAAGCGGATAAAGCATTACTGAGGAAATAAAGAGCAAGTTGTGGAGAACATCTCCCTCGTTGAAGGCTAAGCTGAAATTCACAAGGTCTAGCTAGGGACGTTAAATCAAGCAAATCATTTTGATATGTATCCGAGCGTATGTAACTTTCCCAACTTTTGCATTAATTACTTTTGCTTGGAGGTCGAAATGGTCTCGGAATATGTTGGGTAGTGAATCTAGGAGTATGGATATTCAGGGTTGTGTTTTGCACTTAAAATTGTTGAAATAACAAACTAGAAGCGAGTGGTGAGGAGTTTTGTTGAGAAAATGAAGAGAATCAGCAGAAGCCCATCGCCGTGGTGGTGAAAATACAGGATGGTCCATTTTCAGTAAAACACTTCACTGTCGCGGTGATGAAACTTCAGGATGTGATGATTTAAAAAGGAGGTTTACTACCGCAGAGATTATCCCACGTCGCGGCGGTGAGGCCATATGTTCGATTAATACACTATACCCGCTTCATGGGACCAAATTCCAACCCCTAATACTCCAAAAACTCTCTAGTTTCTTCCTACCAAACCATTCCAAAACCCAAAATCCCACCTTCCTCATTCCATATTAAAGATTTACACCTCAAATCATCCACCAAGTTTGAGATTCAAGCCATTTTTTTGGATTTTTAGGGTTTTCGAACCAAGAAGGCACTTTCTTCCAATTTACAGCCTTTTGATCTGATTTGTTCTATCAAGTAAGTGTTTTTCAACTTATATTTCATGTTTATGATGAAATTATAGGATGCTTTTCATCTACATTACAAAAATGGTTGAATTTGGTTTATGTCCTAAACCCTAGGCCCCATTTTCACGATTTTTCTTTTCATTTTGGGGTTTTTGCTTGAATTTTGGTAATGAATATTATTTCTATAGAGTGTTCCATTGTGTGGAGATAGATTACATTGCTACATTGTTGAATTTGTGTTAAAACAATTGTGGTTGGTTTGTGCGGATTGCAATTTAGTGGTGTTCTTGAAAGTTTAGTTTCATGATATTGGTTTGCGATGTTCGGATTTGACTGCTTTGTTTATTTCATGATTGTGATTGCTAGGGACCATGCCAAAGAAAGCTACTTCAAAACGGGCACGAGAAGAAGCCTCTGGGTCAGTTCTGGATTTTGATTCCACCCGGTTTGTGTCGAAAGCGGTGGAAGAACATTTCAACTGTCATGAGCAAAACAGGGCATGCATTAAACAAAGTGGTTTCGGGCCTTTGGACACTCCTCCACCGAAATTCAAAAATATCATTTGAGGCAGAGGATGGCAACGATTCTGCAAATCGGCTCCCCTGGGTAAGGTATCATTTGTCTAGGAGTTTTATGCTAATATAACCGAAGAGACTAACATCCATACAAGCGTCCGAGGCTGCCAAATCGATTTCAGTCCTGAGCGGTTTAATGAATTGTTGCAATTAGCAGCGTCGACATTGACTTACGAGCTAGGTGGAGGTTATACAGAGAATATGGAAACTGTTATCCGGGCCCTGACAACAGGAAATGTCCGATAGACTATCACAGGGCCGGATCAAGAAACCTTCCCAGCCAAATTCCTCAATCCAGTTCCCAAGATATGGCACTGCTTTATTTGTGAGGGCCTCCTTCCGACCTCTCATCATTTCAGTGTTTCAAATGAGAGGGCCATGACGCTCTATGCCATCCATTCTGTGAAGTCGCTTAACGTGGGATTCTTGATATGCTCGTGAATTCTCCATGCCGTCAAGACAACGAATGCCGGCCTTCCCTTCCTCTCTTTCTTGATCGAGCTTTTTCGACAAGTCAGCATCATAATCATAGGGGATAGCCTGTTGCCCCTTGTTTCTAAACTTGATCAAGAAACGATAGGAAGAATGTGGAAAGGAAAAGCGCCAAGGCAGGGTAAACAAGGGGAAAAAGAAGCAGAACAAGAGAAAGAGGAGGCCGGGCCATCAGAAGCCTGCGAGGAGGTTACTTCAAAGAGGATCTATAGGGAACTCCAAAATGTTCAGCAAGTGCAATATAATACAAATCTCTGGATTGCCGAGCTCAAGACTTACCTGGATCAATGCTCGAGGTACCACGATCAAGTGCACTAGCTAATTTACGAGGGCCTCAGCATTGAAATGAATGCTTATCCGCCTATGCCGCAAATGCTACCTCAACTTTTGCAACCGCCACAATTTCCATTCTGACGCGACAGTGGTGGCGATGACGTTCCTTTGGAAGGACACTGCCTCGTTTAAGTTTGGGGGGGTGTTCATCCATATTTTATTTTATTTTTTGAAATAAAAGAAGAAGAATTTTTTTTATTTATTTGTTATATTTGGATGTTTTATGTATGCGTAGTTACGCTTTATAGAATTTCTAATATATAATGTAGATTTTAATTTCTAGTTAAGTTTTTTTTTTTTTAATCTTTGTTTATGCATGTGTAATGTTTAGTTAGTGTATGTATGCTAGTTTTTAGATTTAGAGTAGATATATTAATGAAAGAAGTTGTATGTGCATGTTGAGTTTTTGAGTTCGTCTGAGCCATGTCCCGATGATGAAAATTATCGCCTAATTGTATATTGAGGTCAGGGGTAATGCCATTCATGTGTATTTTGATCTTAAATCGCATGATAGCATAGACTCATTGTATAATTATTTAAACGATTTGATGCCGATTATTCAATAATAAGTTCATGAAAGAAATTAGGAATCTAGAACTTGATTGAGGGAGGCTTGAGGCGAAATTATAGGTGAGGTAATTCCAGAGGCATGATTTAGGCCTTCAATTTTATCACTTGAACCTTTTGAAACTAACCTGAAAAATTTATTCCCTCGTTCCCCTGTTAAAGCCCATGAACTTTTCAATTCTGAACACATATCTATACTTTAGCCAATTAAATCTTTCCAAACCATTGTCGCTAGGCCTAAAAGTAAAAAATTGAGTGAAATCAAGTAGCATTAGTTTGTGCTACTTGATGTGAGCAGGCGGGGTTTCAGACAAAGTTTTTATTGGTTTAGTATTAACGTATTCACTTGTCAGTCTTTTAGTTCTTTTTGCATGCCCCTAAAATTGTACAAATTCGAATAAGTTTGGGGGTATGCTTGTCTAAAAAAAAAAGAAAAAAACACTGTGAATATAGTTTTTAATTACGTTTCTTGTGACAAGTGAATACAAGGTTCTTAAATTCTGGTTCAGGGTTGTATCTTCAATGTTTGTGATTACGAGAGAGATTTAGCGACAAGCGTTTGTGCCTCGGGTATCGTTGAATTACAACAATTTTCTATTTTCTTTTACTGTGATGCCCTTGGCCATTCTCAAAGCTAACCAAGCCCTATTGATCTGTGTGAGTTTCCAAACCTATATTAGTGGATAGTCGAGCCTAGTCAAGCATATGGTTTTCCAAATCCCTTTTGGTTTAAGTCATGAACTTAATTATTGAATAATCTAATCCGGTGTTTGAATGATTATATACTTCAGTTCTCATACACACACATTTCAAATGGATATAGAATGGTTTTAACTGATATTGAGTGTTGAAATTCCAGAACACCACGTGGTGTGTGTTATTTCTAAACTTGGTCTGATCAGGGGCTGTTGAGGGAAGAACCACTTGGTTTCTTCGATTGAACTTGAACCTTGCATGCCTTTACTTCTTATTTGTTAATGTTTATTCATTTTTATATTAGTGGTAAGTTAATTAGTGTAGTTAGTTTGATTTAGTGTTAGGGTGTTTTGCTCGAGGACTAACAAAATTCCAAGTTTGGGGTTTTTGATAGGTTGAAAATACTTATCTACTTCCAAGCCGAATTTGCTAGTTTTTGAGTGTTTTATTAATATTTAATTGTGTTTTAGTTTGTTTTTAAATAAAACAGGTGTAGGGATGTTAACGATCTATAAACGAGCGAAATGGTAGAAAAACGATGAAAAAGCAAGGTTTCAGGAAAACAAGCCACCGCCACAGCGGTCGAGCCACTTCCACGGTGGTAAAAATTCAGAGAAGGGTGAATTTTACTCAAGTCTCACAGCTGCGGTGGTGGAGATGCAGGGAAGATTGTGGAAACGGCACCGCCGCAGCGGTTACCAAGGCGATGAAATTGCAGTGAACCAAAAGCCAGTCTCACCGCCTCGGCGGTGAAAGTCCAGAGAATTTAGATTTTAGCTCATCGCCACAGTGGTCTATCATCGCCTCCGCAATGTTATGAACCGACTTACTCACCGCCGCAACAGTGATTCCTACCGCCGTGGCGGTAACTCTGCAAAAAATATCTAATTTTTAGATATTTTGAAACCTTCTATTTAATCCCATTTCTCCCCCATTTGTCAAGTGTGGTTCCTAGGTTCTGAAAGTTCCTAACCTTAGCATAGTATTCCTTAGCCATTCTTAAGAGATCAAAGAGAATGTTCATCATTTGAAGAAGACGAAACATTCGCAAAGCGATCCTTAGCGACAGTGGATCATTCCACTCTCAGATTTGATTGTTCTTCCCTTATTTTTATCTTTGTAATTACTTTTCCATATCTAATGATGTTGAATCCCTCTTGTTTTGTATGTTTATATGGCTAAGATCATGTAGTTTAGATAAATATTATCTAGGTGTTGGTGTAAGTCATGTAAATACTAGTTTGATTGAATATACGTTACTTTGATGGTTGTTTGTCTAAATATGATTATATTTACCCTTACTCTTGATATTATGAGAGTTTAGATAATTAGAGAATACGGGGTTTGTACTTGAGAGAGGTAACCCCGGATTCGGACAAGGGTAAACACAACGCGACGTTCTAATAACCCGGGAGGGCGTTAGAAAGTGTGCAATCCATGACATTGGTTCAAGACTCATATGACTATGTGTTCGAAAAGACATTCGAGGGGGACTTCGGCATCAACGCAAAGTCATATATTCACTCGCTTTACACTGGGAAGAGGAAGTGAGAGAGTTATAGATACAGAGATCATCAGATAGGGTAAACACCATTATTGTTAACTAAACGAAGTCAAATATGTATTAAGTGAAAGAAATCAATACCTAGGAAATCAATATAGTTAGAACTAACCCAATAGTTGTAATTTATCTTAGTTGTTAATTAAAATACAAACAATTCTTGAAAAGTCGAGATAATATAAGACTATGAAAATTATAGTATTCAACTAATTTACACTATTCCCAGTGGAACAATATCGGATCTCACAATCCATTATACTAAAACTTGACATTGTGCGCTTGCGAGTAAAGTCATACGTGAGCATCTTAAATGGCCGCGTCCAGCAAGCACCTGTTTGCTCTGCTATTTGGTTTCCTTGTTTGAGATTTTTTTGTGTTGCTTGTATGGTTACTGCATTTCCATATCCCCGGGTGCAGGTAGCGTTTTGGTTTGGTTTGCTTTTAGATTATACCATGTTCTTCTCTTTTAGGTTTTCGATTTTGGATCAAGCCTGGAAGTTCTGATTGTTGACTTCACTGTTAGCGTTGTTTGATTATTCCATGACTAGTGAATACATGTTGGTTAGGTTGTTGTGTAGGTAGTCTCCTCTTTGTTTGAGGATGTTTTGTTTTGTATGGTTGGTCTAGGCCTTCCTTGGATATCTTTTCATGTGTATTTCTTAGGGCTTTTAGTTCCCCTATTAATGAAATTCTCCCTTTATTAAAAAAAATTATTAACTTGTAATTCGTAGGTGATGGGTAAACAGGTATTGTCTTATTGGGTCGTGTCAAACCGTTTTGTTTCCTGTTATTGTGTAACACGATAAATTTATCATGTTACATCGGCATGATAATTTTCATGTCCTATTCATTTTCAAGTTATATGACACTAACTTATCGTGTCCTGCTCGTGTCATGAAAAGGTTCATTCCTCATCCCAACAACGTAAATGAATCAATTACAAGTTCCACCCAAACTTTTAAACAAATTAAAGGCAATTAAACTTTCCAACCAAAGGCATAATGATCTTAATTACATTTTTCACCCACACTCATAAATAAATTAAAACAAAATAGTCACCAATTTATTACACTTTTCATAAAAGATGCAAGAATGGATTAATTGCACTTTCAACCCACACTCTTAAACAAATTAAAACAAAATAGGCACCAATTGATTACATTTTTCATAAAGGATGCAATAATGGATTAATTACACTTTCAACACACACTCATAAATAATTACACTTTCAATCCACACTCTTAAACAAATTAAAACAAAATAGGTACCAATTGATTACACTTTTCATAAAGAATGCAATAATGGATTAATTACACTTTCCACACACACTCATAAATTAAAACAAAATAGAGAGTAATTAATTATACTTTTCATAAAAGATGCAAGAATGGATTAATTACACTTTCAACCCACACTCTTAAATAAGTTAAAATAAAATTGGCACCAATTGATTAAATTTTTCATAAAGGATGCAAGAATAGATTAATTACACTTTTCACCCATACTCATAAAAAAATTAAAACAAAATAGGCACCAATTAATTACACTTTTCATAAAAGATGCAAGAATGGATTAATTACACTTTCAACCCAAACTCTTAAACAAATTAAAACAAAGTAGGCACCAATTGATTACACTTTTTATAAAGGATGCAAGAATGGATTAATTACACTTTCCACCTACACTCATAAACAAATTGAAACAAAATAGGCACCAATTGATTGCATTTTTCCTAAAACATGCAAGAATAGATTAATTACATTTTCAATCCACACTCTTAAACAAATTAAAATAAAATAGACACCAATTGATTACACTTTTCATAAAGGATGTAAGAATGGATTAATTACACTTTCCACCCACACTCATAAACAAATTGAAATAAAATAGGCACCAATTAATTACACTTTCCACCCAGATGCAAGAATGAATAAATTACACTTTTCACCCATACTCATGAACAAATTGGAACGAAATAGGCACCAATTAATTACACTTTCATAAAAGATGCAAGAATGAATTAATTACACTTTCAACCCACACCCTTAAACAAATTAAAATAAAATAGGCACCAATTGATTACACTTTTCGTAAAGGATGCAAGAATGGATTAATTACACTTTTCACCCAAACTCATAAACGAATTCAAACAAAATAGACACCAATTGATTTCATTTTTCCTAAAAGATGCAAGAATTGGTTAATTACACTTTCCACCCACACTCATAAACAAATTGAAACAAAATAGGCACCAATTTGGGAGTTTGGTTGAAGTTATATAAAACCGCACACATGTCATTTTGCTTAGTATCTTTGGTTGGATGAATAGAAAATGAGTGAAAATAATATGTCTTAAAGAAATAAAAATAAAACAAAAAGACAAAATATACTCATGTAATTTACTAGTTTACTCCTATATATTTTCAAAAAAAAAAAATCTAATAGGGGTATCATGGTAATCTTAATAAATTTCAATTTAATGGTAGCCTAAGTGTAATGATTATACTTAAATCCCAAATGGGAAGCAACAAGTACTATTATGGATGGGTTTCACGTCGGTTGGTTTGAGTTAACTATATCCCATCCCAACTACCCAATATATTGAAATAGTGCTATAAATAGAAAATCTTGAGTGAAGCATATTTGTTGAAATAGAGGGACATAGTGGTTGAAGTTCTTACTACTAGGCCCCGTAAGAAAGTGGTAATTCCATAAGATCAAGGTATCTCTTGCTCTAGGGCTTTTACCTAATACCATTATCTTCTAGTCCGGTGGCGTCGAGAAAGAAAGTCTTCTCCCACCGGCAGAATGCATGCATGCATGGTGTGTTTGTCGGTTTGGCAATTAAATGTTTAAATTTATTTTCTCTTTATTTTTCCATTGATAAATGTTGTTTGACTGAAACACTTTTTTCTTTCAATTGTTTATTAGTTCTTATTCTTTATTTAATTTTTAATTTTTTTTTTTTGGAGAACCAAGAAATAAACTCATTTGGCTTAAAAAATTAAATTAAAAGAAACACTATATGTTTATCTAGAATTCCTCAATCAATAGGTTTCTCTTCTTTTAGTTCAAAAACTTTAATTTTTAAGTATCTTCTTATTGATTATTAAAAAGTACTCATTTTTTACTAAATGTTACATGATTTATGTCTAAACCATGTAGTAAATAGAGCACAACAATGGCTGGTAAAGGGAAAGAACCCTTGATTGTATTAAGTGACATAAAGGTAAATTCGAATGACAATGATGAAGTCTCTCTCGACCACCCAGAGGTGGAAGAGGTTACGTACAAGGAGAGAGAAAAGGCACCGGCCTCAAATCAGGGGTTGGATAAAATGTCCGACGTTCAAATTATTGAGAAGACGTTTTCGTTGATTCGATATGCAGAAATATTTTACTATAACTACGCTAATGCTGTCGGCTTTTGGGTACAAAAATGCAATTGTACATGCGATAAAGAAAAAAATGACGTAGGTTGAAAGTTTGTATCTGCTCGAGTTGGGCACATAAAGACCGGGCTACAATTAGGCATTAGGTGCTGTGCCTGTCTACGGGTCTAGTACGATCTGGAGGTAAAGAGGTTTGTGGTTTGAAAATTTATTAGACACCATGATCACAATGTTGAGAAACATATACCTATTTGCCGACGAAAGATACATTACAGTTTTTGTTGGTAATTGCCTTAACATCTCTATTTACTTATTATTATTATTATTATTATTATTATTATTATTATTATTATTATTATTATTATTATTATTATTATTATTATTATTATTATATTTACATATCTATAATGGCTTAATGTTCAATGCTATAGAGGATTGAAGGTCACACGATCCTAAAATGTCCTAGTTACGAGCAACATTCGATCAAAGATTTTGATGTAAATGATACTGTGCGTCTGGCCAGTAGAATAAACGACATTCAGCAGAATCAACCAGACCATGGGAAGTTCACTAATGAACGTACTCATGGTTCAGATGCCATTATGCTTCCAAACGGCTGCACGATCAATTTATTCAAATAGGTATTTGTAATCAATGCACCAAATCTTTTGTAACCTATTGGGCTTTTTGATGGATTTATTATCAATATAAAAATCCTTTGTTATATATTACTGTAATATTTATTTTGGATTAAAATGCCAAATTTCTTTTCATATTTTCACTGTATTCTCTTATTTTTAAAGTGTATTAGTTGTCCCTTCATCAGAATGAAAAGGTTAAAAAACTTAGGTCTCACTCGGTCCATTATACAGGGAGAAACTATTATTTTGACTTACTAAAATCAATTTAACTCTCTCCCATGTGTTGATTTTTTAATAAAATTAAAAGTATTTAAAAAATAAATAAATATAAAAAATAAGGTTATTGATAAATTTAAAAAGAAGAATATAATCTAGAAAACTACTGATGTCAAGAGATGTAGACTTATTAATGTGTCATTGGATATCAACTTGATTATTTTTTTACTTTCATTTATTTATTTTTTAATTATTTTTAATGTTATCTTTTAAACAATATAGTAGCTAATAATGATTATAAATAAAAATTCACATCAAAACAGAAATATATTTTTAACAAATATAGGTATTTTGTTTAATTTAATATGTCATATTTATTTAAAAATATAAAGAGATGATGTATTAAATGTGTAAATTAAAGAAAACAAAATAAATATTATCTATAAATAGCAAAAGAAAATTGTCTACAAGTCTATAACTTCAAATATTTCTCATGTGGGTCAATCAAATTATAAATATGTAAGATGTGATGCCCGCGGTCTGGGTTCGGCGAAACTGCAAAACCGTTTAAGATTTTAAAATTTTATAAAAAAACAAAATCAAAACCGAAATCGTAAAACCACAAACAATTGTTTCTTCTATATAAAAAAAAAGATAACTAACATATAACAACAGTTTCTAAATCATTCTCATACAATTAATTTTTAATCCTGTAAAATTAACTGATTGATTCTGAAGAGGAAATATGAGAAGTGAGATTTGAGAACACTACCTATAACCATATATTTATACTAAGGTTAGTGGGGTAAAAAAATTAACTTATAAATAAAAAAAAAAAAAAAAGGGGATTAAACTATAAATTTCTTATTTATGTGTATATATGTGTGTGTGTGTGTGTGTGTGTGTGTATTGGTTAAATGGTCCAGTCACGTGATTCAGTTACGCGGTTATTATCCCAAAATCAAAACCAAAACCAAAATCAATTTGGTTGCTAAATTTAAAACCAAAACCAAGACCAAAACCATTTCGTCGGTTTCAACCCGAATCGTTTGATTCGATTTCTCTCTGTTACTGGTCGATTCGATTTTTTTGGGCATCCCTAGTGGAAACATATCGAGACTCAAATACATTTTTCCCTTATAATTTTTAGAAAATAAAATTGGAAACAAAAAAGAATATTAAATTTATTGTTGCAAATCTTCTGATTGACGTCATGCCTATCCTCTTTAGTTTTCATTAAACCATTTACCCATCGACATAATGCTACATTAAATTAGGGAAGTGAAGTAAATTAATCTAACGGTTTAGGTGTGGCAATGACCATTGAATCAAGCACTTGGCATATTAAATACAACTCTCGTCGGTTGGTATGGAAGAATACTACCAAACTGCCACCATTCCAAACACAGCATAAGTGCCTTGGAAGCCGAAGTGAACAAATGTTCCCCTCACTTACACTTGTTGCAAGTATTTAATGCTCACCAAACCACTTCCAAATTGGTGAGCATTATTTTCCTCCATAAAAGGGGAGAAGAAATATAGGATAGACTTCACTTATCCGGTCCAAAAAAAAAAAAAAAAAAAAAAAAAAGACGTGGTCTTCAAGTCTGCATCATTCTCTTGAAGAAACTTTCTTATTCAGGTATGTTTCTTACTTCATCTATTTTGTTTGCTTAATATTGGTCCCACCAGCAAACGTAAGCCCTATTTTTTTTTCCACATTGTTTCATTTTGTTTACAAACACTTTGCATATGTTGCAAAACCTATATTTCCATAAATAAATGGATGACCGTTTTGAGCAAGCAGCCCGCCGATTTTTACGAGAATATAGACAACTTGAAGAAAAAGTAATAGACTTGAGATGGAGACAGGGATCGGCCGAAACTGGACTACGGTGGGCTTAGGAAGATGTGCAAGAAGGGGCGCAACGACTGTTGGAAATATCCATGCTCGCTGCAAATTCGGAAGTGGAGAGAGACCAACTTCAAGCTGAAACCAAAACAATGAGACATATGTTGGGCAACCTGCTGCCCAATGGTCACCATGCCAACGGTGACCATGCAAACGGTTACCATGACGGTGACGACCATGCAAGTAGTAACCATGTATGACCTATTTTTTTCTTTCTCGTTTTTGTTTTTTTTTTTTTGGGAGGGGGGGGGGGCAAGGAATGAATACTTATGATAATATATTTATTTTGTTACATTGAAGTATTAAGTTTGTGCTATATATCAATTGGGGTTTTGGATGATGAAATTAATGTTCATGGTTGTAAAGATTTTATAATTTTTAATTTCCTATTCCAAATGAAACAATGGTTTTATATTTTTGTAACCATCATTGTGACGCTTTCTTGATCATAGTCCAATATGTTTAACATAAAAATATATGTCCCCTTAAAGTACGAATGTGTTACCTAAAATTACAGTAATTCGGTTTGAACAACCACTTTCATAAACTTCCATAACCAAATACATAAATAGCAAAAGAAAATTGTCTACAAGTCTATAACTTCTAATATTTCTCTTTTGGTTCAATCAACTTATAAATATGTAAGATGTGGAAACATATCGAGACTCAAATATGTGCTTTCCCTTATAACTTTTAGAAAATAAAATTGGAAACAAAAAACAAATATTATATTTAGGGAAAAACTACGGTAGAACGACTGTACCGATAAAGCCGCCAAAGTTATAAGTGTGTGGTAAAGAAGTTACAAATTTTTAGATGAACTTGTAACTTGTAATTCGCAACTTTTTAGACAAACTTGTAACTTCTTCAACATGAACTTATAACTTTGGCAGTTGTATCGGTACAACTGCTATATTGTTTCCTGACATCATGCACCTATCTTGTTAAATGTTCTCCTCACTTACACTTGTTGCAAGTATTTAATGCTCACCAAACCACTTCCAAATTGGTGAGCATTAAGTCTCTCTACAAAAGATGAGAGGAACCATGGGATAGACTTCGCTGATCCGGTGCAAAACAAAAGCAGAGTTTGACTTTATGTCATTCGAGAATATGAACTGTAAGCTTTAATTGTGTTCCCACTAGGATTTAAAGTGCTCTCTGCCTGTAGGACATTTTTTTCCTTTTCATTTAGTTTAATGGTTGAAAAATTACTTGTCATGAACTGACTATACTTGAGGTGTAATTTAGTGGTTGTGAGTCTAATCAGAATTTAGGACTCAAGTATTAATGGAAACTTGAGGTGTAAGTTAGTGGTTGTGAGTCTAATCAGAATTTAGGACTCAAGTATTAATGGAAACAACCTACCTGGTCTGACCAATATATCCACTTGCTATAAATGGACTACTACTTTATCATAATAATTTGTACTTAGTGATTTTTCCCAGATTTATTCTCATTGTATGACAGATTCACTGACATTCACAATGCAAGTGATATTTCATTCCCAAACTCTAGCATTAAGAACCTACCTTCCATTTCAAATGATGCACTTGTTATAAATGGACTACTAGTTATTATAAATGCACTTCATTTGGTCTCCACAATTCATTTATATTTGCAAATCCGCACTTTGTAGTTCTGGAGAAGATAATTGAAGTACTATCACAGTTGATACCTTCATCCTCGTCTTCAAACAGTAGTGTTTAATTTTCCTAGGTATGTGTTACCAAGTAATGTCTATCTCATACCTCATATGGTAGTAGATATGGTCACAATAATTAGTACGAATTCCGGTGTCTTAGTTAAAAAAGTAAAGACATTTGCTTGAAATTAGTTTTCAAATTTTAGGGTTCTAGTGTTCAGGTAATAAATTTCAAAACTCTAAGTGTAAAAATACAAACAGTTTTTCAAACCACTTAAATGTAATTTTGTTCACATCTTAATTTTTTTATAATAAAATCTTGCAAAACCTATTAGTAGTAAAACCCATTATTTCTGGTCCAATGACATTATTTATGTATTGATGGTATGCAATTACCCATTATTTTGACAGCAACTTACAAGTCCGTTCCTTAAAAGTTACACGTTTGTCTACTAACCTGTAACATTTATAGAAGGAACTTGTAACAAGGAGATAAAAATGGTACACCAAGGAATTTTGCGAAGTTACAAGTTCATTCTATAAAAGTTACACCTTTCTCTACAAACTTGTAAATTTTGTGGAAGCAACTTGTAACTAAGAGAGATAAATGTTACACTAGGGCATTTTTCCAAGTTGCAAGTTTGTTCCATAAATTTTACAAGTTCATAAAAAATTTGTAACTTTTATGGAAGCAACTTGTAACTAGGAGAAAGAAATGGTGAGCAAGGAGATTTTGTAAAGTTATAAGTCCGTTTCATAAAAATTACAAGTCTGTCGAGGAACTTGTAATTTTTATGGAAACAACTCGTAACTAGGAGAGAGAAATGGTAAGTAAGGTGGTTTTGCAAAGTTACAAGTCCGTTGCATAAAAGTTCTCGGTTTGTCCAGGAAATTGTAATTTTCTTGGAAGAAACTCATAACTACAAGAGAGAAATGGTGAGCAAGGTGGCTTTGCAAAATTACAAGTCTGTTCCGTGAAAGTTGTTGTCAAGGAACTTGTAACTTTTATGGAAGAAACTCATAACTAAGAGAGAGAAATGGTTAGCAATGTGATTTTGCAAAGTTACAAGTTTGTTCTATGAAAGTTACAAGTTTTTCGAGGAACTTGTAACTTTTATGGAAGCAACTGGTAACTAGAAGAGAAATGATGAGTAAGGTGGTTTTGAAAAGTTATAAGTCCGTTTTGTAAAAGTTATAGGTTTGTCCAGGAACTTGTAATTTTTATTGAAGCAACTCATAACTAAGAGAGAGAAATGATGAGCAATGTGATTTTGCAAAGTTACAAGTCCGTTTCGTAGAAGTTACAGGTTTGTCCAGGAACTTATAACTTTTATAGAAGCAACTCGAAACTAGGAAATAGAAATGGTGAGTAATGTGATTTTGCAAATTTTCAAGTTTGTTCCATAAAATTTACAAGTTTCAAAATAAACTTGTAAATGTTACAGAAGAAACTTGCAACTTTGCAAAACCACCTTACTCACAATTTATCTCTCCTAGTTACAAGTTGCTTCCATGAAAGTTACAAGTTCCTAGACAAACCTGTAACTTTTATGGAACAGACTTGTAACTTAATAAAACCACCTTACTCACTATTTATCTCTCCTAGTTATGAGTTGCTTCTAAAAAAATGACAAGTTCATTGACAAACTTGTAACTTTCATGGAACAGATTTGTAATTTTGCAAAACCACCTTACTCACCGTTTCTGTCTTCTAGTTACAATTTTCTTCTAAAAAAGTTACAAGTTCATAGACAAACTTGTGACTTTCATGGAACAGACTTGTAATTTTGCAAAACTACTTTGCTCACAATTTTTCTTTCCTAGTTATGAGTTACTTCCATAAAAGTTACAAGTTCCTACACAAACCTGCAACTTTTATGAAACAGACTTGTAACTTTGCAAAACCACCTTACTCACCATTTCTTTCTCTTAGTTATGAATTTCATCCATAAAAGATATAAGTTCCTAGACAAACTTGTAACTTTTATTCAACGGACTTATAACTTTGCAAAACCACATTGCTCGCTATTTCTCTCTCCTAGTTACAAGTTTCTCACAAGTTGCTTTTGTAAAAGTTACAGGTTCCTAGACAAACATTTAACTTTAATTGAAGCAACTTGTAACTTTGAAAACCACCTAGTTTACCGTTTCTGTCTCCTAGTTGCAAGTTAGTTCCATAAAAGTTGCAAGTTCTTAGACAAATGATGAACGTTTATGGAACAGACTTGTGACATGGAAAACTACTTTGTAAAGTAACATGTAATTTGTCCTCGAAACATACAGCGTGTAATAATCCAATGGCCAACAAGGAAATGGCCAAAAAATGGAAGGGAAATATGATAGAAACCTATGAACGCGAGTACGATAGAAATGAATGTTCTCAATTTGCGTTGGACAAAAGACACATTAGTGGTATCAACACCCACTCATTAAATACATCATCAGAAAGCCTACAGGACCTGTATGATCATGATGATGTACTTTCACAAACACAACATAAGGATTTCGACGATGGACTGCACACTCTGTCGCAAATAGATATAGCATCGAAGACGTTCACAACAACGGAGGATCTAGAAACGTTCTACAATATGTACACCAAATCAGTCAGTTTTAGCATACAGCGAGTGATAGGTGTAAAACACCTATCTAATTCTAAACCAAATTTGCCAGTTTTCGAGTACTTTATTTAAGTTTGAATGTCGTGTTAGCTGTTTTTATTAGTCAGGAGCAGGGAAGTAAATAATCGGCAAACCGAGTGAAATGGTACAAAAAGGGTAGCCAAAAAGATGAAAAGATGAAAATCGCAGAACAGGTCAAAATATCTGTTTAGATATTTTTTAACCCCTAAGCCTATAAATACCCCTTGGCCACGTCTGAAATTTGTGGTTGAAGAACCCTAACCCTAGTAAAGAGCTCTTAAGCTATATTTTGAAGATCAAGAAGGAGGTTCATCATTCGAATAAAGAAGGATAACTTGCAGATCGATCATTAGCGACAGTGAACCGTTTCACTTCCAGATTTGATCGTTTCTCTCTTGTTTTATTCTTTGTAATCACTTTTTCATATCTAAGAATGTTGAATCCATCTTATTTTGCATGGTATATGGCTAAGATCTTGTAGTAGTAGTTAAATGTTACTTAGGAGTAGTCAAAATCATGTAACCATTTAGTTGAGTAAATTTATGTTACTATAACGTGTTGTCTGTCGAAATCCGATTGTGTTTATCGTTATTCTTGATATTATGCTTGTATTGATAAATCGAGAATACGGAGTTTGACACTCGGGAGAGGTAACCCCGGATTCAGACTAGGGTAAATACAACGTGATGTTCTAACGACCCGGGAGGGCGTTAGAACGTATGCAACCCATGACATTGTCTCAAAACTCATGTGACTTAGGGTCGTTAAGGCGTTAAAAGGGACTTCTTCGTTGACACGAAGTCGTGTAATCCCTCGTTTTACACTCGGAAGAGGTAGCGGAAGAGTTATTGATACAGAGGTTGTCGGATTGGATAAAAACCGTTATAGCTAACTAAATGAAATCGATTATGCATTATATGAAAGAGATTTATACCTAAGTAATTAGTGTAATTAAAACTAATTTTATAGTTGTCATTTATCTTAGTATAGTAATTAGAAAACAAACAAAATTTGATTAGTCGAGATAATATGAAACTATTGAAATCGCAATACTCAACTGAATTACCTGCCAGTCCCAGTGGAACGATATCCGATCCTAAAAAGATCCATTATATTAAAATCAGTCCTCGTATACTTGCGAGTAGTCCAACTACCGCGAGGAGAAAACATGTGTGAATCTGAGCGCGTAGCAAGTTTTTGGCGCCGTTGCCGGGGACAGGCAATGTCTTTTTCAATAAAGTTGATATTGTGATTAAGTAGTTGAATGTTAATCACGAAAATTATTTTGCTTTTAAATTTTATTCAATTCATTTATTTATTTTATTTATCAATTGAATTTGAGCAGTGCATGCGGCGGAGTAAACGTATTGCTAAGCAAAAAGAAGAAAAA
This sequence comes from Eucommia ulmoides, assembly GCA_016647705.1. Lineage (NCBI taxonomy): Eukaryota > Viridiplantae > Streptophyta > Magnoliopsida > Garryales > Eucommiaceae > Eucommia > Eucommia ulmoides. The sequence continues at coordinate 36,801,166 of CM028340.1, forward strand.
GCTACAGCAATGGCCGGTGGATATGAGAATATTCCGCAACCACCAGAGCCGCAAGCACTCTAGCCTCCGGAGCATGAGAGGCCACAACAAGTCCTTCAGGACTATTATCGGCCCCTTATGGGACCATTATTCAGGGATCTGGAGGCAGCCGATCCAAGCTAATAACTTCGAGTAGAAACCCACCTTAATCAACATGGTTCAGCAAAACCAATATGGCGGAATCTTCACGAAGATCCCAACGTACACTTGGCTACTTTTCTGGAAATTTGTGACACCGTCAAGATCAACGGAGTCGCTAAAAATGTGATAAGGCTAAGGTTATTCCCATTCTCCTTACGAGACCGAGCAAGGGGATGGTTTCAATCGATTCAGCCGAGGAGCATTAACACTTGGGAGGACCTTGCACAAAGGTTCCTCACTAAGTTCTTCCCACCCTCAAAGACGTCTCAACTCCGAGGCGAAATTGCGCAATTTCGTCAGAGAGATTTCGAGCCATTATTTGAGGCTTGGGAGAGGTTTAAATACTCATTGGAAAGGTGCCCCCAACACGGTTATCAAGATTGATTTCAAACCCAATTATTCTATAACGGGTTGGACAGCCAGACAAGAACGATAGTCGATGCGGCCTCCGGGGGATCATTGTTGTAAAAAAAACCAACCGAAGCAAATGTGTTATTAGAGGAGATGGCGGCTAATAACTATCAATGGTTGAATGAGAGGAACACGGGACGACGGGTCGCTTCTATTCAAGAATTTGATCATATTTCAATGTTATCGGCCCAAGTGTCCAAGCTCTCGGACTAATTAGTCGCCTTGTCTACAAAAGGTGCTTTGTCAACTCAAGGGGAGGAGATAGGGGCAAGTAGTTCTCAATCCGGATTGGATAACGAGTTTGAGAAATGTCATTTTCTGAACAACCGTGCCTACACTTTCAGGCCGGCTACCAACATTCCAACTCACTACAATCCTGGACTTCATAACCATGAGAATTTCTCATATGCGAATAATCAGAACGCTTTCTGGCCACCTCCGGGGTATAGAAATCAATCTTCGGGATATCCAATACAAGCCAATCGATAAATGCAACAACTGCCAATGCACAATCCGAAGTCAAATTTGGATGAAGTTCTAGGTTCATTTATGAAAGAAACGCAGACTATGATGCGTGAGACGCATAATCGCCTGAATAAACATGAAACACGGCTGGCCTCTATTGATACCACATGTACCAACACTAATGCCACGGTGAAAGCTCTTGAGACTCAAATTGCGCAACTTGCTAGGGCAATTTAAGAACAACAAAAGGGAAAGTTTCCAAGCAACATGGAAACCAACCCTCGGGAATGCAAGGTGATTAAGTTGAGGAGCGGCAGAGACGTGGAAGTGAGAAGGCCTATGAAAACTGAGCCGGGTATGAGTCATGAGTTTTCGGATGATAAACCAAGAACTAGTGTGGAGGAGGACGTTGAAGCAAAGGCCGATGAAGGAAAGGAGAAGCTGAGTGAGGACGTGAATGGGAGTAGTAAAAAGGAGAAAGTCGAGGAGATAAGAGAAGATGAAAGGGTGATACCGGGAAGAGTCACATTTTCAGAGAATCCATCGATTCTAGTAACACCATTTCCATATCCTCAAAGGTTCCAAAAGAGGAAGTTGGATGTTCAATTCGAAAAATTTCTTGAAATCTTCAAGAAAATCCACATCAACATACCTTTTGCAGATACGTTGGAACAAATGCCCAACTATGGCAAGTTCTTGAAGGATATCATGACAAAGAAGCGGAAGTTGGAGGATTATGAAACGGTGAAGCTAACTGAAGAGTGTAGTGCAATACTACAGAAGAAGTTGCCTACCAAATTAAAGGATCCAGGTAGTTTCACGATTCTGTGTACTATCGGGAAATCTCACTTCGATAAGGCACTTTGTGATCTAGGGGCAAGTATCAATTTGATGCCTTCTTCCGTTTATCTGAAGTTAGGACTCGAAAGTGCAAAGCCTACGACGATCTCTCTTCAAATGGCGGATCGTTCACTAACCTATCCGAAGGGGATCATTGAGGATGTGCTTGTGAAAGTTGACAAATTTATATTCCCGGTGGATTTCGTGGTTCTTGAAATGGAGGAAGACATAGAGATCCTGATCATCCTTAGAAGACCTTTCCTTGCAACGGGAAAGGCCTTAATAGATGTGCATAATGGCAATTTGACCTTAAAAGTGAATGATGAAGAAATAAGGTTCAACATTTTTAACACTAAGAACTTTCTGGATGAATCTCCCAATTGCAATCGAGTTGATATTGTGGACTCTTGCGTGCGGGAGTTCTTTCTTGCAAACATGGATATGGATTCCTTAGAGAGCATTCTCACAAGTTCCTTATCTATGGGGGATGTTGGTGAGGAAGGCTCTACCACAGACCTTGATGTTGTGGAATACGTGCTAGCTCTTGACGCTCAACCGAAAGACGTAGATTATCTTATTCATGTGGCGGAGATTGAAGAAGTTGAAGACTCTCCCGTGAAATCAAATCCGCCTCATGGTGGGTTATTACTCAAACAATTACCGGAACACCTTCGGTATATCTTTTTGGGAGAGAATTTGACCGATCCAGTTATAATCTCATCAACTCTGATGGAAGAAGATGAGAGTAAGTTTCTAAGAATCTTGAAGAGGCACCGATCCGCTTTTGCTTGGTCTATTTCGGATATCAAGGGAATTAGTCCGTCGGTGTGCATGCATAAGATTTTGATGGAGGATACGTTCAAACCCTCAATTGAACATCAACGGTGGCTAAATCCGGCTATGAAGGAAGTCATGAGAGCAGAGGTATTGAAGCTATTAAATGCGGGGATTATATACGCTATATCCGATAGTGAGTGGGTGAGCCCGGTGCAAGTAGTGCCAAAGAAAGGAGGCATGACGGTAGCAAAGAATGAGAAGGATGACCTTATTCTGACATGGACCATCACAGGATGGCGGGTTATGAGTACTACTTCTTCCTTGATGGCTATTTCGGTTACAATCAAATAGCCATTGCACCGGAGGACCAAGAGAAGACTACTTTCACATGCCCGTATGGAACGTTTGCTTATCGACGTATGCCGTTTGGCCTTTGCAATGCACCAGAAACTTTCCAATGGTGTATGATGGCAATATTTTCTGATATGGTAGAGGAGAAAATGGAAATCTTTATGGATGACTTCTCAGTCTTTGGATCGTCCTTTGATCACTGTCTCTACAATCTGGCGCGTGTTCTTGACCGATGTGAAGAGAAGAATTTGGTTCTAAATTGGGAGAAGTGCCACTTTATGGTTAAATAGGGGATCGTCTTAGGTCATCGAGTCTCTTCTAAGGGGCATGAGGCGGACCGAGCAAATATAGAAACAATTGAGAAGCTTCCTCCACCAATAAATGTGAAAGGAGTTCGTAGTTTCTTGGGGCATACCAACTTTTACCGGCACTTTATTAAGGACTTCTCGAAGACGGTGAAGCCGTTATGTCACCTTCTTGAGAAGGATACTTTGTTTGAATTCATTGAAGCTTGTATGGAGGCGTTTAAGGTAATAAAGGAGAAGTTGATCTCGACTCCAATAATGGTCGCTCCGGATTGGAGAATGCCATTTGAGATAATGTGCGATACGAGTGACTATGCCATTGGCGCGGTGTTAGGCCAACGGAAGGAGAAAATTTTCCGCTCGATCTATTATGCAAGCAAAACATTGAATGACGCCCAGGAGAATTACACCACAACTGAGAAAGAAATGCTAGCGGTGGTCTTTGCTTGTGATAAGTTCCGTTCATATATCATTGGGTCAAAAGTGATCGTCTACACGGATCACGCAGCTATCCGGTACTTATTTGCAAAGAAAGATGCCAAGCCAAGGTTGATAAGATGGATTCTTTTATTACAAGAGTTTGATGCGGAGATAAGGGACAAAAGGGGGAGTGAGAACATTGTTGCCGACCATTTGTCGAGGTTGATTCAAGAAGACGTTGGTGACGAGTCTAATATCAGGGAAGTGTTCCCTGATGAACAACTCTTTTCAATAGAAAATACACTTCCGTGGTATGCTGACATTGTTAATTATCTTGCATGTGGCGTGTTACCACCTGACTTAACAGGAGCACAAAGGAATAAATTTCTTTTTGATGCTAAGTACTATCTATGGGACTAGCCGTTGCTATTCAAGAAATGTGCTGATCAGGTGATCCGGAGATGTGTTCCGGAAGAAAAAATGGCTAGTATTCTCTACCATTGCCATTCATCACCTTGTGGCGGCCATTTTGGTGCGACTCGGACAGCATCAAAAGTACTACAATCAGGTTTTTACTGGCCCTCTTTGTTTAAAGATTCATATACGTTTGTAAAAACCTATGATAGATGTCAAAGGGTAGGTAACATATCAAGGAGGCATGAATTGCCACTGATGTCAATTCTTGAGCTTGAGTTGTTTGACGTATGGGGATTGGATTTCATGGGGCTATTTCTGCCCTCATTTGGGAAGGAGTATATTCTGCTAGCGGTGGATTATGTGTCCAAATGGGTCGAGGCCGTGGCAACACCTACTAATGATGCCAAAGTGGTGTTAAAGTTCCTTCAACATAATGTGATGACACAGTTCGGGACACCTCGAGCCTTAATCAATGATGAAGGGACCCACTTCTGTAACAAAATGCTCAATGCCTTGTTGGCAAAGTATGGAGTGAGGCATAAGGTGGCGCTACCATACTACCCACAGACAAATGGCCAAGCGAAAGTTTTAAACCGTGAGATCAAGCTTATTCTGGAAAAGACGGTTCATACAAATCGCAAGGATTGGGCGGTGAAGCTTGATGATGCTTTATGGACGTATCGCACGGCTTTTAAGATACAGATCGACATGTCGCCGTATCGATTGGTGTTTGGAAAAGCTTGCTATTTGCCCGTTGAATTGGAGCACCGTGCATTCTGGGCGATAAAGAAACTCAATTTGACATAAAAGCTTATGGTGCGCAATGTCTCCTCCAATTAAATGAAATGGAGGAATTCCGGCACGAGGCTTATGAGAATGCCAAGCTCTACAAAGATAAAACGAAGAGGTGGCATGATAAAATGATAGTCTAGAGGGAGTTCAGTCCGGGCCAACAAGTCCTATTGTTTAATTCAAGGCTAAGGCTCTTTCCCGGAAAGTTGAAGTCTCAGTGGTCTGGACCGTTCCAGATCAAGCATATCTATCCTTTTGGAACTATCGAGCTAGAAGCCGAGGACGGACGAACTTTCCGAGTCAATAGGGAGCGGATCAAGCATTATTTCAAAAATGAAGAGCGAGTTGTGGAGAACATCTCCCTCGTTGAAGGATAAAGCCGGAATTCTTAAACGTCCATGCTAGAGACGCAAAACCAAGCAACATTTTTTTTTACGTGACATCGAGGGGAAAATGGCAAAGTGCAGGGCTGCCAAGCACCCAAGAACAGACGAACCTCCATCCGCTTCGTGCTTCAATTCCCTTAAGTTTGTTTCTAAGCAGGCGGAGGATCGGTATAAAGAACATGAGAGTAAGCGACCAGGCATCCATCAAAGAGGATTTGGGCCTTTGAATGATCTTCCTGAAGAAATCAGAACTGTGATTGTACAAAGACGATGGCAACAGTTTTGTGCTCCATCTCCAACGGGGGAGTTGGCCCTTATTCGAGAATTTTATGCAAACATCGCAGAGGCCACAGGGTTTCAAACACGGGTTCGCAACATTCCCATCCTCTTCAGTGTCGATCACTTTAATGAATTGCTAGGATTGACGGGGCCTGAAGCTTCAAGGGATTTATCTGATGCCGCCTCACCGACAATGAGTGTGGTGATTCAAGCCTTGACGACAGGAAACGCACAGTGGACCAACACATAGCAGGGCCAAGCAATATTCAAGTCGCGGTTTCTGAAACCGATTCCCAAGATTTAGTTTTCATTTATCTGCGCCAATCTGCTCCTAACGACCCATGTGTCTAACGTGTCTAAGGAGAGAGCTTTCATGCTCTACGGCATCGATAGAGGGACGCCCGTAAACGTCGGTTGGCACATTTATTCTTCCATACTTGATGCTGCCAAGTCGAAAAAGGGTGCCCTTCCTTTTCCTTCCTTCCTCACCGCGCCCTTTCAACGAGCCGGAGTTCGAATCACGTCCACAAGCCCATTTCCTCCTGTGAAGCCACTTGATCTAGCATTGATTAAAAGGTTATAGAAAGGTGAACAAGGTGAAGGAGAAGAGGGTCAAGAAGAGGAAGAAGCCAGTCCCTCTGAGCGACCAACGCCTACAACCAGCCAAGTGCAAATCACCCAAATCTTAAGAGATGTCCGTAGTCTCCAGTCCGATATAAGTCAACTTCAAGATAATTTAGCTCGGATGGAGAACTACATGGAATCCTACATCCGGCAACAAGATCAAAATCAATGAGTCATATTCGAGCATCTTGGAATCGACGCCGCTTTTCGAGCCGAATGAGCCGCCACCGCCATCTCATCCACAATTAACGGTAGGAGGATAGACGTCTATGTCTTCCCTCATAGGTATGTGTCCGCCCCATTTTTAATACATATTTTTCTATTCTGCTATTGGGTTCGCTGCTTAGGCAGTGGGGACACTGCCTCGTTTAAGTTTGGGAAGAGTATGACATGCGATGCATGTAGTTTTTGTTTTTTGTCTTGAAGGGGACAAGAAGGATAAAAAAAAAATTATGTAAAGGGGACAAAAATCAAATTTATATATTAATGTTAAATTTTTTGTAAATTTTGAAATTCTTTTTGTTATATATGTTTAATGTTTAGCTATGCATGTGTAAGGATATTTAGCATAGGTAATATTAGTTTGTAGAATTAGAATAGAATTGTTAATGAATTGAGTTGTACAAGCTTGCTGAGTTTTTGAGTTCGTCTGAACCATGTCCCGATGATGAAAATCACCCCCTAATTTTTGTTTTAAGGTTGGGGGTAATGCCATTCACGTGTGTTTTGTGTGCTTAGCATGTCGATTAGGTAAAAATTATTTTGATCCTAAAATCGAACGATTGCATAAACTCGTTGTATAATTAATTGAACAATTGGACATCGATTATTCAGTAATAAGTTCACGATAGAAATGAGGAATCTAGAACTTGACTGGGGAAGGCTTGAGGCGAAATTATAGGTAAGGTAATTCCGGAGGCATGATATAGGCCCTCGTTTTTATCGCTTGAACCTTTTGAAACTAACCTGAAAAGTTATTCCGTCGTTTTCCTGTCGAAGCCATAAAATTTTGTCACTTCTGAACTTGTTTCTATACTTTAACCAAGTAAATCTTTCAGAACCATTGTTTCTAGGAATAAAAGTGAAAATTGAGTGAAAACAAGTAGCATTTGGTTATGCTAACTTGAAGGGGGCAATCGGAATTTCAGTATTTTTGGTTAAGTATAAGAGTATTCACTTGTCAATCCTGTAGTTGTATCTAAAACACCCCTAAAATTGTAAAAAAATTGAATAAGTTTGGGGGTGTTACTTAAAAAAAAAAAAAAAAAACTATGTGAATATAGTGTTTAAATTCGATTGTTTTGACAAGTGAATACAAGTTTACTAAATCCTGTTCAGGGTAATATCTTCAAAGATAAAAGAGTCATGAGAGAGATTTAGCGACAAGTGTTTGTACCTCGGGTATCGTTAAAATTATAACGAGTTTCTATTTTTACGATACGCTTGGCCGTTATCCAAAGCCTGACCAAGACCTATTGATCTCGGTGAATGTCCGAACCTACATTAGTGGATAGTTGAGCCCAGTCAAGCATATGGCTTTCCTAAATGTTTTAACAAGTTTAAAGTCATAACCTTATTCATCGAATAATCCAATCCAGCGTTTGATTTGTTATATATCCGAGTTCTCACACACACACATTTTAATAGGATCTAAAATGATTTGAACTGATATTGAGTGCTGAAATTCTAGAGCACCACGTGGTGTGTGTTATTCTTTAACCGTATCTGATTACGGGTTATTGAGGGAAGAAGAGCATGGTTTCTTTGACTAAACTTGTATCTCATAGGTGTGTACTTCTTAATTGTTAATGATTATGTATCTGTAGTTTAGGATGTAATTAATTAGCGTAGTTAGTATTATTTAGCATTAGGGTGTTTTGCTCGAGGACTAGTAAAATTCCAAGTTTGGGGGTATTTGATAGGTATAAAATACCTATCTAATTCTAAACCGAATTTGCTAGTTTTCGAGTACTTTATTTAAGTTTGAATATTGTGTTAGCTGTTTTTATTAGTCAGGAGCAGGGAAGTAAACAATCGGCAAACCGAGCGAAATGGTGCAAAAAGGGTAGCCAAAAAGATGAAAATAGGAGGTTTCAAATAACAGAGCAATTCCGCCTAGGCAAAGTTTCCACCGCCTAGGCAAAAATTCAACAGAAAGATGCAAAAACTGAAGATTTGAAATCCGCCTAGGCGAAGTTTCCACCGCCTAGGCGAAAATCCGTCAGAAGGTTGCAAGGGCTGAAGTATTGAATCTGCCTAGGCGAAGTTTCCACCGCCTAGGCGGAAATCCATCAGAATGCTAGATTAACTGAACTACTGGATTGAGCTGCACTGCTGTAAATTCGCCTAGGCGAAGTAGCTACCGCCTAGGCGGAATTCCGTCAGAAAGATAAGGAGCCAAGAAGTTAGTCCTCCGCCAAAGTGAAGATTCTACCGCTTAGGTAGAATTCTAACCGACTTAAGCACCGCCTAAGCGAAGTTTCTACCGCTTAGGCGGAAATTGCAGAACAGGTCAAAATATCTGTTTAGATATTTTTGAACCCCTAAGCCTATAAATACCCCTTGGCCACGTCTGAAATTTGTGGTTGAAGAACCCTAACCCTAGTAAAGAGCTCTTAAGCTATATTTTGAAGATCAAGAAGGAGGTTCATCATTCGGATAAAGAAGGATAACTTGCGGATCGATCATTAGCGACAGTGAACCGTTTCACTTCCAGATTTGATTGTTTCTCTCTTGTTTTATTCTTTGTAATCACTTTTTCATATATAAGAATGTTGAATCCATCTTATTTTGCATGGTATATGGCTAAGATCTTGTAGTAGTAGTTAAATGTTACTTAGGAGTAGTCGAAATCATGTAACCGTTTAGTTGAGTAAATTTATGTTACTATAACGTGTTGTCTGTCGAAATCCAATTGTGTTTATCATTATTCTTGATATTATGATTGTATTGATAAACCGAGAATACGGGGTTTGACACTCGGGAGAGGTAAACCCAGATTCAGACTAGGGTAAATACAACGTGATGTTCTAACGACCCGGGAGGGCATTAGAACGTATGCAACCCATGACGTTGGCTCATAAATCACGCGACTTAGGGTCGTTAAGGCGTTGAAGGGGACTTCTTCATTGACACGAAGTCATGTAATCCCTCGTTTTACACTCGAAAGAGGTAGCGGAGGAGTTATTGATACAGAGGTTGTCGAATTAGATGAAAACCATTATAGCTAACTAAATGAAATCGATTATGCATTATATAAAAGAGATTTATACCTGAGTAATTAGTGTAATTAAAACTAACTTTATAGTTGTCATTTATCTTAGTATAGTAATTAGAAAACAAACAAAATTTGATTAGTCGAAATAATATGAAACTATTGAAATCGAAATACTCAACTGAATTACCTGCTAGCCCCAGTGGAACGATATCCGATCCTAAAAAGATCCATTATATTAAAACCAAACCTCGTATACTTGCGAGTAGTCCAACTACCACGAGGAGAAAACATGTGTGAATCTGAGCGCGTAGCAGCGAGACATGAGGCGTGTTGATAGTGACAACAATATTTTAGTTTGTAATTGGGCTCAAGGCAAGGCCGTAGAATTGAAAAATATTTGAAATTAGAGAGCCGAAAATGTCAATTAGGGGCTCTAACACGTTTGGGATGCAGTACACATCTACGCATCCAATACAATGCAAGTACAAGTAATTATGTCGTTGCAATGTTCGAGATAGAACATAATCACGACCTTGCCAGCCCAAGAGTTATTCAATTTTTATGTTCTTACCGCTACATCAACGAAGATGACGAAGCACAAATGCAATCCATGCACAACGTCGGGTTTAGAAGCAGAAATATCATGGATTTGATTGTATAATAGGTCGGCTCGTATAACAGCATGGGTTTCACTAAGAAAGACCTAGATAACAACTTCAGTCAAGCACAACGCCGATCTGTAATACATGGTAATGTTGAATCGGTGTCAGCTTATCTTTGTACAAAACAGGATAGTGATTCATCATTCTACTACTGTTACGCCATTAACCACGAAAGTAGTTGAGTTGACTATTTTAGAGTGATTCGATTAGTCAATCAGATTATGGATACTTTGAGGATGTTATTGTTTTCGACACTACATGTCGAACAAATGCACACGCGAAATCCTTTGTTATATTGGCAGGAGTGAATCACCATTACTAGACAATAATTTTTGTGTGTGCATTATTAGCAGACGAGATGGTTGAAACATACATATGAGTTCTGGAGATACTGTTGATAGCTATGAATAAAAAACACCCTAGAGCGGTAGTGATTGATGGTGACTATGTGATGAAGAAGGTAGTACAAGTTGTCTTATCAAACTCACGTCACCGACTGTGCAGCTAGTATTTATAGTGTAATGCTATATAAAACGTTCGACCAACCGACTTCCTCTAGGATGTCAAGCGATGCATGGCACTGAACAGAAGCCACAAGCAATTTTAGCAGGAGTGGCTAGCGTTGATTGAGAAATATGATCGACTGTCAATCAAATGGGCACATGACACTTACGGTTTGAAGCATCAATGGGCTGAAACATATCTACGGGGTAATTTCTTCACCGGCATGAAGAGCACACAACGTTACAAGAGTATGAATTCTTTTTTCAATCTTTTTCTCAAGCGACGATTGCGATTGTACGAGTTTGTTTACAGTTACGATCATACACTAGTCATGATTCATAATAATGAGGCAATGATGGATTATGAAACAAGGAATACAACACCTATTCTCATCATTTGTTTACTATCGCTTGAGAAGCATGCCTCTAAAGTCTACACGCGTACTATATTCAACATGGTCCGCAAGCAGATTCATAACGAGAGAAAGTATTTCATATTACAAAGAATAGAACGCGATGACTCAACAAGCTACTTTCTAAGCAAGTATTCGAGACTAGAGAAGAGGTGTCATGTCATATCGTATCGGGCGGAGAAATACTTTATATGTACGTGCTTGAAAGTTGAGTCATTTGAGATACCGTGCTCCCACATAATTGCCATACTGAAGGTCGAACATCTAAAGAAAATCCCCGAAACGGCTTACTTACAGCGATGGACAATGGGGGAAAAATCGAATTGCCTTCTAGAGACGAACACTATTCCGAAGTTTTGTAGAAAACAAGACATGGTTTTCTAGGTGGCTAATGCTCGAAATTGTGTTACTATGCATCACAGAGTTTCAAAGCAACTGAGGTTGCTCATTCAAGGATTTTGTTCTTAACTAAATAAGCTAAATCGGCATGGGATAAACAACAACACCCATCCATTTGTGCAGAAGGTTCAGGCACCCACTTCAGTGTACAAGATCCAGATATTGTGGTGACAAAAGGTGCTCCACGCATTTGAAAGAGTTGTACAAGAAAATAAAAAACACACCATTGCGGATATTATCGATAAATTTCTTAACTTCTCTATTCACGTGTGCGTACATTTATTTATTATTTGGACATCAAGTCATTGCTTGATATTGTACGACTATAGGATGGAAGGTCACACGAGGCCAAAATGTCCAAAGCTTCACCCGAGAAATCAAGGAGCGAAAGGGTTGAATATAGATCTTAACATCACTCCTTAAAGAATGGATGATGATTCAGTTGCATGGTGCCAATGATGGTGTAGAGAATCCCCCGGACCTGTATGAGGTGGGTGCGACGACAGATCATGTTGATAATGATTTTGATTTTCCTCATGAGTTTATTAGTGTCGACAATCCTGCATTCGATTACTTTCAATAGATTTTAATTAAAAATAAGACATTTTGCACTCGACACTCTCATATTGTTTAAAAATTCTAAGTTAAATTTCTTGTCATGCTTGGTGCCACTGGACCTTAAGCTACTCTAAGTTATACAAGTTGGCATTGCAGTGTACCTATAATGCTCACTACCGGTGGCACGAGAGCACCCGTAGGTCTCTGCCCGTAGAACGCTTTGCAATAGAGCTTTGAACTAAAATACCTAAACTCATATCCGATACATAGTAGGAGGCAAAGAAAAATAAAGACACTAATTGTAATAATTTACAAGTCACATATTTTGTTTTCCCAAAATAAGATAATTATCAATCCATGTTTTAAATTGTTTGTTCCTCCAAAAAATAAGATCAACCGACATCTAAATTCATAATAACCAAAAATGCGCTAATTTTATCAAACCCATTTTGAAACACCCGATGACATAAACAAATCACTATACAATTCCAGCAGCTCCGCAAGCGTGTTCCAGCAGGAAGGGAGGCTATTGAACAACTGGCATTAGATAAACAAAAGAAACGACAATGTTCCAGCACGCCCGCTATGTGTTCGGTAATCACGAAGAACAATCCTGTGATTTCAAAAATAAAATTAGAAGATTCACCAAGGAATTAACAGAAGAAATGAGTAGCACCTCCTAGAACCAAACCAACAAGTGATCTTAGAAACTTTACAATCAACGTAAAGAATAGTAAGTTAAAACAATGTTATCATCCCCATAAGCAATATGACAAGATCAAGCATCACAAACATAAATATATAACATCCATTTATCCGTACATATATAATTATATATCAAATTAAGAAAATTAGTGATTGGAAAAAAAATCAATTAAATAAAAACAGAAAAAGATCAAAAGTTGGGAATTACAGTTCAACCATATCCTATGAATTGGTGACAAAAACCAACATACTTTCAAGCTGATAACTTTTTGTTTTATAGGCTAGGGCATAAACTCGACTACTGTTAGCCCCTAATTAGATTCAGCAAAACAGTATACGAAATATAAGGAATTAACAATTGAAAAATCATTTATTGAGCTTAATTTGTAAGAAAAACAACATGAGAAAAGACACAACTATATAGTTGAATCGCCAACTTACGGGGAATTTATGCATCCACGACACACATACTCCACCTTCAAAAGAAGCACTAACGTTTCTACGAAATCACAATGTGCAATAGCTACATGTATGTTGGAGAAGACGAACATAAATAAATCCCAAAAAAAAATATCATTAAATAACACTTAATGAGAAAATGAGAAAACATAACATAACATTAAACAGTTATAGAAGTGTGATTTAATGATATTGTAGCTATTGCACATTGATAGGAATGTACCTCATCCGCACTTGCAGATCAGGCCATCTCCTATCATCAACTCTCTCCATGTCCTCGTCTTCAATTTTCATCTTCCGCAATGTCACTTTATTAATGCAACTCTTAGGGGACCAACACTTCTCGCCCTCTAGAGACAAATCAAAATACTTGAATATTTTTGTCAATAATCTTGGGAATGGCATAATGAATGCCTTCCTTTCGTCGCTAACAACTTTGGCCATTTGTTTCAAGATCACGTAAAGGACTAAGGACCTAGTACGACATATAAAACCATACAACACCATACAGTTGGTGTATTTCACAATATCGTGGTGTCCCCCCGAGGCATTAAATTATCCTTTACGTATTGGCGAAGGAGGCGTGCGTGTAGTCTAAGCTTGGTAGAAATTAGATAGCCACCTTCAAATGAACTTGTTGTTAATGCCCAATACATGTCTTCAGTGTCGTGGTGTAGTGCACCGTGCAAATCTAATTCAGTTTCGAAATAGTACTTCCTGGGTTCGTTAGGGATCTCCAAGATTTCATGCAAAACGGCACAATTCAATCGAATTGTCTTCCCTAGAACAAACGACGTTATATAAATATGTTTTGGATTTACATGTTCAATAACTTTTATATTGCTATAAAATACACAAACATGCATTTTGTAAACGACAGATGGGAATTTACTTAAAGTCCTAATGCCTTTGCCTTCCAAATACTCAAACAATAGACTTTTAAAGGGACCCTTTTCAAATTTTAGGTCCCTTTCATTTTTCAAGGTTCGTGAAGCAAAGACACGAAGATACCGTTATCTAGCAGCTTCATTTTTTAAGAACTTACCATGCACGTTGGTCGCGACCATCTTGTTCAACTCTATCCCACACAAGTTGTCTCCTAAGGCAAATGATTGAACCTCAACCTCCATACCACACGGATTCGTCGCACCATCGACCACATCGGGTTCATTTTGGCTGAACTTTCCATCTCTTTGGCCTGTGACTCTCTTCTTCGGCTTTCTTTGAAGGGAGTTGTCTCCTAGGGCAGACAATTGAACCTCACCCTCTTTAACACACGTAGTCGTTGCATCATTGACCAGGTCGACTTCTTTTTGGGACAATATACCATCCCCTTTTACCGCAACCCTCTTCTTCTGCCTTCCTCGATGAAAGTTGTCTCCTAGGGAAGATGATTGAACATCACAATCTTTACCGCACTTACCATTCCCACCATCCACTGGGCTAACTGCCCCACCAGCTTTCGTTCCAACAAGCGTCATCACCTACAAAGTATTCCCATTCGCAGATCCATCGATTGAAGACTCTACCTCGTGTTTATTCACTGATCTAGCACATGTAGTACGAGCCATCGACTTAGGTTTGGAAATCTTGGTTTTAAAAAGAGATGAATAATGAATCAAACCATAGGTTGAGGTTGAGAGGAAGAATTGAAGGGTCATCTTGCTATGGGTTTAGAGCTAAGCAACTTCTCTAAGAAGCTTGAACATCTAAAAAGTTAGTGGTAAATTAATTACATTAACTACTCATCGCCTTTAATATATATCACATTAACATCTTCGTATTTTATCTACATAAAATAACCTTGTAATTTTTGTTAGTTCAATTTAAACCCTAATGTTTTTAATAAGGCTTGATTTACGCAATAATCCAAATTTATAATGTAATTGATCTTGTTAATTGACACATTACATCATTGAATTGCAAAATTATCATAGGACACGTTGGCGGAATATTACATCGCTACGTTTACTGCAAGTGTACGGGTCAAGTCTTAATATAATGGGAAAAGTAAGGGTTGTTGTATCCACAGGGATTGGATTAAATTGTCATTAAGTACCGCGATTGTCATAAGCAAACTTTATCTAGGCGATAGAATTTAGGGTTTTTATAATAATAAACTAAACTAAAATACTAACTAATTAAATTACAATACTAATATGACATTAATGGGAATATATTATCTAGGGATTGACTTCATTCACTTAAACATGTTCGTTTTAGTCTAGTTTACATTAACGGTATTCAAACTATCCGACAATTTAGGTACCGAAAACTCACTCACTACCTCTCTTGAGTGTAAAGTAAATGAATATGCGACTTCGCGTCAACGCCGATATCTCTATCTAGCGTCTAAACGACACTGATCACATGAGTCTTGCCCCAACCTCACGGATTGCATATTTTCTAATACTCTCCCGAGTCATTAGATCATCATGTTGTGTTTAAACCCTAGTCCGAATTCGAATTATCTCGACCAAGTGTCAAACTCCAATTTCTCAAACCAACTAATATATCAAAACAAGCATATAATGGAATTAATAAAATGATAAACACAATCGGATATAGAAAAACAACCGTTAACAAAACATCAATTTATTCAAACCACGTTTTCATGAACTACATCAAACCCTAGACAATATATGTTTAGCTATACATGGCCATAACCAAATATTCAACTACAAGCAAGCTAAACAACATCAAATACCAACAAGGTTTTAAGAATAAAAAAGAGAAACAAGGGAGAATAGCCGTTATCTGAAGAGTAGGTAATTCCACGTCAGTGATTTCCGCTCCGATCTCATTTTCTCCTCTCCAAATTGATGATCTCTCCTTGTTGATATGGTCTTGGAGCTCTCAAAAAGTCCCCAAAAACCTTCATAAGGTATGCGAGAAAGAGGGAAATTAAAAGGGAAATATCCCAAAATATCTTTATCAGGTGGTGTCGGACCGCTGCAGCGGTGGAAAGCATCATTGCAGCGATGAGAAGTCAGTAGACCACTAAACTTTGACCATTACAGTAGTGAAGGCCACCGATGCAGTGATGAGAGCCACCGTTGCACGATGGTTGGGCAGAAAGGTTTTTGCATTTTGATCGCTGGAGCGGTTGGGATTACCACTGCAGCGGTGAGTTTGCAGTTTCTGAACTTAGCCTTTTTCAACTTTTCTCCACCGATATCCTACTAATTTTCTTGATTTTCAATCATTTTCACCCCTTTTCGTAAAAAAAAAAAAAAAAAAAAAAAAAAAAAAAAAATTAAAAGATATTAAAACATAACAAGAACACTCGAAAACTACCAAAATTGATTTGGAAATATATAGATACATTCTACCTATCACATGTCCCATAATCTAAAACTTTAAGTTATAAATTATTTTTCAGTAACATTGTAATTATTACGATTGCGTAGGTTTAGATTTAAGAATATTCAACTTCTATAACAATGGGTTCAAGTAAATACATTAAGCACTTATATCCTTTACCAAAAGTGATATTAATATCTTATAATTTTATTTTTCTTAAATTAACCCCAATTATTTTACGAATTACCCATTATTGTCTCTAATAATTCATGATTTAAGAAAATCTCTCAATCCATATTGTAACGGATCGTGTTAATTGATAAGTTATGTAATTCAATTAAAGGATTATCAAATGACACATCCAATAATATGAAATATTAACTTATAAATTAGCTCTCCATCATTCAGTTACACCATAATTAGTACAAATAAACAATTCTTGTTCAACTAATGAAAAAATCAAGATAAAATTAGGGTTTGAAGTTGAGGGTTCAAGGTTATGCGTTTAGGGTTTAGGGTTCAAGGTACAGGGTTCAGGGTTCAGGGTTTAGGGTTTCCAATTGAAGAAGTTCATATAATAGGAAATAATTATTCAATTTATGGTAAACTGCTTAATTGATCGTCCAATTGAATTGTTCAATCTATAAATTTACGTATTCAATTTTGATATAGTGAAATTATCCCAATTTATAACGATGGCATAGTTTTATTTTTTTAAAATTAGTCCCCAATACTGTTATAATAGAAAATATTTATTCCATTTATGTTCTTATTATTTAATCATACCATTTAACATTTGAATATGAAATTAATTGTTCAATATTGATATAAAGACATAACGAAATTAATAACAATTGAATAACTTATTTTTTTTTTTACAAATTAGCGTCTAATATTTTAGCAATCGAGAATATTACATTAATTTTTGTTCTAATAGTTCAATCGTCCACCCCTACCCCGGGTCCCCAACGCTTGAGATCGAGCGCGATGTCGACTTGACATTACCCGACCAACCAACAAATATATATATATATATATATATATATATATATATATATATATACGTGTACTACCATAGATTTTTTTTCCAAAAACATATTTACCAGTTTCAAAATCCAAAAATACACATGTTCCAAATATCCATAACTACATACCAAAAACTTAACTTTTCACGATTCACACCTGCCCAGCCAACCCTCGAAAAATGACACCACCTTCTTACTCTACCTAATGCCAATAGTAAACCCGTTCCTAGCTGCGGCACCTAAAACCAAATATTTTATTAGTGTACTATATTCATATTATAAAAATAATTTATGGATCAAGCATAATTATCAAATAGCACTTTTCAAAATATAATAGATATATAACCGCACACTGAGGCAAAAATAGAATTTCACAGCTATCATTGCAGTTAAATAATATATTTAAATTAACCAATCAAATTGTTTTGATATATAATAAAATACTACACACATATTTTCCTATTAGTCATAAAATCGTTTTATCTTAAGATCGGGAGTTACGACGGTACCGTAACCTGTACACCTGTGCCATCTAAGGTGGCTATCAGTGTTAGGGTCATTTAATATCTCCAATGGTAGGAGCCAACACGTGGTAAAAACCACCATATCATGATGACAATCATTATCAACAACAACAACAACAGATATCAACCACCTATAGGACTTCTTTTTTTGTCATGTCAGAACATATCGTCCTATAGGACATGCCCTCTTGTTAGGACCAACAACATCCCGCAAGACATGCCCTCCTGTCGGGATCACACTATGGCATAGTCGGATAATAAAAATCACTTTCCACATTTAAAAATTTACTTGATCTGCTTAACGTTATAATGTAATCCATTTTAATAAAAAAGAAATCACATTTTAATATGAAAAATATAATTTAACAATTTACATAGAAGACAGTACACTTACCTCGATTTTTGCGCTACTAAAAATATTATCGTCGTAACGCAGATGTGGTCAGTGTCGCCTATAAACATAACAACCAAAATGCCTAAATTAAGATTTATTTTTTAAAATAAATCTAATATGCAATGTGTGACCCTAAAATGAATTATTTCCCATTCCCAAATTTTCTAATTATACGAAATTATTTTATGCCTAATTTTTTAAATTAATATTAATTGCACATAAATTATTATAACAGGAACTAAAAAAAATTCCCGTTATAATGTAATCTGCAGAAAAATATTAATCGACTATTAAAAATTTTATTAGTCAACGAAATACTAAAAATTATCGTTTTAGTAAAATTTATAATTTTTATCTTAAATTGTATTCTTCGCAAATTATATATATCCATACCCACTATATTTCTCGAACCCACGTATATTTTTGACATATAATTATACATATAAACATGTCCGTATAATTAGTCTCATAAATTAAACGTGATATATATATATATATATATATATATATATATATTATCATATATATGGATTTGTGTTCACATTGTTAAAAAAAAAAAAAAAAAAAAGGATGAGGAAAACTCTCGGCAGAATTTTTGAAACAGGTATTTCTCATTTGTTTTCCTCTTTCATGTGTGTGTGTGTGTGTGTGTGTACGTGTACACATTAGTTCACCGCCTTGACTTCTTCTTCCTTTTTTTTTTCTTTTACTTTTGTTTGGACATAACACGTGTAGTGTTCCTACCCACAAATTATTTTGATTTTATCTCTTCCTTTTTCTTTTTCTTTTTTTTTTTCTTTTTTTTTTTTTTTTTTTTTTTTTTTTTGTGTGTGATCTTATCATAAAAATAATATTATAATTATATTAAGGATTTATAAATATTACATATATGACCATAGGATAATATTATATATATTTATTAAATCCCTAAAACTCTTAAAAGTAATTTTTAAAGTGCAAATTAACCCCCAAATGTTTTTAAAAGTTAAAGTTAATATCAACATATTAACCCCTAAAAATTTAAGGTAAAATTTAAATAGCATAATGAACCTTATTATTTTTCTAAATGTTCTAAAATGCAACTAGGAATATGCATGCGAAGGAACTAGGCTTTACAATCCTTCCCCCTAAAAGAAATTTTGTCCCGAAATTTTAGTTACCTTAGGCGAATAAATGTTGATATTTATTTCCCATCTCCTTTTATTTCTCCCACGTCGCTTCCTCCACAGAGTGACTGTGTCATAGCACTTTCACCAACGGAATTATTTTCATTCCCAACACTTGATCTTTACGGTTCAAAATGTGGACTGGCTCCTCGACGTATGTCAAGTCTTCTTTCAATTCGAATGGTTGAGAAATCAACACATGCGAAGGGTCTAGAACATATTTTCTGAGCATTAATACATGGAAAATATCGTGTAATCTAGACAATTCTGGCGATAGGGCTAGTCGATAGGCCGTTGTGCCAACCCATTCTAGAATCATGTATGGACAGATATACCTCGTACTTAGCTTTCTCTTTTTCCCAAATCTCATTATGCCCTTCCACGGGGATATATGCAAAAACACATAATCACCCACTTCAAATTTCAACTCTCTTCTACGCTTGTCAGCATAGCTCTTTTGCCGACTATGAGCAGTCTTCAGTCTTTCCTGAATCATTTTCACATTTCTGCCGTCATATGAGCTATGTCAGGCATTAACAATTTTTGTTCTCCAACGTTAGTCCAACAGACTAGAGTTCTGTATCTCCTGCCATACGGTACCATCTCGATTGCCGAATAGTAGTTATTGTTATAGGAAAACTCCATTAATGTCAAATGATCACCCCAATTACCCAAAAATTATTGAACGCAACCCCTCAACATATCTTCCAATGTCTGAATTGTACACTCCGATTGGCCATCTGTCTGAGGACGAAAGGCTATACTGAATTTTAACTTGGTGCCCATAGCAACTTAAGGACTTAACAAGAATTTCGAGGTAAATCTTGGATCTCTATCCAACACTATGGAAACTGGCGCACCATGTAATCTAGCAATCTTATCAATATACAATTTTGCATACTTGTCCATGGAGTACGTCGGTTTTACGGCAAAAAAATGGGCAGACTTGGTAAGTCTATCAACAAACACCCAAATGGAATTATGCCCTTTTTGGGTACAAGATAATCCTGAAACAAAATCCATCATGATATGTTCCCACTTCCACTCTAGGATAGGCAAAGGCTGTAATAATCCACCCGGATGCTGGTGTTCGATCTTAACTTACTTATAAACGAGACACCTGGCAACAAATTCTGCAATTTCTCGTTTCATTCCATTCTACCAGTAGTGTTCTTGCAAATCTCAATACATTTTGGTGCTGCCTGGATGCATTGCATATGCTAAGTTGTTCGTTTCCTCTAAGATATAATTCTTCAGATTGGCATTATTAGGTATACACAATTTATTCTTAAACATCAAGGCTTCATCATTATCTCTGACATGATAGTCGGCTCTTTGCCCTTCTTCATTTCATCTCCAATTTTCCATAATTAGGCATCTAACTTCTGCGCTTCTATAATACGGTCGATTAACATCGGTCTCAGGGTCAAAGTCGCAAACAAAGCTACCTTCTGACCAACTGCGAATTGGACTCGTAGAGATCTCAGCTCGGCATATAAGTTAGTGTGAATAACTCGAATGTGTACGACTGAACTCGCCGATTTTTTACTCAACACATCTACTACAACATTGGCCTTTCTAGGGTGATAATTTATAGTACAATCTTAATCCTTAATCAACTCTATCCAATGCCTTTGTCTTAGATTTAGTTCCTTCTGATTAAACAAATATTTCAAACTCTGGTGGTTAGTGTATATCTCACAAGTCTTTCTATACAAATAATGTCTCCAGAGTTTTAAGGCCAACACAATCGCCGCCAGTTCTAAATCATGCGTCGAGTAGTTACACTCATGATTCTTTAATTGCCAAGAGGCATATGCAATTATGTATCCATGTTTCATTAGTACACAACCTAGCCCTTGGTGTGAAGCGTCACTATAAATCACGAAGCCATCGTCTTCTGTCAGGAGAGAAAGTATTGGGGCGAATATCAGTCTATTTTTCAGCTCCTGGAAATTCTGTTCACATTTGTTAATCCACTCGAATTTAGATTTCTTGTGGGTTACTCGGGTCAACGGGGCAGCTATAACAAAAAAATCCCTGAACAAACCAACAATAATACCTTGCCAATCCTAGGAAGCTTCAAACCTCGGTCATACTCTTCGGCCTTTCCTATTAAACAACAGCTTCGACTTTCTTTGGATTGACTTGAATACTATCCTTCGAGATAACATGCCCCAAGAATACAACTCTATCAAGCCAAAACTCTCATTTACTGAATTTTGCGTACAATTACTTCTCTCTCAAAGTCTGCAACACAATCTTGAGATGCTCTGCATGTTCTTCTTTATTTTGGGAATAGATCAATATATCATCAATGAACATGATAATAAACTAATCTAAGTAAGGCTGGAAGATTCGATTCATCAGATTCATAAAAGCAGCAGAGGCATTCGTCACACTAGGAATTCATAATGTCCATACCTCATACGGAATGTCATTTTTGACATGTCATTGTCACTAACTTTCAGCTGATGATATCCTGATTGAAGATCTATTTTGGAAAATACCATAGCCTTCTCCAACTAATCGAATAGATCATCAATTCTAGGCAACGGGTATTTATTACGAATCGTCACCTTATTCAGTTGCCTGTAAGCAATACACATCCTCAGCGTACCATCTTCTTCTTTACGAATAACACTAGGGATCCCCACGGAGAAACACTAGATCTGATATACCGCGGTCTAACAGATCTTGCAATTGCATTATCAGACACTTTAGCTAAGTAGGTGCCATATGATATGGTGGAATTGATATAGGAGAAGTTCCCGAAAGTAATTCGATAGTGAACTGGGATATTTGTCACCTGTACCTTATTTTGACTAGTGTCAATCACATGCGCGAGGTATCCTTGGCATCCTTTCTTTAATAATTTTCTAACCTCTAGAACTAAAATCAAACTGACAGGGGTAATGATTATGTCTCCCAAAAATACGAACTCCGACTAGCCTGTGATTCAGAAAGTAACTTCCTTTTTAAAATAATCCACTGTGGCATGATAGCTGGATAGCAAATCTATACCCAATATACATCAAAGTCGTGAATACTCAGGGGTAATAAATTCACTGACAATTCTTTATCACCAATACAAAGCAAACTGTCTTTATATGCACTATCTACAAAGATTGGCGCGTCAGTAGTGGACCATAAGATAGGGTGTTGATAGTTGGGTTCGGCATGCGAGTGATAGCTAGTTTATGGAACTAAATAATACATTTGCATCATTTACTATTGTTTGCATTATTGGCCCTATTATTTAATAAATTTTATTTCAAATCTTAACTATGAAGCATGAAAATGAAAGTACTGGAAATTTTAGACCCTAGAGGAAGAGGAATAGGACACAGGAAGGCTTGGATGTCATTGAGCGAATTTTATAGGCTACTACGCAACTAACAGAGCAGTAGACAAATATGATGGAATGTTAGAAGGCCCAAATCGAAACAGCTACTTGTCAGGCTGTACTCTTGAAAAGATTCCAAGAATTGGACCCCCTGGCTTTTACAGGAACTACGGGTCCTACTAATGCTGAAAATTGGTTGAGGAGCATAAGGCATGTATTTGAGGTGATGGGCATTACTGATGATAGTCGATTTTTTCTCGCCACCTTCCAGTTGTAAGAAGAGGCCAAACATTGGTGGGAGAAAATGAAGAGGTTAATTTTAGTTCCAGGTGAAGAGATTTCTTAGGATCAATTCGTAGCGGTATTTAATGAAAAATATTTTCCTGAATCCTATCAATTCAAAATGAAGGAGGAGTTCATATTACTGAAATAAGAGAAGATGATCATTCTGCAATTTGAAATCAAATTCGATGCCCTGTCCCAATTCACTCCTGATTTGGTAAAAACTGAAGAAGTAAGATGTAGAAGATTTCAGAAAGGACTCGATCTACAAATACGTTCCAGGTTGACTGGTAAGCGGATCAAAAGTTAATTGGAATTGGTAAACACGGAAAAATTAATAGAAAAAGCTGTACGGGAAGTTGCCAAGAACCGTGAACAATACAAAAAGAGTAGGTTTGAGTCACCTAACAGATATCCAGGTGACATTTCTCGGGGAGCTGTATCTCGACCGCTATTTTCTCAGGCCCCAACAACTTACCAGTCAGTTAAAAGCCTAAGCCTACATTAATCATTCTCTGGGTGATAGTAGAATGTATCTGGACAAAGTGTCAGCCAATAAGAACAGGGTAGGAGCTAGATGTTTGGTTGAGCCGAGATACCCGTATGCTACCAATGTTGATCACCGGATCATTTTATTAGAGACTGTCCTATGGCGGGTTCAGTATGTTTTCGTTGTTATGAGTTAGGCCACATATCTCCAAATTGTTCGAAATCTATTGCTATACCTATACTTTTTGCGAGCAGTGTGTGTAGTGTTGGCCCTAACAGTGTTTAGGGGCGTGGTATAAAATCGGTTGGTAGATCTCTAACTTGAGTTCATATATTTGCTACTACCTAGTAGGATACCTAGGCTACCTCAGATATGGTTACAGGTATCATATCCTTATATGATAGAGATGCACATATACTTATCGATCCCAGTTCTACTCATTCATTTGTTTCGGCTACCTTTATGATGCATGTGGGCAAATTTTCCACTTCTCTATCACGTAGTATTATTATCTCTACCCCTTTGGGTGAGATCGAGGTATACTGTCTCCTGGTTAGACTTAAAGAGCCAAAAAGACGGGGGAAGCTTTGTAGAGATGGAGAGACCCAGCAGCTGCCGGTCGGTCGTTGTTAGTAGATAGTGCGCATAAAGACAGTTCACTTAGTATTGGTGATAGAGAATTGTCGGTGGATCTATTACCCCTAAGTATTCATGACTTTGATGTAATACGGGGTATGGATTTACTATCTGGCTATCATGCCACAGTGGATTATTTTAAAAAGGAAGTTACTTTTCGAATCTCAGGAGAATTGGAGTTCGTATTTTTGGGGAACAAAATCATTACCCCTATCAGTTTGATTTCAGTTATAGAGGCTAGAAAATTATTAAAGAAAGGATGTCAGGGATACCTCGTCCATGTGATTGACACCAGTCAGAATGAGGTACAGGTGGCAAATATCCCATTGGTCAGATATTTTCTCGATGTATTTCCAAAAGAGTTGTCAAGGTTGCCAGTAGATAGGAAAATTGAGTTTACTATCGAATTACTCCCGCGAACGTCTCCTATATCAATTCCACCATATCGTATGGCACCTACCGAGCTAAAGAAGCTAAAAATTCAGTTGCAAGATCTATTAGACTGCGGGTTTATCAAACCCAGTGTTTATCCTAGAAGTCTCAGTAAATGTGAGTTTTGGCTAGATAGATTTGTATTCTTGGGGCATGTTATCTAAGAGGATAGTATTCAAGTCGATCCAAAGAAAGCCTAAGCTGTTGTTCAATGGGAAAAGTCGAAGAGTGTGACCGAGGTTCGAAGTTTCTGAGGATTGGCAGGGTATAATCGCTGGTTTGTTTGGGGATTTTCCGTTATAGCTGCCCCGTTAACCCGATTGACCCACAAGGAATCTAAATTTGAGTGGACTGATAAACATAAATAGAGTTTCCAGGAGCTGAAAAATATACTGATATCCACGCTAATACTTTCTCTCCCGACAGAAGGCAGTGGCTTCATGATTTATAGTGACACTTCACACCACAGGCTAGGTTGTGTACTAATAAAACATGGCCACATAATTGCATATGTCTCTCGAAAATTAAGGAATCATGAGCATAACTACCAAATGCATGATTTAGAACTGGCTACGATTGTGTTCACCTTGAAACTCTGGAGATATTATTTGTATGGCGAGACTTGTGAGATATATACTAACCACCACATGATTGCATATTTGAAATATTTGTTTACTCAGAAGGAACTAAATCTAAGACAAAGGCGTTGGATAGAGTTGATTTAGGATTATGATTGTACTATCCATTATCACCCTAGAAAGGCCAATGCTGTAGCAGATGCGTTAAGTTGAAAATTGGCGAGTTCGGTCACACACCTTCGTGTTGTTCACACTAACTTATATGCCAAGCTGAGATCTCTGCGAGTCCAATTGGCGATTAGTCAGACGATAGTTTTTCTTTCGACTTTGACCTTGAGACCGATGTTAATCGACCGTATTATAAAAGCACATAAGTTAGATGCCCAATTGGGGAAGATCAGAGATGAAGTGAAGAAGGGTCAAAGAGCAGACTATCATGTCAGGGATAATGATGAAGCCTTGATGTTTGAGAATATATTTACGAGAACACTATTGGTGGAATGGAATGAAATGAGAAATTCTAAAATTTATTGTCAGGTGTCTCGTTTGTCAACAAGTTAAGGTCGAGCACCAGCGTTCGGGTGGATTATTGCAGCCTTTACCTATCCTCCAGTAGAAGTGGGAACATATCATGATAGATTTTGATTTGGGATTGTCCCATACCCAAAAAGGGCATAATTCTATTTGGGTGATTGTTGATAAACTTAACAAGTCTGCCCATTTTCTGGTCATGAAAACGACGTACTCCATGGACAAGTATACGAAACTATATATTGACGAGATTATTAGATTGCATGGTGTGCCAGTTTTCATAGTGTCGGATAGAGATCCGAGATTTACCTCGAAATTCTGGCCAAGTCTTCAAGCTACTATGGGAACCAAGTTAAAATTCAGTACAGCCTTTCGTCCTTAGATAGACGGCCAATCGGAGCGTACAATTCAGACATTAGAAGATATGTTAAGGGGTTGTATTTTAGAATTTTCGGGTAGTTGGGGTGATCATTTAACATTGATGGAGTTTGCCTATAACAATAGCTACCATTCGGCAATCGAGATGGCACCATATGAAGCCTTGTGTGGCAGGAGATGCAGAACTCTAGTCTATTGGACTGAAGTTAGAGAACAAAAATTGCTAATGCCTGACATAGCTCAGATGACGAAGGAAAAAGGTGAAAGCGATTCAGGAAAGACTAAAGACTGCTCAGAGTCGGAAAAAGAGCTATTCTGATAAGCGTAGAAGAGAGTTGGAATTTGAAGTGGGTGATTATGTGTTTTTGCGTATATCCCCATGGAAGGGCATAATGAGATTTGGGAATAAGGGAAAGTTAAGTCCGAGATATATCGGGTTATACGAGATTCTAGAACGGGTTGATACGGCGGCCTATCAACTTGCCATATTGCCAGAATTGTCTACATTACATGATGTTTTCCATATATCAATGTTCAGAAAATATGTGTCAAATCCTTTACATGTGTTGACTTATCAACCAATCGAATTAAAAGAAGACTTGACCTACGTTGAGGAGCCAGTCCAGATTCTAAACCATAAAGATCAAATATTGCGAACGAAAATGATTTCATTGGTGAAACTGCTATGGCGTCGTCACTCTATGGAGGAAGCGACATGGGAGAGAGAAGATGAGATGATGAAATCGCATTTATTCACCTAAGGTAAAAAAAAAAAAATATCAGGACAAAATTTTTTTTAGGGGGGAAAGATTGTAAAGCCTAGTTCCTTGTGCATGCATATTCCTAGTTGCATTTTAGAATATTTAGAAAAATAATGAGGATCATTATGCTATTTGAATTTCACCTTAAAATATTTAAGGGTTAATATGTTAAAATCAGCTTTAACTTTTAAACAAAATTTGGGGGTTAATTTTTACTTTAAAAATTACTTTTAAGAGATTTAGGGATTTATAAATCTTTAATATAATTATAATATTGTTTTTATGAAAAGATCACACACACACACACACACACACACACAAAAAAAAAAAACACAGATAAAATGAAAACAATTTGTGGGTAGGAACACTACATGTGTTATTTAAAAAAAAAAAAAAAACAAGAAGAAAAAGTCTAGGTGGTAAACTAATGTGCACACACACACATATATATATATATATATGAAAGAAGAAGAAAAATGAGAAATACCTGTTAAAAAAATGAACACAAATGCATATATAATGATAGAATATATATATATATATATATATATATATATATATATATATATATATCACAACATATTTACATTTTGAGCCGTCGGATCGAATATTGTGCGGTTGAGATTACACCTAGAGACATTTTATATTTGAGACATTTTAGACCGTTGGATCGAATATCCAACGGTTGAGATTGAATAATACAAGAGACATTTTCAGCCCTTAGATCGGACTAGATCAAGGGCTGAGATTAACTTTCTACATTAATTATTCAATTAAACTTTTAATTGGTAAGGTTGGGGCTAGGGTTTGTTCATTTTCCTTCAACTCCATCGCCACAACCGCCATCATTTCCTTCATTGCTAGCGCCAAACCATCGCCATTTCCATAAATCGGCTTCTTTCACCTTTGAGTTCATACGTGGCGGTCATTCCTACTCCTTTATCCCATCTTGATTCTCTCTCTCTTTCGCCATCCTCGCCGTCCCATCACTTTCCTGTCGGCACCCTCTCTCTCTACCGTCTCTCTCTCTCACTCTCTCTCTCTCTCTCTCTCTCTCTCTCTTACTCACCCTTTATCCATCGCTATCACAATCTCCAAATCTCCCAGCCGACGTCCCCAGTTTAGCCTCTGAAGCCATCGCCGCCTAGTCGCCCCTTCGCAGTTGCCGTTGCCACCTACTCGCCCCTTCGCTGTTGCCGTTTCCATCGCCATGGCGTCTCCATCTTATCCATTACTGCTGCGCTATCGCCATCTCTTTGATATGTCGCAGTAGCATCAGCTAAAGTCGTCGCTGTCATCGTCACCTCGATCAATAGCTGCCTTCAGGTACATTTTTACCTCCGATTTTCTCAGATTATCTCAGATCCATATCAACAATTTACCTACGATTTTCCTCTTTCAAATCTGTTGAATTGTTCGAGAGTATTCACAGCAGAGGAATCGATTTAGATCTAGATTAATCAAGTAATTGATCACTGTCTTCTGGTATATTTTTCTCAGAATAAGATCTGATATTACTTCTGTTTACTTCTGATTACCTTTGATTTTCTCAGTTCACGATCTCAGATTGATCTTAGATTGATATCAGAAGAATTAAGTAATCCCTCTGCCATCGCGATCCCTTTCCATCGCCATCGGAGATCAATCGCCATCACCATTCTCTTCGGTCCTCTTCGTACCAGCCTTTGCTCCTCTTAGCGATGCTCAGCCTTCAATTTGTTCCTAGCCTTAGCGGCCGTTCTTGGAGGTGACGATGGATTCAATTCACATTTTCTTCGATTATGATTTTATGCCTTAGAATGTATGAAACCTCAAATTAGAGTCTCTCGTAGAAGCCTCAGATTTTCTTATCGAAGAATCTAGGGTTGTTTTTTCTTCTGTTGTTTTTCTTAGTAATTTTTGAAGGTTTTACTCAATAGATATCTTAGTAATCGTTATGTTGGTTTCTGTAACCAGATTCGTGAAGAATGACAGATGAATTTGAAGAGGATGTTGAGCAGTTGTTTTCTAAGAAGTTCCAATTCTATTCCAGATTTCTTAGGTAACTATTTTGTTTTAATTCTTATGAATAACTATTTTGCTTTTTATTCGTGCTAATTTTAATTAATTGCAACAATGTTATCTTATTTTTGGACCCCAAGAAATGATTGAAAGGTGAAAACATCGGTGATGATATGGTTGGTGGTAGACTTATATTACTAAATTTGTAATGTATATACATAGTTATTATTTGTTATATTGTTAAAGTTCATATTGTAAATTATGGTCTTATTTTTGTATGATATGGTTGTGTTCGTTGTTGTCGTGCCTGATTAATATTGGTTGTGTTTGTCAGTCCTGTGTTGTTATAAAACAAGGGTTGAAAATTTCAAATGTTATATAAATAAATGGAGTTATGTCCATTGTTTTTCTTTTTTACATTAATTATTGATTGTATTCATTTGAAAATATCTTTCGAATATTAGAGCGTGTCGTATAAACAAAGAAAATTATGTCAATATTTTTAATTTTTTAATAGTGCCTATTCAATAGGGAGCATGGTTGATTCATTGTCCAAACTAAGCAACATCAATGGTATACAAGTGTATTAAATGCTAACACTAGTGTTAACATTGATAGTAATATTAAAAATTTGAATCTTGGAAGTCCATCTATGTGGAATTTGACTGGAAATAGAAGTGAGATGAGTTTGAATAAAGATCCATTTGGTTTGTTGTTCGATTTTGGATCAAAACGTGGTGTGTCAATTAACTACAACCTGTTTGGGAGATGGATAATTGGGGAATTTTCAAAATGCTTCAAAACCAAGTTGATCATCTATTAAAAATGTGAACATCAAAAGTAGAAAGTGTTCTAATTGGTCCTAAAAATATTTTTTTTTTCTTTGTATAATTTTTAAACTCAACATGGCATTAGTTCTAAGGGTTGTTTGGCTTGTAAAAACATTTCCAAAGTACCTGGAGTTAAATATATTATATTAATAGGACAATTTAATCAATTTTAAATGTAAAAATAAATAAATAAAGGCATGAGTCATACATACCTAGTGTGTGTGTGTGTGTGTGTGTATATATATATATATATATATATATCACGTTTGATTTATGAGACTAACTATATGGACTTGTATATATGTATAATTATATATCAAAAATATACATGGGTTCGAGAAATATAGTAGGTATGGTTATATGTAATTTGGGAAGAATACAATTTACGATAAAAATTGTAAATTTTACTAAAACGATAATTTTTAGTATTTCGTTGACACGATTAATATTTTTCTACAGATTACATTATTAACAGGAAAAAAAAAAATTAGTCGTTGTTATAATAATTTATGTGCAATTAATAATAACTTAAGAAATTAGGTATAAAATAATTTCGTATAATTAGAAAATTTTGGGAATGGGAAATAGTGCATTTTAGGGTCATGCATTACATATTAGATTTTATTTTATTTTTAAAAAAAATCTTAGTTTAGGGCTTTAGTTGTTAGGTTCACAGGAAACGTCGACCACGTCTGCGTTATGACGATAGTGTTTTTAGTAGCACAGAAATCGAGGTGAGTGTATTGTCTTCTATGTAAATTGTTAAATTATATTTTTTGTATTAAATTGTAAAAAACAAAAAGGTTTATTAAAATGGATTACGTTATAATGTTATGCGGATCAAGTAAAATTTTAAATGTGAAAAGTGATTTTTATTATCGGACTATGCCATAGTGTGATCCCGACAAGAGGGTATGTCATGCGGGATGTTGTTAGTCCTAACAAGAGGGCATGTCCTGCAAGATGTTGTTGGTCCTAACAGGAGGGCATGTCCTGTAGGACCATATGTTGTGACCTGACAAAAGAACAAGTCCTGCAGGTGGTTGATATCTGTTGTTGTTGTTGATGATGATGATTGTCATCATGATATGGTAGTTTTTAGCACTTGTTGGCTCCTACCATTGGAGATGTTAAATGGCCCTAACACTGATAGTCACCTTAAATGCCACTGTTGTACAGGTTACGGTATCATCGTAACTCCCAATAGTAAGGTAAAACAATCCTATGGCTAGTAGGAAAATATGTGTGCGGTATTTTATTATATATAAAAATAATTGGATTGGTTGATTTCAATGCATTATTTAATTGCGATGATAACTGTGGAGTTCTATTTTTGCCTCAGTTTTCGGCTATATATCTATTATATTTTGAAAACTGGTATTTGGTACTTATGCTTGATCCATAAATTATTTTTATAATATGAAGACAGTGCAGTGATAAAATATTTAGTTTTAGGTAACGCAGCTAGAAACGGGTCTACTATTGGAACTAAGTAGAGTCAAAAGGTGGTGTCGTTTTTGGAGGGTTGGCTGGGCAGGAGTGAACCGTGAAAGGTTCAATTTTTGGTAGTGTTGTTATGGATATTTGGAACACGTGTATTTTTGGATTTTGAAACTGGTAAATATGTTTTTGGAAAAAAAAAAAAAAATCTATGGTAGCGCGCGCGCGTACACACACACACACACATATATATATATATATATATATATATGTTGGTTGGTCAAGTAATGTCAATTTAGCCCCTCGTGTTTATATTGATTCAATTTGTATTCTACTTAATTGTTTAATTATACGATCATTCAATTACACCATAATTAGTACAAATATAATCTTTTATGTTGAAATTAGGACTCAAGGGTTTACGGTTCAACGATTTAGGGTTTGGGGTTCTGAGTTTAGGGTTAAAAAACATATTTCCCAATTGAAGAAGTTCATATAATAGGAAATAATTATTCAATTTATGTTAAACTGCTTAATTGATCGTCCAATGAATTGTTCAATCTATAAATTACGTATTGAATTTTTATATAGTGAGTTATCCCAATATATAACGATGGCATAGCTTTATTTTTTTAAAATTTTGCCCCTAGTACTCTTATAATAGAAAATATTTATTCCATTTACATTCTAATTATTTTATCATACAATTCAATAATTGGATATAAAATTAATTGGTCAATATTAATATAAAGACATAATAAATTTAATAACAATTGAGTAACTTATATGTTTTTACAAATTAGCTCCTAATATTTCAGCAATTGAGAATATTACATTAATTTTTGTTCTAATAGTTTAATCGTCTAACTAAACATTTCAATTTACAAATTACATATTAAATTTTGGTATTGAAATGTATTAAATTTAATAACAGTTGCATAACTTATATTTTGACAAATTAGCCCCTAATATTTTTGTAATCAATAATATTATATCAATTTTTGTTCTAACAGTTCAATCATCCAATTAAACGCTTCAATTTACAAATTAACTATTAAATTTCAGTATCGAAATGTAATAAT
The DNA here is from genome assembly GCA_016647705.1 of Eucommia ulmoides. Classification (NCBI taxonomy): domain Eukaryota; kingdom Viridiplantae; phylum Streptophyta; class Magnoliopsida; order Garryales; family Eucommiaceae; genus Eucommia; species Eucommia ulmoides. The sequence goes on from CM028340.1 coordinate 36,833,528, forward strand.
TTTAATAAAATTTCAATAGATTAACTTTTCACAATTTAGCCCTTCGTGTTTATATTGATTTAATTTGTATACTACTTACTTATTTAATTATACGATCATTCAATTACACCATAATTAGTATAAATGTAATCTTTTATGTTGAAATTAGGACTCAAGGTTTAAGAGTCAAGGGTTTACGGTTCAACGTTTTAGGGTTTGGGGTTCATGGTTTAGGGTTTAAACAGGTTTTCTAATTGAAGAAGTTCATATAATAGGAAATGATTATTCAATTTATGTTTAACCGCTTAATTAATCATCCAATTGAATTGTTCAATCTATAAATTACATATTGTATTTTGATATAGTGAAATTATTATCCCAATTTATAACGATGACATAGCTTTATTTTTTTTAAATTAGCCCCCATTACTGTTATAATAGAAAATATTTATTCAATTTATGTTCTGGTTATTTAATCATACAATTCAACAATTGGATAGTTCAATCGTCCAACTAAATGTTTCAATTTATAAATTACATATTAAATTTTGGTATCGAAAAATTTAATAACAATTGCATAACTTATAGTTTTACAAAATTAGCCCCTAATAATTCTGCAATCGAGAATATTACATAAATGTTTGTTCTAATAATTTAATCGTCCAACTAAATGCTTCAATTTATAAATTACATATTAAATTTTGGTATCAAAATGTAATAAATTTAATAACAATTGCATAACTTATATTTTAAAAAAATTAGCCCCTAATATTTCTGCAATCGAGAATATTACATAAATGTTTGTTCTAATAGTTTAATCCTCCAACTAAATACTTTAATTTACAAATTAGATATAATTTTGGTATCTAAATCTAATAAATTTTAAAATATTTTAATAGATTAACTTTTAACAATTTAACCCCTCATTTTTATATTGATTCAATTTTTATTCTACTTACTGATTTAATTGTACGATCCTTCAATTACACCATAATTAGTACAAATGTAATCTTTTATGTTGAAATTAGGACTCAGGATTTAGGACTCGAGGGTTTACAATTCGACGTTTTACGATTTGGGGATATGGGTTTAGGGTTTAAACATATTTCCCTATTGAAGAAGTTCATATATATAATACGACATAATAATATTCAACTACTTATTTTAATCATAAAATTGAACATTTAAATTTAAAATTAATTATTGAATTTGAATACGAAAATATAATTAATTTAATAAAATTAAATTAATCAAATTTACATAACTTATTTTTTTTTACAAATTAGCCCCTAATATTTTTGTAATGGAGAATATTTATTCAATCTATGATCCACTACTTATTTAATCGTCCAATTTAACACTTCAATTTACCAATTATACGTTAAATTTGATATCAACAACACACAAAATTCAATAAGAATTCAATGAAATAATTATTTTGAAATTAGCCCCTAATATTTTTATAACCATTTAACTTATTCAATTAGTTCCACTTATTTTAATCATACATTTCAATAATTCAATTTACAACTCAAATTTCCATATCAGGAACATAATAGACAAATTTAATAATAATTTAATAACTTAATTTTCCACAAATTAGCCTCTAATATTTCTAAATATGTGATAATTAACATGCAAGTTCACAATTCAAGAATTTGTTCCATAAAAGTTACAAGTTTGTCTTGAAACTTGTAACATTTATAGAAGGAACTCGTAACTATGAGAGAGAGAAATGGTGAACTATGTGGTTTTGCAAACTTACAAGTCCGTTCCATGAAAATTACAAGTTTGTCTAGAAATTTGTAACTTTTATGGAAGCAACTCATAACTATGAGAGAAAAATAGTGAGTTAGGTGCTTTTGCAAAGTTATAAGCTTGTTCCATAAAATTACAAGTTTGTCTAGAAACTTGTAACTTTTATAGAAACAACTCGTAATCAGGAAAGAGAAATAGTGAGTTAGGTGGTTTTGCAAAGTTATAAATCCGTTCCATGAAAGTTACAAGTTTGTAAAGGAATTTGTAATTTTTATGGAAGCAACTCTTAACTAGGAGAGAGAAATGTTGAGTTAGGTGGTTTTGCAAAATTATAAGTCCGTTCCATAAAAGTTATACGTTTTTCTAGTAACTTGTAACTTTTGTTGAAGAAACTCGTAATTAGGAGAGAGAAATGTTGAGTTAGATGATTTTACAAAGTTACAAGTTCATTCCATAAAAGTTACAAGTTTGTCTAGGAATTTATAACTTTTATGAAAGAAACTCGTAACAAGGAGAGAAAAATTGTGAGTTAGGTGGTTTTACAAAATTACAAGTCTATTTCATGAAAGCTACAAGTTTGTATACGAACTTATAACTTTTATGGAAACAACTCGTAAGTAGGAGAGAGAAATGGTGAGTTAGGTGGTTTTACAAAGTTACAAGTTCGTTTCATGAAAGTTACAAGTTCGTATAGGAACTTGTAACTTTTATGGAAGCAACTCGTAACTATGAGAGAGAAATGATGAGTTAGGTGCTTTTGCAAAGTTACAAGCATGTTCCATAAAGTTACAAATTTGTCTAGAAACTTATAACTTTTATGGAAGCAACTCGTAATTAGGAAAGAGAAATGGTGAGTTAGGTGATTTTGCAAAATTACAAGTCCGTTCCATGAAAGTTACAAGTTTATAAAGGAACTTGTAACTTTTATGAAATCAACTCATAACTATAAGAGAAAAATGGTGAGTTATGTGGTTTAACAAAATTATAAGTCCGTTCCATAAAAGTTACAGATTTTTCTAAGAACTTGTAACTTTTATGGAAAAAACTCATAATTAGGAGAGAAAAATGATGAGCTAGGTTATTTTACAAAGTTACAAGTCCATTTCATAAAGATTACAAGTTTATTTAGGAACTTGTAACTTTTATGGAAGCAATTCGTAACTATGAGAAAGAAATTGTGAGTTAGGTAGTTTTGTAAAGTTACAAGTTCGTTCCATTAAAATTATAAATTTGTCTAGAAACTTGTAATTTTCATGAAGAAATGCGTAACCAAAAGAGAGAAATGGTAAGTTAGGTGATTTTGTAAAGTTACAAGTCCGTTCTATGAAAGTAACAAGTTTGTATAGGAATTTGTAACTTTTATGGATGCAACTCGTAACTAGGAGAGAGAAATGGTGATTTTGCAAAGTTTCAAGTCTGTTCCATAAAAGTTACAAGTTTGTTTAGAAACTTGTAACTTTTATGGAAGCAACTCGTAACTATGAGAGAGAAATTGTGAGTTAGGTGATTTTGCAAAGTTATAAGCCTATTCCATAAAATTACAAGTTTGTCTAGAAACTTATAACTTTTATGAAAGCAACTCGTAATTAGAAGAGAGAAATGGTGAGTTAGGTGGTTTTACAAAGGTAAAAATCCATTTCATGAAAGTTACAAGTTTGTATAGGAACTTGTAACTTTTACAGAAGCAACTCGTAACAATGAGAGATTAATGGTGAGTTAGGTGATTTTGCAAAATTACAAGTCTGTTTAATGAAAGTTTCAAGTTTGTCTATGAACTTATAACTTTGTTGGAAGCAACTCGTAATCAGGAGAGAGAAATGGTGAGTTAGGTGATTTTGCAAAGTTACAAATCCGGTCTATAAAAGTTACAGGTTTTTCTAATAACTTGTAACTTTTATGGAAGAAACTCATAAGTAGGAGAGAAAAATGGTGAGTTGAGTGGTTTTACAAAGTTATAATCTTGTTCCATAAAGATTACAACTTTGTCTAGAAACTTGTAACATTTATGGAAGAAACTCGTAATTAGGAGAGATAAATGGTGAGTTATGTGGTTTTGCAGAGTTAAAAGTCTGTTCCATAAAAGTTACAGATTTTTCTAGTAACTTGTAAATTTTATGGATGAAACTTGTTACTAGGAGAGATAAATAGTGAGCTAGGTGGTTTAGCAGAGTTACAAATCCGTTCCATAAAAGTTACAGGTTTTTTTAGTAACTTGTAACTTTTATGGAAGAAACGTGTAATTAGGAGAGAAAAATGGTGGGCTAGGTGGTTTTGCAAAATTACAAGTATGTTTTATAAAAGTTACAAGTTTTGTTAAGAACTTGTAAATTTTTTTGGAAGGGACTTATAACTAGGAGAGAGAAATGGTGAGCTAGGTAGCTTTGTAAAGTTACAATTTTCTTCCATAAAAATTACAAGTTGTTTAGAAACTTGTAACTTTTATGGAATAAACTTGTAACTAGATGGTTTTGCAAGTTATAAGTTCGTTCCATTAACGTTACAAGTATTTAGATAAACTTGTAACTTTTGTGGCAAAACTCGTAACTTACCTACTACCAGTTGGTGACCGCGGAGGACAAAATCACCTTGTTTTTTGCAAAATAGGACAAGGAATTGACATCAACGGTTCAGATGGTGCCACCTAACTCATCCTACGGTTCAGATTAAAAGTAGGATTCGGGTGTATTGCATACAGCTAAACCGCTAGCTATATGGTAGCAAAGGCCTTTAAATATTTAGGCTAATTTTTTGAAGAAATAGAATCACATTAGGTTAAATGGTATGCTAGAAAATCGAGATTTTTAAAAATATATGTGTTTTTTTTTTTTTAAAAAAAAAAAAAGCCCAAATTTGACTCGGAAAAACAAAATGGTCTAACCAAAAGATTTAAAAGTTCGGGGGTCGGTTATACCCAGGGAAGGTGTTAGGCACACCAAAATACCCATCGAATTGGTCTAGGTGATTTAAATTTGGTTCTTTTTAAAAAATAATTAGAAAAAAAAAAAAAAAAAACCTTTTATTTTACTTTATTTAATTTTGATTATGCTTGAAATCGACAGGCTTATGCCCTTGAGGGTTTTTGACATGGTCAATTTTAAAATTCAGTTAAGTTGGTAGAAAAAGTATGACAAAACATTTTCTATGCAACATGGAAAATTTTCTTTTCTTTTATTTATTTAAAAAACTTAATTAAAAATGCATTGGATTTTTTTGGGGGGGAATTATTATTATTTTTTTTTGGAAACAAACATTTTTACTAGAAATATACATTAGTTTTTTTAATATGTTTCTTCTTCTTCTTCTTCTTCTTCTTCTTCTTCTTCTTCTTCTTTTTTTTTTTTTTTTTTTTTTTTTTTTTTTTTTTTTTTTATGGGATTTTTGAAAAAATGAGCTACAAAAGTGAAGATGGTTCTTGGTAAAATATAAGTTTTTTTAAGAAAAAACATAAATCCCTCCTTAAGTAAACATTTTATTTTTTGAATAAGAAAATTTCGTTTGGAAGTGTAGAAACCTCATTTTGTCCCGCCTAATTTTGGTATTTTAAGAAGTTTTTAGGTCTAAATTGAAATTTTGAAAAATTTTAAATTAGTGATAAAGGGACGGATTTCAGTTAGATTTCATTTTACTTTTCTAAAATTACAATGAAATCCGAAAATGTTTTGAGAAATATATATTTTGAGTACATATTTAGCAAGTATTTAGGATATGTAATGGCATCAAATGATGAAAAACTTTCCAAATTAACAAACCTTGTTGAATTCAATGCAAACTTTGTTAATTACAAGACACAATAATAATTTGTTTGTTGAATTCAACATAAGTTTCAAATCCAAGTAATCATTTTTTTTTTAATTAATTAACCATGTTGACTAACACCATTGCAATGTGGGCCAATTGAAAATGAAATTAAAATGTGAAGGACCCAATGTGTCTATTTCTAAATACGGGGATTCAATTAAGTACGGACTGAATTTATGAGGGACCAAAAATGTCATTATCCCTTTTAAATTCAACACAAAATTTTCCAATGAAATGACACAAGGCTATTTATGTGTTAAATTCAACACAAGTTTCGAATCCCAATAATTAAACTTTTTTAATTAAGTGACTGTGATGAATTCAACACAAACTTTCCTAATTAAATAATACAATAGTAATTGTATGTTGAATTTAACATAAATTTTGAATCCTAGTAATCAAATTTCCTAATTAAGTGACTATGTTAAGTTCCACACGTGTTATTTTTGTTTGCTAAAATGGTCGATTGAAATGTCATTTTAACACTATTATTTAGACGAATTTGTTTATGTAATTAGAGCAAACAAACAAGTAATCAAAATATAATGATTTATGATTATATAAAAAAAAAAAAATGGTATATGCCATTGATCTCCCCTGTCATTTTGTACTATACCAAATATCTTTTCTGTCATTTTGAAAATACCAGAGACATCTCCTGTCTTTTTACTCAAATACCATTTATCTCCCTTATTGATTAAAAAATAATAATTTTTTTTATTATAATATTAATTTTACCCTTAACTATTTAAAAAATAATTAAATAATAAAAAATTAAAATACATAAATAACCTTTTAATTTATATATATTCATCGCCACCTCCTACCACCGCACTTACCACCGCCACCACCCGCCGCCAACTCCCACCGTCGCCGGCCATTACCTCTTACTGCCACCACCCACCCAACACCACCTCCTATCACCCGCTGCCACCTCCTACTGCCACCACCACCTACCACCCTCCGCCACCTCCCACCAATGCCACCCACCACCTCCCACCGCCACTACCAACCCCCACTTTAAAAAATATATTTTTTTTAACCATTTCATTAAAAAAAAAAAAAAAAAAAAAAAACCATTTGATTAACATTTTTCTCTCTCTCTCCGATGGTGGTGGGGGTTGGTGGGGGCGGCGGTGGGTAGTGGTGGCGATGGAAGATGATGTTGGGTGGCGGTGGTGGGAGGTGGCGGTGGGTGGTGGGAAGTGGCAGTGGGAGTTGGGCGATGGCAGTGGCGGTGGAAGATGATGTTGGGTGGCGGTGGTGGGAGGTGGCGGAGGGTGGTGGGTGGTGGCGGTGGGGGTGGGAGTTGGGTGATGGTGAGAGATAAATATAATTCTTTAAAAATTTAAGAGTAAAAAATATAATATTAAAAATATAAGGATGCTAATGATTTTTTTTTTTTTTTTAAATAACCTAACAGTAATTTTGTTCAAAGGGAGATAAGTGTTATTTGAATAAAAAAAAAAAAATCTCTAATATTTGTAACATGACAAGAGAAGTATTTAGTATAATGCAAAATGATAAGAGAAGTCAATGATATATATTTTATAAAAAAATTAATAGAATTATATTTGATAATCACCATGTTTTCTTGGAAGATATATTTTTGGTACATATTTAATCAAAGATGTGAAATGTAAATTGAAAAAATAATACTATAAGTTGATAGTCGTCATTTCCTTGCGGGAGCTCAACCTGATGCGGTTAAGGAAGTAACGAGAGCTCAATTAAAGACGACATGGGCCTAATTGATAGAAATTTTAAAATACATGCTCGGAAATGAAGATAACTTCTCACAATTTAACTAGCAAAATAAAAATGTTTCGGCAAAAATGGACGACTTCTCCAAGAAAACTGATGAGATTAATACAAATAATTATAATAATCAATGCAACGGAAGAAATCATTGTACTAGCCGTTACGAATCACAAAACCCAATACCAAGAAAAATAACATTTGTCTGGTTGAAAAGTAAAAACATTTTTTTCATCACCACATGATAATCAACAAACAAAGAATAAAAACGAAGAAAACACAACAGAAATTTTACAAACCAGAAACTTGAAATTACATTAGGCGATTTTGGCATTTAAAAACATCTACACAATTCATTGAACAATTTCTATTGAGAAGTAAATTCACTGTTATAATTTGTTATAAAACGCCATAGCTACATACAATTTCCTAATGTATATATTAGTGTCAGACAACATCCCAACCGCCATCTCTACATGATAAAAAAGAAACTAAGGTAGCCATTGAAAGCCCCGAATTGGAGGCTTGGAATTAGAATTAGAAATAAACACGCGTTGATTTCCAATTCCAATTCCATGGCCCCAATTCTATCAAACCAAACACTACCCAAGAGAAAAGATGATATAATCTAAACAAACTCACAAACCTGGAAAAATCGCAATATATATATATATAGCAGGAGATAGAGACAGACCTTTGAAGACATGAGCAATGGATGCAACTTCTGACTTGGATTCAGACAGTTATATACAAAACTAGCTTCCTTTCATTTGTATTCCTTAGACCATGTTTGTAAGATAAACCTTTGACTGAATCACCGTCTTCCCAATTTTAAAACCTGGTACTGCCGTGAACCCTACTTTTGGCTTACTTTTTCCCTGTAATAAACCTCTCATTGTGACATCTTCCATGTAAATTGCCGAGAAATCCACCCCTCTCTCCACCTGGAATATCTCCACCGGTGGATCAAACAAGTAGGCGAGTTTATGCAACAACCAAACCGAGCTCCCCATTTTGACAAAGGATTCATAAAATTCACCCAATGATTTCCATGAATCCAATACGGCTTCTTTTTTATCCAAATTTCTAAAAATGGACGATTCCATTGTCGGGTGCACAAGTTGTTCATACTTTTTCTCGCAAAATCTCGAAAAATCACAATGCGGATTTCTACTCAAAACCTCCATTGGATTGCTCGAAACATGATCGATTATATGCTTCAAATAACTTTTCTTACCCAAATTCGAACCATTTCCATTACCATTACATACAATTTCATCGCAAATTAATCCGAAATCCTCAAGATCAAAACCTCTAAACATTACTAGAGATACATAAGACAAGAATGCATACCTATTGTGCCCTCTATTTAAATATTGAATATCAGAATGGACAGAATTTGCAGCTGAATCCAAATCCCACCCTGCTTTCTTCATCAAACTAACCAACAGCTTAGTGAAACAATGTAATCCCCTACAAGCATCACGCAGTAGCGAATCGAAAACCCAAATTGTCAACAAAATTTCTGTACCTGAATTTAGTTTGGAGTTCTTTGATAACCTTTTGGACAATTTCGAATTGGACTGTTGAATGCAATCCAATTTTTTCTTCAAAGTTAGAACTTCGTCGTCCTTATCGTCAATGTCCGACTGTAATTGATTAACCATGGTCTCTAACGCTCGGAGCTTGCTCTGATTTTCTTGTACCTGTGCTTCCAAACGAGATTCGATTGTGATATTGAAATTGGAAACAGGATTTCTCCGAAAATCTCTGTACAATTTTCTTATATCTGACAATCTCTGGAGATGCGAAACTAGAGCTCTATCAGCTAACACAATCGCCTTTTCATCGAATGGTACATGTGCGGTTTGTAACTGAAGATACGAAGCTTCAAAACACGAAACCGCGGCGAATATTGAAGAAATTAGGGTTTCGATGAACTCGGCGTTTAACGGCCGAGAAGAATTGGGAACAGAGTCAACTTGGGCCGGGTCGGGTTTGAGGACAACGACTTTCTGATCGGTGATGAACTCCTCGGCGGAGTCTAGAAGCGAGAAACCGTCCGCACCGTCTTCGGTGTCGGTGAAGGCCGCGGGAGTGGTTGCGGCGGTGGCGGAATCTTCATCTTCGGCGAAAAACTCGAAGGTTTTGGCCTTGAAAGCGATTGCAAATTTCTGGAACATCTCAGAGATTTGAGGTGGTTTGGGCGCTCCATCCATTTCTTGCATTCTCGCAGTCTCCTCCACCTTCCCCTGTCCTCAAGAAATCGCAAAATCTATGTACAGAAAGAGAATATATATGTGTGTGTGTGTTCTTCCTTCAAGGTGTATTTGCTTCACTTTCTTAGCTCCTCTCTGTGTGTTGGGTGTTGTGCAGGCGCAGGGGTAGTGGGGGTGCTTTGGATGACTTAGAAGGAAGGTATGAGATGAGAGGCCGACTGTATGAAAAGTTTTGGTTAGTGGGTCTTTTTTTAATTTTTCTCTTATCTGGATTTCATTTATTTTAATTTCATATTAAAAGTCAAAAAACAAATATATCCTCACATTGACATAAAATGTGAAATTAATCTCGTTCAGGGTGCATAACTATCATTCTTAACAAATATTTTTTTTTCAAGCTCGAATCTTTTTTAATTTTGCAGCTGTCCATCAACTATTTTAAAAACTGAACTATTAATTTCACTTTCTTTTGGTTCATTGTTTTTTGAATTTTTTTTTTTTTTTTTAATTTTCTATGAACGCTTAACAATTAATTTCGCTTTCTTTTATTTTTGGAAAAACTGTTGTTTTATCCCATGAAGGGTTAAAACCCTAGAAAGTTAAAATCGCCCAGCACTTTTTTTTTTCCCCTATTAGAAGGTAGAGTTGGAAAAAGTGTACATTTGGTCCCTTAACTATAGGTTAGGTTTTTAAATTGACCCCAATCTTTCTAATATAACACATTGGATCCTTAAAATTACAATTTTATTTTAATTTGATCAAATTGAAAATTCTGTTAAATTTTTTGGATGAAATCCGTTAATGAATGGACATTCTCGTTATTTCACCTATTTGTATGTTAATGTCAAAAATTAAAATAAAAGAAGATAATTTTTATTTTTTATTTTTTTCTTGTGGACTTGTTCTTTTCTTTTGGTGGTCCACCCTCTATGTTTCACATCTCTCTTATTTCACATATTTGTGCGTGCACTTCTCTGTCTCCCTCATCTCTCTATGACTCCCTTCTCTATGTCCTCTTCTTTTCAAATTACTTTTTTTTTAGTAATATATTTTTATATTATGAATCACATTAATTAAATACAAAATAAACTTAAAAATAATTATATGTAACAAAAATGTATAATAAAAATAGTTATACGTAACTAAAAAATACACTGAAAAAATAGTTATATGTAACTAAAAAAATTCTAGCGATCAGTGGTCGTACTTCACGATCGGAAGCTTGAGGTCTGGCAATGAGGTAGTGATAGAGGGTGGCCCTTGTGTCCAACGATACAAACCTTAATTGAAAGTATTTGACTAGAAATACAATAGAGCACAGACAATGAGATTAAAACACAATTTAAAATATAACGAATGGATTTATACTCAATTTAAAATTAAAATAAGATAATTTATAAATTAGACCGTTTAATTGGGATTAATGACCAATTATCCATAAAAAAAATATTATATTCACTAATACTTTTTGTCACATTTTTAAAATTATGTGATTTTTAGAGATGGATTTGCCCTTATTATTTGGGTATAACCTCTTGTCTACATTTTATACTTGAATTATGCAATTACCTATCAAGGGTATCATGTATACCCAACTTGAATTTTTCAAGCCATAGGAATTATTAAGAATAAAGCTTATCACTTATAGTTAGTGAGTCATAGGAATAGGTGGAAGACTTATAATATTTTAGTGATTTCGTAGTCCACAAATAATGAGGTTGTCCCTTTGAACTTAGATATAGGGATTCCAATCAGTTTGGTTGGGTTTCCATTAAGGTGACTTAAGTTGTAGTCTTTAAGCTCATTCCCCTTAATGATTGGTATACTCTCTCTAGTTAGAAGATTTAACTTTACGTAGTTAATAGTGATAACTCCAATTGAGATTAATTGTCTAATGGTATTATATTTGCATCATATGTGTCGAGACTTACTATTGTGCACACTACTATGTGTTCTACCAATTGCATATTGGCTATCACATTGTATATAAATAGCTATCACAAGTTTTGTCCTTATCGCAATATCTTCTAATAATTGGGGAAGTTATTCTGCCGATTCTGTTGCTTTGTCTAAAGCATTAAACTCATATTCAATTGTAAACATTGCAATACACATTTGTTTGGAGGAATAAAAAATAACAAATTCTACAGAAACTAACAAAATCATAGGCATTGGAATTCTACAGGAACCAAAAATAAACCACCGTGCTGGGAACCACAACACGCCTCTACGATGATTAACACCACCATGGAAAAGCTTTCACGATGCCGGGGCATCGTAGTGGTAAGCATTGTCCACTTTAGGATCCACCAGCACACTACTGCAATAGTTCACACTACCATAGAAAAATTGCCACAATGTCAGGGTATCGCGTTGGTATATGCTTCCCAATGGATAGTGTGATGCCAGACCATCACCAATAGTGCCCCCGATTGAAGGGCAACACCGTGGATGGCGGCGTGCAGCGGCGATGCCACCTTTACTATTGTTTGGCCTTTTTGGCTTGATCTATGTGATTGGTTTGTTGGTTGGTTGTAATTTTTTAGATTTCTCTTTTAATTCCAATTAGGATTGTAATAATTTTTTGAGGGTTTTTCATGGGCTTGTATGCTCTGTCTTATTTTATTTTTTTCGTTGTATTGATCCCTTTCTCGATACCCTATTTTTGTCTGTAATGTATCCTCTTATTTGTATTATATTTCTTTGCATTTATAATTTTAAGAAGAGAAAAAGAAATCCCAATGGTGATAGAATATCTGAGGCGCTTAACTAGAACATAGAGCGATGGAAGCCAAGAAATTAGAAGCCCAAGAAGGAGGTCTATTTGATGAGTCATCTCAAATTTAATTAATTAATTAATTAATTAATTATATTACTAAATTAAACCTAAATATTTAGCCCAGTAGCTTAGTGAAAATCGAACTACAAGTCTATGATCATTCTAGCCTACTTGTATGTGTGCATAGGACAATTTATTTTATGCCACTTTATTTTGGCCAAATTAACATGTGAGTATGGGGACTTTATTTATTTTATTATATGTATATGATTCATGTTAAATAAATTAAATAACTTAAAATATGTGATCTAAATAAATATCTCTCAAAGAAAATATTAAGTTGTACCCTAGAGCATATGAGATATGTGTCTTCATCGCCTTCTACCAGGGGAATTTGTTTAGGTAGGGTTTCTATAAGACTAAAGTTGGTACTTAGCTAATGGGCGGTATCGTATCCTAGAAATTAAGCTTACGATGAACTTATCTTTATTTATAATTGTTGAACCCAAAGTTTTAATGGACAATTAAGTATTGATGTTTTTTGTAGAACTAATAATTTTATCACGTGTTTCAGATTTAGAGTTCCATGCATTTGATTAAGAAGAAGATTTGATGAAGAAACATAAAATGTGCAAGATGAATACAATGAAGATATGAAGAATTTTAAAGATGTTGAAGAAAAATAAGTGAAAAAAACTCTTTATTTATATACTGTTAATGCAACCCAAATTAGGATCACATACGACACTTAAAATGAATTAATTTTATATGTGTCATGATAAGAAATGATAAGTTTAAGATCCTAAAATGAGATATTGTATGTGCTCCTTATATGAAATGATTTTGATAATTGAGCTAATTGAAAAATGTGTTTTAAAGTATAAAAAATTGTGTTTTCAGGTCAATTCGGTTAACCGAGAAAAAACAATCGGTCAATTGAATCAAACAATGAATTTTTGAGTTAAAACTTTATGCTACTGATTTAGTCGGTCAACCGAATAAAGAGGATCGGTCAAATGTTTGAAACAATAGCTGAAATGGGTAAGAAAGTGAGTACATTGATCCAATCGGACAACCGAATGAAGAGGGTTGGTCAACCTTTTGAGTCAATAGATGAAATAGTGGAAAATTGGAAGACACTGATCCAATCAGTCAATTGAATGGGTATGGTTGGTCATCTGAATGGTGTAATGCCAATGGCTAACGGGAAGCTTGGCACAGGTCGGTCAACTGACTGGTGTGGATCGGTCAACTAACTGATTCAGTTGGGATTTCGAATGATTTGATCTCTTGGTAAAACACTATCCATTTTTATGATTCCAAGATAGAGATTTAGGGAATTTGAATATAATTCAAATATTAACAACATATTATATGATTCCTATTGATATGGTCCATATATTTTGAGTTTCTCATAATTTAAATAATTTAATACTTCTGATTTCTATGGTTGTAAATTGGGAATAGTTTTTTGGACTTAAATGAGATATTTGAAAGTGATTTTGAATTGGAGCATACCTGAAATGAAAGGTAATGATATATAGGGTCTTAGAGTGTCATTTTGTGACATATCTCAGAAAAACTAGTTATTGGAGGGCTAGTTATTAGTCTATTAATAAAGATCTGCAGGAATTGAAAAGAATAAATCAAGTACGTCAGTTTTGAGCTATTATGAGAGTGATATTTTTGCTGATATTTCTACAAGAGATTATATTCAAGTTCTTGATCTAAAACACTAGCTGTTGGGTGTCACCGATTTGAGTTCTAATTGTGATATTATCATTGTCTTCGATGTTTCCCAGTGAGATCCATCCAAGCTTTATTATTTTCTTTCTAAAGTTATATTTATGTTGATAGCTTGGTTTAAGATCGTTAGAAAATCGTTTTGAACTTAAAAGCTTGAAAATCTTCTTAAACGATTTTCGCTTGATTATCTGATTACGTGCTAAATTTGTGCCACTCACTTGATTATTTTAATCAGATTTTATTTTTCTCACATTGTATCTATCACATAGTAATTATTCGGGATATTAATTGAGTATATTTGAGTTGAGGTGGTAGAAGCTCTTTGTGGGAAGAAACTTACATTTTTGTATTTGTGAGTTTGAGAGAATTAGACATGTTTGGAATAGTGTCTAGTCAAGGTAGTTAGGTTTTGATCTTTCTCCTGTGAAAAAGATTAGGGTATGATATTTGTCCTGCGAAAAGGTTAGGTTATTCTTTTCCCTTGAAAAGAATTAGGTTTTAATTCTTCCTATAATAGAATTGAGTGATTGTAAAGATTTTTCCTAAACCTGAGAAAAGGATAAGTGTAAAAGTGTGAGTAAGTGGTAGGTTTGATATTCAAGGATTAGGTTTTGATTCTTCCTGTAATAGAATTAGGTTAGTCTTGAGTCTAATAAAAAGATAGGGTTCTTCTTGACCCCATGAAAAGGATAATTGTAAAAGTTGATTCTGAACTTATTAAAGAATCGAAATTATAAGGGTTTGGTTCCTACCTGGTAAAGAAATCAAGGGGATAATGGATTGCGAGTCTCTGTGGAGCTGGAGGGACTGGATATAGGTAAGAGTAAGTTACCGAACTAGGATATATTGTTGTGTTCGGCATTGTTTTATTTTCTATTGTTTGGGTGTACACTTAGTTAATCACACTTTCGCTGCGTAATAAGATAATAATCAATTTAGGGAAATTGGTTATTTGTATTTAAGTGTTTAAATTTTGTAACTAACCAATTCACCTGCCTTCTTGGGTAGCTCTTTGGGTCAACAATAATAAACAAGGAGTAGACTAGTGTGCGTTCCCATAATTGTCAGGTGAGGTGCACATTGGAACTAGCTTCGAGTACGTTGGGTGTGTATAACTTAACTAGGGAGATATATCATTAACTATCGAGCAAGCTATTATCAAACATGAATTGAATCTTATCCAAAAAGTAAGAATAAAGAGTTTCTTATTCCCAAGAGCAGTAGTTCCTTAACTGTTGGGCGGGTGTTGTCGACGAGAAGGAATTATTTAATTCCCTACTAGGAGCATTGGAATGTAACCGTTTTTCCGGAGGGAAGTAAGATCCAAAAAAAATTAGTTGAAGTAGATTTATATTCATAAAATACACATGATATAAAATTTATGTACTCTACTTTTCTACTTCACTTATACGTTGTATTTACTCTTTATGGAGATTTAATTATGTTGAAACCATTACAAAATGCTCTTGAGAAAAATATTTTAATTAGATCTAATTTTCCTGATTAGTTGGGAATCCTTAAGTTAGTTTTGGCTTCTTGAAAATTGGACTATGTTTTGGATGGTCCAGTTTCTCTGGCATCTGATGCCAACACTAAGGAGGAACATATCACAATCCAAGAATAGATAGTCAATAATAAGTAGGCTTAATGTTATATGATAGTATTGATGAGTAATCAACTTCAAAATAATCTAAAAGACTAGGGAGCACATATGCGATTGTGCAACGCCTAGAATCTCTCTTTGGCGAGCACAATCGTACTTCTAGTTATAATATCTCTATGGAGCTTTTTAGATCCAAAAATTTGGCAGGGTTATTGGTTAGGTACCATGTACATAAGATAAGCAGTAAGGTTGAGGGACTAGAAAAGTTGGGGCCATCTCTTGATTACGACTTGGTTGTGGATCTTATTTTGTAGTGGCTTCCTGGTACGTTTGATTAGTTCCTAGTAAACTTCAACATGGACATAATATAAGTCACACTTTCGAGGCTTCTTATCATGTTGGGGACCGTCGAGGGGACCTTGAAAAAGTCCAAGGGTTTGCTGCTCGTAGTGGATAGGTCTTCGACCTCAAAAGGAATAAGACAAAGAACAACCCCAACTCATCTTTAAAAGTGTACCAAAAGTCAAAGAAGGAAAAGAGGCCTGCTAAAGAAAAATATTTTCATTGTGACCAACAAGGGTATACTGTCCTAAATACCAAACTTCCATAAATTGAGAATTTCAAATTTTGATTCTAAATAAATAGGTAGCACACAATTTAGCACGTAATCAAATTTTCACAATAAATCGTTTCAAAATATTTTCAAGGAAGGTTTCACTTTGCCTCCCTACGTCATTCCCAAAACCCTCACTCCCTACCTCTACCTGCCCTTGCCTTGTTGTCACCGTCACTCATTGTCTAGCCTCGCCTCATTGCCTTGTTGTTCTCTTCAATGTTCATTATTTTATGTTATGTGTAGATTTACTGATTGATTTTTGATTTATGTTTTGTTCATTGTTTTGTGTTATGTGTTCCGTATAGATTTAAATAGTGTATAGAATTAAAAAAAAAAGTCTCCTCATCTATTTGTGTTCCATTCATCAATTGTATAGTGTTTGTTTTGTAAGAAATTTGTTAGTGTTTTGCGAGTTTTATTTCATTGTGTTTTTTTAAATTAAAATTATAATATGATATTTTTTATACTCCAATGCAGGTAAATGTTGTGTTTTAGAACATCAAACATTCGATGATGTTTCAAGCTCTAGTGAAGAATATGATGATGGTTATTAGTTTTTGAGGTTCATATGTTATGTTTTGTTATTAGTCATTCTAGTAATTTTTGAACTTGCGATCCTAGGTAATCATATTTAACTTGTCATTTTTAGTTATGGTTGCAATTTCATATTTTAGTAAACATAGGAGGTTGGAATTTCATATCAGGCTAGGTAAAAGATGATAATGTTACGACTTGGGAGGTTAACTAGTTAAAAATTTTGGGTTAACTGGTTCAGATTTTTTTTTTTTTTTTTGTTGAACTATAATATAGAATTTTGGATTTGGATGAATATTTTATTTTAGTGTGGAACTGTTTATTTTTTAAATTATATAAAAAACAATTATAGTGTCGGACTTGAGCTTGAAAATTTTTATTAGGGCTGGGCTTGGGCATAATAATAAGGCTCGACCATAGGGTCAGGGTGGGCTTAGGCCTAGCATTTTCTTGTAATATCCAACTTAAAGTTGGCCATGCCTAGCCCATGACCATACCTAATACTAACTTAGTCTGGACTCTTGTGGGTTCAATTGAGGAAATCGTTCCAATTGGGTGCAAATGGATCTTCAAGAGAAAACTCGAGTTAGATGGTAAAGTAAACATGTTCAAGGCTAGACCAATGGCAAAAGGATATACTCAACATCAAGGAGTTGACTATCAGGAGACCTTTTCCACCTGTCACTATGTTAAAGTCCATCAAGATTTTATTGGCTATAGTTGCTTACCATGACTATGAAATTTGAAAAATGGAGGTAAGGATAAATTTCCTCAATGAAAGCATAGAGGGAGATATTTAAAAGAGTCAACCAAAGGGCTTTATAGTTGAAGGCGAAAACTAGAAGGTGTGCAAGTTGCAAAAGTCCATTTATAAGCTTAAGCAAGCTTCTAAAATCAGGAACATCCATTTTATGAGGCAGTCTACCAGTGGTAAAAGGATATACTCAACATAAAGGAGTCGACTATTAGGAGACCTTTTCTACCTGTCACTATGTTGAAGTCTATCAGGATTTTATTGGCTATAGCCGCTTACCATGACTATAAAATTTGAAAGATGGACGTGAAGATGAATTTCCTCAATGAAAGAAATAGAGAGAGATATTTAAAAGAGTCAACCAAAGGGCTTCAAAGTCGAAGGCAAAAGCCAGAAGGTGTGCAAGTTGCAAAAGTCCATTTATGAGCTTAAGCAAGCTTCTAAAACTAGGAACACCCATTTTATAAGGTATTCCAATCGTTTGGCTACCTCAAAAATATGAATATCCATGTTTGTACAACAAAATGGATGGAAAAACCATATGTTTCTTGCTATCATACATCGATGATATCCTAATGATTGGATATGACATAGAGATGTTATCAACTGCAAAAGTATGAATTTATAAAACTTTATCCATGAAATATTTGGGAAAAGCATGATATATATGGGGTATAAAGATATATAGAGATAGTTCTAAAAGGATGTTGAGTTTATCCCTATCTTGGTACATAGATTAAATGTTGGAGCGATTCAGCATGGTGAATTACAAAAGGGTTTATCTATCAGTCCAACATCGAATCCATCTCTCTAAGAAGATGAGTCAGACTCATTATTCTGAAGAAGAGATTATGATGAGTAGGATTTCATATGCCTCAGCAATTTAAAGTCTCATGTACGAAATGCTATGTTCTAGGTCCAATATCAGTTACATTGTTGGATTGACCAACAGATAGCAAGCTGATCTAGGTTTGGAACACTAGAAGGCTATGAAATCTATTCTCAAGTACTTAAGAAGGACTATAGATACATTTATGGAAAATGGAGGAAGGGAACTAAGGGTTGACGGTTATACTAATTTGGATTTCTTGTATGATGTAGATAACTGAAAGTAAACTTTGGGACATGTATTTATCCTAAATTGTAGGGCCATTGGTTGGAGGAGTTATAAGCACCCTAGAATTGTACATTCCACTATTGAGGCTAAGTACTTTGCAGCTTCCGACACAACTAAGGAAGGTTTGTGGATAAAAAAGTTCATGACCAAACTTTAGTTAGTTCCAATTATTGAGTCATTGATACATTTATATTGCGACAACAATAGTGATATGGCTCAGGCATGGGAACCATGATCTGATCGGGAATCCAAACACATAGAGTGGTGATTCCACTTGATTCCTGAAATCATTGGGAGGAATGAATGAAATAAGTGAGAAAGTGACCAACCAGCATCAATCGATCAATAGATTCGAGGAGGATGGGTCAAGTGATTCAACAGTGAGGTTTCAGAGAAAATTGGAGAGATCCTGCATCGATCGGTCAACCGACCATGGGGGGATCAGTCAATCCACTGGTCTAGGGCTGGAAAGTGGAAACTCTCTGAAATGATTGGTCAACCGATTGTGGGTCAATCGGTTAACCGACTGTGTTATGGTTTGTCTTGGAAAATATCCTGAATCAATTGGTTAATTGACTGTGGGAGGATCGGTTAACCAATTGCCTTTTGGTTTTGGCCTGGGTTAAATGCTGAATCATTCGATCAATCGATTGACAGGGTTTCGGTCAACCGACTGTTTTGGTTGAGATCTCGAGGAACTTGGACTTTTGGTTAAAAACTAGCATTTTTTATGGTTCCAAGGGAGATATTTGAGGGATCTAATATTGCGGAATATATGGTCCATATGTTTTGAATTGTTACTGATTTGGTTTATATATTAAATGATTTTTTCAGTTTGGTTTATTAAATACTTCTTATCTATGTGATTAGTAATTGAGAAATAATTTGGGAACTTGATTGAGAGTTTTAAAAGATATGTTTACGTGAAATATACCAGGATTGAATGGATACGATATATGGGGTCTATAGGTGCCTTTTAGAAAGCATATCATTTAAAAACTAACCGTTGAAGGGCTTGTTTCAAATCTGTTTAAATAGACCTGCGAATTTAGAACTTACAATATCAAGAACTAACAAGTTCATAAGCTTTCTAAGAGTTATTATTTTGCTGAGATTATTTTGAGAGATTACTTGTGTGAAAAGTTCTTGAGCTAAAGCGCTATTGAATCGGCGTCACCGATCTGTGCTGTTTTGCAATCCTATTTTCATACTTCATGTTTTCCTGATGAGATCTTTCCAAGTTGTTGTTCTTAAATTTGATTTCTTATTATTTTTGATTAATTGGATCTAAGATCGTTGAAAAATCATTATTAAACTTAAGAGCATAAAATTCTTTTTAAAATAATTTTGTGATATTATCTAATTATGTACTTAATTTTATGCTACCCACACTTGTTATTAATCAGATATTAATTTGCCTCACTTTAATTATATCATTTAGTAAATTTTGGGACGTTAATTGAGTATAACTGTTTTGAGGTGATAGAAGCTCCTAGTGGGAAAAAACTCATAATTTTTTTTATTTGTAAGTTTGAGCAGATTAGACACGATTGGATTGGTGTCTAGTCTGGGTAGCTAGAATTTCAATATTTTTTGGAAAAAATGTTGAGATTTGATTTTTACCTAAGGTATAAAAATGTTAGGTTATTCTTTTCCCTTGAAAAGAACTAGGTTTTGATTATTCCTGAATTAAATTGAATTTGAGTGAATTGCAAAGGTTCAATCCTTACCTGGAAAAATGATACTTTTAAGTGTGGTGAGGTTTAATCTTTAGCCCATTAAAAAGATTAGGTTGTGATTCTTCCTGTAATAGAATTAGGTCAGTTTTTAGCCTGAAAAAAATATAAGGTTCTTCTTTAGCCTGGGAAAAAGAAAATTATAAAGGTTTATTATGAGCTTGGAAAAAGAATCATTGTAAGGGTTTGGTTTACACCGTTAAAGAAATCAGGGGTTTAGAGGTTGCGAATCTTTGTGGAGCTCGGGGGACTGGATTTGGTAAAGCGAACTTGTTAAACCAGAATATATGTTGGTGTGCTGCTATATTTACTTTCTTTATATTTTTTATTTGGGTGTATACCTAGAATTTAACACTTATCCACTGCATAACAAAGATAATAAATAATTTAGGATAAATTGATTATTTGCTTAATTAAGTGTTGAAATATTTAAATTGTTTAAAATTTTTATAACTATCCAATTCACCTTTCCTCTTGAGTAGCTTATTGGGCTAACAAAAACGATTATTTATTTATTTTTTATTATTATTATTATTATTATTATTATTAAGGAAACTAACCAAACGAAAAAAAAGAAAATAGAAACAATTTTAATTCAAGAGTTATTTAAACGAATCTAGGCTTGACCCTCTAAAAGTCCCCACCGAAGTCGTCAACTGATGCACTCCAAAAATATTCGTGATTCTTTTTGAAAACGTTAGTCCGTTTATTTTTGAAAAAAAAAAAAAACTTATCCTTTTAAAATGATTTTCAATAATATTTATTTTGAAATTCTTTATTTATTTTTTTTGAAAAACAAAAATGGTTCAGAGGGCTTTTCTAGGCCGCAATTTCGAAAATAATTTTTTGGGTTGCTTTTGCTTTAAAAATAGAGTCGCCACCTAACATTGAGTTTAAATGGTGTGTAATAAGTGATTTATTTAATAACAAATCAAGTACTTTGAGATTCAAATATTTGTATGTTTTCAAGCTCTTTTATTATTTTAATATGTTTTTGTGTTGTTTGATAGATTTTTGAATAAAAGGGTGAAAATAGAGAATACGGGGTTTGACGCTTGAGAGAGGTAACCCCGAATTCGAACTAGGGTTAAACACAACGCGACAATCTAATAACCCGAGAGGGAGTTAGAAAGTGTGCAATCAATGATGTTGGGGCAAGACTTAAGACTCATATGACTATGTGTTCTAAAAAATGCTAGAGGGGGACTTCGGCATTAACGCAAAGTCACATATTCGCTCGCTTGTCAATCGGGGAGAGGGAGTGAGCAAGTTTACGATGCAGAGATTGTCAGATAAGTCAAACACCATTAACGTAAGTTAAAGGAAATCAAACACATTTAAGTAAATGAAGTTAATCCCTAGATAATCCATTCCCCTAAACATCTCAATATTGTAATATAGTTTAATTAGTATAATTAGTTCATTAGATGCATTTAAGTATTGATGCATTTCTTTCAACAAGATTCCGAGCCATTTTATTGCGCTTGGGACCGTTTGTACGTCGAGGATTTACACCATCCTCGTATATGACTACTCGCAAGTGTACGAGGTCAAAGTTTTAGTATAGTGTGATCGTGAAAGATCGGGTTATCATATCCATAGGGATTAGTGTTGTTACTATCGAGTACTGCGTTTGTCATGACCTAACTTTATCTAGGCTAAAAACAAATGTAATTAATTAATTAAACTAATACTAATATAACCTAAATTAAATATATTAATATACTAATATGTTTTAGGGGAAAGAATTGCCTAGGGATTAACATGTTTATAAATACGTGTTCGATTTCGATTTACTCACATTTACAGTGTTTGACCTATTTAACAATCTCAGTACGTAAAATCTACTGCCACCTCTTCCGAGTGTAAGACGGGGGAATACATGACTTTGAGTCACCGAAGAAGTCCCCCTCAATGTCTTCATGACCCTAGGTCATGTAAGTCTCGCCCAGCGTCATTGATTGCACACAATCCAACTCCTGACCGGGTCATTGGATCGTGCGTTGTATTTACCCTATCGACAATCTCCGTTCTAGAACTCCCTCGCCACCTCTCCTAAGTGTAAAACGGGGGATATAATGCAACTTCAAGTCAACAAAAAAGTCCCCCTCAACGTCTTAACGACCATAGGTCGCGTGAGTCTTGCCCCAACGTCATCAATTGTCCACAATCCAAACCCCGACCAGGTTATAGAATCGTGACGTTTGTTTACCCTAATCCGAATTCAGGATTTTTAAACCCCGTATTCTCCATTTATCAATCTAAGCATAATAAACAAACAATACGATAAACACAATCAAACTACGAAGAACAAATATAAATGCAACACCGAAATCATTCAAACACATATTTATAAATATATCGTTAATCCCTATACAATCCATATTTAACTCATGGTCATAACTGTATAAACATTGAAAGAATGAGCTAAACATGCTCACATAATCCTAAGTTAAAGAAATAAGGAAAAGAATCGAAGAATTTAGCCTCGTCTGAAGATTAGCTGCTAAGAACGCTCAATGATCGCTTCGCCGTCTTCTCCATTTCGGGATGTGAGGTCCACCTTTAAAACTCCTAAACCTAAGCCTAAATATGGCCTAAGGTGCCCAAATTCCCACCCGGGGGAGGGGGGGCACAAGAGGAGGGGAGAGGAGTGGGTATTTATAAACAAAATACTTCAAAAATATCTTATAAATATCTTAGGCTGTACAGAGGGTCACCGTCGCGGCCATGGGATTCAACACCGCGGCGGTGAGGACAACGGTGGATTTGGAAAACATTCTACTGGTTTACCGCCTAGGCGGTGAGTGTCTAGTAGCAAAGGTGTCTTCTCAGCATTTTCACCGCCGCGGCGGAGGTTTGGACACTGCGGCGGTGGGCTTGTTTTACAATTTTACCTCCGAGCTTGTTTTTCCACCGTTCTTCGACCATTTTTTGATCGATCTCATTGTTTTCACTCCAGTTTTCTATATTTTGGCTCCACACACCTGATTTATACAAAAAGTAATAAAACTAATTAAAAAGTAATAAAATACTATATAAACGCTCAAAAACTAACTTAATTCAGTTTAGAAATATGTAGGTAGATCACACCTATCAAATACCCCCAAACTTGGAATTTGGCTAGTCCTCGAGCTTAACACACGCACGAAAATTAAAAAAAAAAAAAAAAAAACACAACGAAATAAAATAACAAACATCCTAAAACAATCTAAACATAACAACTGCGGGTTTTAAATTCTTCTAACGACCTATTTATTTTTGTCCCTCAACAACTGCCAGTCATATCGAGTTCAGGAGGTAACACACATCATGTAATGTTCTAGAATTTTGACATACAATAATGGTAAATGCCATTCTAGATCCTATAAACGTGTTAGTGCGTGACTTAATAATATAACTATACAACGACCGAATTGGATTATCCATCAACGAAAACTCATGACTTAGACCATGAAGGACTAGGATTTCGATAGGCCTGATTGGGGTCCATTATCCACTAATGTAGGTTTAGTAGTTCATAGAGATCAGAAGGTCTTGGTTCGATTAAGGAATATTTGGCCGAGGGTATTTCGAAATTGAAAACGGGTCAACTTTGTTAACTTAACGTTACCCAAGGCTCAACGCTTGGCACATTTACTCTCGAACCCCCATACTTAGATTGGAAACAGTCCAAACATGCAATAATGGTCGTAGTACTCACTTGTAAAAAAAAAAAAAAACAGAAAATAAACTATATTTACAGTGTTTTTTATTTTTTTTTAACTAATCACACCCCCAAACTTATTCGATTAGTATGATTTCAAGGGTGTGGTCAAAATGAAAGAAAAAACGACAAGTGAGTACTCGAATACCGAACCAATCTGAAGTTCGCCCTAAACCCAACCGCTCACATCAAGTAGCATTTTCAATTGCTAACTTGATTCACTCTGATGTGCCTTTAAATTCAGCGATTTAGGTTTGGAAAAAGGTCAACTGGCCAGGGTATTTGCTTATGTATTCAGAATTGAAATAGCATTTTAGGTTTTGACAGGGTAACGAGAGATAAACATATATCTTGCCTAGGATTTCACCTCAAGCTTTCCTTCAATCAGGCTCTAGAATCCTTAATGTGTTATGAATTTGGATAATCGATAATCGTCCTCAAATCAATTGAATATAAATACATTAAGTCTATGTGCTCGTGCAAATTAGGATCTACAATAATTTTTACCAAAAAGCATAGTCAAGCACACAGAACACACATACATGGGTATTACCCTTGACTTCGAAAATAACCAGTGGTAATTATCATCATTGGGTAACGGCCCAGATAAAAGCAAAACTCAACATGCAACGCAACATCACAAAAACATAAACACAAACTAACCTAAACACACATGCAATACAAGAAAAACAGTAAAACATACTATACTACACATCACCGCCAAACTCAAAATTGACAATGTCCTCAGCGATCCCAATCATTAATCTCAACATATGGAATTAAAGTATGCTAACGAAGGGGGTTTAGAACACCTACTTGGGAGGCGAGAGGATTTTTCCTCCATTTAAATTCGACGAAGATTATTTAATTTATTTATGACTTTCGGTTGCCTCCCAAGAAGCACGTGGTTTAATGCTGTCAGCCCAACACTTTCAGAACGCCCTCAAGCTTGGCGAGGTATTGCTTTGATTGGCTCGATCTTTCAACGACACACCTCATTGGTTTATGTGCGTGGCCTTGCACTATAAACAGATCGGAATCTCGTCGAAAGGGAGGCATCAATACCCGTCGATCTAACATCACCAAATACCCTGCATAAGAAACAAAAACAAAACTACAAATAAAAGCTATATACAAAATAAATGCCTAAAGTAAAATTAAGTCATTTACTCATAATATCGACAATAAACAACAAAAAAATCCTCGACAATCATTACCAAAAACTTGGTAGCGATCGCCGAAAATTGAATTCGCCGAACGACCAATCCCCAGCAACCGCACCAAAAATTTGTACGTCAAGGATTTACACCCTCCTCAGATATGACTACTCGCAAGTATACGAGGTTAAACACCCTCCTCGTATATGACTACTCACAAGGGTACAAGGTCAAATTTTTAGTATAGTGTGATCGTGAAAGATTGGGTTATCGTATTCACAGGGATTGGTGTCGTTACTATCGAGTATCGTGTTTGTTATGACCTAACTTTGTCTAGGCTAAAAACAAATGTAATTAAATAATTAAACTAATACTAATATAACCTAAATTAACTATACTAATATACTAATATGTTTTAGGGAAAAGAATTGCCTAGGGATTAACGTGTTTACAAATATGTGTTCGATTTCGATTTATTCACGTTTACGGTGTTCGACCTATTTGACAATCTCGGTATGTAAACTCCACCGCCACCTCTCTCGAGTGTAAGATGGGGGAATACATGACTTTGAGTCAACGAAGAAGTCCCCCTCAACGTCTTAACGACCCTAGGTCACGTGAGTCTTGCCCAGCGTCATTAATTGCACGCAATCCAACTCCCGACCGAGTCATTAGATCGTGCGTTGTATTTACCCTATCGACAATATCCATTCTAAAACTCCCTCGCTACCTCTCCCGAGTGTAAAACGGGGGATATAATGCAACTTCGAGTCAGTGAAAAAGTCCCCCTCAACGTCTTAACGACCCTAGGTCACGTGAGTCTTGCCCCAACGTCATCGATTATCCACAATCCAAACCCCGACCGGGTTATAGAATCATGGAGTTTGTTTACCCTAATCCAAATTCGGGATTTCCCAAACCCCATATTCTCCATTTATTAATCTAAGCATAATAAACAAACAATATGATAAACACAATCAAACTATGAAGAACAAACATAAATGTAATCGCAAAATCAACCAAGCACATATTTATAAATATATCATTAATCCCTATACAATCCATATTTAACTCGTGGTCATAACCGTATAAAGAAAGAACGAGCTAAACATGCTCACATGATCCTAAGTTAAAAAAATAAAGAATAGAATCGAAGAACTTAGTCTCGTTTGAAGATTAGCTGCTAAGAACGCTCAATGCTCAAATATCCTATAAATATCTTAGGCTGTGCAGAGGGTCACCGTCACCGTCATGGGATTCAGCGCCGCAGCAGTGGGTAGGTCGGTTTGTTGATCTCCACGGTGGTGAGGACAGCAGTGGATTTGAAAAATATTCTGTTGGTTCATTGCCTAGGCGGTGAGTGTCCAGTAGCAAAGGTGTCTTCTCAGCATTTTTACCGCCACGGTGGTGGACTTGTTTCACAATTTTTCCTCCGAGCTTGTTTTTCTACTGTTCTTCGACCGTTTTTTGTTCGATGTCATCGTTTTTGCTTCAGTTTCCTATTTTTTTACCCCCCACACCTGATTTATACAAAAAGTAATTAAACTAATTAAAATGTAATAAAATACTATATAAAT
The DNA here is from genome assembly GCA_016647705.1 of Eucommia ulmoides. Classification (NCBI taxonomy): domain Eukaryota; kingdom Viridiplantae; phylum Streptophyta; class Magnoliopsida; order Garryales; family Eucommiaceae; genus Eucommia; species Eucommia ulmoides. The sequence continues at coordinate 36,860,365 of CM028340.1, forward strand.
GCTCGAAAACTAACTTAATTCGGTTTGGAAATATGTAGATAGATCACACCTATCACCATTACAACGAGCTGCTATTCCAATTTTCGAATCATGGGTTCCTAAGAGAATGTCAACTCCTGAATTTCCTCGATGGGTTATCAGTAGCAACCAGAACATGGGTGGAAGGAGGAAACGATACCTCCTCTTTCTAAGACCTAATTGCAGACAAAGCCATTTGGTTGTTGGAGGAACTGACGGCCTATGATTATTACTATTGAAATTATTCACCAAGTTACCAAAGCTTGGGGGATAGTTTCACCACCAAGGCACCATGGATTGACACACAGGACCAATATGTTGAGTCTTCCCCCGACCAGGAGAAAATATTCACTGATTTTATTGAAGAGACTCAAGCGTTTTGGAAGGAGACGCATGACCAGCTACATGAACACGAGGATCATCTTGATTATATTGAGACGGTCTACGCTGACATTGATGCGACTGTAACGTCTCTGTAGATGAAAATCAGTCATCTAATCTACTACGTTGAGGTCAAGTCAGACACAATGGCACTGAGAGACGAGAATGCCATATCATGTGATAGCCACCATGAGGAACCGGATACGAACAAAAGGCACTTGGGTGAGAGTGAAGATGATTATGCTAAGAATGAGAGAACCCAAGTGTGGAATGACGATGAAGATTCCATATTAATCATTGTAAGCTTTCTCCATTTAAATTCCAGTTGGTGATGCCACACTCGATTCAAGACAATCGCATCTACGAGGATCCGATGTGGTTCACCTATCCTACCCCGTTTCCAACTCAGTACATCTATGTTCCCCAAGCACAAGAGATAGAGAAGAGTCGAGTTGAATGCCCGGGCCATATAAAGCCAAATCTTGCCAGTCTTGAGGGGGTTCAAAACCAAGACCCGTACGTAGTGTTGTATGACATGTACTATGGGCGGAAGTCAATTTTTGACGAGACGTTCTCTGTGTCAAGCCAAAGACAATAAATCAAGCGCTTCTTGGGAGGTAACCCAAGTTAAAAAAATAAATTCGATCCATCTCTGCTGACTTGATTCGGAGGCGAGATTCTCTTGCCTCCCAAGTACATGTTCTCTAAACCTCCGTCTTTATTATCATGCTTTATGCTTTCATTGGGATCGTTGATGGGTTGTTGTGGACATTACCCATTTTAAGTTCAGTTGTGATGTGTAGTATGTGTTAGTATCGTTCGTTATGTTTTATTATTTTTATTGTATGCATGTATGTTTAGGTTAGTTATTGTTATATGCTGAGTTTTGACTTCATCTGGGACATTACTCGATGATGAGTCTATCCCCTGATTGTTTATTGAGGTCGAGCGTAAAGCTCATTCATGTGTGTTTTGTGTGCTTGACGTATCGTTTTAGTAAAAGTTTTTGTAGATCCTACTTGCACGAGCACGTAAACTCAATGTATAACTATCCAATTGATTTAAAAATGATTATCCATCACCCAAATTCATGACAATAGGGATTTTAGAACTTGATTTGGGGGAAATTCGAGGCGAAATCATAGGCGAGGTAGTTCGGGAGATATGATTTAAGCATTCATTTGATTGCTTGAGCCTTTGAAGCTTACCTTGTTATATGTTTATCCCTCGTTACCTTGTTGAACACGGAAAGCCGTTTCAATTCTGAACACTTAACTAATACCATGACGGATAAAACTTCTTTCCAAACCTATATCGCTGAGCCGAAGTCACAATTTGAGTGAATCAAGTTAGCATTCATGTATGCTACTTGATGTGAGCGGTTGGGTTTAGGGCTAACTTTTAATTTGGTTCGGTATTCGAATACTCACTTGTATTTTTCTTTCGTTTTAACCACACATGTGAAATTTTTATAATTGAATAAGTTTGGGGGTGTAGTTTATTTGAAAAAAAAACATGTTTATACGGTTTTATTTTCCGTTTCTTTTGACAAGTGAGTACGAAGTTCGTAAATATATGTTCAGGGTTGTTTCAAATTTATCTATGGGGGTTCGAGTGTGAGAGTAACAAGCATTTGCCTCGGGTATCGTCAAGTTAATGACGTTAGCCTGTTTTCTATTTTCGATATACCGTTGGCCATTTTCCAAAACCGAACTAAGTCCTTTGGATCGTTTTTATTTGCTTAGCCTACATTAGTGGAGAATAAAACCCAGTCAAGCTTGTGGATTCTCTATACCTTTTTTGTTTTAGTCATGAGCTTATTTGGTGGCTAATCCAATTCGATCGACAGATAGTTGTATAATTGAGTTTTATCACACACACTTTGACAGGATCTAGAATGACGCTTACTATTATCGAATGTTGAAATTCTAGAACACCACATGGTGTGTTTTATTCTTGAACTTGATAGGATTGGGGGCCGATGAGGGAAAAATCGTTTGGCCGGTAGATGATATTCAAAACTTGCTCATTATTGTTTTTAGTGTTTTTCATTTTTCATTTCGTAATTAGTAGTTTATTTTCTTGTTTATGTGTTTTTGGTTGATGACAAACAAACGTTTGAGTTTGGGGGTATTTGATAAGTGATTTATTTATCGATAAATCAAGTACTTTTAGATTCAAATATTTGTGTGTTTTCAAGATCTTTTGTTGTTTTAATATATTTTTGTGTTGTTTGATAGATTTTTGAATAAAATGGTAAAAATGGAGAATACGAGGTTTGACACTCGGGAGAGGTAACCCCGAATTCGAACTAGAGTTAAATACAACGTGACCATTTAATAACCTGGGAGGGATTTAGAAAGTTTGCAATCAATGATGTTGGGGCAAGACTCATGTGACTATGTGTTCTAAAAAATGCTAGAGGGGGACTTCGACATTAACGCGAAGTCACATATTCACTCGCTTATCACTCGGGAGAGGGAGTGAGCGAGTTTACGATACAGAGATTGTCAGATAAGTCGAACACCGTTAACGTAAGTCAAACGAGTTTAAATACATTTAAGTAAATGAAGTTAATCCCTAGATAATCCATTCCCCAAACATCTCAATATAGTAATATAGTTTAATTAGTATAATTAGTTAATTAGATTAGTATTTATTAATTATAAACCATATTTTATCATCTAAATAAAGTTAGGTTATGATAATTACGATACTCGATAATAATAGAGTCACCACCTAACATTGAGTTTAAATGGTGTGCTCAAAATTTGTAAAAAATATTTAATTTTGAAATGACACAAATTTGACTCGAAAATGTTTATCCAAACTAGAGAATTCTTTAAAGTTCGGGGATCAATTATGCTCAGAAAATGTGTTAGGCACCGCAAGTCACACGTTTGAAAATGGTACCTCTGTTTAAATAATCATTTGAATTAAATTAAGTGTAAGACATTTTTTATGGTTAACGTTATTCCCCCGATTCACTTTTTGTTTAAAATAAAACTTGATAAAGGACAAAATTTTCCCATTTTTGGACTAGCTTATCAATTATGACAGAATTGACAAGTTTGGCCATAAGGGAGTTTTATTCTCTTTTGCTTCTTTTTTTTTTTTTTTTTTTTTTTTTTTTAAAGTTTAGGCTATTTTGGGAAATTGAAATGTGACAATGCATGGGTAGAACTTCCTTTTGTGGAAAGAGGAGAAAAACAGTAAAAAGCGAAACATATTTTTTTAGGAATCCTTAGTGAAGAAATCAAATTTTATATTTTTTAGAAAGTAAAGAGTCATGTATGAATCCTTACTAAAGAAGTTTCCAGAAAAAAATGGTTTTGAGGATCCTTGGAATCCTCAGGAAAAGTAAAACAGATTTTTGAAAACTCTTACCAAAGAAATTTCTAACAGTAAATTTGAAAAAAAAAAAAGGGTTTTTTTGTGGAGATCAAGAAATCCCCAGGAAAATAAAATAGATTTTAGAAAAATCTTACTAAAAAAAATTCTGACATTAAAATTGAAAAGATGATTTTGCGGGGATCTTAGGGAAGTAAACTAGCATTTAGGTAAATCTTACAAAACAAGTCCTTGGTATTTAAAGTAAAAATAATTTTGAGAGGATCCATGAAATCCTTCAGAAAAATAAAACAAAATTTTAGGAAAATTATACTGGAAAAGTTCCTGGAGTTTAAAATAAAATACAATTTTGTGAGGATCCTTGAAATCCTCAAATAAGGTAAAACATATTTTTAGGAAAGCCTTGTCGAAGAAAATCCTAAAGTTATATTAGAACAACGTTTTAAAATCCTTGAAATCTTTAGAAAAGTAAAACATGTTGTTTTTAGGAAAGTTTTACTGACGAAATTCCCAAGGTTTTAATAAAAATAGTTTTGTGTGGATCTTGGAATCATTAGGAAGGTAAAAACAGTTTGATGAGAAATGAAATACAGTTCTTTGTTTGACAAGTTAACGTTAACTAGAAAAACTGCTTTGGGGAAGTGCCTCCCTTAACTTGTCATTTCAAGTTTCGCACCAAATTGAGAAACCTAAAACGCAGTATGGGTGAATCTCCCCTGCCATCTTTTAGTCAAGACATTCCATTGGTTTTACTTTTGGTTTTTAGTGTTTTTTTATGTAATTAGTAAAGTAAAATGCGATAAGGTAAAGTGCTTGAATTTAAATCACAGAACGGAGCAGAAATGAAAGGTGAAGTGAAAAAATTAAAAGCGTGGAAAGGTGCAAAATAAAAAAGTAAGTAACTGAATTTAGAACTATGGAAAGGTGTGAAACGAAAAGTAAATAATTGGAAAGTAAATATTGAAATGTAGATGGAAAAAAGTAAACAATTTTTTAAGTGTTCCCTTGGGAACGTCCCCATAAGTTTTTTTGGATTTTAGGTCCTTTCTTTCAAACAGATTTAGAAAAAAATAGAGTTTGATGGTGGTTTAGAAGGACTTACCTTGCTTGGTGAGGAAGTCTTCTCTTTCTCTCCTTCTATTTATGCTTCTTCTTTTCCTTCTTTCATTTTGTTTTTCCTTTTTCTCTCATTTTTTTTTCTATTTTTTAGATGATTTTGGGGCTGGATTAGGGTAGGAGCGTCTTTATGGCAGAGCGAGAGAGAGTAGGGAGAGTGGGGTGTGAAAATTCAGCTACCTTATTTGATGGGTGGCTACCCCTATTTTGTGAAATTTACTCCATAACCCCCCCTCCCCCCCCCCCCCCCCAAAAAAAAAAGAAGCGGTATTGAGTGGTTGATATTCCAAACCCACCTTGATAATTCTTACGATTAGTGAAAAGACTAGGGAACACTCCTAAATTTTTGGTTTTGTCTTATTCCCGGGAGGTGTACATTAAGTAATGTGGGTGTTATGGGCACCCTTTATTAATAAAATACAAATGTTTTGATTTTTCTTAAAATTAATTTTCAAAACATGAAATTAAATCACCCAATGTATGATTGTTATGATTAATTTTAAAAACATAAAGTGAAATTGATAGTTAATTTGACGAAATTGGTAAAAAAATAAAGTTAATGGGGTCAAATGGAAATATGTGCAAAGTGCACAATCCTAAAATTATCAATTGGGAATCAAAATTAAAAATTTAATAAGTGATATAATCTTTATATTTGGTCTTAATTTGATTAATTTGGTCCTAACACAACTTTTAAGAGTTTCAATTTTGACCCCTTAATTTTCTAAAACATTTTCAGATTCCATTGGAGCTCTGATTTTGTATTATTTTTAAAGTAAAAACATTTTGAATAAATAAAATAAAATCCAAAAATAGAAAATTTTCCTTTAAACACTGATTTAAAGTTTTTCAAAATTTCAATTTTGACAAAAAACATTTAAAAACGTAAAATTGGATAGGACAAAATGTCGTGTCTACCTAGGATTTCGTTAAATAGGATCTAATGCCTCACTTCCATAGATCAGGATAGAGATATGGCAATGGCGATAGCCATAGATCGAGTATTGAACAACGACGACAATAACCATAATTAGCGACAACTATGGCTGAAAAAATGTTAGGATCTGGTGGAACGATGATCTAGTGGACTATCCTATTCTCCACAACTATTTTCGCGCGATAGTTATTACAGTTAGGTGATCGGATCTAGTCAATTGGTCGAACAACAATCGGATCTAGTTGAAGACCTCATTTGAACGACGATCTGATTTGATCCAAAAACATCCATCGACAAAATCCAACCACATTGATGAAATTGCCGACTAATGAAACCCTACCATCGAAACATTATTCGCCACCACCTCCCTTCTACTTAGTCCGATACGAACTCTAAAGACCTCCATCATATTGTGCTTTATTGAATATCTTTATCGTTTAAATTGATTTCTTTTAGCTTATATTGAATATCTGATAAATTATTTGAATTATCTTCATGATTGTGCTTCAATGAGTTAAATACATGTCCTCGGATTTAGGGGGAGTATGGTTACATTTTTGTTTTGAAGAAAACATCAAAGTTAACTGTTATCATAAAAAAAAAAAAATGGAGGTTGTTGATCCCAAGGTTTTGCTGGATAATTAAGGGTTGATATTTTTGGTGGAACTAATGTGTTTATTGAGTGTTTCAATATAAGAGTTCCAATTGAAGATTGAATCATGAAGAAATTATCAAGGATGCAAAGATGGATGTTGAATAAATGAAGAGTATTGAAGATTCCGAATAAATTAGGTGAAAAAAACTCCAATACTCTTTATGTATCCTGAATTAGGATCACACATGACACAAATTGATGAATTATATTTTGTGTGTTTAATTTGATAAAGTTTAGGATCCTAATTAGTCTTCAAATATTTGCTCCAATGTGTAATTGAAAAAATAAAAATTGACCTAAGTGAGATTAGTGTTTAAAATTTTATATTAGTGTTAATTGTGTTAACCGAGAAAAATAATCGGTTAACGGGATTAAATGATTAAGTTTGGAGCTAAAATATGTTGAGAAAGAAAGCTTCCAACATTGTTCGGTCAATCGAATGGCTATAGGCTATGGTAACTCTTTGCATCGATCGGTCAACCGACCAGGAGATATCGGTCAACTGATTGGCCAAGTGAATCATGATAAATCGATTGGTTAACCGATTGTGGTAGGATCGGTCAACCAACCAGGGATTGATTTTGGCTTAGAAATGTAAATTGAATCAATCGGTCAACCGACTGAGGGGTATTTGGTCAATCGACTGCCTTTTGAGGTTCGGTTTGTGTCACACGTAGTATCGTTTGGTCAACCAACTGGGCATGGATCGGTCAACCGACTGTGTGGATTGAGATTTCGAGGATTTTAAGGTTTCGGTCAAAAACTAATCGTTATTAGCTGTTTTGGCAAATCTAATGGAGATAATTTAGGGATTTGAATATATTAAACATATGATACATCTATTTTAATATCCCTATTGATATGGTACATATAATTATAGATTCTCTCAATTTTATCAACTAAATACTTCCTATCTTCGTGATTGAAGTTTAAGAACTAATTTGTGGACTTAATTGAGAGATTTAAAACATGTTTTTAAGAGAATTATACCAGGATTGAATGTTTATGATATATGGGGTCTATAGGTGTACTTTAAAGTCTTATCTAGTGAAAATTAGCTGCTGGAGGGCTTGTTTCAAATCAGTTTAAATAGACCTGCAAATTTAAGATCTAATAATACAATCACATCAAAAACTTTCAAGTTCCTAAACTTTTCTAAGAGATAGTATTCTGATATTTATTCGAGAGATCATTCGTGAGATTATTTGTGTGAGAAGTTCTTGAGCTAAAGCGTTGTTGAGTTGGCATCACTGATCTATACTGTCTTGCGATTCTGATTCTATTCTTTCGGTGTTTTCTTGGTAAGATATTTTCAAGTTATTGTGCTAAAATTTGAGTTATTATTATTGTTAGTACTTGGATTTTAGATCGTCGAAAAATCGTTTTTAAACTAAAGAGCATAAAAAAAATTAAAACGATTTTGTGATATTATCTGATTACGTGCTTAATTCTGTGTTACTCATACTTGTTATAGTCAGATATTAAATTCCTCACTTAAATTCTATCACGAAATAAATTTCGGGACATTAAAGATTTATAATTGTTTTGAGGTGGCAGAAGTTTCGAGTGGGGAGAAACTCATTATTTTTGTTTTGGTGAGTTTGTACAGATTAGATATAGTTGGGGTTGTATCTAGTCAGGGTAGCTTGGGTTTCAATCTTTTTTCTAGAAAAATGTTGAGGTTTGATCTTTGCCTAAGGTATAAAAAAATTAGGTTATTCTTTTCCCTTTAAAAGAATTAGGTTTTGATTTTTCCTGAATAGAATTAATTTTGAGTGATTTGTAAAGGTTCAATCCTTATCTAAGAAAATGATACTTGTGAGTTTGGTGAGGTTTGATCTTAAGTCTGTTAAAAATATTAGGTTGTGATTATTCTTGTAATAGAATTAGGTTAGTTTTTAGTCTACAAAAAGATAAGGTTCTTCCTTAACTTGTGAAAAGAGAATTGTAAATGTTAATTCTGAGCTTGGAAAAAAAAATCGTTATAAGGGTTTGGTTCCTACCGTTAAAGAAATCAGGTTTTAGAGAGTGCAAATCTCCATGGAATTCGGGGGACTGGATTAGGCAAGGTTAGCTTGTTGAACCATGATATATCTTGGTGTGCTGCATTGTTTACTTTCTTTACATTTTGTTTGAGTGTACACCTAGATTTAAACACTTATCTACTGCGTAACGAAGATAATAATTAATTTAACATAAATCAATTATTTGTTAAATTAAGTGTTAAAAGATTTAAATTGCTTAAATTTTTATAATTACTCAATTCACCCCCACCCCCTTCTTGGGTAACTTATTGGGCCAACATCTGATAAATGGACTTTTCATTTTTATTTATGCGGTTACAGATTCGTAAAATAACATATTATGTAAATTAGGAGAGCTCAATAGACAAAGAACACAAACTATTTCTAAAAATCTTGGAGGAGCTAAAAATTAATTTTAGCAGTTGGGGGTCTTTTTAATAGTCTCCATTACTTCGGAGGACTAAATGATAAACTTTTATTTTAATAATAATTTGATTAATATCATTTTAGGAATATAATTTTAATAATATAATTTTTGTGATATAATCTTAATTATACCCATTTGGAGGAGTGAAATCTCTCTTTAGAGGAATTGGAAGTAACACCACTTTCAAAGGGATTTGGAAATCTCATTTTCTTCCTTTGAAATTCCATTTTACACATTTAATATATTTTATAAATCCCTTTTAGTAGTACCTAAACAAAGAATGTTAGAAAAAGAATTTGTAAAATTCCTTGAAATCCCTTCTCGAATTACTTTTACCTAAACACAGACACAAGGTTTCAGAGTTGATCCAGAATGGCATGAGGAGATGGCCAAATTGCGGCCCGTTATAGATCTTTTCAAAAAAGCATTTTTTCCCTTCTTTTTGTTGGGTTTAAATCCCATATTGGATATAAAAGGGGTTGCTGATCAACTTGTAAGTATGAGAGAAAGTTTCATCTCATGGGCAAACTTTTGGGGTTGAGAGAGGTGAAATGTCACTCTACATTGGTGTTAGAGTTCAAATTACAACAACTTTGATAGAATAACCATAAAGGGAGAGACTCTTCAAGGTTAGCCAATCAAAGTTTCGACGTGTGAGGGTGATATTATTGGATTAATCTCACATTTGATGCGAAAAAGACTGATTGTTAAATTATAAGTGTGAGTGAAAGTCTAGTCCAATGAAATTGCCAAATTGTATTAAAAAAAGAAAAGAAAAGTGAAATGTGAGAATGTTCCAAAGATTTTTAAACAAATTAAGTTTGAAAAGATCAAACGTGTAATTAATTAATGTAATGCCACCAAATTCCAAGGATTTGTTGTACAATAGAAGTTTGAATAACTAATTTATTGTGCTACAACTTAGTTGACTTAGAAGAAATCTCGAGATTTCTTCCGGTGACATTATTGGTGAGGGTTGGTGACAGTTGTTAGTTGAACGAAGTCAAAGTCGTACTCCCATAGGATACCTTACACAATAGACGTCAAAATCGAGTTTCCCCGCATCACGGTCGGCAGAGACTAATATCTCGAGATAATGTCAGGCGTCAGAAGCGGGGACCTCTCCTAACAGAATACTTTCCATACACAACTCCTCATGATTTGATCCCGGGATGATTGTTTAAGGAACCAAACTCCTTTCGTATGGACCAACTTATGTTGATAAAACCACAACTACCGAGTGCCACAATAGAATTGCTGCAAATACAACATTAATTTAATAAAACAGTACTTTGGGCCGTTTGATTGCCCCCAAATTATACTATTTTTTCCATTGTAATATTTTAATATTTTAATATAAGAATTAAAATATTTAAATTAATTCTGTAATCATTTCAATTCTAGCTCATATACTATTTTCAGGTGTAATTTGTATCCCTTTTTTTTAGAGTTGATTTGAAGTCATTTAAACCAAACGGGGCCTTAGTGTAATAGTTGATTGTAATTAAATTCAATTTTTATTAGTGTTGCGAAACATCTAATTTATTGTAACAAAAAAACACAAATGAGTGGTTTGGGCAAAGGTATTCAAATTAAAATAGTGATTTATAAAAACATATTAGAAGCATTTTTTATTTTTTAAAAATTCACAAATCTCTTCTCAAAATAAAAATACAGTCTTAAAATATCTTTCCCAAACTCATTATAAACAATTATTTTATTTTTAATGACATTTTTTATGGCAGGCGGTGGTTGACGGTGGTCTGATGGCTGTGAATGGTGTATTATGAAATATATAGTTTATTATAATTGAAATCACTAAATAATGATCATGTTTTTTAATGGCACTTTGGACAAACACTAATTAAGATATTTTATTTATAATTAAATATAATATTTAAAAGGGATAATTGATCAATAGTAAAAATTAGAGTGTCTAATTCATAATTTATCTTTTTAAATTTTAAATTGAGTATAAATCTTTTAATTATACTTTGCCTTTTTTTGTTTTAATCTCATAGTTAATGCTTTCTTATATGTTCAATCCAATGTTTCTAATTAAAGTTTGCATTGTCGGTCTTCGGCACCACCCTCCTTCTCTTCCTGCCACTGCCGTCTTTTCATTGGACCTTAGGTCATTGCTCGCCCAAATTCAACCATCGGCTTTTAGTTACATGTAAGTATATTTTTATTGTAATTTATTTTAGTTACATACAACTATTTTTAATGTTTTTTTAGTTTTATTTTTTAAGTTTATTTTAGTTATATTTTATATATTTTTGGCTATATTCATATAATTTTTCAGCGATCGCAAACTGAAAAATTAGTTGAATTTAACTAAAAGTTAACTTAAAAATATATTAAAAAGATGTTACTAAAAATTAATTCAAAAACTAAAAAATTTCCGGCGACTTGCAGTGGCTAGAATCCGGTGACCGAAGTTTGATAGTCGATGACGGTGGGGCAAGGGTTGGCGACACAACCCTAATTGGAATATAAATATTTTCATAAACTCTAATAGATGAGAGTGAAAATAAAGTAATTATTTAGTTTGAGATTTTTTATTAATTTAATATTATTACAAGGATCTCTTATCGATTATCCCTATTTAAAAAAATTACAAATTGATGGCACATAAGCTAAAAATTTAGTTTAAAATAAAACAAATAATTAAATACACTTTGATAGTATTTGTAGCTTCTCAAGTTAATATTCATGCCATATTCCAACACTTGGTACTTGTATCACTTTACTAACCTACACTTGTTGCACTTAGGGGTGGTCATGGTTGGGCCGGGCCGAGCTTAGACCAGGCTCTATCTAAGGTATTAAAAAAAATATTAAGTCCGAGCCCGATCCGGTCATATGATCGGGCCCTATTATCATACCCAAACTCAGCCCTAAATAAAAAATTTCAAATCCAAGATCGACCCTAGGGCTAGCCCAACCCTATAATATTTTCTTTATAATAAGAAAATAGTCACTAAAATAACAAATTAAAATTATGAGATGCATTCATATATACTAATTAGTACTTACCAATATTACTTTTTATAAAAATAAAAAAATAAAAAAATAAAAAAAAATCATCCACTTTCCAGACTAAAATAAAATACATTCACCAATTTCTGCTCCAAAACTCATCATTTAGTTCAATTAACTGATTTCTTTTTCTTGGTTAACTAAATTAACCCTAAATTTCAACTTTAAACATGATTTACACTTAGGTCAATTTTTATTTTCAATTTCACATAGGAAAACATATTTAAACACTAATTAGAATCCTAAAATTTATCAAATCAAACACACAAATATATAACTCAGTTAATTATGTCGTGTGTGATCCTAATTCGGGTTGCATTATGAGTATAAAAGTATTGAGTTGTTTTCACCTAATTTCTTTAGGATGATCAATACTCTTTATTTCTTTAATGTTTATCTTTGCACCCTTGATATTTTCTTCACGACATCTTCAATATAATAAATAAATGGAACTCTTTTTCTGAGACACTCAACAAACTCATTAGTTCCACAACAAATAGCAACTTTTAATTGTCCATCAAAATCTCGGGATTAACAATCTCCTCATTTTTATGATGACCATTGACTTTGATATTTTTTTCAAAACAAAAATGTAATCACGCTTCCCCTAAATCCGAGGACGAGAATTTAACTCATTTAAGCACAATCATAAAGATAAATTCAAACAATTCAATAAAGCATAAGTTAAGCAATTTAACATAGATCTATCTTTAATCAGTGCATTGCTTAAGCGAAAATATTCATAACTTTTTTAAAGCATAATATCACCATGATCTCCCCCTCTGTCAAGCAAATTTTGCATTTAAACATCAACCAACTTTTCCCCCTTTGTCATCTCAAAAAGTTGGGACAGAGACCCAAAAACATCATTATAGGCAAACATCATTATGCCTAGCCATACCTAAACCTCGAATAATTTTTACGAACTGATCTTCCGCTAAAGGTTTGGTGAAGATATCGGTAAGTTGTTGCTTAATATATAGAATTTAAGTGCAACAATTGCCAAATGGCATATACTCTGCCTCAATAGTGGATAAGACTATAGAATTATGTTTCTTGCTAGACCAAGAAACTAAGGCATGTCCTAAAAAATGACATGACCCGCTTGTACGTTTCCGCTTGACTTTGCATCTGGAAAATCAGCGTTGGAGTAACTAGTTAACTTGAAATCACTTCCCCGAGGATACCATAATTCTAGGTCACTTGTCCCTTTCAAATACTGAAAGATTTTTTTAACTGCAGTTAAATGCGATTCTTTAGGACAAGACTGAAACCTCGCATACAAGCATACACTAAACATTATATCAGATCTACTAACAGTAAGATATAACAAGCTACCAATCATACCTTGATACATTTTCTCATTTACGCTTTTGCCCGTGTCAACTTTGTTTATTTACGTAACTGTTTCCATGAGAGTTTTATACTCTTTAGAACCATCCAAGTTATATTTTTTCAACAACTCTTTAATGGACTTGGATACATTAATAAATATCCCTTCTTTGGTTTGCTTGATTTGCAACCCAAGAAAGAAGGTCAACTCTCCCATCATACTCAACCCAAATTCGATCTGCATTATCTTCGCGAATTCTTGACAAAAATCCTCATTAGTAGAACCAAAAATAATATCATCAACATAAATATATACTAATAGGATATCATGATAAGTTTACTTGATAAATAATTGGTGGCCGCAATTTAAGCGTTGTCACTTTCACCGCAAGCGTATAGATAAAGTTTTAGTATAATGGCCATTTCGGTTGAGTATCGTATCCACAGGGATTGGTTGAGATTACTATCGAGTACCGCGATTGTTATAACCTAACTTTATCTGGGCAATAAAAATGGAATATAATTTAATACTAATTTAACTATACTAATATTAATATTGAGATAGTTTTGAGTGAATAGATTGTCTAGGGATTAGTTTCATTTACGAATACGTGTTCAATCTGGTTTTAGTTTATGTTAACGGCGTTCGACTTATCCGACAATCTCAGTTCGTAAACTCTCACGCTACTTCTCTCGAGTGTAAGATGAGGGATATAACTTAACTTCGTGTCAACAAAGAAGTCCCCCTCAACTTCTTAACAACCCTAGGTCACGTGAGTCTCGCCCCAACGTCATTGATTGCACACAATCCAACTCCCGACTGGGTCATTGGATCGTTGCGTTGTGTTTACCCTATTGACAATCTCAGTTCTAAAACTACCCCGCTACCTCTCCTGAGTATAAGACGGGGGAATACGCGACTTCGAGTCAATGAAGAAATCCCCCTCAACGTCTTAACGACCCTAAGTTACGTGAGTCTTCCTCCAACGTCATCGATTGTACACAATCCAATTCCCTCCCGGGTTATTGGATCGTGGCATTCGTTAACCCTAGTCCGAATCCGGGGTTTGTCAAACCCCGAATTCTCAATATATAAGTATAAGCATAATCAACAAACAAGAATGATAAACACAATCAAACATCTAAGAACAACAACAAATGAAACACAAACTCAATTAAACAACGTATTCATAAATTTACTAATAATCTCTAAACAACCTATGTTTAGCCAATGGCCATAACCATGTATACAATGTAAAATGGCGTAAACATGCTCAACAACTACCAAAATGAAGAAAACAAAGAAAAGAAATGAACGACTTAGCCGATATCCAAAGATTTGGTGCCAAAACTGTTGATCGATCGCTTTATCCTTTATCTTCTACCTCGGGTTGAGATCTCTCCCTCAAAAATCTCTCAAACTTACCTTAAAATATAGCCTAAGGGGTTGGGGGGTGATTCCACCTGAAGAGAGGAGGAGACGAAGGGTTTAAATAGACAAAATATCTAAACTGTGCAGAGCTGACCACCTAGGTGGTGGTCTGGATGCCGAGGCGGTGGGCTGCCGTTTTCAAAATCTTGCCTCCTTGCTTGTTTTTCTACCGTTCTCCGACCGTTTTTGTTCCGAATTGATTGTTTGCACTCTGATTTCATAAATTTTCACCCATACACCTGTTTTAATACAAAAAGAATAAAAACATATTAAAACTTAATAAAAACATACTAAACGTACTCGAAAACTAACAAATTCGGTTTGGAAATATATAGGTAATTAACACTTATCAAATACCCCAAAACTCAGAATTTTACTAGTTCTTGAGCAAAACACCCACACAATACCAGAAAAGATAAAAACTAATTACGAAATTGAAAACTGAAAACGAAAAACACGAAAAACAAAAAATGTATAAGTTTTGATTATCATCTATTAGCCGAAAGATTTTCCCTCATCGACTCCCAATCCAATCAAGTTCAATTATAAATCACACCATGTGGTGTTTTAGAATTTCAACATTCACAAATAGTAAGCGCCATTCTCGATCCTTTTTAAATGTGTGTGTTTTGAAACTCAAATATATAACTATCCATTGATTAGATGGGATTACCTTTAATATAGTTAATTACTAAAACCTTTTAGGTATAGGGAAACCATACGCCTAACCCGTGATCTATTCTCCACTAATGTAGGCTCGGAGGTTCAAAAAGATCAATAGGGCTTGGATCGATTTTGGTTTATTTGACTCAGGGTATCATAGGAATAGAAATAGAAAATCATTAAGATTGAACGATACTCGAGGCACAAATTCTTGTCGCTATTTCTCTCTCGTAACCGCACATAAACACAACCCTGAATAAGAATTTAAGAACTTTGTATTCGCTTGTCGAAAGAACGTAATTTTTTTTTTCATAACACACCCCCAAACTCATTCGAATATCTAAAATTTTAGGAATGTACAAAAAGGAATAAGTGACACACCCCAAACTTATTCGAATTTCTAAAATTCTAGGAGTGTGCAAAAAGGAATTTAAGAGAATTATAAGTGAATACACTAATACTGAACCAATAACAATTCGTTCGAAATGCAGATCGCTCACTTCAAGTCAGTATTAGTCTATGCTACTTGATTTCACTCAATTTGAAACTTAGGATTAGCGACAATGATTTGGAAAAATTTAATTGGATAGAGTGTTGGTACATGTTCAGAATTGAAAAGATTATTGGCTTCGACAGGGTAACAAGGGATAAAATTTGCAAGTTAGCTTCAAAAGGTTCAAGCGTTAAAATGAATGCCTAAATCATATCTTCTAAACAACCTCGCCTAGGATTTCGCCTCGAATTTCCCCCAAATCAAGTTCTAGAATCCCTATTGTCATGAAATTGATTGACAGATAATCGGTTTCAAATCAATTAGATAGTACTATATTGAGTTTACGTGTTCGTGCATTTAGGATCTACAATAACTTTTACTAAGATAATACATTACGCACATAGAACATGTATGAATTAGCTTTATATTCGACCTCAATAAACAATTAGGGGACATAATCATCATTGGGTAAAGGCCCAGATGACGTCAAAACCCAGCACAAAACAACAACTAAAATAAACAAGCATGCACACGTAAAACAAAACATAAACTACAACTAAACATATAATACTATACTAACACATCACACCTGACTTAAATTTGCAATGATCACAACAACCCTATTAGCGATCCCAATGAAAATTTACAACATGATAATGAAAACAGGGGTTTAGAACACATACTTGGGAGGCGAGAGGATCTCGCCTCTATTTCAAGTCAACGGAGATGGATTTAATTTATTTGTGACCTTGGGTTGCCTCCCAAGAAACACTTGGTTTATGGTCGTCAGCCTGACACATTCAGAACACCCTCAAGCTTACCGGGATATTTCTTTGTTCGGCTCAATATTTTAACAACATGCCTCACCAGCTTATGTGCGTGGCCACACACTATAAATGGTTCGGAATCTCGTTGAAAGAGATGCATCAATACCTGTCGATCTAACATCGCCAAGTACCCTGCATAAGAAATACAAAAACAAAATTACAAAGAAAAATTATATACACTAAAAATTGCCTAAATTAAAATCAAGTTATTTACTCACAATATCAATAATAATCTAAAACACAATCCCCGCCAATGGTGCCAAAAACTTAGTGGCCGCAATTTAAGCGTTGTTACTTTCATCGCAAGCGTATGGATCAAGTTTTAGCATAATGGACCTTTCGGTCGGGTATCGTATCAACAGGGATTGGTTGAGATTACTATTGAGTACCGCGATTGTTATAACCTAACTTTATCTAGGCGATAAAAATAGAATATAATTTAATACTAATACTAAAATATTAATTTAACTATACTAATATTAATATTGAGATAGTTTTAAGATAACAGATTATCTAGGGATTAGTTTCGTTTACGAATATGTGTTCAATCTTTTATGTTAATGGCGTTCGACTTATCTGATAATCTCAGTTCGTAAACTCTCTGGCCACCTCTCCCGAGTTTAAGACGAGAGATATAACGTGACTTCGTGTCAATGAAGAAGTCTCCCTCAAAGTCTTAACGACCCTAGGTCACGTGAGTCTCGCCCCAACGTTATTGATTGCACACAATCCAACTCCCGACCGGGTCATTGGATCGTCGCATTGTGCTTACCTTGTCGATAATCTCAGCTCTAAAACTCCCCCACCATCTCTCCCAAGTGTAAGACGGGGGAATACAGGACTTCGAGTCAATGAAGATGTCCCCCTAAATGTCTTAATGACCCTAGGTTGCGTGAGTCTTGCCCCAACGTCATCGATTGTACACAATCGAATTCCCTCCCGAATTATTGGATCGTGGCGTTCGTTAACCCCAGTCCGAATTCGGGGTTTGTCAAACTCCAAATTCTTGATATATAAATCTAAGCATTTTCAACAAACAAGAATGATAAACATAATCAAACATCGAAGAACAATTGCAAACGAAACACAAACTCAACTAAACAATGTATTCATAAATTTATTAATAATCCCTAAACAACCTATGTTTAGCCAATGGACATAACCATGTATACAATGTAGCGTAAACATGCTCAACAACTACCAAAATGAAGAAAACAAAGAAAAAAAATGAATGACCTAGCTGAAATCCAAAAATTTGGTGCTAAAACTGTTGATCGATTGCTTCTTCCTTCATCTTCCACTTCGGGTTGAGATCTTTCTCTAAAAAATCTCTCAAACTCACCCTAAAAGATAGACTAAGGGGTTGGGGGGTGATTCCATCGGAAGAGAGGAGGAGATTAAGGGTTTAAATAGGCAAACATATCTAATAAAATATCTAAACTGTGTAGAGCTGACTACTTAGGCGAGGGGATTCACCGCTTAGGCGATGGGTATGTTAGTTTAATGTTCACCGGGGTAGTGGAGAAGGCAGTGGACTTGGTGACGTCCTGCATTGTCACTGCCACGACGGTCGATCTTAGCACTGCGGTGGTAGACGTTCAGCAAGACTTGGTGCACTCTGCATTTTCACCGCTTAGGCAGTGGTCTGGATGCCTAGGCGGTGGGCTACTGTTTTTGGAATCTTACCTCCTTACTTGTTTTTGGATGGTTCTCCGACCGTTTTGGTTTGAATTGATCGTTTGTGCTCCGATTTCATTTATTTTCACCCATACACATGTTTTAATACAAAAAGAATAAAAATATATTAAAACTTAATAAAAATGTACTAAACGTACTCGAAAACTAACAAATTTGGTTTGGAAATATATAGGTAATTTACACCTATCAATAATATTATATTACTAAGATACCATAAAAAACTATTTTCGATCAAATAGCGGCTAAGTCTCTTATACCAAGCTCTTGGAGCTTGTTTGAACCCATACAAAGCCTTTCGAAGTTTAAACACATGATTAGGAAGTTTGTCACTCTCAAATATTAGGGGTTGTTCGACATAAACTTCTTCTGCTAGAAAGCCATTTAAGAATTCACTCTTTACATCCATTCGATATAATTTAAAATCACATGAACATGCAAATGCGAGAAACATTCTAAGAGCCTCTAGTCCAACCACAGGCTCATAAGTCTCATTATAATCAATTCAGTTTTCTTGATTATCGCCCTGTGTAACTAATGTAGCTTTGTTTCTAATTACGATATCAGTTTCATCATTTTTATTATGAAAAATCCATTTAGTACCAATTACAGAATGAAAGTCCGGTCTAGGAATTAGAGACCACACTTTATTATAATCAAATTAAAATATTTCTTCTTGCATTGCGGATATCAAAGATTCATCAGTTACCGCCTCATTCACATTCTTAGGCTCAATTTGAGATAGAAAAGCAAGATTTATAATATCTTGAAGGGAGGAGCATGTACTTACACCTCTTTCAAAATTACCAATAATTTCTTTTACTGAGTGTCCTAGTACTGTTTTTCTTGCCTATGGTAAAGTCGAATCCGCTCCTTTAGGTTCCTCTTTCTGTGGTTCCTTTGTCACATCATCTCTTGTTTGGGTTTTTTAGTGTACCTGCATCATCATCTTCCAAAATCTTTCTCGACATAAGTGGATTAGATTCCTCAAATATAACATGCATAGATTCTTCAACTACTAACGTACCTTTTTATAGATTCTATAAGCTTTACTGTTAGTAACGTATCCAAGAAAGATTCCATAATCAGATTTAACATCAAATTTACCCAGATTATCCTTGTCAAATTTAGCCATATTATCCTTATCATTTAACATGAAACATTTGCAACCAAAAACTTCGAAATATGATATATTCGGAGTCTTACCATTCCATATTTTATAAGAGATTTTATTAAAACCTCTTTGAATGGATACCCTGTTTACCACATGGCAGGCCGTACTTACTGTTTCGGCCTAGAAATGCTTAGGTAGACTATTCTTATTTAGTATCGTTCTGGCCATTTCCTGAAGTGTCTAATTCTTCCTCTCCTCAACACCATTTTGCTGTGGTGATCTCGGTACCGAAAAGTTGTGAGCATACCCATATGGTAGCGCTAAAATACACCGCTACTTACTCTCGCAAGTATACGAGATATAAGTTTTAATATAGTAGATCTTTGAAGATCGGATATCGTTCCCACAGGGAAAGTATGAATAATTGAATACTACAATTTATGTAGTCTCTTATTATCCTGACGATTAAATTAATTATTTAAATTAAACTAATTAAAACTACTCCTAAGGATTAATTTTAATTACACTAATTAACTAGGGATCAAATTCATTCACTTAGTACCTATTTGGCATAGTTTAGTTATCGATAACGGTTATTATCACATCCAACAATCTCAGTATCTATAACTCACTCACTCCCTCTTCCGAGTGAAAAGTGAGCGAATACATGACTTTGCATTGACGCCGAAGTCCCCCTCGAATGCCTTTCCGAACACATAGCCACGTAAGTCTTGATCCAACTTCATGGATTGCACATAATCCAACTCCCTCTCGGGTTATTGGATCGTCGCGTTGTGCTTATCCCTAGTCCGAATCCGGGGTTACCTCTCTCGAGTGTCAAACCCCGTATTCTCAGTTTATCATAATAAGCATAATAAACATGAAATAATGGTAAGCCCAATTGGAATTGGATAACAAACCATTAGAATAACTTATATTCAACCAAATAGATATTTACATGAATTACATCTAACCCTAACTAATCTCTAATTAAACTAACATGATCTTAGCCATTACAATATTAAATCAAGAAGAGATCATCATCATCAATAATAAACATTAAGTACAAAGATGGAAACAAGGAAAGAAAATCCAAATCTTAAAGTGGTGTAGTCCATTTTTGCCAAAGAACAATCCTCCCAACCTTCCTCTTTTCCATGAACTTCCTCTTTTAGCTCTTCAAGAATTGGCCAAAATCACTTCCTAAAACTAATCTAATCTACTTCCTAAATGATCTAATCCTATCTAAGGTGAAAGGGGCTTTCTAAACATAATGGGGCATAAGACAAAAATGGGGAAGAAAAGGGTTACAATAAAGGTTTTGAAAATATCTTCAAAATATCTAAAATTAGATATTTCTCGCAGAGTGTTACCACCTAGGTGGTGCTTAAGTCGGTTTAGGTTCTAACGAATCTTCGCCTAAGCGGAGGAATTTTTTCCTAGGCGGTGGTTGCTGACACAAACATTTTGACCAATTTTCGCCTAGGCGGTGGTTCAGCAACCCAACTTCCTACCTCTTCTTCGCCTAGGTGGTGGTCTTTATGCACCAAAACCTTATTCTTCACGTTTTGTTCACTGTTTCTCCACCGTTTTCGCTTGTTTATCACTTCTTTTCGTTCCTTCACCTGTTTTACACTAAAATAGACTAAAATGAAATTAAATATAACTAATACGCTCAAAAACTAACAAATTCCATTTTAAAGTAGATAGGTTATTTCCATCTATCAAATACTCCCAAACTTAGAATTTTGCTAGTCCTCGAGCAAAACACTAACACTAAACTAAACTAACTAAATAAAAATGAAAAACTTAAACACAAAAGAAGTACATGCATGTAAATATAGAGTTCAATCGAAAGGACCAATTTGTTCCTTTCTCAATATCCCTAAATCTGATCAAGTTCGGGAAATAACCCACACCAAGTAGTGTTCTAGAATTTCAACGATCAAATGAATAAAAAACCATTCTAGATCCATTTGAAATGTGTGTGTGAGAACTCAAATGCATAATTACGCACATACCGGATTGGATTATTCAATTGTTAAGTTCATAACTTATACTGTTTAAAGATTTAGGAAAACCATACACTTGATTGGGGTCTACTATCTACTAATGTTGGCTCGGATATTCACAGAGATCAATAGGGTTTGGTTTGGCTTTGGAGAACGACCATGGGTGTCACTGGTATTGAAAATAGATAATCGTTTTAATTGATTGATACCCGAGGTAAAATCGCTTGTCACTATCCTTTCTCATAACCCCAAACTTTTAGAGTACAACTCTAAATAAGAAACGAAGATCGTTGAATTCACTTGTCGAAAGAAAAGAAAATAAAAACTATATTTTCACAGTTTTTTTTTCGACAACACATTCCTAAATTAATTCGAATTATTACAGTTTTAGAAGCGTGCAAAAAGAAGTTAAAGAAACACACCCTCAAACTTATTCGAATTTATAAAATTTTAGGAATATGTAAAAAGAAATGATAGAAACACACCCCCAAACTTATTTTAGGAGCATGCAAAAAGAAATATGAAATTGACAAGTGAAAACAATAATACCGAATCAATAACAATTTCATCCGAAACCCGACCGCTCACTGGATTTCACTCAAATTGAAAATTAGGGTTAGAGACATTGGGTTAGGAAGAATTTAAATGAAAAGAGTATTTAAACATTTTCAGAATTGATTATGTTATTGGCTTCGATAGGGGAAATAAGGGATGAAATTTTTCAGGTTAACTACAACGGTTCAAGTGAAAAAATGATGGCCTAAATCACGTCTCCAGAATTACCATACCTAGGATTTCGCCTCAAGTTCTCCCCAAATCAAGTTCTAGATTCCTCATTTTTGTCGTGAGCGTCATATTGAATAATCAGCGTCTAATTGTTTAGATTATTATACATTGAGTTCGAATGTCGTACGGTTTTAGGATCGAGAATTTTTTTACCTAATCAATATGTTAAGCACACAAAACACACATGGAAGGTATTACCCCCGACCTCAATATGAAATTAGGGGATAATTCTCATCATCGGGACTTGATCCAAATGAACTCAACAACTAAACATGCAAATACAACTTTATACATACACAATTCTAAACTAAATCTAATACTAACATATATTAATTAATCTAACACTACACATGCAAAAACAAAAATTAAACTAAACTAAACTAAAAATTAAAAACTAAAACATACATTAAAGCAATAAAATACATACATAAACATAATTCTGTACATAATTTTTTTTGCATTTTGTTCAAAAAAATAATAATGGTTCATCATTTTCTACAAAAAATCAAAATGGATGAACATCCACTAAACTAACATCCATTCTATACCAATACATGCTTGAACAAAAGTAGTGTTCCACAATCAGCGAACCCAATAAACATACAATATCAATGCAAACAAAATGAGTTGAACACATACATAGGGAATAAGATATAGAAGTCTTATTCCCTACTGTCCACCTGATGAGAAGTCATCACCGTCATCTTGTTGGAAAGGAGAGTGTGGTTTCTGTAGTAGATGTGGCGGCACGGATGGCATTGGAGGGTAATCACGCATCTCAAGGCCGAGGCCTTCGCAAATCATCCGTTGGACTTGATCTTGCTGCCTCGAATATTGGTTTAGGAAAGAACCGATATCGTATTGGTTTTTGAGGATGATCTGAAGCTTATTATATACCCTCTCCTAGGAGTTTTCATTTCAGGCTTCGGAAGGTCCCTCCGTCTTGTCGGTTGGCTCTTCCCCTTCTTCAGGCTCGGGCTCGGCTGTCTTTTGCGCCCCAGTCTTCCACAAACAGTTTATCTTTGATAGATCTAGTGGAACTATAGGGTGGAAAAGGTTTCCCCTGGATACCATCACTCCAACTAGTCGGAAAATGTGGGTCAAAAGTGACAAAAACGGGAGCCCATCCTTTACAGAATTCGCAATGTGCATAATCGATGAGTAGATCAAGAATACAACGTTGATTTCTTTTTTGATTTGAATTTTTTAGATTAAAATGGCCCTATCCTTTGAGATATCTGAAAGATGTGACGTCAGTAGGAGACTTCCACAAATAAAGTGGTGCCAGATTTTTGGAATTGGATTGAGGTATTTTACCGAGAAAGTAGCGACATTCGGTCCTTGGTGTTTCCACTTGACTTCACCGGATGTGGTCTTTTGAATGATCCTCTGCATATTTGGTTCATGGCTTCCAGTGGACCTCGGTACCGCTAGTCCATAGAGATCATTGATACATTCAGGACTGAAGATGATCGACCGATTTTGAACTCTTTCTTGGTAGTTTACGGCCTCCGTGGCATTAGCGTAAAATTCCTTGACCAAAGCTACCTCACCCGGGGGTGGCGATTTATAGAATTGCTCCCAGTGGCAGCTTCGAATTTCTTGTTGAAATTCCGCTGGGATATCCTCTATCGGACCGAAACCACATTGGCGTATGTAGGTTCAAAAGATTTCGTGTTTTTTTTAATGCCCATCCTCTTGTTTTGACACAAAAATGGTGGTATCATAGTCAACTTCGGTTGGCACCCTGGGTTGCGAACTCGACCCTTCTCTTCTCAACCTCTTCTTAGCTACCCTATTCGGCATTTCCTAACAATTACAATCACAAAAACCAATACAACTTTATCATATATGAACAATTGAAAAATATAAACTCCCCAAACCACTTTGCCAAGACACGTACATCTCAAAACAAACACACCCAATTGAAATTTTCAACCAAATTTCACAAATGTAGCATACTATCTTAGTTCACACACTTACCCAATCCATTTAAACATGTTCATCACCAAGAATCAAACCAAAATCCCAAAGAAAATTGACATCGCGAAAATAGGGTTTAATGGGTTTAGGGCAAAACTTCCAAATCCAATGATTTTTAACATAATCAGGCAAACCAACCAATAATTTCAACAACTAGACTAAATGTAAGGTAAAAGAAACTTACTTGTTGAGAATTTATGGTCAAATTGATTGGAAATGAAGAAATCGCACGTTTGCTTCAAAAACCCTAAATTTTCGGAAATGAGGGTTGAAATCCAATTCTTGGTGGTTGATTCGTGATGGAAATGACCAAGTTTGGTAATGGAAGGATTATTTTTAAGGGTTTGGAATGGTTTGGAAGTGTGGTTTTAGACAGAAGGTAGAGGTTTTAGGAAAAAGGGTTTTACGATTTCTAAAATGAACGAACGGTTTGTTTTAACTGCAGAAGATCCACCGCCTAGGCAGTGGATTAACCAGTATTTTTACCTCCTAGGCGGAATCCACCACTTACAAGGTAGGCCTACATCTCTTTTTTCATGTCTCAAATTTTCAAAATTCGGCTCCACCCCGTACGTTTCCACTTCGCTTGTTCAACGTGTTTAAACGTGAAACACTTCCCCAAGCATCCACACTCCTAAATTCACTTCCAAACATGTTCTGAAGCCATGCCAGCTTCCAAAAAGAATAAATAATAAAATAAATAATAACAAAAATTGGGTAATTTGATACCCTGAGTTTCATTTAAAAATAAATAAATATTGCGCTTGCTTTACCGTCCCCAGCTGGACTTTCGTGTTATTAAGCATTTTTCACCAAAATTCCCTAGAGACAAGGAATTTGGGCTCAAATGCTCAGTCGGATCAAGATCATGAATTGAATTCGGCTTCACCTCTTTGTCCTTATCATTTTTAATATAAGCTCGATCTCGGGATTGAGAATTAAGAATTTCAATATTTTTCATCGTATCTCGCATGACTTGATCACATTAACACAATAAAACAAAAATTAAAATTAAAAACAAAACAAAATAAATGTCAGGATTAACAATCGACCACTTAGTCACAATATCAACTTAAAATTCACACAATCCCTGGCAACGGTGCCAAAAACTTGGTAGTGCATAAAATATGCCGCTACTTACTGTCGCAAGTATACGAGGTCTAAGTTTTAATATAGTGGATATTTGAAGATTGGATATCGTTCCCACAGGGAAAGTGTGAATAATTGAATATTGCAATTTACATAGTCTCATATTATGCTGATGATTAAATTAATTATTTAAATTAAACTAATTAAAACTACTCCTAAGTATTAATTCTAATTACACTAATTAACTAGGGATCGAATTCATTCACTTAGTACCTATTTGGCTTAGTTTAGTTATCGATAACAGTTATTATCACATCCAATAATCTCGGTATCTATAACTCACTCGCTCCCTCTTCCGTGTGAAAAGCGAGCGAATACATGACTTCTCATTGACGCCGAAGTCCCCCTTGAATGCCTTTCTAAAGACATAGCCACGTGAGTCTTGACCCAACCTCATGGATTGCACACAATCCAACTCCCTCCCGGGTTATTAGATCGTCGCGTTGTGTTTATCCCTAGTCCGAATCCAGGGTTACCTCTCCTGAGTGTCAAACCCCGTATTATCGGTTTATCGTAATAAGCATAATAAACTTGAAATAATGGTAAGCCCAATTGGGATTGGATAACAAACCATTAGAATAACTTATATTCAACCAAAGAGATATTTACATGAATTACATCTAACCCTAACTAATCTCTAATTAAACTAACATGATCTTAGCCATTACAATATTAATTCAAGAGGAGATCATCATCATCAATAATAAACATTAAGTACAAATATGGAAGCAAGGAAAGAAAAGCCAAATCTTAAAGTGGGGTAGTCCACTTTCGCCAAAGAACGATCCTCCCAAGCTTCATCTTCTCTATTGATGAACTTCCTCTTTTAGCTCTTCAAGAATTGGCCAAAATTACTTCCTAAAACTAATCTAATTTACTTCCTAAATGATCTAATCCTATCAAAGGTGAAAGGGGCTCTCCAAACATAATGGGGCATAAGACAAAAATGGGGAAGAAAAGGGCTAAAATAAAGCTTTTGAAAATATTTTCAAAATATCTAAAATTAGATATTTCTCGCAGAGTGTCACCGCCTAGGCGGTGGTTAAGTCGGTTTAGGTTTTGACGGATCTTCGCCTAGGCGGTGGTTGTTGGCACAAACATTCTAATGTATTTTCGCCTAAGCGGTGGTTCAAGAACCCAACTTCCTGCCTCTTCTCCGCCTAAGCGGTGGTCTTTATGCACCGTAACCTTGTTCTTCACGTTTTGTTCACCGTTTCTCCACCGTTGTCACTTGTTTATCACTTCTTTTCGTTCCTTCACCTATTTTACACTAAAACAAAATAAAACGAAATTAAATATAACTAATACGCTAAAAAACTAACAAATTCGGTTTAAAAGTAGATAGGTTATTTCCACCTATCACCATACTCATCACAATAACTAATTACCTCATCATTTTTAAACTCTCTGCATCTATCACTACAGATGTTGATAATGCCACATTGCTTCTCATTTCGAACACGTTACAAAATTTTAAAAATATAGAAGCAACTTCACTCTTTTTAGCAAGGAAGAACACCCATGTGAATCTCGAATAATCTCAACAATTATGAATGCAGAATTTACCTCCTAAACTAGCAATGGAATTTGGTCCAAATAAATCGAGATGCAACATTTCAAGATATCTAGACGTGGATGTGTGCATCTTCTTCTCAATTGATGATCTAAATTGCTTGCTTAATTGACATGCATCACATACTTTATCTTTCACATAT
Organism: Eucommia ulmoides; assembly: GCA_016647705.1. Taxonomy (NCBI): domain Eukaryota; kingdom Viridiplantae; phylum Streptophyta; class Magnoliopsida; order Garryales; family Eucommiaceae; genus Eucommia; species Eucommia ulmoides. Next base: position 36,887,517 of record CM028340.1, read on the forward strand.
TTCAATGCAAGTAAACCACGCACAAGACTTTTCTTAGATAAATTTGGTAACAATTTCATACTAGCATGCCCTAGTCTTCTATACCATAGCCAACTATTTTCAAATAAATCATTTAAAAATGATAAATTTGGAGAAGAAAAATCATCAAATGAACATGTATACACATTCTCAAAAGGTGATGCAACAAGTAAGATGATACTATCATGCCAATTCTTAATTATGCATTTGTAATGATCAAAAACAACATTATAACCTTTATCACATAATTGGATAATACTAAGCCGGTTATGTTTAGGACCATCTATGCGGAGAACATCTTTCATAATTGTAGACCAATTACCGATATTACCTATACCGATAATTTAACCATTTGCATTATCTCCAAATGTCTTATTACCTCTATCCTTAGGTGTCAAAGACGTAAATTTTAATTTATCTCCCGTCATGTGCCGAGAACAACTACTATCCAGGAACTTTTTGTCCTTGCCTATTGATACTTTTAGAATAACCTGTAAGGAGCACCTCAAATAGTTCTTACGTGGTTCCCAGTCTGTGTGGGTCCGATTTTGTTAGTCAGGACATTTTTAGTTCCTTTAGAAACCCAAACTTGTCTACATTTAGATACTTTAGAAAAACATCCACGAATAGTATGCTCTACGGCATTACATTTAAAACATCTAACAAGATTCCTAGTTTCAAAAAAGAATTTAGGAAATCTTTTTTGTTTAAGGTTTTTTTGAAACCCAATACCAACTTTATGAAAGATATCTCGTGAAGTTCCCAAAATAATTTTTAATTTGTTCTCACCACCTGTGAATTTGAGAATTATCGAATGTAAATCTGCCATCTTGGAAATCAATTCAATATTTTCAGATTCATAGTTCATCACTTGCTTATTAAGTGTTTTCATTCTACTTTGTAGGGCATTAATTTCAGAATACTGGTTTTTATAATTCAGAGTTAGTTCTTGATAAACATCAAATAAATCATCGAAATCTAAAGGACAAGAATTAGAACATTTAGGTACCTCATCTCTAGTGGCCATCAAAGCAAGCATGGATGAACCTTTACTGCCCGATTTTTTTGAGCAACTTGATTTAGAGTCATCCTAGGCGGCTTTCATCGATTTCTTCTTACTATTCTTTCTTTTTTTTCTTCTCCATTCTCTTTTTCTCTTTTTTCTTATCTATCTTTGGTTCGGGGAATTTAGTTTGGAAGTGTCCAGTCTTGTGACAGTTGTAACACTCCACATTATTCATGTTGAAATTTTTGTTTCACCGGAATGTTCGTTGAGTCATTATTCGAAAATTCTTCGTGAGAAGCGCCACATCATTTTTTTGGTTGCTGTCAAGACTAATATCACCATCGTCATCCTCTTCCTCTTTTTTATGAACTTTTAATGCTAAGGACTTCTTTTCGATATTTCCCATACCATCCTCATATCAACGAATAGCCGTCTCATCTGTCATTCGGTTGCCGATGAGCTCATCAATAACATAATTCATAAGATCCTTTGCCTCCTCAATTACAGTCACTTTCATCTCCCAGACTTTAGCTAACGATCTCAAAATCTTTCGCACTTTATCCTCCATTGTATAGGGATTTTCGAGTTTATTTAGGTTATTGTAGATGTTGTTGAATCTTGTGTACATATCTTGAATCGATTCTGCTTCACCCATTCTAAATAGTTTGAATTGATGAACTAAGACATTGATATTTGACTATTTTGCTTGATTTATCTCTTTGTGGGTGATTTGCAACTTGTCCCACATTTCTTTCGCCGATCCACAACTTGAGACCCTAGTATATTCGTTAGCATCTAAAGAACAAAACAAAATATTAATAGCCTAAGAATTAATAAAAAGTTTCTACTTGTCAGAAGTGGTCAACTGATCTTTCTTCTTGACTACTCCATTTTTCATAGGAACAAATGGATCATCCTCAATAGCTAGCCACACTTCATAATTGGTGGCCTGAAGAAAAATAATGATTCTATCTTTTCAGAATGAGTAGTTTTCACCTGCAAACAATGGTAGTCGATGCAGAGACTGCCCCTCACCTAGTGTGCCTATCAAGTGCGCCATGTGATTTTTATTAGCTATTGTTTTAAGCTAATAGAGCTAAATCAACTTTGGTACCAATTGTTGGCCCAGTGAGCTACCCAAGAGGAGGGGTGAATTTGGTAGTTATAAAAATTTAAATAATTAAAACTTTCAACACTTAATTTATCAAATAATCAATTTATCCTAAATTAATTATTATTTTCATTACGAGCGGGTAAGTGTCTAATTCTAGGTGTACACGCAAATAAAATGCAAAGAATAATAATAATGCAGCACACCAAGATATATCTTAGTTCAACAAGCTAGCCTTTCCAAATCCAGTCCCCAAACTTCATAGAGATTCATAACCTCTAAACCCCTGATTCATTAAATGGTAGGAACCAACCCCTACAACGATTCTTTTTCCAGGTTCAGAATCAATATTTACAATTTTTATTTTCCCAGGCTAAGGAAGAACCTTATCTTTTTACTAGGCTAAAGACTAACTAAATTCTTTTACAGGAAGAAGCACAATCTCACAACTCTCATAAGTATCCTTTTTTCCAAGTAAGGATTGAACCTTTATAATTCACTCAAAATTAATTCAGTTTCAGGAAAAATCAAAACATAGTTCCTTTTAAGTAAAAGAATAACCTAACCTTTTTATACCTTAAGATATAAATTAAACCTCAAAATTTTCACTTGAAAAGATTAAAATCTAGCTACTTTGGCTAGACACCGACCCAATCGTGTGTAATCCGCTCAAACTCACAAATACAAAAAAATTATGAATTTCTTCCCATTTAGGGCTTTTCCCATTAATGTCCCAACATTTACTATATGATAGAATTAAAGTTAGAAAAAATAATATAAGATTAATAGCAAGTGTGGGTAACACAAATTATAGCATGTAATCAAATAAAAATACAAAATCGTTTTAAAAAATATTTTATGCTCTTAAATTTGAAAATAATTTTTCCACGATATCAAATCCAAGCAATCAACAATAATATGAAATATAAATGAAGAACAATAAATTGGAAATGTTTCACCTGGAAAACAACGAAAAATGAAAACAAGATCGCAAGATAGCATAAATCAGTGACGCTAATTCAACAACGCTTTAACTCAAGAACTTCTAACACAAATTCTCTCTCGAATAATCTCAGTAGAATGATAACTCTTAGAATAGATTAGGAACTAATAGTTCTTGATATATTTCATCCAATTTCATAGGTCTATATATATATAATAAGATCAAGCCTTCTAACAGTTAGTTTTCAAAAGATGTGCCTCTAAAAGGCACCTGTAGATCTCATATATCATATTCATTCAATTCTGGTGTATTTCATTTAAAAACAACTTTTAAAAATCTCAATTAACTCCATAAAATATTTCTTGATCATCAATCACAGATATAGGAAGTATTTAGTTACTAAAATTGAGAGAATTTTTTATTATACGGATCAAATCAATAGGGATATCAAAATACATGCACCATATCTTTAGTAGGTCCAGATCCCCTAAAATACTCCTTTGGAATCATAAAAGATGGCTAGTGATGTCTAGTTTTTTACTGAAATCCAAAATTCTCAAAATCTCAACCGAAACAGTCGGTTGACCGATCTCTCAATGGTTGGTTGATTAATTGATTTAGAGAGTTTTCCCAGCCAAAACACATCATAGTCAGTTGACTAATTTCTTTCCAATCGATTGACCGATTGGTTTAGAGACTTTCACTTTTCCAATCTTAGACCCATCGGTTAACTGATCCCTTCTTAATCGATTGACCGATTGATGCAAGATCTTCACATTTTGCTCCGAAACTTTATTGTTTCAATCAGTTGACCAATCCTTTTTGGATCAATTGACTGATTGATGCTGGTTGGTCAATTTCTTGACCAATTTCAGCTCCAAAACTTATCGTTTAATTCAATTAACCGATTAGTTTTGTTTGTTAACTAAATTAACCCTAAATTTCAACATTAAGCATGATTTACACTTTGGTTAATTTTTATTTTTTTAATTTGATATAGGAGCACATATTTAAACACTAATTAGAATCCTAAAATTCATTAAATCAAACACACAAACATATAACTCATTTAATAGTGTCGTGTGTGATCCTATTTCGGGTTGCATTATGAGTATAAGAGTATTGAGTTGTTTTCACCTAATTTCTTCATGATTTTCAATACTCTTCATTTCTTCAATTGTCCATCAAATCTCAGGATCAACAAAAGAGTTTAAGAAGGTGGAAGACTTCTGGGTCAACGACGATAACGAGTACCTTCTTCCTTTCTGATGTGGGCCTGCTCGCTCCTTGTCCCTGTGTGTGTCCTTAAAGAAAAAGAACACCGAAGAACTTCACTTTTTTTTCTTTTTTTTTTTTTTTTTTTTAGTTATTGTAGTTTTTTATTTAAAAAGTATGAATAGATGAGGAATTTTTTTTGGTTACATTTATTGTTTTTATCTCAATTTTCTTGCTTTTTTTTTTTTTTTTTTTTTTTTTTTCTCTATGTATGCTACTTCCCCTTAGACTCATGCATTTGGATAAATGGATGACTGACGACTTCATCTGAGCTATTTGTGCTTTTATAAACCTAGTCAAAGTGATTATTAGGACTAAAAAAAATAGGTCAAATTGATAAACCATGATTTTAGTTGCCAAAACATTTCGCTGAATCAATCAATATAATGCTTTGTTAAATGATTTGACGTCATTGAGGTGATCTTGTAGTTCCTACGGGGTGGAGATGATTTTTCCACATTTCGCTCAAAGGGTTTAGGGGAGATAGTACATCAAGTTATTCGTAAGGGCCAACTTGATCCTCTTTCCTACAGTTCCTAGTCGAATCCTAGATGTAGAAATAGAACAAGGTTAACCTAATCTCTATCGAAATAATAAAAATCTCGTAGATACAAATTCAAAACATTAGCCAAATTTTCCCCACATAGAGGCACTCAAGAAAGCGACAAAGGTGAATATATAACCTAAAGAAAAGTGGGGCTTAGGTGAAGTGTTTTGATGAATACTTTCAGATGCACTATCTTGATGAACAATTTTAAACTTAGTTGGCAGACCATTTTAATGAATCACACTTGGGTGTTCTCTAAAGTTGTATACCTTCTTACCTTGGTTATGGTGTGGCATGCCTTTTTGCCCACTCAGTTAGTACTATTGGGCTTTTTTCTTCCCTTGAATTTCAATATCGAGACGTTCTATTGAGGCTACCTGATTACCTCAGATGCTTAATAGGCTGACAGCATCGGTGTACTTAACACATTAATGTAGCATTGATACAACGGATATCATTGCATGGAGCCATGGATGACCCAGAATTGTGTTATAGGGGGAGGTAGATCTCATCTCCATGAACTGCGTCTCTTTTATAACTCTATAGTCGTCCTTTCCCACCATTTCTAACTAAGTGATTTTCCCTTTAGGAGAACTCAAGTCTCAATACCATCACTGTATCTTAAAAAAATGATGTTAGCTAAGCTACCAGTATCTATCAAAATTAGTCTTACCCAGAACCTCAAAATCCGCAGTGCAATGACGAGTGTATCCTCCTGAAGGTAAAAGATCCCTCTAAGATATTCATTGTTGAAGGTCAAAGCAGGGTCCGAGCTAGGAGCAACTAATCTCTAATACTTCGTTTCTGTGTTGTTTATTTAATTATCCTATTTCTTACGCGGTTGCATTCCTATATCGCTGGTCCACTGCTATGTATCATGTAGATCACATCTATTGTCCTACTTAGATTGTCAATACTCTTTCTTTCATCATGGTCATCAGTTCCTTGGTCCTCTACATCCCTCTTTCATTCCTGGGTTACTTTTCAAGGTATCCTCTTAGGTGCCCTTATTCCAACAACATATTGATCTCCATTTTCAAATGCCAGCAATAATTGGTGTCGTGTCCACAATTCTGGTAAAAATTATAATATTTTTGCCTGTGTTGTGGGCTTGGAATTCAAGCAATCTGGGGAGGCTAGATGATCTTTTCAGAAATTTTTTATCTTGTGCAGGATTATTTGGTATTAGCATATTTAGCCTTGGAATGAATGTCTCCTAAATGCAACCTGATCTTGATTCAGGGTCCCTCAATCCGTTGTTTGCATATTTAGAGCTTTACCCTTTGTGATTCACAAGATAATTCTCGCTTCTTTTGGGAATATCTTTGTTAGATGTCCTGCCCTCACGTGTCATCTTAACATCATCTAATTTTATTTGAGGCTTCATGCACTCCATCAACTCTGTCATGTTTGCCGGGGTATGCTTATTCAATGAGTCCTTGAAACGTCTGTGACATAGACCATAAGTGAAAGCATTGACGATGAGGTTAGAATCACTACCTTTAATGCACGTAAGTTCTTCATTAAATTGAGTCATATATTGTCTCAAAGTCTCTCACTTGTCTTGGAAAAATGCCAAAGGTAGTCCTTCCTCATCTTCAAACACTTGTAGGAAATAAACTAGTTGATGAATTGCCTACCGAGCTATGGAATAGAATGAGATTGAGCGAGATAGAAGTATATGAAACCACTCCAAAGCTAAACCTTTAAGAGTGGAACCAAATGCTCTGTAAAGTACATAATCTCTAGCACCATACATTGCCATCACTTGCCTAAAATGGTGCACGTGATCTATTGGGTCTGACTTTTCTTCATACTTGTCAAACTTGGCTTGGTTGAACTTATGGGAAAAGGTCTCTTCCATCGACGATGATGTGAAGGGTGGTTTGGTCGCCCTTAGAAAGACCTCAAGATCATCCAAATGATAGGTCTTTAATGCTAATTTCCTTACACATCGGCTTCTTTTACATTTCCATGGACATAAATCAGTCTACTTCTCCATTAATTCCTATTGAAAGATTCATTTGCTACCTTGCGTGGCTCTAGATGGTTGATAGGTTAAATTTATCTACCTATTTCCAAGCCAAATTTGGTAGTTTTCGAGTGTTCTTGTTATCTTTTATGATGTTGTAATTTGTTTTAATTTGTTTTTGTTCAAAGCAGGGGTTATGAGCGAAAATGGTTGAAAATCGAGCAAATCGGTAGGAAGATGGTGGAGAAACGTTGAAAAAGATCAAAGAATAAGCAAGCAGCCTTAACACTATAGCGGTGATCCCTATCGTTGCAGTGGTAAAGGGTCAGTAAGCTCTCTACCCAACCACCGCTGTAGCGATAGCACTCATCATTGCAGCGATGAGCTTACCAACATACCACAGCTGCAGCATTGCTTTTGACCACTACAACACCGAAACCCCAGCTGTAAAGTTTTGTTTAGATATTTTGTTAGATATTTTGGTCTTTTTTTCCCTTATCCCTTGATTTCCAACATTTTGAGAATACACTTGGAACACTTTGGGAGTGTTTTTGAGAGCTCTCAACTGACCAAAGAGGAGGAACACAATTGGAGAAGAGGAAACAAGATCGGAGCGGTTTTTACAGACGTCATCATTCAAATAACGACTATTCTCCTTTGTTTCTCTTTTTATTCTTAACTCGTTTTTGATTGTTTGATCATGTATATATTTATTATTGTTGAATATTTGGTTATAGCCAAGTGCTAAATGTTGATTATCTATGGGATTGATGTAGTTTACTAATATATGTTGTTTGAGTAAATCGTGTTTCATTAATGGTTGTTTATCTCTATTCGATTGTGTTTATCGTTTTATTACTTCCATTATATACTTGTTATGATATATTGGTTGATTTGAGAAATCGGGGTTTGACACTCGGGAGAAGTAACCCCGAATTTGGACTAGGGTTTACATACAACGTGACGATCTAATGACTCTGGAGAGTATTAGAAAGTATGCAATCCATGAGGTTGGGGAAAGACTCATGTGATTAGTGTCGTTTAAACACTAGATAGGGATATCGACGTTGACGCAAAGTCGCATATTCAATCACTTTACACTCGGGAGAGGTAGTGAGTGAGTTTTCGATACCTAGATTGTTGGATAGTTTAAATATCGTTAATGTAAACTAGATTGGATCAAACATGTATACGTAAATGAAGTTAATCCCTAGATAATTTATTCCCATATAATATACTTAGTATTATAGTTTAATTAATCGTTAATTTAGTTTAATATATATTAAAAACAAAAAACCTAATTTTCTTTTTCTACTTCGTTTGGGATTCTACCAATTGTTGTTCTAGTGCCATGAGTTCCCTAACTTGCTGAGTTAGGAACGCATAGTCCTCCACTGTTGGGTGAGTCTGTCATAGGTCACCATTTTCTTCTTGTTGCACCATTTTTATAGTGACTTCTCATCCTGGTCACCGTTTTCTTCTTGTTGCACCATTTTTATACTGACTTCTCATCTTGGTCACCATTTTCTTCTTGTTGCACCATTTTTATACTGACTTCTCATACTGATATCTTCTTGTTCCCAAAGATGATGCCAAATGATGTAGACAACAAATTCTCTTTTAATAGCCTATTAACCTGCAACACCAAAAGACTAAGAATTGCACTAGTGTGTGTTAGCTAAAGAATCTCCGACGTAAGAATAATTGAATATGTTTTGAGAGATGTGATAAGCATAGTTGTTTTACTTATATGAATTTTCCTTACATTTATACCTGGTTTCCTCTACTGAACTTCCAGATTTCACCCATCGTGTTGGTAGTTGGCTAATTATTCTCACATCGCTACATTATTAACTAAGTGGCCATAATAGGCCAATCATAGGGAAGTGACTAGTTATTGCTTAACTAAGTCCTTTATGGGCCTTGGCCTAGGCTCTTTTCAAAAGATATCCTGATTAAACTCTGTGGCCTATCTCAAGACAATCTTGTTGAGCTGAGCCTCCTCTAGTCATTTTTGTCTTATCCCAAAAGTTATTCTTAGAAGGATTATTGAGCGGGAGTTCCTCTCCCACCAATATATATGCATATATAAATAGATCTAAAACAATCATTAGGCAGTTTGGTTTCACGGTTATAATCCCAAAATAAAAATAAAAATCGTTTTGGGTTTCAATTACAAAACCAAAACCGAAATAATTTAACCATGGTAAAACCCAAACCATTTGGGTCAATTTGTTTCGATTACCCATCGATTCAGGTTCAATTTCCATCCCTAGTATGGAGAGTAAATAATATTGGAAAAATCAAACTTTACTTCCATATATCTTAACCATCTTACTTTACCACTACATACTATTTTGGGTTTGACAAAACCACATGAACTTTCAATATATATGTAAATTTTAAGTTTATGTTAAATATTATGAAATGACAAAAACACTTCTCACAGAAAATACATAATTTAATGCAATGTCGTTTACGTCATGTATTAAGTTTATGTTAAATATTATGAAATGACAAAAACACCTCTCACACCAAATACAAAATTCAATGCACTGCTATTTACGTCATCTATTATACTAGTTTTAGACTTGCACATTGCGCGGGTATAAAACAAATATAATATTTTTTTAATATTGAAGTATAAAAGATATAGACATCATTTAGTTACATTGTTAGCAATATCCGTGAACAAATGCATAACTTTTAGTGAATAATGACGTTTTATAAATACCGAATATAAATATACTATTAAAATTTGTATAAATAATCATAAAAGTGAAACAATATTTTTGTAAATTAACTTATACTAAAAAACTATAAAATAACAAACAAATAACAATAATTTTGATTAATTTTATGAATTTTTACAAGTTAACAAATTCTAATTTAATTAGATTGTACCGTATCTACTTTCTTTTTGGTTGAAAATATTTTTTGAATCACAATTATGTTTTTAAATAATTTAAAATATGGACCAAGAAATTAATATTATATTTGTGCATTTATTAGAGTAAAATTAAATTAATTAAAAAGAAAAGAGAAAAGAGACAAAATTGAGTGGGTACACTCATTATTATATACAAAAAAGAAAAACTACATAAGAACTCACCAAAAACTTAAAAGAGTCATTTTTTAACCTCATTAAAATCTTCTATCTCCTTCTACTTTCAAGTATTAGTTTTTTATAAATGAATTTTTTCAATTCTTTTCACATTTTAAATTTGTAATGAGTGTCAATATAATATTTGTAGTGTTAATAATAGTTATTTGGTACTTTGAAGAAGTTTCTATTTGTTCCAGTTAGTTGGAAAGTATATATATGTGTGTGTGTGTCAAATTTATTGACAAAATTCTTAATTTTTATCCAATTATTTAATAAAAATAAATAAAATCATAAATAATATATTTACTTCGTCACAATTGAAAAATTATTTAACTAGATTCTAAGTTTAAAGTTAAAATAACAACAAAAATGAAAATTTCAAAGAATTAGAATAAAAATGGAAAAAAAAAAACATTAAAGATAAAAAGGAAGAAAAAAACAAAAAAAGAGAAGTCCATGTGGAATATGTGTGGATCCCAAGCATTATCCTCATTTGAAATTTTCTTGAGCCTAAGCTCAACAAGGCGGTCTGAGTACTATTCCTGGGACCCCAACAAAGAACACCTAAATCCGAGCATGACCCAAATCAACCTAAGGTTTGAGCTCAAGGCTACATGAGAATAATCCACAGAATATTTACCAAATCCTGCTCTAAATGGAATGGGAATCAGATAATGCATAATGGTCTAATAACTCCTTAAATCCCACAAATCTCGTAGGTATTAATGGAGAATGGGCAAAGACTTTCCAAATAAGTTTTTTCTTTCCTATAAATACTGCAAGTGTGGTCTAGCAAATTGCATTCATTTTTCTTGAAATTTATCTATAAACTCTAGTTATTCTTACATTAAAGGTGCAACATCGGCAAGTCCACCCACTATGCATTATTTTTGTTGGAACCTGGTGGTGCGTAAATTACGTCGCCACTTTCACTGCAACTGTACGGGTCAAGTTTTAGTAGAGTGGGAAGAGTAAGGGTTATCGTTTCCATAGGGATTGATTGAGAATATTGTCGAGTATCATAATTATCATAACCTAATTTTATTTAGGCAAAAAAAAAAATGAAATTTATAATTAATAATATACTAATACTAAAATACTAGTTTATCTAATTAAACTATATTACTATTTTGAGATGTTTAAGGGAATGGATTATTTAGGGATTAACTTCGTTTACAAATACGTGTTTGATCTCGTTTAGTTATCAATAATAGTATTCAGCTTATTCGACAATCTCTGTATCATAAACTCGCTCGCTCTTTCTCTCGAGTGTAAAGCCAGCAAATATGACTTTGAGTTAACGCCCAAGTCCCTCTCTAGCATTTTTTAGAACACATAGTCACATGAGTCTTGCCCCAACGTCATTGATTGCTCACTTTCTAACTCACTCCTGGGTTATTAGATCGTCGCGTTGTGTTTACCCTAGTCCGAATTCAGGGTTATCTCTCCCGAGTGTCAAATCCCAATTTCTCACTATATCTAAACAAGCATATAATCATAACAAATCGATAAACACAATCGAAAGAGTGAAGAACAACCATTAACGAAACACTAATTTCAAAACCACATATTCATAAATTATAGTAATCTCTAGACAATATCCGTTTAGTTAACGGCCATAACTGTATATACAATGATAAATGAGTTAAACATGCTCAAACCATAATCTGAAATTAGGAAATAAAGAAAGAAACGAGAGAAACTAGACGTAGTCCGAAGATTTGATGCTAAAAGCGTTCTGAGATCGCTTCTCCTTCGTCACAACGTGTTCTTCTCCTTTGGATTTGGTGGAGCATTCCCCAAAAACCTCTCAACCCTATTCTAACCATAGGATCTCTCTCTTGGCCAAAATATAGGAGAGGAGGAAGATATAAGGAGCCAAAATATCTAAATAAATATCTAAATTGTGTGCAGAGTGACCGCCGCGGCGGTCGTTAAGTCGGTTTGGTCACGACCTCAGCGGTGGACTTAGTGGTAGGAGTAGAGACCTCTATATTGTTTTAGCACCTTAGCGGTGGGATTTCAACAAGTTTAAGGCCTTCTCTGCATATTGACAATCATGGCGGTGGGCTGCATTTTTGAATTTTTCCCTTATACTTGTTTTCCCACCGTTCTTGATCAGATTTGATCGTTTATGATCTGTTTTCATCCCTTTCCACCTCACACACTTGATTTATACAAAAATAAATAAAAACGTATTAAAATACTATAATAACACTCGAAAACTAACAAGTTTAGTTTGGAAATAGATAGGTAAATTACATCTATCAGACTCTAAAGCTTAGGGGAATCATATTCTGGGATTGAAGAGTACGATATCTGACTAACCATTTTTTGACATCATTAGATTGGGCCCGCCTATGGAAAACGTATTAGTATGTCCCATAATCTTTGATAAATTTCTTATTCACCCTTCGATCTAAAATTATAACCAGTAAATAAGAGAACTATAGGTAACCAACTCATACAGTGAATCCAAGTGCTTGAAAATCCAGAGAGTCCTTGGTTTATTGTTGAAATTGATGTGGGAGATGTCACGCATCTCCTAGAACATGCAAATAATTGTTCGGTAGACTTCGCTACCATCGCTACCACCTTTGCCTCATGGTTATATACCTCTTTTCAACGAGGAACATGTCATTTCGGATGAAGGAAGAATAATCCAACATGAGTTTTATTGGGAAGAGGAATTTTGAAAGGAACGACAATAACTCAGGCATGAACTGTAGCAACTCCACATAGAGGGAGATGAGTTGTGTCAAGAAAGAGTAATATCTTGAGGACGACATATGGCCCTGCTTCCTGAAATAGTAGCCAATGATCACTCTAGGCTCACTCTTTGGGTGTTAGTTGCTCGATCTCAAGAAATGAAGAATATAGTACACATCCCTAGTAATTGAGCAAGTAGAACAGAGGCGGAGTTGTCTCCTGATGATCTTTCCTATTTGACTAAGGCATCTTCAGATTCCCGATCAAGATCCTAATGGTCGAATCTTGACCACCAAGCCAATAATGATCTTCGGGATCAAGGGAATATAATTAATGAGAAACTTAGGTAGATTGGAAGAGAGAGCCCAACATCCGGGATATATTGAAGATGAGTGTGCCCCCTTCACGACTAGGGTCCTAAGAGATAAGGTCCCACTAAACTTTAAATTGTTGTCTCAGATCAAGATATATTATGGAAATACCGACCACATTAAACACCTCAACTCTTACTATGCCTATACTGATCTCCATGAGACATCAGATTTGATTAGTACCAAGCTTTCCAAATAACCTTGGCCAGGATTGCTAATATATGGTACACTACGTCGAAGCTAAGGGATGTTTATTCATTTAAATCATTGATCATAGTATTTGTGTATCTATTTGTTAGCAACAAGTGCCAAGAAAATAATCCATTCAATCTACTCTTTATTTAGAAAAAAGAGAGATGAGGGCTTTTATGTATATTTGGAAAGGTTCGAAAAAGATTCTGACCAAGTTGAGGACAAGAAATATTGCATGATCGTTGTTTCACTTTTGAGTGGAAAAATGAAAGGGCCATTCCTCTACGATATGGGTCAGGCACCACTGAAGATGTTGACCTTGGTCTTTACCCACTCAATAGAATTTATATATTGATCGACGATATCTATTGAGCTAAAAAAGAAGATGAAAAAGACTACAAAGGTAAAATGCAGGTCAATGAGCAAACCTAAGAAAGAAATGGTCGGGATGAATCCTAAACGAAGAAGAAGAAGAAGAAGAAGAAAAGTGACTGAGATCGGAGTAGATTTTTTAAGAAGCCAAGTAAACTAAGATCCTCTCTCTGATATACCAACTATACCCTTTGACCGCACCATTGGGAACCATGTTGATGCAAATATGAGACTAGAAACTCATAAAATGGCCTCAACAATTGAAGAATAATGGAAAGGCCAATAACTCAAATAAGTAAGCATAATTTCCATTTGGATCACAGGCATACCACTAACAACTACTATGATCTGAAGACAAAGATTGATAAGATAATAAGAAGAGGTTAATTGAAGTAGTTAATAATTGATCAAGAACAAGATGACCAAAGTAAATAAAAATATCACTGACCCAAGATCTGAGGCAAGATTAAGACCATTCATGGTGGGTTCTCTTTGGTAGGGACCTCGGTTGCCAACCACAAAGCCCATCCTCAGAAATAGTAAATAAAGATAAAGATTATGCCTTTCGTGTTTCCAAGTCTCTAATTACTAAGCGATAGTCAATCACTTTATTGAAGAGGATATTCGAGTAGTCCACACTTATCACAACGATGCTCTAGTCATGACACTACAAATAACCAACTATGTTGGCTGCGTATTGGTTGATAGAAAGAGCTCTATCTCGATCATTTACCTCTCAATTTTCAACAAGATGGGGATTAAGATTAACAAGTTGAAGCCAACGCAAACCCTTCTAAGTGATTTCGAGGGTAAAATCGTACAGCCATTGGCGTGGATCACGTAACAACTCACTATGGGAACTAAGGTGAATCATTTCACTATGGACGTTAGAGTTGTGGTAGCGTATTTCCCTCTGCCTATAATGAGATCATCGGAAAGCCCTTCTCAAATGCATTAAATTAAATATCCACTTATAATCGTACTATTAAATTCTCAATGAACAACAAAGTTGGGAAGGTGGGTGGAAGTCAAACTATCACTTGAGAATATTTTATGGCTAAGATAGAGATTTCACAATACTGACGACCGAGTAAGGAAAACAATATATTTGAATCCCCAAGGATAGACAACATGGATAAAAAAACAAAACCAGTCCCAATCGTGTCCTGGTGAGGAGTTGATATCTATTCTTGATCATCCGAAGATTAAAGAGTGTATCATGCTAATTGACATGGAGTTACCCGAAGAAATGATAAAGAATATCACCTACCTTCTTAGGCCAAATTGTGACATGTTTTCTTGGTCACATGATGATTTGCCTGGGATAGACCCAAGCATTTCAATGCACCGCCTTTACACAAATGTTGATCATTCATCTTTTAGACACGGAGAAAGTTTAGATTGGGGATGCAGAAGATCATTGAGGACGATACCAATAAGCTACTTGACGCAGACACTATTGAGGAAATCAATTTTCCACTTTAGTTGGCAAATATTGTCCTCGTGAAAACAAAATATGGGAAAGGGGTAAATGTGCGTGGATTCACTAAAGTAAACAACAATGACTACAAAAGGATTGATTTCCCATCCTAAAGATCAATGTCATTGTGGCTACGATGGCTAAATTTTAGTTCATGAGCTTCTTAAATACCTTTTCGGGCTACAACCTGATAAGCATGTATCCCTCAAATAAGGAAAAACTACTTTCATCGCTCATAAGAGATTGTATCATTATCGAGTTATAACCTTAGGGTTAAACAATGTTGAAGTAAAGCATCAGATATTAGTTAACAATATGTTAATCAACTTGCTCGGAATAACAATTGAGATCTACATCCATAACATACTTGTGAAGACAAAGGTTGAGACTGAACACCTGGAAGACCTACAAGCTTGCTTCTACATATTAAGGACACATAGAATGAAAGGAAACCTGAGAAAGTACGTATTTAGTGTTGGAGCAAGAAAGTTTCTAGAGTACATGGTGACAAAAAGGAAAATCAAAGCCAATCTTGCATGGATTAAATCCGTCCAAGACATGGTTTCCCCAAGGTCAATCTGGGAGGTTTAATGCTTGATAGGGCAGATCAAAGACTCAATCGGTTAATATCAAGGACATTATACAATTAATTCCCTTTGTACAAAATTCTCTAGGAAAACAATACCTTGGAAAGGAATGACGAATGTGAATAGGCTTTATTCGGCCAAACAACTACCTAATAGGGGGTTAAATTGGGTAGTTTAAAATTAATATAAGTGTTCATGACCTTTTCAAAAGTTTATCTATTTTATAACTTGACTTCGATTATCAACGAATTAGTCTCAAGGCATGCAAACAAACATAAAATCAAATAGAAAAGGGATAAAGACAGTGATACACAAGAGTTTTATAGTAGTTTGGCAAGTTACTCTTGCCTACATCTACTGTCACACCCCACCCCGGATACTCGTCACCGTGGGGCCGGCGTGACGTCAATATGACAACACTTGCCTAACCAATTTAATTACGACAATATACAAACTTTCATCTACATGTCATATATATATATATATATATATATATATATATATATATATAATAAGTTCATACTATAAGAATACTTCTGCCCCAAAATAAGAACAACTAAACAAATCTCACGAACCTCTCTTAGGTTCATCCTCAGACCGCTCATCTCAATTTTACTCTCGTATGACTCCAACGCCTGCCCTGCATGACTCTAACTAGTGCCAGTAGGGGACCAACCGACTCCTATCTGCTCCACCTGCGAGTGTACTGTCTTCTTAGTAAAAATATTTTATAATAAGAATTCTTATCTACAACATCTAAATGGATTAAGTATAAGTATATAAACACCACATAGCTTGTAAAGTCCCCAGTATATAAGTAGCGAAAATAAGGCGATATAGATAAGTTTCGTTTAAATCCATCTAGTATAAAATCATACCAATCACCATGATAATAAATATCAAGTCAGCCAATATACGTAAAGCACCACGTCTCAAACACACGCCTTAAACACACACACTGGCCAGCTTTAGTGATCGTTTAACCTCACGACCGGGAGTTGCAACGGTACCGTACTACCTGTACAATTTGCCTTCCTACGAACACCCATCACTCCACCGAAGTGCATAATCACTGCGCAGTATAATCATCTTATATCATTCTGCCGAGGCAGATAAATATCACTTCGCCGAAGTTGATAAATATTCTGGCATCGTCAAATCAAATACAGTATCATCGAATCACAACTTAATAAATATCGTCTATTCAACATCATCAAATCACCACGTCTATCTCTTTTCCTCAAAACCAACATTTAAATCTAAAAATCATATTTCACACCTAAAACATCTAATTTTATCAAAACCACTTTTCCACCCTTTATTTATAGAAAACCAGGCATTTGTTTTAGAAAAATAGATATTTTCTATTCTTTTTTAAAAACACCGTCTGATTTCACCGAATCCAACAAAAATTTATTTTCAACTTCTTTTCGAAAACCATCGAAATCTTCCGAAAATTCAGTTTACCCACTCATCCAAATCCTACTTGATCCATATAAATTATAAATTTGTACAGTTTATTTAAGCACATATTTCATCATATATATATATATAAAAAATAGTTTGGCAAGAAGACAGTACACTCAACTCGATATCTGTTTTGCAAAACTGACACTGATCATACTTTATCTGGATGTCGGTGCTTGCAAACCTAATAGTGATAGAGCCAAAATTAATATCTTATCTAAAACATTCTAATCACATAATAAAGACCCTATATTCCGAATCGTTACTATTTTATGTACCACGTAATTAAAATTAATTAATCGTTACAAAATTATTATGATTTTAGGATTTGTAACGCTAAATAAAATTTAATTTAACGAAAATTAATAACCGATTGAAATTTCACCTGTTTCCGAACCGTTCGGCAACCACGAGATGGGTTTTGGATTTTCCTGGGGTAGTTTCTCCAAATTCCCTATTTTTTGTTTCTTTTTTTTTTTCTTTTTCTTTCTTCTCTGTTTGCGTTTACTGTTCCTGTTTCGGTTCAAAATACCACCGGCCACCCTCTCTCTCTCTACCATTACCGGCCACCCGAGACCTCCCACGCCCCGTCGCTCTTACCGTCGACCCTACTCCATCCCCCACCACGGTTCACCAACTACCCCCGGCCACTTCCACCACCGATCTCATCTACCCACCTAAACCGTACACGCCCAACCGTAATGACCCACACACATACCATCGGCCAAACTCATGCCGCCACTGCCTTCGTCATTTGCCCCAACTGATCAAACAGAAACATAACACACACACCCCACCGCTACTACTGCCGTCGGAGGAATACCCACATACACGACGATTGTCGATCACCTGCACACACACATCGGACAAACACACCTTCATACATGCACACCGGAGGAACACCCGCATACTCTATCGCACACACGCCGGCGACTGAACGCCGACGATTACACAGCGGCACCAATGCTCCACTCCGCCGATTCTCTCTTTAGATTTCTGGATTGTTCTTCTTTGTAGCCATTGAAATGGTAGGCACATGTATATGTATGCATGGAAATGGTGGTGTGAAATCGATCGGTTGCTCGCCACGTCAATCTCCACTCTTCCCGATCTCCCTATCGGTTGGCCGAACTCACAACTCACAGATATATATATATTTTTATATATAAAAAAACATTTGGTTAAATTTCACTTTTCTCCCCCTATCTTCCATTAAGTCTTTATTTTATCCCATTCATCTTTTAGGATTTTCTTAAATTGCATTTTGATCCCTAAAATTTTTATTCTAGAATTTAACTACAAATTTTGCATCTCAAATTTAGAATAGGTTTCTAAATTTGCAATTTGACCCAATCATTTTTATTTTATTTTATTATTATATATATTTTATATATTATTTTTTTTTAACTCAATTTTTTCTCAAAATTTTCTAAATGCTCTCAATTGAAATTAAAATGACGTACGTGTTAAATCGGGGTCTTACAACTCTTCCCTCCTAAAAAAAAATTTTGTCCCGAAATTTTCGTCAAACCAACAGGAATTAAAGTTTTGGTTCACCTAATCAAAATCCAGAGTCACACCACATGGTCATATTGGTTACACTTGATTCTAGGACAATTGTTTCCTATGTAGGGTCCCATACCCGAATGTCACCCTCAATTTGTAACCGTCAACTTCCATTAAATTATTCCACCTATCGCAACATTTTCATTTGCAGTAGCCAACATTATGATAAACAATCGACAACCAGGATGTACTTTGGTTGGTAACACTTAACACAGACAATCAACTATCAAAGAATCTCCTTTCCAGAAGATCTACGACCTCAATAATTTTCCACAACTAACATTTATCCATTTTGTCCAACAATTCCCAGGCAACCCGTTTGTAACAATATCTTCATTCACATTTAAATTAACAATACTCGTAACTAATCTCATAAGCAACAGCTAGCTCAAAACCCACGTGAATTGGGTCGAGAGACTAACAATCATCGATTGCAGTAGTTACATCATAACTTCCAATAATCCCATAAACGTTTTATACTTAGTATCACAATCCCACATTAACAAAACAAAACAAAAAAATAAAAAAAAAATCCACATGATGTTAATGCGTCAAACCACATAAATATTACCAAACCACATCAACACGTATTAAAATACGTTTAACGGGTCATTTATAAAAATTCATTTCATGCCTTCACATCTAATCAAGTTCCTGGCAAAGCAACGTGCTTCAATTATGTTTCAGTCCAGCTACTCATGCTTCAAACATATATAAATATAGATCGGAGTACCTAACTACATTCCAAATACAAAATTTCAAGACATCACAAAAGCCATTCGGGATAATTCAAATTATTCTTCCCTCATGAGATCTCAGTGACCCCACATGCCGACTTCACCTAATAATTAGTAGAAGATCAATACATCTAGTTGAGTTCCTTTAATCAACTCCGTTTTTTTTTTTTTTTTTTTTTTTTTACAACGCTTTGTACGGTACCACCTCGATCATCGAAAAGGTATCTATGAGTTTAAACATATTCTATTAGCGCCACATGATCCTCTTCGCTACCAGAAATTCCCAAACGCAATTCCTCAACATATCCTTCAATATCTGAATCGCACCTCTCGATTAACCGTTAATCTACAAATAAGAAGAATTATGAACTCTCAACTTGACACCCAAGGCAATATGAAACCTAGACTAGAACGTCAAATAATTATCAAATTCCGGTACTACAGTTTCTCATATACAGTTTCTCCGTTTGAGGGTTATTATCTGGAAATACTTCCTAACTTCCCATATTTACAACATGTCGATTTCCAAACCAAAAATTCAAACAGCGTGGTCATCTGACCAACCGCCCACTGAACTCACAAGAATCTCAACTTAACACATACGTTAGCATGAACAACCTAAATATGCGCAACCACGTTTACCGATTTTCGTCTCAAGCATTTGCTACAACATTAGCCTTTCCTGAATACTAATGGATAGTACAGTTGTAGTCTTTGATCAATGTTTATTCAACGCCTCTACCTCAAATTTAGCTCCTCATAAATAAACAAATATGTCAAACTCTGATAATCAATGCATATTCCACAATTCTCGTCATATAGGAGATGTTGCTAAATTATGAAGATAACTACAATTACTGCTACTCCAGAAATTTCAAATTTTAGTCACTTTTTGGTCTTCTCCATACTCCCTTTAGATTCACTTGAATTCTCTTTCCAAAATCACATGTCCTAAAATTATCACTCGATTCAACCCATCTCACATTTATTACATTTAGCATACTATTACTTTCCTTTCAGCATTAGTAACACACTCTAGAAATGTTCCACAAACTCTTTTCTACTCTCGACTGAGTCATCGTTTTCACCACGTCATAGTCTCTAACATTCAACTGATAATATCCTCAATCTAACCTCCTGGTCTTTTGCAAGTTGATTTAACCAACCGTCCATTCTACCCGATGGGTACCAACACTGAATCGTTCTGGATAAAACACTAGGTCTACATTAATCATGAGTTAATGATCTAATTTATTGTAACAATCCAGTTTCCCAAGGTCGTCACAAGGCTTCTCCTATAGAGACTTCCTAAACCAAAAACTAATTTACTCACATTTTCACTATTCGACAAATTTTTAATTACTATCACCACGGCAACCACCTTTAAAGTCCCCTAAAGTTATAATTCCAAATCCCATTTTTCCGCATCTTATCAACATGATTATATTTGGCCAACTTAATGAGCCAAACGTTCACCTCTTAATATTATGAAACTTATTTTACACTAACCACAATTATTAATCACACTTACCAGGGCCTCGACAACTCCCGAAACTACTCAGGGAAAATCCCTAACTACTACATTACCCACCGCCTGAACTTGTTTTTTCTGGTGCCCAACACCCATGTACTGAATTTTTGATATCCTTTCTTTAACACTTTTCTAACCTCCCAGACCCATTATCAAACTAATTGGGGTACTAATTACACCTTCTAGACAATACACCCTTTGATTTTTTTTTTTTATTATTTTTTTTTTGTTTAAGATTTAGCTCTACCTCATATAAACCGACTCTATTTATATGCATACTTATTTTCATCCCAGACCCACAATTCTCGGCTACTTCCTACATATAATTCCTATTACGTTTGCTATATCTACCAGTTCCATAAGTTTTTGCCCTACCTTCTTATCATAGTTTTCTCAGGTCTTTATTTTCCAACTAATAGAACTTTTTTTTTATTTTTTTCATTATAAGATGTCTTTCATATTGCCTAGAAGGCAATGGTATATTTTATTTTAATATCATTTCGTATTCCAACTTAAATGTGTTATGCTATACTATCTACTATTTTAATAACGACTTATTAAATAACTTATTGGGTGCTATCGATAGTTATCTTGTCACCACCTAATACGCATATAGTTGTTTCTTAATTAAAATCTCACATTTCTAACTATTAGCACTCCCACAATCGCGCTCCACCCATTTTCCACCATCACTACCTGCCAACAAGACAACCCTCTGAGCACCATGCCAATACACTAACTAATGTAATAAAAGAACTAACACTCACGAACTAAACTAACTTATTGACACCCTATCTCCTGTCCCCTATTGACTAGACGACTGGCACGTCCTCCTATCTTATGGTCTTCTACTGTCATGATCCCTGACAAGCCTACAGAACCTATAACCTAGGCTATGATACCAAAAATTGTCACACCCCACTCCGGACACCCATCACCGTGGGGCCGGCGTGACGTCGACATGACAACACTTGCTTAACCAATTTAATTACGACAATATACAAACTTTTATCTACACGTCATATATATATATATATATATATATATATATATATATATATATATATATATATAATAAGTTCGTACTATAAGAATATATCTACCCCAAAATAAGAACAACTAAACAAATCTTATGAACTTCTCTTAGGTTCATCCTCAGACCGCTTATCTCAATTTTACTCTCGTATGACTCCAACGCCTGCCCCGCATGACTCTAACTAGTGCCAGTAGGGGACCAACCGACTCTTATCTGCTCCACCTGCGAGTGTACTGTCTTCTTAGTAAAAATACTTTATAATAAGAATTCTTATCTACAACATCTAAATGGATCAAGTATAAGTATATAAACACCACATAGCTTGTAAAGTCCCCAGTATATAAGTAGCGAAAATAAGGCGATATAGATAAGTTTCATTTAAATCCATCTAGTATAAAATTATACTAATCACCATAATAATAAATATCAAGTCAGCCAATATACGTAAAGCACCACATCTCAAACACACACCTTAAACAAACACACTGGCCAGCCCTAGTAATCGTTTAACCTCACGATCGGGAGTTGCAACGGTACCGTACCACCCGTAGGATTTGCCTTCCTACGAACACCCATCACTCCACCGAAGTGGATAATCACTGCGCAGTATAATCATCTTACATTACTCTGCCGAGGCAGATAAATATCACTCCGCCGAAGCGGATAAATACTCTGGCATCGTCAAATCAAATACAACATCATCGAATCACAATTGGCAAGAAGACAGTACACTCACCTCGATATCTGTTTTGCAAAACTGACACTGATCATACTTTATTTGGACGTCGGTGCCTGCGAACCTAATAGTGACAGAGCCAAAATTAATATCTTATCTAAAACATCATAATCATACAATGTAGACCCTATATTCCGAATCGTTACTATTTTATGTACCACGTAATTAAAATTGATTAATCGTTACGAAATTATTACGATTTTAGGATTTGTAACGCTAAATAAAATTTAATTTAACGAAAATTAATAACCGATTAAAATTTCACTTGTTTCCGAACCGTTCGGTGACCACGAGATGAGTTTTGGATTTTCCTGGGGTAGTTTCTACAAATTCCCCCTTTTTTTTTTCCTTTTCATTTTTTTTCTTTTTTTCTTTTCTTTCTTCTCTCTTTGCGTTTACTGTTTCTGTTTCGGTTTAAAATACCGCCGGCCACCCTATCTCTCTCTCTACCATTACCATCCACCCGAGACCTCCCACGCCCCATCGCTCTTACCGCCAGCCCTACTCCATCCCCTACCATGGTTCACCAACCACCACTGGCTACTTCCACCACTGATCTCATCTACCCATCTAAACTTTACACGCCCAACTGTAATGACCTACACACACACACCATCGGCCAAACTCATGTCGCCACTGCCTCTGTCATTTACCCCAACTGATCAAACAGAAACTGAACACACACACCCCACTGCCACCATTGCCGTCGGTGGAATACCCACACACACGACGATCGCCGATCACCTGCACACACACATCGGACAAACACACCTTCATACATACACACCGGAGGAACACCCGCATACTCTGTCGCACACACGTCGGTGACTGAACGCCGACAATTACACGGCGGCACCGACGCTTCGCTCCTCCGATTCTCTCTCTAGATTTTTGGATTATTCTTCCTTGTAGCGATTGAAATGGTAGGAACATGTATATATATGCATGAAAATGGTGGTGTGAAATCGATCGGTTGCTCGCCATGTCGATCCCCACTTTTCTCGATCTCCCTGTCGCCCGGCCGAACTCACAACTCACAGATATATATATATATATATATATAAATTTTTATATACAAAAAAAACATTTGGTTAAATTGCACTTTTCTCCCTCTATCTTCCATTAAATCTTTATTTAATCCCATTCATCTTTTAGGATTTTCTTAAATTGCATTTTAATCCCTAAAATTTTTATTCTAGAATTTAACTACAAATTTTGCATCTCAAATTTAGAATAAGTTTCTAAATTTGCAATTTGACCCAATCATTTTTATTTTATTTTATTATTATTATTTTATTATTATTATTATTATTATTATTATTATTATTATATATATATATATATATATATTTAACTCAATTTTTTCCCAAAATTTTCTAAATGCTCTCAATTGAAATTAAAATGATGTACGTGTTAAATCGGGGTCTTACATCTACTCCCCTAAGATCTCTCATGGAATTAAATCTACTAAATTATGATCCTCTTCCTAGATGAGAATCAAACCTTACACCTTGTTTGAGTGAATTACCAATACACTCAGACACACACTCTCACTTGAACTAATTACACTTCAGTCAAAGTTGCAATTCCTCATGAATACAAAAAAACAATTCACACATGAGCTTTTACCAACACTCATAAATATTTCTAAAAAATAAACTCAACGAAGTATGATAGAAATGAATTAACATGATATATAGATAATCAAATAAATAATCCCGTGCTAATTTATTTGGAGTTAATCAATGTGAGCACGTAATCAAACAATTCAGATAAAGCTAATCAAATTGTTTAACTCAATTAAAATCAAATAATTAATTAATAGAAAGAAACTTCATAAAATGATTTCTAATAACTCAGAGAATTAGTGAAATGTAATTTCTAGATTAAGAACTATTACTGATTAATCAAATATTTATACTCAATTCAAAATTTCTCGATTCAAACTATGAGTATTTTTCAAACAGGTATTCAATCACAAAAATCACAAGTAATATTCAATAAGATCTTATAAGATGAATAACCAAATATAGATTCAGATCTTGATGAATAAAATAAAAAAAATATCTCACCGAGAATGGAGAATAAATCAAATCCATCAAGTAACTCAGTCTGATATGATGATGACTACGACCGTGTAATGTTTCCTAAGAAAATTTCATAAGTTGTTTCATCTTTTTTTTTTTTTATTATTGATAGTGTGTATTAAAATTTGTGAATTTTATGATATTTAACTACGCATGTTTCAAAATATCACAATAACACTAAATTATATTTTATTCCTTAAAAATCTTTCCGTTGACCAAACACTTTGACTCCCTCAATTCAGTGCACTCAAATGTTGATTAGTCAATGAATGTGGATACTTAATAGCTTTAGATTCATTAAATAAAACATTAAAAATGTGCAGCTATTAATGTGTAATTCAAATTAGTCAAAGATCATCAAACAAGATCTACAAATTTTGAAAATTCAAGGGCTTCAATTTAATATCACAAAAATACATTTTTTTAAATAATAATTAATTGATAAAGTCTATGAAATATTTACATCAAAATATAATTCATTTAGGAATATTATGATTTTTATTTTCAAAAGATCTTTCATTCAAAACTATGCTCAAAGAAACCAAAAAACATTTGCATTATTGAAAAATCTGAAGAATCTCGGCTCACTGCCAAAACTCCTGGTTGACTACCCTTTGTATTTTTAATCAATTTGTGATATATTTCCAAGTTCGATCGTCTGCCTATATGACCTAATCGACCGAATTATCCTAAACATTAAGAATTTCAGGTTCCGTCAAGGTCAATTGACTTCTGTACCTACCCAGTCAGCCAACTTGGATTGAATTTCATTTTTTAGCCTACTGTCCCACTCAGTCGACTTCCTATATTGTCTAGTTCACTGACACTATCAAGATTTTATATTTTCAAATATTAGCTATTGCCAGTTGACCCTTTTTATACATTAGTTGCTTGTTTGGAACATTACATGAACCAATAAAGCATGTGTATCAATTAAAACACATAATTCATGTATCATACAAGTATTACAGGTAACACACATAAAATCATGCAATTTTATCATGTTAAAGTATTGTGTTTGATCATAATCAAGTTAACAGATGATCAAATAAAGTACAAAAAATCAGTTTTGAAAAGTCTTGATCTTCCATTCCATATACTCACATTAATCGATTCAGAATCATCTTCATTATGTCATGTACTTGTTTTTATCATTGTCATGGAACTAAATCCATCATATTTCTTAAGAAGCAAATTAGTCTTGATAACCATTAAGTGATTGTTAAAATCGAAATCAATGCTAATGGGATTAAACCCTTTAGGGCTAACAATCTCCTCTTTTTTTGATGATGACAATCTCCTTGATGTTTTTTCCCATTTCATAAAATATACAAACACGCTCTCCTGAATTTGGGAACGATTCGTTTATCATTTAAAACTATAAAATGACAATTAACAAGTATGAGTACCAAATAATATGATAAACATATCATATAATCTCTCTCTCTTCGTCGTCTCAAAGATTGAGGGTTTTCTTTAAGGGGATGCTGGATTTTGAATAAAGTAATTGACGTACCCTAGGAAAAGACACAACCACAATGATACACCACATGACATCATTATTTTCTGTGTGTTATGTTGATTTATTACCCTTTTTTGGAAGAAAACTTTTCCTTTTTGAAATAATTTTGGATAAGTTTATTTATTTTTTAAATCTTAAACAAAAATAGTTCATGCGATTTTCTAGGTGTCGGTTTGGAAATAGTTCTTTGGCAAGTTTCATTTAAAACAGTAGAGTTACCACTTAGTATTGGATTAAGTGGTGTGCTAGGTCACTGAGATTTAAAAAAAAAAAAAAAAGTTTTCTTTTGAAATTACCCAATATTTGACTCAAAATAAGTTTGGTTTTAACCAAAGAATTCTTTAAAATTCGGGGGTCTCTTATGCTCGGGGAAAGTGTTAGACACCCCAAGACACCCGTCAGAAAACAGTATCCAAGTTCAAATAAATATGTTTTTATTAAAACGATTCCAAGTAATTTCTTTTGATTTGGTTATCATAATAATTTCCGTTATTTTTAATATATATATATATATATATATATGTTAAAAAACATATCTCTCTTTTAGACCACCTTTCGATTATGGATGAAATCGATAAGTTTGGTCCTAAGAAAATTTTATTTTTTTGTGTTAGTTTTTAGTTTAGGTTATCTTGGAAAAATAGTTTTAGGCATGCCAATAGGAGAAAAAGCGCAAAAAGGTGCAAAACAAGAAAGTAAATGACAGAAATGTAATTGCAGAAATATAAAGCACAAAAAAACAAATAGCGAAAAAGTAAATGAAAGAAATTTAAATGACAGAAAAGTAATACGCGGAAAGGCATAGAGCGGAAAAGTAAATGACAAGTATTCAAAATGCAGGAAAGTAAATAGCAGAAAGTAAATACGAAAAATAAACCGATTTTTAAGTGTTCAACAAGGAACTTCCTCTTAGGTTTTGGTCACGTTTAGGTATTTCCTTTAATGCGGTAAGCAAAATAAAGTGATTTGAAGGGGTTTGGGGTTGGACTTACCTCGCTAAGGGATGAAGTATTTTCCCTAAATTCTCATCTTCTTCCTCCTCCTCCTCTTTCTTCTTCTTATTTCTTCCTTTTTATTTTCTTATTTTCTTTTATTCTTTTTTGTTTTTCTTTCTTGCTTTGCCTTTTGATCTCTTTTGAAGAGTGTTTTTGAGAAAAAATTAAGAGTTTGTGTATGGTGCTAACAAACTCGGGAGAGAGTTTTAGAAGTTTATAGAGAGAAAAAGTTCTTGTGCGTTTTTTGAGGGGAGAGTATCATGCCCCTTCTTTATACCATAGGAGGCCTACACACTCGTGAGTGTGTAGACCCTCCTAATGCTAATTTGAAGCTGATTAATGGGGGGCAACCCCCTATTTGGAAAATATATTTTTTAGACCCCCTTATTTTTAGTATGGTTTGGTTTACCTTCGAAACACACTAGGTTATGTATTTCCATTTGTGGAAATGACTTTGGAGGACTCAAATTTGGTTATCGCAACTCCCAAGAAAGCATCAAATGCTTCGTATTATTCCCAGGAGGGTCTGCTTGAAGTGATTTTTGTGTTTTGGGCACTTTTTTCATGATTAAATTTGACTTTTTTTTTTTGTCTTTCTTGAAATTGAAAATAAAATAATAAATTTAAACCATTACTCAAGTTATTGGTATGTTCAATTTCGAAAAACAAATTTTTTTTAGTAGTCAATTTAACGAAATCAGCAAAACAAAAAAAGAGTTTTTAGAGTCAAAATGAAAAATATGTGTAAAAGTTAAGATTTATTAAAATTTGGGTGGAAACCAAAAATTAGTATCAAAAGTGATATTTTATTATAAAAACACTTTCAATTTAATGATTTTGGCTTGAAGATAACTTTTACAAATTGCAATTTTGGTCTGAAACTTTTTTTTTTCCTGCCGGAATTCCTCGGAATTATGGATTTTCTTACTTTTCTTACATTTAAACATTATGAAAAAACAAAGAATATAAGGTGCAAATGTATCCCTTTAAATGTCGGTTTGAAATTTGTCCGAATATTCACTTTAGTCCCTAAACTTTTTATATTTTTTTATTTTATCTTTCTTTTATTTTTTTTTATTTTTTATTTTTTTATTATTATTATTATTATTATTATTATTATTATTATTTTGCAAAATGAGCGAAACAAAATGCAATGTCTATAGTTGTCATTTTTTGTCATGCGAATTTACTCGTGATGACAAAGATGGGTGACATGCACAACTTTGTTCATCGAAAAAAGACTTAAAAATAGAGAAAATGGATTGAACAACGATGGGTCCAAGTCCATCTTTTTTAAGGAAAGAAAATAAAAATTGTGTTTCCAAGGCACCTTCGAATCATTGAAAGCAGTAAAAGTAAAGAAAAGTCTTGGTGACTTTCCTCAACACAAACATGCCTTTCACCACCTGGACCGGAGGAACGAAAGTAAATATAGAAAGTGATAAAGTGAGAAACAATCTCAGCAACATTTCTCAACACAAACAAGCCCTTCACCACTTGGGACAAATGAATGAAAGAAAATACAAAAAGCAATAAAATGAGGAAAAGTCTCGGCGAATTTTCTTTATATAAACAAATCCTTTACCAATTAGGATAGATTAATGAAATAAAATACTGGAATCAATAAAATGACAAAAAGTCTTTGTGACTTCTTTGACACAAACAAATCCTTCGCTGCCTGGGATAGAGGAACGAATTAAAAATTGTAAATGTTGTTGCCTGGGCCCCCTAGAATCATCTAAAGTAGTAAATGGGAAGAGATTTCTTGTGCAACTTTACTTAAATTAAAATTAAAATTAATTCAAGAGAAAAGAAGTTGGTAGCGGAATATTACGTTACTACTTTCACCATAAGTGTACGGGTCAAGTCTTATAGAATAGTGAATGAGAAGGGTTATCATATTCACAGAGATTGGATTAAATTGTCACTAAGTACCGCGATTATCAAAGCTGAACTTTATTTAGGCGATAAAAATTGGATTTTTGTTTTTATAAATAATATACTAAATTTACAATTAATTAAACTATAATACTAAATATATTATATGGGAATAGATTATCTAGAGATTAACTTCATTAAGTTATACATGTTTGATCCAATCTAGTTTACATTAACGGTATTCAAACTATCCGACAATCTAGGTATCGAAAACTCACTCACTACCTCTCCCGAATGTAAAGTGAATGAATATGCGACTTCGGGTCAACGCCGAAGTACCCCTCGAGCGTTTATATGACACTTGGTCACATGAGTCTCGCCCCAACTTTACGGATTGCACACCTTCTAATACCCTCTTGAGTCATTAGATCGTCGCGTTGTGATTAAACCCTAGTCCGAATTCAGGATTACCTCTCCCGAGTATCAAACCTCGTATTCTCAAAATCAACCCTAATACCATAACAAGTATGTCAAGATTGTAATAAAATGGTAAACACAATCGAATAAAGATAAACAACCGTTAACGAAACATGATTTACTCAAACAACGTATATTAGTAAACTACATCAATCTCATACATAATCAGTATTTAGCTCTTGGCCATAACCATATATTTAATAATAATCCATACATACATGTTCAAATAACCAAAAGCGACTTAAGAATAACGAGAGAAACAAGGAGAATAGCCGTTATCTGAAGGTGGCGTCCAGAAAAACCGCTTCGATCTTGTTTCCTCTTCTCCAATTGTGTTCCTCCTCTTTGGTTGGTTGAGAGCTTTTTTAGAACTCTCAAAAACACTCCTCATATGTTCTAAAAATAGTGGGAACGGACCAGGAACAAAAAAGAACAAAAACAAAATATCTAGAAAATATCAAAAATAATTGGCTATTGACTGCTACAGCGGTGGGTTTCACCGCTGCAGTGGTAGGCATGTCGATAGGCTTTTTTCCCTTTCACAGCTGTAGTTGTGGATATCACCGCTGCAGCGGTGAGCAATTAGAAACACTTGAACTCTCTGTTGTTTCACTACTATAGCGGTAGGCTTGACAGTTGCAGCGGTAAAACTGCTGCTTTAACACTTCATCGTTTTTCCACTGATTTCCTCATTTTTTGACCCTTTTTGCTCCTAACGCCTACTTTGAACAAAAATAAATGAAAAAAATAAAAACAATTAAAATATTACAAGAATACGCGAAAACTACCAAATTCGGTTTTGAAATAGATAGATAAATTTCACCTATCAAATACCCTCAAACTTGAAATTTTGCTAGTCCTCGAGCAAAACACCCATGCAATAAAATAAACTACCACAACTATTAACAAATTTAATTACTAAAAACAAAAAACACAAGCAAACTAAAAAAAATAACGTGTAAGTTTTGAAATTCATCTAACGACCAAAAAGTTTTCTCTCATCAGCTCCCTAGCTTATTGATTTCAAGAGTAAAACACACCATATGTTGTTCTAGAACTTCAAAATTCAAAAGCAGTAAATGCCATTCTAGATCCTATTCAAGTGTGTGTGTGTGTGAAAACTCAATTATACAACAACCCACAGACTGGATTGGATTATCCACCAATAGAGTTCATGACTAAAACCAAAAAGGTATAAGAAATCCATATACCAGACTAGGTTCTACTCTCCACTAATATAGGCTTGAAAATTCAAAAAAATCAATAGGACTTGGTTCGATTTTTGGAAAATGGCCAATGGTATATCAGGAATATAAAAACTGGTTAACGTTGTTAACTGACCTTTCGGTTGGGTATCGTATCCACAGAGATTGGTGTTGTTGCTATCGAATACCGCGATTGTCGTAACCTGACTTTATCTAGGCGACAAAAATGGAATATAATTAATTAATACTAATACTAATATAGCCTAATTTAACTATACTAATACTAATATTAATATGGGATAGTTTTGAGATAATAGGTTGTCTAGGGATTAGTTTCATCTACGAATACATGTTCAGTCTCGTTTTAGTTTATGTTAACGATGTTCGACTTATATGACAATCTCAGTTCGTAAATTCTTCCGCCACCTCTTCCAAGTGTAATACGGGGGAATACGCGACTTCGTGTCAATTAAGAAGTCCCCCTCAACGTCTTAACGACCCTAGGACGCATAAGTCTCTCCCCAACGTCATTTATTGCACACAATCCAACTCCTTCCCGGGTTATTGGATCGTCGCGTTGTGTTTACTCTATCGACAATCTCCGTTCTAAAACTCCCTTACCACCTCTCCCGAGTATAATACGAGGGAATACGTGACTTCATGTTAACACCAAAGTCCCCCTCAACGTCTTAACGACTCTAGGTCTCATGAGTCTTACCCCAACGTCATCGATTGTCCACAATCTAAACCCCGACCGGATTATAGGATTATGGCGTTCGTTTATTCTAGTCCGAATTTGGGATTTATCAAACACCGTATTCTTGATATCTAAATCTAAGCAATATAAACAAATAATATGGCACACACAATCAACATAACGAAGAACAATCGCAAACAAAACACAAACTCAACTAAGCAACATTTTCATAAATTATATTAATAATCCCTATACAACCTATGTTTAGCCAATGGACATAACCACGTATACAATGTAAAATGGCATAAACATACTCAACAACTACCAAAATATAGAAAACAAAGAGAAGAAACGAGCGACTTAGCCAATATCTGAAGAATAGCCGCTAGAACCATCCACCGATCGCTTCCCTCTTCATCCTCCACCTCGGATTGAGAGCTCTCTCTCAAAAATCCCTTGTCCTAACCCCAAAATATGGCTTAAGGCCTTAGGGGCTCAAGAATATTGGAAGAGAGGAGGAGAAAAGGGTGGAAATAGGCCAAACAATATCTCAAAAATATCTCACTGTGCAGAGGTTTTCGCCTAGGCGAAGTTAGGTCGGTTAACTTTTTGCCAGATTTACACCTAGGCGGTGGAATTTTCCACCTAGGCGCAGGTAGGTTGGTTAACTTTCTTCCAGATTTCCGCCTAGGCGGTGGAATTTTCCACTAGGCAAAGAAACTGCAGGTTTACATTTTTCTTTGACTGTAACTTATTCATACGAACTCTGATTGAGTTGATTCAAAAATATATGGAAATATAAGAAAACTATCTACAACTTCTATGTTTTGAGTGTTTCCAAAATCAAATTACATCATAGTCCAAAATAGCCTTGAAGTTACAATACCTGTACCGGCTTTGCAGGTTTGGTGACCGCCTAGGCAAAGAAGTAGGCGGTGGATTTAGAAATGTTCTTAGCATATTCATAGCCTAGGTGGAGGTCTGGACACCTAGGCGGTGGGCTTCTTTTACAATGTTGCCTCCTTGTTCATTTATCCACCGTAACTTCATTCGCTTTGGTTCGATCACATCGTTTTTGCTTCGATTTCATACGTTTTCACTCCATGCACCTGTTTTAATACTAAAAGAATAAAAACATATTAAAACACATAAAAATAATTATAAACCTACTCGAAGACTAACAAAACCAGTTTGGAAATACGTAAGTATTTTACACCTATCACTTAACGATACCCAAGGCACAACGCTTGACTCAATCACACTCGTAACCCCACACAGATCAATTCAAAACAACCCTAAACTTATATTTGAAATATAGTACTCACTTGTCAAGACAAAACAAAAATAGAACTATATTTATTTATTTATTAATATAGCACACCCCCAAACTTATATAATTATTACAATTTCACGGGTGTGGTTAAAATGAAAGAAAAATGACAAGTGAGTACTCAAATACCGAACGAATCATTAGTTCGCCCAAAACTCAAATGCTCACTTCAAGTAGCATAAACAAATAGCCAGGGCATTTGTTACGTGTTCAGAATTGAAACGGCTAACAGGCTTCGATAGGGTAACGAGGGATAAATGATATTACATGGTAAGCTTCAAAGGCTCAAGCGATCAAAATGAATGCCTAAATCATATCTTCTTGAATTACCTCGCCTAACAATAATAAAACATAATAGTATACTACACATCACCACCAAATTTAAAATAGGCAGTGTCCACAATGACCCAATCACCGTTCTCCACAACTGCAATATAGCATGCTGACGAAGGGGTTTAGAACATGTACCTGGGAGGCGAGACAATCTCCCTTTGAATGAAGTCAGCGGTGATGGATTAATTTATTTGAAACCTTGGGTTGCCTCCCAAGAAACACTTGGTTTAATGTCCTTGGCCTGACACGGAGAAGTGCTCGTCAAATAGCAGCTTCCGCCCATAGTATGTGTCATACAACACAACACACAGGTCTTGGTTCAGAACGCCCTTAAGATTAGCGATATTTGGCATTGCTTGGTGGTAGCGCGTAGATACGTCGCTACTTTCACCGCAAGTGTACGGGTCAAGTTTTAGTATAGATTAGGAGACTTAGGGTTGTTGTATCCACAGGGATTGATTAAGATTATCATCGAGTACCACAATTATCATAACCTAACTTTATTTAGGTGATAAAATTTGGTTTATAATTAATAAATACTAATCTAATTAACTAATTATACTAATTAAACTAATTAAACTATATTACTATATTGAGATGTTTAGGGGAATAGATTATCTAGGAATTAAGTTTGTTTACAAAAACGTGTTTGGTTTCATTTAGTTATCAATAACGGTGTTCAATCTATCTAACAATCTATGTATCAAAAACTCGTTCACTCTCTCTCCCGAGTGACAAGCGAGCAAATATGTGACTTCGCGTTAATGCCGAAGTCCCTCTCTAGCATTTTTTAGAACACATAGTCACATGAGTCTTTCCCCAATATCATTGATTGCACACTTTCTAACTCCCTCCCGGGTTATTAGTCGCATTGTGTTTAACCCTAGTTCAAATTTGGGGTTACCTCTCCCGAGTGTCAAACCTTCATTTCTTAATATATCTAAACAAGCATATAAACATGAAAAAATGGTAAACACAATTGAATTAGTGAAGAACAACCATTAAAGAAACACAACTCAAACAAACAACAAAATCATTTAAATTATATTAATCCTTAGACAATCCATGTTTATCTAACAGCCATAACCGTATATACAATGATAAACGAGCTAAACATGCTCAAACCTATTACCAAAGTTAAGAAAATAAAGAAATAAATGAAAGAATTTAGCCGTATTTCGAAGATCCGCCGCTAAAACCGTTCCGAGATCGTTTCTCCTTTTTCGCTTTGTGTTCTTCACCTTCGGATTTGATAAGCTCTAATGGCCGAATTGGAGAGGAGGGAGGAATATAAAGAAAAAAAAATATCTAAAAATCTACTTTACAGCTGCAGGGGTCATCGCCGCAGCGGTGGGTATGTCGGCAGTGTCACTGCTGCGGCAGTAGATGCAGCGGTGGAAGCAGAAAGTTTCCTGTTGTTTCACCGCTGTGGCGGTGAGTGATCAGAAGATTTAGGCCTTTCTTTGTATTGTGACTGCTGCAGTGGTGGGCTGCAGGTTCTGAATTTTGCCCTTTTTGCTCATTGTCTACCGTTCTTCTACTACTCTTGATCCGATTTGATCGTTTATGATCCATTTTCATCCATTTTCACCCCAAACACCTAATTTATGATAATACAAATAAAAACATATCAAAACATATTAAAATACTATAATAACACACAAAAACTAACAAAATCGGTTTGAAAATAGATAGGTCAATTACACCTATCAAATACTCTCAAACTTGGAATTTTGCTAGTCCTTGAGTAAAACAATCATACTAAAATAAGAAACACAACTAAATTAAATAACATGAACAACCTAAACACAAATAATCTCAACATAATGATATGGGAGTTTTGAATTCTTCTATTGACCAAAATAGTTATCCCTCAATAACCCTCAGTCGTATCGAGTTCAGGTGGTAAAACGCACCATGTGATGTTCTAGAATTTTGACATTCAATAATGGTAAATGTTATTCTAGATCCTTTCAACGTGTGTGTGCAAAACTCAATAATATAAGTATCCAAGACCGGATTGGATTATCCATCAACGAAACTTATGACTTAGACCATAAAAGACTAGAATATCTATACGCCTGATTGGGTTTCACTCTCCACTAATGTAGGCTTGGAAGTTCAAAAAGATCAATAGGCCTTGGTTCGGTTTTGGAACATTTGGCAAAGGGTATATCAAAAATATAAAATAGGTTAACGTTGTTAACTCAATGATACCCAAAGCAAAATGCTTGGTACACTCACACTCGAACCCCCATAGATAAATTGAAAACAACCATGAACAATCATTTAAGACCGACGTACTCACTTGTCAAAAGAAAAGAAAATTTAACTATATTTACATATAATTGTCTTTTTTTTTTATTCAAACCACACCCCCAAACTTATTCAATTTTTACAATTTCATGGTTGTGGTTAAAACGAAATAAAAAAATGACAAGTGAGTACTCGAATACCAAACCAATCAGAAGTTCACCCTAAACCCAACCGCTCACTTCAAGTAGCATACACGAATGCTAACTTGATTCACTCAAATTGTGCCTTCAGTTCAGTGATATAGGTTTGGAAAGAATTCAATTAGCCAGGGTATTTGTTACGTCTTCATAATTGAAACGGCTAATTGGATTCGAAAGGGTAACGAGGGACAAACATTTTACAAGGTAAGCTTCAAAGGCTCAAACGACAAAATGAATGCCTAAATCATGTCTTCTTAACTACCTCGCTTAGGATTTCTCCTCAAGTTTTCCCTCAATCAGATTATAGAATCCGAATTATGTCATGAGTTTGTCTAATCGATAATTGTCCTTAAATCAATTGAATAACTATACATTGAGTCTATGTGCTCATGTAAATTAGGATCCATAATAACTTTTACCAAAACGCATTTTCAAGCACACAGAACACACATGAATGGGCATTACCCTTGACCTTGAAAACAACCAGGGGGTAATATAATCATCGGGTAATAGACCAGATAAACTCAAAACTCAGAATGCAATAACAACAACAACAATAAACACATTCTACGCTAAACAAACATGCACACAATAAACTAAACAACATTTAAATATACTAAAATATTACACATCACCTCCAAACTTAAAGCGGACAGTGTCCTCAATGACCTATCAACGATCCTAATGAAAGCATAAAGTATTATAATGAAGACAGGGGTTTAAAACACGTATCTGGGAAGCGAGAGAATTTCACCTCCGAATCAAGTCGGCAGTGATGGATCTAATTTATTTTTGGACTTTGCTTCCCTCCCAAGAAGCACCTGGTTTATTGTCCTCAGCCCCACATAGAGAAGTGCTCGTCAAAGAACAGCTTCTGCCTATAGTAAGTATTGTACAACACCACATATGGGTCTTGGTTCAGTACGCCCTCATAACTGGCGAGATTTAGCTCTGATTGGCTCGATCTTTCAACTTGACTATTCTCCATATCTTGTGCTTGGGAATAAAAAATGTACTGAGTTGGAAACGGGGTAGGATAGGTGAGCTACATCGGATCCTCATAGATGCAATCGTTATGGCTCGGGGGTGGCATTACCAATTAGAATTCAAATGGTGAAAACTCATAACGATTAATATGTGAATCTCCATCGCCAATCCATACTTGGGTTGTAGCATCTTCATGATGGTCTTCGATCTCACCCAAGTACCTTTCGCTTGCTTCCAGTTCCTCACGGTGACTTTCACATTCAGATGTGATTTGTTCATCTCTCAGCGCCACCGTCTCCAACTCGGCCTCAACAAAGCAAATAAGCTGATTGATTTGTGTCTGTAGAGACGTTACGACCACGTTGATGTCAGTGTAGACCGTCTCAATATAATCAAGATGATCCTCGTGCTCGTTGATTCGATCATATGTTTCTCTCAAGAATATCTGAGTCTCCCCTATAACGGTAGCGAGCATTTCTTCCAAGGCAGGGGAAGACTCCACATCCTAAACTGAAATGTCAATCCATGGTGTCATGGTGTTGGAATAATCCCCCAAGCTTTGTTGACTTGGTAAATAATTCCAACTTTGATAATCAAATGCCGCCAATTCCTCCAACGACCAAAGGGCTTCGTCTACGGTTAGGTCATAGAAAGAGGAGGTACGATTTCCTCCTTTCACCCATGTTCCAATTGTGGCTTATAACCCATCGATGAAATTCAGTAGTTGACACTCCTAGGAAAACCATGATTTGGGAACTGAAGTAACAATTCCTTGTAACGATCCCAAGCACAATAAAACGGCTTGAAATCTTGTTGAAAGAATTGCATAAATACCTGTTGATCTAACATCTCCAAGTACCTTACAAGAAAAACTAAAAAAAAAAAAAAATACAAAGAAAAGTTATAAACAAAATAAATGCTTAAATTAAAATCAGGTCATTTACTCACAATATCAACAATAATCTAAAACACAATCCTTGGCAATAGCGCCAAACACATGGTAGAGCGTAGATGCATCCCTACTTTCACCACAAGTGTACGGGTAAAGTTTTAGTATAGATTAGGAGAGTTAGGGTTGTCGTATCCACATGGATTGGTTGAGATTATCGTCGAGTATCGCAATTATCATAACCTAACTTTATTTAGGCGATAAAAATTGGTTTATAATTAATAAATACTAATCTAATTAACTAATTATACTAATTAAACTATATTATTGTATTGAGATGTTTAGGGGAATAGATTATCTAAAACTCGCTCACTCCCTCTCCCGAGTGACAAGCGAGCGAATATGTGACTTCGCATTAATACTGAAGTCCCCCTCTAGTATTTTTTAGAACACATAGTCACATGAGTCTTTCCCTAACATCATTGATTGCACACTTTCTAACTCCCTCTCGGGTTATTATATCGTCGCGTTGTGTTTAACCCTGGTCCGAATTCGAGGTTACCTCTCCCGAGTATCAAACCCAAATTTCTCAATATATTTAAACAAGCATATAAACATAACAAAACGGTAAACACAATCGAATTAGTGAAGAACAACCGTTAAAGAAACACAACTCAAACAAACAATAATTTCATTTAAATTATATTAATCCCTAGACAATCCATATTTAGCTAACGTCCATAACCATATATACAATAATAAACCAACTAAACATGCTCAAACCTACTACCTAAGTTAAGCAAATAATAATAAAAAACAATGAAGGAACTGAGCCATATTCTGAAGATCCGGTGCTAAAACCGCTTCGAGATCTTTTCTCCTTCTTCACTTTGTGTTCTTCTCCTTCGAATTTGGTTGAGAACTCTCCAAAAACCTCTCAAATTTATCTAATCTATCTATGACCTCTAATGGACGAATTGGAAATGATAGAGGAAGATAAAGGGAACAAAATATCTAAAAATCTACTTTATAGCTGCAGGGGTCACCGCCACAACAGTGGATGTAGCAGTGGAAACAGAGTGTTTCCTATTGTTTCACTGCTGTGGCAGTGGATCTCACTACTATAGAAGTGGGTGATCAGAAGATTTAGGCCCCACTCTGTATTTTGACCGCCGTGGCGATAGGCTGGAGGTTCTGAAATTTGCCCTTTTTGCTCATTTTTCACCTACCACTCTTGATTCAATTTGATTGTTTATGAACCGTTTTCATCCCTTTGCACCCCAAACACCTGATTTATTACAAAACAAATAAAAATGTATTAAAATACTATAATAAAACTCGAAAACTAACAAGTTCGGTTAAGAAATAGATAGGTAAATTATACCTATCACTTGGCCCATACTTTCAACTCGATTCGTTGTCGTCTCGTGTGCTCGATTGAAATGAATGAACGCAGCAAAAGGCGGTAGAGGACGTGTGAGCCACATCGGATCCTCGTAGATGTAATCGTCTTGGATCGTTGTTGGTAACACTTGGTGGATCTCAAATGGTGAAAAATCATAATCATCGATCCATGTTTGGGTTTCCGTCTCATTCGAATAATTATCATTCAATGTTCCCAAGCTCCTCCCGCTCGTATCTGGTTCCTCCTGGTGGCTTTCAATGTATGTGGCGTTTGTGTCTCTCAGTGCCACCATTTCTGACTCGGCCTCAATGTAGCAAATAAGCTTACTGATTTGCGTCTAAATAGACATTACGGTCGCATCAATTTCAGCACAGGTCGTCTCAATATTGTCAAGACGAACCTCATGGTCATTAAGACAGTCATTCGTCTCTTTCAAGAAGCTTGAGTCTCTCCCATAAATTTAGCGAACATTTCTTCCGAGGTGAGGAAAGACTCCTCTTGTTGGTTTGGGATGTTAATCCATGGCACAGAAACGGTGGAATTACCCCCAAGCTTTGGTAGCTTGTTAAATAATTCCAACTCTGATAATCAAACTTCGCCATGTCTTCCAACAATCGATAGGCTTTGTCCGCGGTTAATTGGTCGAAAGAGGTGGTACCGTTTCTTCCTTCAACCTAATTTCTTGTTGTGGCTAGTAACCCATCCAAGAAGTCCAGGAGTTGACACTCCCTCGAGAAACAATGGTTTGAGAACCGGAGCAGCAACTCCTTG
Organism: Eucommia ulmoides; assembly: GCA_016647705.1. Classification (NCBI taxonomy): domain Eukaryota; kingdom Viridiplantae; phylum Streptophyta; class Magnoliopsida; order Garryales; family Eucommiaceae; genus Eucommia; species Eucommia ulmoides. The sequence goes on from CM028340.1 coordinate 36,927,311, forward strand.
TATCTATCCCCAGCACAATGAAACAACTCAGAATCTCGTTGAAAGAAATGCAACAGTACTTGTTGATAAGACATCTTCAAGTACCCTACAAGAAAAACAAAACTAAAAACAAAAATTAAAAATAAAATAAAATCCTAAAATAAAATCAAGTTACTTACTCACAATATCAACAACAATCTAAAAACCAAACCCTGGCAACGATACAAAAAACTTGGTAGCGGAATATTACGTCGCTACTTTCACCTTTGGTGTGCGAGTCAAGTTTTATAGAATAGTAAATGAGAAGGGTTGTCGTATCCACAGTGATTAGATTATATTGTTGCTAAGGGCCGTGATTATCATAACCGAACTTTATTTAGGCAATAAAAATTGGGTTTTTATTTTTATAAATAATATACTAAATTAACAATTAATTAAACTATAATATTAAATATATTATATGGGAATAGATTATCTTGGGATTAACTTCACGTGTTTGATCCAAACTAGTTTACATTAATGGTATTCAAACTATCCGATAATCTAGGTATCGAAAACTTACTCACTACCTTTCCCGAGTGTAAAGTGAATGAATATGCGACTTCGCGTCAATGCCAAATTCCCCTTCGAGTGTTTATAGGACACTTGGTCACATGAGTCAATACGGCCTTACAGATTGCACACTTTCTAATACCCTCTCGGGTCATTAGATCGTCGCGTTGTGTTTAAACCCTAGTCTGAATTCAGGGTTACCTCTCCCGAGTATTAATCCACGTATTCTCAAAATCAACCCTAATACCATAACAAGCATGTCAAGATTGTAATAAAACGGTAAAGACAATCGAATGAAGATAAACAACCGTTAACAAAATATGATTTACTCAAACAACGTATATTAGTAAACTACATCAATCCCATAGATAATCAGTGTTTAGCTCTTGGCCATAATCATATATTCAACAATAATCCATATATACATGATCAAACAACCAAAAAAGAGTTAAGAATAAAGAGAGAAACAAAGAGAACAGCCATTATCTAAAGGTGGCATCCGTAAAAACCGCTCCGATCTTGTTTCTTCTTCTCCAATTGTGTTCCTCGTCTTTGGTTGGTTGAGAGCTTTTCTAGAACTCTCAAAAACACTCCCTATCTGTTCTGAAAATAGTGGGAACGAACCAGGAACAAAAAGGAATAAAAACAAAATATTTAGAAAATATCTAAAACAACTGGCCATTGACCGCTGCAGTGGTGGGCATGTCGGTAGGCTTTCTACCCTTTCACCGCAACAGCGGTGAGCGATCAAAAACATTTGCACTCTCTGTTGTTTCACCGTTGCAGCGGTGGGCTTGACTGCTACAGTGGTGAAACTGCTGCTTTAACACTTCATCGTTTTCCCACCGATTTCCTCGTTTTTTGACCGTTTTCGCTCCTAACCCCTGCTTTGAACAAAAATAAATAAAAACGAATTAAAATATTTTAAGAATACTTGAAAACTACCAAATTCGGTTTGAAAATAGATAGATAAATTTCACCTATCAGAAGCCTTGCGCGACTTTTCTCTAAATTAAAGCAATACAAGAGAGCAGAAATCTTGCGCAACTTCTCCTCAAATTAAAAGAAGTACGAGGGAGGATAAGTGTTGCGCGACCTCTCCCCTATTTAAAAAACAATTCATGTTACGCTGCGGTGTAAGGAGGAGAATATTAGCTGTCAACATCTCCTAAGTTATACCGGACCCAACCAGGAGTTTCCAATATATCTTAGGCATGATAAGACTTAGTTCAAATGTAGTTCCAGCCTCCCAGCCACCTAAGAGAGACATTTAAACTTTTAAACCAATAAAGTAAATTAAGAGTTTGTGGAAAATGGTTATGGGTTAGAGAAACCATTTACCAGGGGTGTCATCTCAATCTGAGATTAAAGAGGACAAATGATGGTTCTCTTAGGAGACACCAAAGTTTTTTCGTTTTTTTGTTTTTTTTTTTTCCTCATTTTTTGTTTATTTGTTTTCATTTTATTCATATTTTATTTAAGTATTGTAATATTCAGGAGTAGTGTCCTTGCTAGGGACTAGATAACATGTTTAAAGAACTTTGCAAGGGAAGTTAAACACGATAAAATGTGTCCAGTTTATGACTGGGGAGGCAATCTTAGAAATAGAATTAAATTTGGCCCAACCCATGGCTTGGGGCGTTAGGTATGATTTTTGATGAATTTTTAGAGCCACATTTTTAGAGAGAATATGCCCCAGTCTAGTACTGAGGACATACAGCTGGTGGACCTCCCACGGGAAGCCAAGATTTAATCGGGTTGTCCCCAGTTCGCAACTGGAGATGATGAGACAATTATTAAATATACCCTAGTTCAAGACTAGAGACCAGGTTAAATGCGGACTTCATGAGATAAGCCGAATACAATAAAATGTGCCCTAGTCCACAACTAGGGGCAAGATAAAATGGATAAGTTTTGTAAGAGAAATCAAAATTTGGCACGAACCGGCCTAAGACTGGGCCGAGAAGGGAATAAAAAATGTCCCAATCTCTAGACTGGGGTAGGGGCGGAATAATTGTAACGAGGAAAAATTCAGAGCACCTTGGGGTGATAAAAAATGAATTCCTCTAAATTGACATTCTCCACAAAATTTATTTTTGAATTTGAACGTAGAATATTTGGAAGGATGGAATTTTGTGTGCCCCGACAAAAATTTGTTTTCCTTGAGCATCCTCATTTTGGTTGCTTTTCCACGTCGATTGGGACCAGTCAGTGGAGAAGTGGTGGAGTTCGAGGCCAACTATGGCCGACTGTGGTAGTTCTATTGGATCTGCAGTCGAGTTCAAATTTCTTGAATCAAGCATTCTTCAATTGAATCAATCATTGAAGTTAGAAATTAATTTTGACGGTAGTTGAAGAAGCTTGACATAGAGAGGATGAATTAGAATTTTGAACTCTGATTGTGGTGGTAGGTGGCGGAGGAAGGAGGAGGCACAGATTTACTAGTGTTTTTTTTTTTTTTTTTTTTTGGCCTTGGATTTTTCATATTTGCTAAATTGTCTTTTTATTTAGTAATTTCTATGAGCACCCTCTTTTTTGGTTAAATTATTGCATTAGCACCTTAAAAACACAATTTGTATACCAATTATAGCTTTAAACTAAAATTAATTATAGAAATAAAAATATAAAAAGGGAAGAAATGAAAAAACAAACAGTAAAGAGACAAAGGAAGAAAAAGAACAAAATGAAACTAGGAAAAAAACGGAAACAGAAAAAGGGGATAAAAAAGTTGAATAAGAATGTAATGCGTACTTTATTTATATTTTTGGAGGTGCACATGAAAGAAAAAATTACATATTTCCTATATATTTAAACATTTTCGGAACAGGTATTTGGTTACAATTAAAATGTTTAATAACTAAAGAAATGCCCAAACCCGTGTTGACTGTTCATACACTGCAAAAACCGACAAATTAGATTAGATTTATAACGATTACAAATAAAAACAAAATGTATGGGGATTTTGTGTAATCGAAAATAAAATAGTATGCAAAGTCTGAGTTGGAGAAAGTTTATCGAGATAAAGTGCAATTTTTCTAATAATAATTCCATTGATTAAATATCGCACCGAGTGCGATCATCGAAGAATTAAGACAATTCTATTTTACTATTTAAAATAACTTCAGTACCAAAAAACGAACAAAACTATAATATCTATCGCGATATTTATTTATGACATTCACTTAATATTTGTAATATTTATAGGTGTAAAAGACAAAACTATAATATCTATCACGATATTTATTTATGACATTTATTTAATATTTGTAATATTTATAGGTGTAAAAGAAATTGATTAAGATGAATTTATGATAAATTAGTCTCACACATATATTTTTAATAAGGGAAAATTACCGGCTAATTGCAAATTTTGCGTGAAACTACCAATTAAACTCCTATATTTAAAAATGAACCAAATAATTCCAATCTACAGATTATTTAAACCATCTAATCCCAAATTTTAAATGCCGCAAAAATTATATAATAAAATTGTCCCTATATGATTTTCGCATTTATAACTTCCTTATTTGGAGGTTTTACACAAAATCATTTTATTCAAAACAAAATAGTTTTTATTGAATATATTGTTTTACGATATAATTATATATTTAGATTCGTCTCAATAAGATCTTGAAAATGATATCACATTCAATATTTTTTTTTTGATTAATTTTGAATTCGTGTTACATTCAACATTACATGTAAATTACTATTACACCATGTTAAACATAACATTCACACTCATTTCGATATCCAATTCAACACCGCCAATGTTACATTCCACATGCAATATACTCTTTGTGTGTAGAATGTAACATTATTTATATTGCCTGTAATATTTTTTATTTACTGTCAATAAATATATTCCCTTTTGTGTGGGAATGTAACATTACATGTATTGAATCGTATTTAATGTAAATATTACATGTAACATCTTATAATTCGTAGAAAACTTAAAAATCTAAAAGTACCCATGTGGAATGTAATATGAATGTAAAAACTGAAAAGTAATGAAAAAAATAGTGAATTTGATATCGTTTCGAAAATCTTGTTTAGACGAATCTAAATATATAATTATATTATTAAAAAAAATTGTACAAGAATAATTATTTTCATTTCAATAAATGGTTACCTATTACCTAAATTAGCTCCGCAAGATGGGGATATATTATGTAAGTGTAATAATTATGGATATTTTCGTTACAAAAATGACAAAATGACCGCTCGGTTCATGAAAAAAATAAAAGGTGTAATCAGTAGTTTCCAATCGCTTTTGGGATCTCCCGGTAAGCGCCCCTTTTAATAATTCATTTTCTATGAAAGCAAGAGAAGAGACGGGAAAGTGTAATCCTAAATTTTGCCTTATTGAGGCTCACCAATTCCAAAAACGGGTCAATGGGGAGTACGGCTTCTGGGCTAACAATGCTTAGAGCATCCTCCAAGAGTGAATCAAGCATTACAAGATAAGCTCCCCCGATGGAAGAGGCCAAGTGAAGAAGGAAAAAGCGCAAACCCTAAAGACCGCATTGATAACATCTGAGTGTAATGTTTCTCATTTCTGGAAAAGACAAGGTTTCATGGCTTCCATTCACAATATGAACGAACATGAGTTACGCACTGAGGCGTAACCTATGACTAGTTAACACTTAGCATATTGTCTGTGTATACCATTATGCATGAAACAATGACGATTCGTTATCTTTATCGCAGAAAATGATGATGCTTTATGGTTGTTTGCATGCGGACCAAAGGGCCTAACAAATCATTAGTACTCCATGAAAAAGTGGATTCCATTTTATTAAAGAGGCTGAAACATCTCAAAGGACAATCATTGTATTTTTTATGTTTATGTCCCCCCCACCCCCCTCCACCCTTTTTTTTTTTTTTTTATATATATATTTATCTTGATGCAATTATAACCATTATATAAGTAAAGATTAAATTGGTTAGGATTCTATTCATCTAAAATTCTAAAATCGTCTAACTTCAATCTAATCAATTAACATAATTAGTATTCTGGAAAAACAAGCAAACAAAAAATTAACACCCACTTTACTTGTATTTATGGATAAAATTACCATTGTACTCAAAATAGACGTGTTAGGATTAAAGATCAAATAAAGACAACGCATCATACATTGTGCAAATATCATGACGCAAAAAATTATAGTGCCAATAGTGTTTTATAGATAGATTTGTTGGAGAATTTTTGTAGGCTAACATTAATCGAATAAATTGTTTTACAAAAACGGGTTAATAGATAATCTATTATATAAGCAGTCTAAATAATCAGTGATCATTTTTTTATTTGGACTGTGACATCTTTTATCTAGAAGTCCAATTAAGTGGTAAGTGTAGGTTTAAGATTTCGTTGAAGCTCGTTATGGGAGGACCAAACGAGAAAACCCTAGTATATATATTACTAGGTCAGATTAAGGGTTTCTTCTCATTGAGAGTCGCCACTACAATAATCTAGATCATAGGGAGGAAGACCTAGTGTGTAATCCGCTACGATAGTTCAATCTCCTGCAATGGACGAGACAAATACATTTTCGATTACCGTTCTTCATTGTTGTGTCCTATAATCCATGTATGTTTTAGATTATTAATTGATTTTGTATTCTTTGTGATTATGAAAATTAATTAACATGTGATATCTGAGCCTACATATATGATTTAGGATTTACAATTGATTTTTTTTTTTATTCTCTGTTCATTCACGAAAATCGAAACTTGCGGCCATGATTTCATGAGATTTTTTGTTTCAATTAACTGTAAAATATTAGGGCTTTTGTTCCTATAGAGTTAAGCTTTAAATTGATATATTATATGTGCTATTTGGTTGTGTAATCAGATAGAATTTCGATGTTGAAGTTTCAGCTATGAACCCTAGAAAACTCCCGAAACCGAAATTTGGGGCCGTGATTTCATGTACTTTTTACCTTGATTGACAGTAAAATTTTAGGACTTTTATTTACCTTGATTCAAGCTTTAAATTGATATATTATACATGTTATTTGGTTACACAATCAGAGAGTATTTTGTCATTAAACTTTCGGCTATGAAACCCTAGAAAAATCGACAGTCACTTTTAAAAATTGATGAAGATTGATTATTTTTTAATTCAATTAAATGTTGTATATAGTTTTTAAATTATATTAGGTACAAACCCATATAAAATTAGGTAAAAATAAGGGTTAAAATCAAGTTTTGGATTTTGGCCATGGAGATGTAAAAATCGAGACTTGTTCTTCAATTTTGGACATGATTCTCCTATTTTTTTCTTCAATTAATTGTTATATACATGTTAAAAATTAGTGGATCTACATAAACTCAAAAAAATATTGAAGAAAAATTAGGGATTTTATGGTTTTACAATAGCAGGCCGAAATCGGGTTGCATGACCCAGTTCAGGACCTGGCTGGAGGTTGAAGACAACCTCTAATCGTGGTCTACAAACCCCATGCACGGTCTAGGTGCGTGGGGGCGCGTGAACCCTATTCCAGGACCCGTTTTGTGTCCTTTTTTTCCTGTGCACTTTTTTTCCTACCGTCTAATTTTCTGTAAAATTTATTTGATTTTTTGAGGATTAAAAATAATTTTTAGTTAATTATTATTTAGTTTATAATTTAATTAGCTTAAAATTATTTTTGGGCATGATTTTCTATTGAAAAATTTACAGAAATTATATTGGATGATTTGGAATAGGATTGCACTATTCACTCTCTCTAGATTAGGATTTATTGATGTGTACTCTCCTAGTTATTTTTAAATCACATAAAACTAGTTTAATAATTAGTTTAAAGATATAGTAAAATTGTTATTCAAATTCTTTCAAATGTAATTGATTGTTGATCATTGAAAGTACATTTTGTGATATACTTCATATTATTTTGATTATATGCATATATGTCTCTAATATGCACAATTGTAAGTGGGAAATATAGTTTAATTTTTTCAATTTGAAGCGGATGCTTGTGAATTGTTGATATTATTTTACTAAAGTGATTTAACCAACATAATTTGTAAGTTTTTTTATTCTTATTTTGTTGATGAAATTTTTTTAGATTAATTTATACATTCACCTGCGCAAAGGGGATTATTGTGCAGATTAATTTAATTATTGGGTAATATAGTTTAATTTTCTGAATTTGGAATAGTTGTTTGTGAATTGTTGAGGTTATTTTACCAAAGTAATTTAATCAACATAGTTTGCAAGTTTCAAGTTTCTATTTTGTTGATGGCAAGCTTTTAGTTTAATTTATACATTCATCTGCCCAAAGGGGGTTATTGTGCAAATTAATTTAATTGCATGAAGATATTATGTGAGATAAATAATTGGATAAATTTGTTTGCTCAAAGAGAATGAATTTTAAAAGATTATTTATTTCATTATGTTTTGAAGGAAATATATGGATTTTAAGGTCAATCTACCCAAAGGTGATGGATTTTTAAATCTGTAAATATTTCTTATTTTGTTGATCCTCATGATTAAAGAATAATTATTTATTGAGACTCTGCCTAAAGGGGAGTTTATGATAACACCGTTGATTCTTATATTATATTGATTATGCTTAATTGAGCATTTTTCCTATTGCCATAATCGATCAAGTTGTATTTTTTTGCGAAAAACAATTTCTTTTGCTGTAAACAATAATAACGCCACTATTGAAATTCTAAATGGGTCGAACTATAAGAGATGGAGGTCAGACATAGAGTTCACTTTGGGAATTATGGAATGGGACCTGGCCCTGCGTGAAGATGAACCTCCTCAACCTACTAATGAGAGCAGTGAAGCCGTGAAAGCTCATTATGCAAATGTGGAAAGGTTGAACCGTTTGAGCCTCATTTCAATTAAGAGGTCAATTGCTAAGCATCTTTTTGGAGGAATACCTGAGAGCAAAAAGGCTAAGATTTCTCACTACTGTGGAAAACTTATACCAAACATTGGACAATGCCGAGGCTGGGTATTTTATGGATGGATTAATGAATATGAGGTATGATGATACAAAAGGCATTCGCGAATTCATCTTGAGAATGGTGAATCTTCAAACTAAATTGAAGGCACAAAACATTCAGCTTCTCAATAATTTCATTATTCATCACACTCTTAACTCTTTGCCAGCCTCTTTTTTCCAAATCAAGACTGCCTACAACACCCACAATCAGACTTGGAGTGTAAACGATCTGATCACGAAATGTGTGGCTGAAGAACAAAAGAAGAAAAGAAAATGGAATGAATTTGCTCATTTTGTTACTCCTGGGAAGTAGAAAAATCAGAAGAAGGGTGAAAAGACTAGAAAGCCTAACTTCCACAGTCACAAGAAAAGATAGAATTTCAAGAAAAATGGGAGTGAGATGTAGAGAAATGGAAATGCCAAGAACAAATTCATTAAGTTCTTTCACTGTAACAAAGAAGGTCATAAGAGAGTTAATTTCTTTAAGTTTAAGAACTGGTAAGAGAAGAAGAAGAAAGAACAGGGTATGTTATCTGCCTATGTCTGTTTTGAATCTAATTTAGTTGATGTTTCTTTAAATTCTTGGTGGCTTGATAGTGGTGCTACCGTTCATGTTGAAACTTCTTTACAGGGGATAAGAAACCTGAGGAAGCCAAGTGAGAAAGAGTCACAGTTTAAAGTTGGCAGTGATATCGGGATTGGTGTTGAGCACGTCGGGACTGCTATTTTAGATTTAGACTCTAGTTTTCAGCTTGTTTTGGACAATATTTTCTGTATACCTTCGTTTAGAAGGAATTTAATTTCTCTTTCAGTACTTGATAGAGCTAGATATTATTTCAATTTTTCAAATAAAATAGTTGAGATGATTTATGACTCTAAGGTGGTTGGCAAATGTATTTTATCTGATGGGCTTTATAGATTGTCGTTGTTATCTGCATGTTCTTATAATGTTGAAAATACTATTGCTAAAAGATGTTTTGACTAAGGAAAGATCTTCATTATTGTGGCATAAGCGGTTGGGGCACATTTCTAAGGAACGAGTAGATCACTTGATTGGTTATGGGATTCTTCCTCCTATTGATTTTGATAACTCAGAAGTTTGCGTTGATTATGTAAGAGGAAAATTGACCAAGACCAAGAAGAAAGGTGCTACTCGTAGTTAGAATTTGTTGGAGATTTTCCATACAGACATTAGTGGGCCTTACTCGACTACTTTGTGTGGAAACATGTACTTCATTACATTCATTAATGATTTCTCCTGATATGGCTATGTTTATTTAATTAAAGAAAATACAGATACTCTCGAAATGTTCAAAATCTTCCGAACTGAAGTTGAAAAATAGTTGGGGAAAGTCATCAAGATTGTGAGATCTGATCTAGGTGGTGAGTATTATGGGAAGCATGGTTATGAAAGACAACAAAAAGGACCTTTTGTAAGATACTTGCAGGATAACGGTATTGTTGCTCCCTATACTATGCCAAAAAGTCCTGAACAGAATAGCATGGCAGAGAGGCGCAATCCTACTCTTATGGAAATGAAGAAGAGCATGATGAGAAAATCAAATTTGCTAGAATATTTGTTGGGTGAAGCCATCAAAGCAGCAACCTACATTCTGAACTGCGTCTCTCGCAAATTAGTGCCTAAAACACGGTTTGAACTGTAGATGAACAGAAAACCTAGTTTAAATCATTTCAGAGTATGGGGGTGTCCAGCTGAGGTGAAGCTCTACGATTCTTCTATAAAGAAGTTAGATTCGAGAACTACTAGATGTTACTTTATAGGGTATCCTAGTCACTCAAAATGATACATATTTTATTGTTCGACTCGTGGCACTAGAGTTGTTAAATCTCAAGTAGCAAAGTTTTTTGAGTTGGATGTTGCTGAAGTTATTCTCTCTCAGTTCAATGACAGAGTAGAACCCATTAATGTTGTTTCTTTGCCTTTACCAACCTCATAAACCATCTCTTATGACAAAGCTATTAATCAAGGGATTCAGCAAGGTATGGATATTGTGACTCCCTCTACTGCTGAAGTAACGCCTATTGCAGATGAGATTCCTCTGACTAATGAGCTTGCGAATGAGTCCTGTTCTGAAGTACAAGTGAGGAGATCACAAAGAACTAGAAGGGCTACCATTTCTAATGACTACTATGTTTACCTTAGAGAGGGAGAATATGATATTGGAGAAGAGGTGGACCCGACTTCTTATCGTGAAGCTCCCAATAGCGATCAGGCAAATTAATGGCAAATTACCATGGGAGATGAGATGCAGTCTATGTCAGATAATGATGTTTGGGAACTTATTGATCTTGCCAAGGGATATAAACTAATTGGATGCAAATGGGGATTCAAGATCAAGAGAGACAACAAAGGAAATGTTGAAAGATTCATGGCCTTATTGGTTGCTAAAAGGTATACACAGCGAGAAGGCATTGATTTCACAGAGACTTTTTCACCAGTTTTCGCCAAAGATTCCTTTAGGCTAAATATGGTGTTGGTAGCTTATTTTGACTTAGAGCTTCACCAAATGGATGTCAAGATAGATTTTCTCAATGGAGATTTGAGTGAGGAAGTCTATATGTCACAACCTCAGGGATTTAGGGAAAATAGAAACGAGAGCAAGGTATGCAGATTGAAAAGGTCCATTTATGGTCTCAAGCAAGCTTCTCGATAGTGGTACTTAAAATTTGACAAAATTGTGACATCTTTTCGTTTTGTAGAAAAGAAGTTTGATTAGTACGTCTATATGAAAATTAGTGGGGGTAAGTTCATTTTCATGATTCTCTACGTTAATGACATTCTGCTTGCAAGTAGTGATGTGAATCTCCTGAATGATACAAAACCTCTTTTGTCTGCTAATTTTGATATGAAGGATCTTGGAGAAACGTCCTTTGTTTTGGGTATTGAAATTTGTCGTGATAGATCTCAAAACCTTCTCAGACTATCTCAAAGAGCCGATATCGATCGTGTGCTTAAAAGGTTCAATATGTAGATGTACAAGGAAGGTGATTTACCTGTTGTGAAGGAAGATATACTCAGCAATGAAAAATGTACAAAGAATTATTTGGAAAATGATGCCATGAAGACTGTTCCATATGCCAGTGCAATTGGTAGCCTAATGTATGCACAAGTATGTACGAGACTTGATATCGCATTCATTGTTAATGTTCTTGGTAGATATTTATCGAACCCTGAGCATGATTGTACGCATAGAGGATTCGATCCTCGCATATTGACTACTCACAAGTGTAGGAGGTCAAATTTTTAGTATAGTGTGATTGTGAAAGATTAGGTTATCATATCTATAGGGATTGGGGTCGTTACTATCGAGTACCATGTTTGTCATAACCTAAATTTATCTAGGCTAAAAACAAATATATTTAATTAATTAAAGTAATACTAATATAACCTAAATTAAATATACTAATACACTAATATGTTTTAGGGGAAAGAATTGCCTAGGGATTAACGTGTTTATAAATACGTGTTCGATCTCGATTTACTCATGTTTATGGTGTTTGACCTATTTGACAATCTTGGTTCGTAAACTCCACCGCCATCTCTCCCGAGTGTAAGATGGGGGAATACATTACTTCGAGTTAATAAAGAAGTCCCCCTCAATGTCTTAACAACCCTAGGTCATGTGAGTCTCGCCTAGCGTCGTTGATTGCACACAATCCAACTCTCGACCGGGTCATTGGATCGTCGCGTCGTGTTTACCCTATCGACAATCTCGGTTCTAAAACTCCACTGCCACCTCTCCCAAGTGTAACACGGGGGAATACATGACTTCAAGTAAATGAATAAGTCCCTCTCAACATCTTAACGACCCTAGGTTACGTGAGTCTTGCCCTAACGTCATCGATTATCTACAATCCTAACCCCGACCAGGTTATTGGATCGTGGCGTCTGTTTACCCTAATCCAAATCCAGGGTTTGTCAAATCTCGTATTCTCTATTTATCTAACTAAGCATAACAAACAAACAATACGATAAAAACAATCAAACAATGAAGAACAAACATAAACTCAACACCGAAATCATCCAAACACATATTTATAAATATATCGTTAATCCCTATACAATCCATATTTAACTCGTGGTCATAACCATATAGACATTGAAATCAAGCTAAACATGCTCACAAAATCCTAAGTTAAAGAAATAAGGGAAGAAATCGAAGAACTTAGCCTCGTTCGAAGATTAGCCGCTAAGAACGCTCAATGATCGCTTCGTCGTCTCCTCCTCCTTCGGGATGTGAGCTCTCCCTCTAAAACTCCTCTACCTACCCTTAGATATCTTCTAAGGGGATAAAAATTCCAAGACACTCTGAAAATGAAAGAGGAAGAGAGCTTAAATAGGGAAAATATCTCAAAAAATATCTAAAAATATCTTCAGTCTATGCAGAGGCCAATTACAAGGACATGGGCACATCAGGAGCCAGACCTCCCAAGATTATGTATGCCGATCTCCTGAATACTTCATGAGATCAGATCATCTGAGGTCATGCAGTGGTATCCTAAACTCCTAATGAGATCCACCAAGAATAAGGACAAATATTATAAATTCCAAAAAGATCATGGACACGTTACTGACAACTATCAGTAGCATCAAATTGAAATCAAGCGATTGATTGACATAGGACAGCGCAGATACCTACAGGAGCAGACAAGGAAAAGGAAAATACCAAGAAGTGAAGCTCGTTCAGAGAACCATGATAATGAAAGAAAGAATGATGACCCGAACAACCCTCTTGGGTTATCTACATGATAAACAAGGTAAGTCACCATACAGGAAAGTCGAATCGTGAACGAAAGAGGAAGACCCATGAGGCAGCAGAAGAGCGATACTATGCAGAAATTATGGCTCTAACCAGCAATGTGGGGTCGATGATCATTTTTAACGATGAGGATTATAGGGGGAAGCTCACCCTCATGATGATGCCTTAGTGATAACACATTGGATTTCCAACTTTGAAGTGAGGAAAGTCTTGATCGACACCGGATATTCAACCAACATTATTTTTATCAATACGCTTAATCATATCGGTGTTCCCAGCTCAAAAATTGGGTCAACCCAAATAGTAATGGTAGGCTTCAACGGGGACCTGACCTCCCCTAATGGGAAGATCACCTTATACGTCACTGCAAACAAAGATGAAGGTGGAGTGACCAAAGCCACCGAATTTATGGTAATGGACTCAACATCCCTATTCAACGCTATCCTAGGATGGCCCTGGCTCCATACAATGGGATCTGCGGCTTCGACTTTGCATCAATGCATCAAGTACGTAAAGGATGGCAAGGTAACCATGATCAGAGGAGGCCAGGTCGCATCCAAGCAGTATTTCACGATAGCCATGAAGGGGAAGAGAGCTATACAGTGATAATGAACATAAAGGCATGAAAAAGTAAAGGCATGATCTTTTCATTTCAAGTTTGGAAGAAGAATTGTCCCTTTCTATTTTCTAAAATGCAATAAAAACCATTTACCTTCACAAAGAAGTACCAGTTTTATGCTGAGAACACTAAACAACTCAACCAAAGTTGCCTATCTCAGCTCAACTGAACTGCCTAGCTCAATTCGTTCATCAACTGAACTCCAAGCCTAGTTCTCAACCAATGTTGCCTAGCTCAGCTCAACTGAACTACCTAGCTTAGTTCATTCATAAACTGAACCACCCAGCCCTGTTCCCAACCAAACCTGCCTAGTACAACTCATTCATAAACTGAACTACCCAACCCAGTTCTCAACCAAAGCTACCTAGCTCAGCTCAACTGAATTGCGTAGCTCAACTAGTTCCTCAACTGAACAACCTAGCCTAGTTCTCAACTAAAGTTACCTAGCTTCGCTCAACTAAACTGCCCAACCCAGTTCTCAACCAAAGTTGCCTAACTCAGCTCAACTGAACTGCCTAGCTCAGTTTTTTCATAAATTGAACTACCCAGCCCAATTCACAACCAGACTTTCCTACCTCAGCTCAACTAAATCTATCTAGCTTAGTTCAATTGAACTGCCTAGCTCAACTCAACTGAACTGGGTAGCTTATTTCGATCATAAACCGAACTGCCAAGCTTATTTTATGACTAGAGCTTCTTAGCTCAGCTGATCTAATATTGGCCTAACCCAACTTAATTAATGTCTAGCAATCCATAAAATATTAATTACTTAAGCTTGTTATGGAGGAGGGCTGGAGGAGTACTATCATTTTCTGCCATCTTTAGACTGTCACAAAGTTCATTGATTTGAAACAACGTAGAAAAATGGGCGACATCAAGAAAAGCGAAGGAAATACTGGCACCTTTGAAGGGACAAACCCGTGGATGCTATTCATCGATAACCTTAGCCATCATCATAAGCTCTCGAAACCGCTGCCTTAGTTTGACCTTCTTCTTTCTATCGGCTTGAACGAAATCAAAGATGTCTAATGCGGAGGACGATGAGGCCATGGCTAATATGAGGTGGAAGAAAATAAACGAAAGAACACTTAAAGAAAATGCAAAGGAACCTTGAGAGGGTTTGGCTTTAAATAGCCAAACCAATGTCCACCAAATGACAAAAATACTAAACCAAATCGTTAGAGCACATAAAACATCAGATACGAAACGGTGGCAACCAATATTAAAGGGAAAAGACGATGATTCCCAATATTAAATATGGTGAATGATTAAAGCTAGTTTTAATTACAAAGTATCATCATTACAAAACTAAAGAAAATATGAATTGAATAGGTAGACGATTAGTTAAACGACGCCCAATTGATCTACACCATCTGGCAGAGGTATAACATGGATGTCAACAATAACCAGAGTTGATTCGTTGAGCTAAGTCAAGAATGGAACAAGCTTGACTGGAGTTGAACTGAGCTGGACCAACGACATGCTAAGCTTAGGTAGAAGCGGGCTGAGCTAGTTCGGGAGCAGGGCGGGCCTGATTAAAAGTGGGTTAATCTT
Organism: Eucommia ulmoides; assembly: GCA_016647705.1. Taxonomy (NCBI): domain Eukaryota; kingdom Viridiplantae; phylum Streptophyta; class Magnoliopsida; order Garryales; family Eucommiaceae; genus Eucommia; species Eucommia ulmoides. The sequence goes on from CM028340.1 coordinate 36,942,754, forward strand.
GTTCGTAGCCAAGCTTAACTCAGTCAAGGTTTGGCTGAGTTGAACTGAGTTGAGCTTGCGCTTGATTTGCCAAAGGCGAGCCTTAATGAATGGACATGTATGTTGTACCAACGATTGGGAGTTCTACAATTGACAGTAGTGACAAAGTAGAACTGGGACCTTCCTCATCTTTAGGGATCAATTGGTCCAAAAAGAAAAAATCCAGCTCGAGATGTGCTTGTTGCACCTATGTTTGGCAGAACCGAAAACCAACCAGCTGAATGCACTCTTTGAGCGATTCAAAGTGTTCCAAGAGCTCCTTGACTGCCTCCTTATGCCCAATCTTTTTCTTCTCTGCTGTTGCAGTCAGGTCCACTAAAGCCTTAGCCTGCTCCACATACTTAACCTCCAAGGCTGCTAATTTAGCCTCTAGCGTTGAGCTCTCAACCTTCTCATAGCTTAGTTCATTAGACATCAGTTTTCTCCATTTTTTTAATTACTGAAGGGTATCTATCTTGGCATCCAGTTCTATCTTCCTTAGACAAAGCTCAGACTGCTGCCTATTGAGCTTCTATCCCAGTATAGAGTCCTTAGTCAACAATCTCTTTACTTCAGCTAAGATCCTGAGTTCTCATTGAGTAAAAACTGATTGCTGCTCTAAAAAATTCACATTGAGCACAGGCGGTTTGCAAATTAGTCTCAGATTGTTCTATTGAAAACCTCTCCAATGCCAATTCGGTTTCAAAAGAAGTCTCACTCTCCTACAAAATTCAGAGATTGTCTTCCAACCAACTGAACTCAGTTAGTTGATGCAAGAGTTGAGTGTCTAGTTCGGATGTGTCATCTGAACTCCCAGCCAAGGTAGATGACAAATGAATAGTCTACAATGTACCCGAAATTACTCAGAATCTCATTCAACACATCAAATGAATTACAAAGACAAATTCAAATTACTTAAAGAAGAGTGTAGACGAGAGATTGAAAAATCTCTGCTCAGCTATGCTTCTCAATCCTTGAATGGCTCTTTTCCTAAGATTACTTTTAGAGATATCGAATGGCATTCTCAAAAATTTGTTGATGCTCCGAAACTGACGGTCCTACCTCTTTCAACAATTGAAGAATCAGCTCCTTAAAAGTCCCTGGCAGGCTTGGGGCTATAGAGGTACCATCCCCTGACGCAGGGACAGGTGGAGTGGCCTGAGCACGAATTGTTGTGGCCTCAAAAGTCTAAACTATGGGAATCCTAGTTGCTTGGGTAGCCGATTCCATCCCACAAATTTCAGTAGGGATTGGGATACGAGTGCTAGCGATAGAGACGGACACCACTCCATACCGCTTTATGAGCAAAGGCTGTGAGTCCTCTTCAGAGCCCAACGATATGGGAAGGATAGTTTGAGATTCCTGAGGCTAAGCAGGTGATAGGTGTGAAAAACTTATCTATTTCTAATCCGAATTGGTTAGTTTTCGAATATGTTTATAGGTATTTTTATTATGTTTTAATTAGTTTTTATACTTTTTGTATAAATCAGGCATGTGGAGCAAAAAGATAGAAAACTAGAGCGAAAACGATGAGATCGAACCGAAGGCGAGTTGAAGTTACGGTGGATAAACAAGCAAGGAGGCAAAAATATGAAGGAAGCCCACTGCCTAGGCGTCCAGACCTCCACCTAGGCAGGGAAGATCCTGAGAATGACAAAAGGCTATTGATAGCCCACCGCCTAGGCAGGAAATTCCTTCGCCTAGGTGGAAACCTCAGTAGAAACATTTCCAAGTCCACCGCCTACTTCTTCGCCTAGGTGGTCACCAAACTTGCAAAGTCGGTACAGGTGTTGTAACTTCAAGGCTATTTTGGACTATGATGAAATCTGATTTTGGAAATTCTCAAAAGATGTAAGTTGTAGATATTTTTCTTATATTTCCATAGGTTTTTGAATTACCTCAATCGGAGTTCGGATGAAGAAGTTACAAGCAAAACAAAATTTAAAACCTACAGTAACTTTGCCTAGGCGAATTTTTCTGCGCCTAAGCGAATTTCTGGTAGAAAGTTAACCGACTTAACTTCGCCTAGGCAAAAATCCTGCAGCACACCCTTGATATTTATTAGATATTTTGAGATCTTTTGGGATATTATTTTTTCCTTCTCTCAATCTCTCTCATCTTTCTTGTATTTTTGAGCCCCTTAGGCTATAGTTAAGCCAAGGGTTAGGAATTTTAGTGGTGGAACTCGCATCCCGAAGTGGAGAAGACGGTGAATCGATCGTGGAGCGTTCTTAGCGGTTTATCTTCGGACGAGGCTAAGTTCTTCGATTATTTTTTCTTATTTCTTTATCTTAGGAGTATGTAAGCATGTTTAGCTCGTTATTTTCTTGTATATGCGACTATGGCCCCGAGTTAAATATGGATTGTAGTAGGGATTAACACAATATTTATAAATAAGTTGTTTGGGTGATTTCGGTGTTTCGTTTGTGATTGTTCTTCGTAGTTTGATTATATTTATCGTATTGTTTGTTTATTATGCTTGAATTGATAAATGGAGAATACGAGGTTTTGACAAAACCCCGGATTCGGATTAAGGTAAACAAACGCCACGATTCTATAACCCGGTCGGGGTTTGAATCGTGGACAATTGATAACGTTGGGCAAGACACATGCTACCTAGGGTTGTTAAGACATTGAGGGGGACTTATTTGTTAACTCGAAGTTGTGTTATATCCCTCATCTTACACTTGGAAGAGGTGGTGAGGGAGTTTTAGAACGGAGATTGTCGATAGGGTAAATACAACGCGACGATCCAATAACCCGGGAGGGAGTTGGATTGTGTGTAATCAATGATGTTGGGCGAGATTCACGTGACCTAGGGTCGTTAAGACGTTGAGGGGGACTTCTTCGTTGACTCGAAGTCATGTATTCTCCCGTCTTACACTCGAAAGAGGTGGCGGTGGGGTTTACGTACCGAGGTTGTCAAATAGGTCGAACAACGTAAACGTGAGTAAATCGGAATCGAACACGTAATTTGTAAACACGTTAATCCCTATACAATTCTTCACCCTAAAACATATTAACATAATAGTGTAGTTAATTTAGGTTATATTAGTATTAGTTTAATTAATTAAATACATTTATTTTTCGCCTAGATAAAATTAGGTCACGACAAACGCGGTATTCGATACTAACGACAACAATCCCTGTGGATACGATAACCCAATCTTAACGATCACACTATACTAAAACTTAGACCTCGTATACTTGTGAGAATAAGTAGCGGCGTATTTCCGCGTGCTACCAGCAGGCTTGGGAGAAACTATGGCAGTATGAACAGCTGCGGTGGGCAAGACAGATTGCGCAGTTTTCTTGGGCGCTCTTTTCCTTTTTCCCAAAGCTAATTATGCAATTGGGAGATGTGAGCTTTATCGATCTTCATTTTTGGGGGCACGAATGGCTTATAAGCTAGTTCTTGGCGAGGTCGATCTTCTAATATCAAGATCTTTCCCAATTGATCGATGACCTTCTGCATTAAATGAAATCTAGGACAAATACTCCTACTTACCCAAAGCAATTTACGAAGGGGTGAGGAGGCCACAAAGACAATAAAGCTAAAAAATTATAGTTATGAAGAAAGGAAAATTACTCAGGTAATTGAAATGTTGTAGTATAACCGAGGGCCTTCCTATCTCCTTGGAGAAAAATTCCCAATTACCTTTGAAAAATATGTAACAATTCTTCCAATCCTTTACGGATTGAGGAAGGTCGGTAAGAAAGGTATACTGTTTCATGGCCGAATAATAGAATCTCCTAGTATCATTATGGAATTTGAGACTACACACACTTCTGATCATGTTTACGACTAAGGGTGCCTTGTTTAAATGGGACAGCACAAGACCACCCATAATTTGGCAAAACCCGTTAGGAACTAACTAGGCTAGGGTGATTTCCAGTTGGAGGAATAAGTTTCGAAGAAATAGAGTGAAGGGAAGATTGAAATCATATTCAAACATCTAGACAAAGAAACATATTTTATCTTCTTTATAGGAATAGGGGCGTTCATTTTTTAAGGGAACCCTAATTTCAACCGAGGAAAGAATTTTGAATGTGTCCCAAAACGATCAGAGCCATTCCTTCCTGAAAATGCTCGCCCCATGGTCACCCTGGTTCACCGAAGAATCAGTAGACGCACGAGCCCCAATCATCAACGCCCTCTCAAGGAAAGATGTAGATGAAAAATCGACCTCCATCGGGCTAGGCGATGGGGTAGAATCCATTACCTGAATCAAAATCTTGGGGGAGTACTAGAAAATACAATGCGACAAAGAAATAAAGCATCAAAGTTCGACAGGAGGAGAACTTACTTAAAATGATGACCTTTTGTTTTACTTTGGTGAACCACTATGAAGGTCAGGAGGGTAAATGATATGGGAAAAATTCTTTCATGCAAGTTGCAACAAACAATGATGAAGTAGCGGGTCAGAGTTGCTTAAGAAGTCTGACCCGGAAGAAGCAACCCAGTAGAAACTATTGGGCCGGCTGCCCTAGTAGCCCAAAAACAAAGTGTCTGGCCTACCAAATATAGCTCAGCCACACATGGGCCAAATCGGTGCAAGACAAAGCCACTTAATGAAGGCCCAAATCTAAGGATGGTAGGTCGATCGTAATCGTTACCTCACCTACCACCATCTCTATGCACGAACATGATTGGTGCAACTTCTCGTAATGGGAGCACAAACAACATTTACAGCGATTGATTATTAAACTTGGAGAAGGTCATGGAGGGGATGGTTACCGAAGGTACGACCTATATATACAGCAAGGAAGGAGGTAACAAGACAACTCTCTCAATATCCATTAAAGCTTTCATTTTCTCCTTAGAGCAATTTGACCTTATTTTCATGCCCAATGTTCTTTGGCTGATACCACACTGGTGTCCCCCCATAGAACTAACTGGTTTTGCAGATCTAATCATAGGTTGTGGAGGTTTCTGACACGTGAGGCCCTATAACACGTACCACGTAATTTTTGGCAACTTCAAAGTGGAAGACTCAACAAAGAATGAATGAGGCTCCAATGATACCTTTTTCGGTTTATGGGGAGTTCAGTGGTTTTTAATTACTAGTTTAGTGGATTTTAAATGCTTTTCAAGTGAAATTTTAATGTGATTAATGTTCATGTATTATCAATTAATGTTAGGAGAGAATGTAAGAGAATACATCCCTTGCCTTTTCTAAGATTAGTATATAGAAAAATGAACATAAACAAACTTAGTCCACCTTTATGGGAGCTAGACCTTTAAACCTGGCGTAGATGCCAAGGCAAAGGGGCTACGAAAGAAGCAGTAAAATAGGAGGATGGTAAGACTTTTTCCTAAATATTAAAAACTAATAGGATTATATTCAAATGAATATAATAATAAAAAGAAAAACAAAAAAGAAAAGGAAAAACTCATGAAAGTATTGAAGACTTAGGATTCACCGTGTCCAAAATGTACTATTTAGCTTTCTAATTTATAAATGTGGAAAGCGTAGTTTAAAAAGAAATATATATATATATATATATATATATATATATATATATATATATATATTGTGTGATAGGCCTTAATGCCTATTACTAGTTCATTCTTATACCCATATAACCATTTAAGTTTATAGAAAAATCTAATTGGTATATGATAATCGTTTGTTGTACAGTAACATTTACATCCTCTCATTTATTATGTTGCTATTGATATTGTTGTTGTAAAACAACATTTGCATCCCCCCAATCATTATATTTCTATTAACATTGTTGTTGGGTAGTAGCATTTGCATCCCTCTATTTATTATGTTGTTGTTGTTGATGTAGTGAAAAAATATTTATTTAGATTTATTTTAAATAATAAAAATATAGGTAGTATTTTTTCAATATGGACTTGAAAGTAGTGGCTCATTTTAATTTTAATAGTAAAAGTAGGATTTTCTATGATTTTTCCTAAAAAAAAATAATTTGTTGGCCCAACGTACTACCCAAGAGGATGGATGAATTGGTTATTTTAAAAATTAATACTAAATTGATTGAGACGTATTTAAATTTTACTAGACTTTGTCTTTTTTAACGGAAGCATTTTAATATTAAGCACACACAACCATAATCACACATAGAAGGGATAGAAATTTACATAGTAATTTCATCGTAGTTTGGTAAGCTACTCTTGCCTACATCTACTCCCTAAGCTCTTGCACGATATTAATCCACTAAATTTAAATCCTCTTTCCAAATGAGAATCAAACTCTTACTCTTAGTTTGAGTGATTCCCCTTAAACACACTCTCACTTGGACTAATTATACTTAAGTATAAGGTATAACTCACAAAATATAGAAAATGCACTCAAAGCTTCTGCAAAGACTTATAAATATCAAATATAATTTAAGCCGGATCTAAGTGAAATAGAAGTGAACATGATTAATAGATAAGTGATTTCAAGTACGTGTTAATTTCTTTTGTTTAATCAATCAAGCACACAGGCAGATACGCCAGACAATAAATGATCAAATTGTTTAACTCATTTTAATTAACATAGAATTCAAGTTAAAAGCAGAGAGTTTTAGAAAATGATTTTTCAATTATCAAAAAAATACTTAAAGACCAAGAGTTTCAAATTCAATTTGAGTGTTTAGAACACAAATATCTAAAAAATAATAACCATATATATAGCACATATTATATCATTAGAGAAACATAGATATATTAATCTAAATCAAAACAATGATAGATCTCACCAATATTTCAAAATGTAGATTACCAATCGAATGAATCCAACCAGGCTGGCATAAAGGGCTCTCTGTTTTTTCCCTCCCCAGGTTAGACTGATCTCATTCTTGTTTCTGTCTGCCTAGCCTCACAAGGAAAGTAAGTAGGCCTGACCTTTGTTTTAATTCTCTCTAAGACCTTGACCCATTGGAAGCTACCTTCTCCTGGTCTAATTAGATGTTAAAAATAGATTAGTAACTATAACGGTCCTGAGGTAGCGAAATTCATTATAGGGTAAGTTTTGACCCACACGAAAGGCGTAACTATCTGGGTACTGTCTCGGATAGAGGCTCAGTGAAATAGACATGTCTGTGAAGATGTAGACCACTTGCACCTGGACAGAAAGACTCTTCGTAGTAGCGGTCCTTATATATCATATTCACAATCAAAATATGGTGCCACTCGCCTGGAAGCAATGGAAAAGAGGGCTCATAACCCAAATCTGGGAGCCAAAGGCATGACTCAATTAACCGAACATCTTGAGACCTTGGAGTTTAGACACCGTTTGCCAGATAATCATCATACAACAAATGGTATCAAGGGGATCAATCCAAATTTGGTATATCAGCACAGTTGAAACGTTATACTTAGTTTAGTTCTAAAAGCGTGGCTAAGCACTAGGGTTATGCAGTCTAGTTATATCATCCAGCAAGTAAGCACAACTCAAACCTAAAACCCTAGGGTTGTGTGGTAGTGCAAAGTGAAAAGCACAGTTAAAACATTGTGCTTCGGTGGTATCTCTTTACGATTGATGCTAGCGTTTAGTCGTTCGGACTGACGTTCAATATGCATGTTGACACTGCATTTTGTCTCGCACAGTCAATGTCAAATCGAAAGTACAAGTTCAGATAAACTTTAAACTACTGTTTAAAGGGAATGGAATTCCACTTTGGATGACATTGGAAAAAAAAAATAGAGAACAACAAAAAAAAAAAAAAAATACGAATACACAAAAATTGTTGAATTTGACTAAATTCGGTAAAGTAAAAGTTTTGGGTTAACCTCGAGATTCCTAAAATTAAAGGAAGGCTAAGATGACTTTATTAAAGGATTATTTTATCACCTTTAAAATAAATAAAAATTAGTACAACCCTTTAATTATAGGATATTTCACCAATTACCTTTGTTACGTAATTCGACTATGAAACATTTACTATCACTGGTTCTGTCTATTCAACACCAAAAATACCTATCTAAATATTTGTTTAAAGTTTAAATATACAAAAACCTAATGCTAAAGACCGTGATCAAGACATGGAAATGTCATGACAAGTCCAAGTTATACAACGTAACCAAGGATTAGGACTTAGTTTGAAATAAACCAAATCAAAGTCATTTGACTAACCATCAAAGTCCATCCAACCAAGGGCCCAACCAAGCATATTGACTCATAAAATTGAGCATTCAAAGCCCAAAGAAAACTTCCTATAAGTTTCATAAAAAAATATTTAAGCGAGGAACCAAATCAATTAAGAAGTAACAAACTGTTATCGAAACTAAACCGATTTGGTTAGCCACCTAAGCAAGGCATTTAATGATAATTAAATTCCCATCCCATAAAAAATTAAATGCTTAAGATGACATGTCAAGACTAGGCTCAAGGCATGTAGATATTTTGAGCAAAATATCTCAAGGTAACTAAAACACTTGAAATGTAACTACCGGTTACAAGATAAACTGAGTCGATTCGATCCAAATCCAACCGAATCAAACCTAATCACATCAAGGGTCACTATCAAGCATTAAATGCAAAGCAATACCTCAAGACCAAATACATTGAACCCTAAAGGTATTAATGGCAACCAAACCGAAATAGTAAAACTAACTGATACTTAGCCACCAAACCAAACCGGATGTGTCCCTTCAATCCATTAATGACCCCATGTTCAACCCATCCTATCCAAGGAAGGGTCATGATGACCAATGATTGTCAATCATTACTAATTATTTCCAATCATTACTAATTATTTCTAATAATTACATAAAGATATTTGAAGATTTAGTAATCATTACAAAATCTTTGAAGATCTTACAAAATCTTTCAAATTCGTCCAAACCAAAGCAAGATCAAAGCAAGAATGGATGACTCCTAAGCCAAAAAGTCCCTAAGGATCATGCTGGGTTATCCTGCACATTTCCCAATGCACAGGTTGCCCAGCCTACAAATATAGGAGATTGTTTTCATTTTTTAAAGGCTAGGAAACCACTCATTATCTCTCTAGGTTCGAGCAAAGCTCTCGGGTCCTAGGCTTTCCAAGAATTTCTCTTTAATAACACCTCGAAAGTCAGCTGAAATTCTGCCCTGGAGAAATTTCTTGAGGTTCTTGAAAGAAGAACCCGAGGATTTGTCAGCAACAGATCGACGACAACCAAAGAAGATCGAGTAAATGAAGGTAATTACTTAAACAAGACTACTTCCCCTAAGTAGGTATGTCTTCTTGAAACACCCTTTGATCTTGGTTTAAATAATTATATCTTGCTTGTATCTATCATGTTAATATAATATTGATACATACATACATACATATATATATATATATATATATACATATATAAACAATCAAAGAAAAAGACATAAAAAAAATGTTAAAAAAAAAAAAAAAAACATCCAAACGATGACTAACACACCCCATTTTTCAAAAGGAAAAAAATACAAATAAATACGATCATTTTTTTTCCTTTTTTTTTTTTTTTTTTTTTGTTTTCTTTTTATGAAAAAATATTAAAGAGTGGATTTTTGAAAACGTTGATTTTCTCATAAAATAATTTAAGCTAATTTTAGAAAAAAGAGTCGTCACTTAACATTGAGTTTAAATGGTGCCAAATCACCAGATTTCTTTTTTTATAAAACAATTTCAAAAATTGATTAAGTAAAATTTTAACTCCGAAAGCATGTTCTGACCAGATATTCATTTTTAAGGGTTCGAGGGTCAATTACGCTCGGAAAATGTGTTAGGCACCCCAAGGCCCTTGTCCAAAGACAATACCTTATCCAACTAAATCCAATTAAAATTTAAGTCTGATTATTTTCTTTTATTTTGAAATCTCTTCCAAGAATTTTTTTTGATTTTTTTTTTTTTGACTTTTCATTTTTATTTTAAAATAAAATGGAAAAACATTTTTTTTATTTTCTATTTTTTAATTGAAAATTCTCTTTTTTTTTTTTTTTTTTTTTAATAATAATAATAATAAAAAAAAACTTTCTTTTCATTTTTTTTTTTTTTTTTGGTTTTTTTGGATGATTTTTTTTTTCGTTTTTCTTTTAAGGAAAAAATATTTTATGTTTTTTTAGAACAAATTTTTCAATATTTTTAAAAAAAAAAAAAAAAAAGGAATGAACAATTTATTTTTTGAAAAATTTGTTTTTATAAAATTGAAAACTTTTCTTTCGTTTTGAAGTAAAATAAAGTTTTTTTTAAAACAAACTGATTCTTCTTTTTCTTTTTTTTACAAAACCTTTCATTTATTATTTTTCGTTTGTTTTTATAAAAAAAGTAAAAACTATTATATTTTTTTTTAATTAAGGAAGAAATAAAAGACACAATGTTATTATTGTGATTTTTTTTTTTTTTTTTTTTTTTTTTTTTTTTTTAACATCTAAATTTTTTTATGCAAATTTCAACTATATTACATAGCGAAGGGACCAATATTATCCTAAAACCAACTATTTAGGCGATATTATAAGCATTTCCCCCTCTTTTTTGTCGAATTATTGAATTCAACTTAAGTTCTACGAAGTTCAACACATTTTATTTCCAAGTCAAAATTCCAACATAATAACAACCTTTTTTTTTTTTTTTTTTTTTTTAACACACATAATACTAATATGCAAGATTATTAAAGACAAAATACAAATAACAAAAATACAAATAATATCCGAAAAATTACTTGATGAAAATGCTTAAAATAAAAAAAGTCTAGAAATACTTACCTTGTTCGGGATCGTTGGATTTCGACGCTTTGATCGGGATTTCGGGATTTCAAGAAAAATCCCTTTCTTAGAACTCTCATCCTCTGTAAGAAATCAACCTCAAATTCTCTATTAACTTCCTCCATTTCCTTTCTATTTTCGTTCCCCATCACAACCCCAAATTTGATTCCCAAAAAAACCCAAACCCAAACCAAAAATCCCCCCTAAAAAAATACCATCTCCCTTTTATGGGAGTCTCCCCTAAACAAATGGGGGTGGTGCACTGAATTAATTCGGTGCCCCAAAGAAGTTCTCTGCCCTAGGAGAATGTTGGTTGCATATACGACCAACACATTAATTCAGTGCACCAAAGCAACTCTTTGCCCTAGGAGAATGTTGGTTGCACATGCGACCAGTTAGGGGCTTTAAAACAATCAAAACACAACAATATTTGCTCTTGCCAAGATTCAAACCATGGCGGTTGGGGGCACATTTTTTTTTTTTTTGAAAAACAATCAAAACACAATATAGTGCCCCAAAGAAGTTCTCTGCCCTAGGAGAATGTTGGTTGCATATGCGACCAACACATTAATTCAGTGCACCAAAGCAACTCTTTGCCCTAGGAGAATGTTGGTTGCACATGCGACCAGTTAGGGGCACATTTTTTTTTAAAACAATCAAAACACAACAATGTTTGCTCTTGCCAAGATTCAAACCATGGCAGTTGGGGGCACATTTTTTTTTTTTTTGAAAAACAATCAAAACACAGTATAGTGTCTGCTCCTACCATGATTCGAACCATGGCCTCCTACTAAAATATGAGAAAGTCCTACCACTTGACAGCTTTTAATACTATGTTCATTCTTCTCCTTGTTGTCCTTTCTTTCTTCCTTCACTCCTCCTTCCTTCTTCTTTTCTTTCTTTCTTTTTTTTTTTCTTTTTCTTTTATAACGAAAATAATAAAAAAAATATACAATAAAAAATAAATTGCAAAATGAACTAAAAAACACTGGACTTTTCTAATTTTTTTACTTTTTCTATGATTATTTTATTATTATTTTTTTCAAAAAAAGTACGATACATGGGCGAGATAAAATGCGGTGTCTACAACTGCCCCTCTTTGTCATGTGAGTTTACTCGTGGTGACAAAGATAGAAGACACACACCATGTTGTCCCGTTATTCATGTGAGTACAATGCAAGAAGATGATGAACGAAATCCTATGAAATGTGCCCCAGCCTGTGGCTGGGTGGTAGGGTGTGAATACGCCGCTACTTTCACTCACAAATATACGAGATCAAGTTTTAGTATAGATTGGGAGAGTTAGGATTATCGTGTCCACAGGGATTGGTTTTGACTATTATTGAGTACCGCATTTATCATGACCTAATTTTATCTAGGTGAAGATAAATTGAATAAAATTAATTATACTAATATTGAGTTAATTAATCTAATTAAATTAACTTTAACGGCGTTCGACTTATCCGACAATCTAAGTTCGTAAACTCCCTCGCCACCTCTCCCGAGTGTAAGACAAGGGATATAACGCGACTTCATGTTAACAAAAAAGTCCCCCTCAACGTCTTAACGACCCTAGGTCAAATGAATCTCGCTCCAACGTTATTGATTGCACACAATCCAACTCCCGACCGAGTTGTTGGGTCATGTGTTGTATTTACCCTATCAACAATTTCAGTTCTAAAACTCTACCGTTACCTCTCCCGAGTGTAAGACGGGGGATTACATGATTTCGAGTCAACGAAAAAGTCCCCCTCAATGTCTTAACGACCCTAGGTCATGTGAGTCTTACCCCAACATCATGGATTGTCCACAATCCAACTCCCGACCAGGTTATTGGATTGTGGCATTTGTTTACCCTAATCCGAATCCGAGATTTGTCAAACCCCGTCTTTTCCATATATCATTCTAAGCATAACAAACAAACAATATGGCAAACACAATTAAAATAACGAAGAACAACCACTAACCAAACACAAACTCAACAAAACAACATTTTCATAAATATATTAATCCCTAGACAAAAAAAAACCCGTTTAGCTCATGGCCATAGCCAATTATACAATGAAAACTAAGATAAACATGCTTAAACAACAATCCTAAGTTAAGAAATAAAAGAAGGAACAAGAGAAACTTAGCCTAGTCTGAAGATTTATCGCTAAAAACGTTTCGAGATTGCTCCATCTTCTTCGCAATGTGATCTTCTCCTTAGGATTTGAATGAGCACACCCAAAACCTCTCTACTATCCTCCTAAAGTCTATGGAGGTTTCTTGGACAAATGGAGAAGAGAGGAGAGGAGGAGAAAATAGAGATCAAAATATCTAAAATAATATCTAATCAGGCGTAGAGGCCACCGCCTAGGTGGTGGGATTTACCGCCTAGGCAGTAGGTATGTTGGTTAGAATGATCGCCTAGGCGGTGGCTTTATCGCCTAGGCGATGCCACAGTGAACCCAGTTTCTGACTTCTAACCGCCTAGGCCATGGTTTCACCGCCTAGGTGGTGAAACAGCATTGAGTTTAGGCTTGGCTCTGCACTTTTACCATTGCGGCGGTGGTTTTATCGCTGCGGCGGTGACACACTTTCTTGTTTTGGCTGTAACTTCTTTGTCCGAGATTCGATTGAGGTGATTCAAAAACCTATGGAAATATAAGAGAAAGATATACAAATTCCAAGTTTTGAATTGTTCCATAATCGAATTTCAGCATAGTAAAAAATAGCCTTGAAGGTACATCACCTTTACCGGCTTTGCACATTTTTATTTTTTTTCACCGTTCTTGATCCGATTTGATCGTTTTTTATCCGTTTACATACCTTTTCACCTCAAACACCTGATTTAGTACAAAATAATAAAAACGCATCAAAATATATTAAAATGTACTAAACATACTGGTGGCCGCTAAATAAGCGTTGCCACTTTCACCGCAAGCGTACGGATCAAGTTTTAGTATAGTGGACCTTTCGGTCGGGTATCATATCCACATGGATTGGTTGAGATTACTATCGAGTATCGCGATTGTCATAACCTAATTTTATCTAGGCGCTAAAAATGTAATTTAATTAATTACTAATACTAAACTAAAATACTAATTACGTTAACTATACTATAAAAACTAATTTGAGATTGTTTAGGGGAGTAGATTGCCTAGGGATTAACTTTATTTACTTAAATGCGTTTGATTTCATTTTAGTTAACATTAACAGCGTTCGGCGTATTCGAAAATCTCGGTTCGTAAACTCCCTCGCCACCTCTTCCGAGTGTAAGACGGGGGAATACGTGACTTTGTGTCAACTCTGAAGTCCCCCTCAATGTCTTAATGACTCTAGGTCACGTGAGTCTCGTCCCAACGTCATCGATTGCACACTTTCTAACGCCCTCCCGGGTCGTTAGATTGTCATGTTGTGTTAACCCTAGTCCGAATCCGAGGTCACCTCTCCCGAGTGTCAAACCTCGTATTGTCAATATATCTAAACTAGTATATAATCATAGAAAATATGGCAACACAATCAACATACGAAGAACAACCAAGAACAAAACACAAATTCAACCAAAAGCACATTTTCATAAATAATACATTAATCCCTATCACAATCCATGTTTAACTCATGGCCCTAACCGTTTATACAATGTAAAATGAGCTAAAGATGCTCAACAACTACCAAAATGAAGAAAATAAATAGAAGAAACAAGTGACTTAGCCTATATCCGAATAATTGGCGCTAGAACCGTCGAACGATCGTTTTCCTCTTCATCTTCTACCTCGGGTTGAGAGCTCTCCCTCAAAAATCCCTAACCCTATTCCTAAAATATGGCCTAAGGCCTTAAGGGTTGAAGAGAGGGAAGAGAAGATGAGAGAGGGGATTAAAAAATATCCAAAAGATCTCAAAATATCTCATAAATATCAAGGCTGTGCTACAGGATTTTCGCCTAAGTGAAGTTAAGTCGGTTAATTTTCTACCAGAATTTCACCTAGGCGAAGTTACTACAGGTTTTCAATTTTGTTTTGGCTGTAACTTCTTCATCCGAACTCCGATTGAGGTGATTCAAAAACCTATGAAAATCTAAGAAAAACAATATACAACTTCTATGTTTTGAGTATTTCCAAAATCGTATTGAATCATAGTCCAAAATAGCCTTGAAGTTACAACACCTGTACCGACTTTGCAGGTTTGGTGACCGCCTAGGCGAAGAAATAGGCAGTGGACTTGGAAATGTTTCTAATGGGGTTTCCACCTAGGCAGAGGAATTTTTACCTAGACAGTGGGCTGTCAGTAGCCTTTTGTCATTCTCAGCATATTCACTGCCTAGGCGGAGGTCTGGACGCCTAGGCGGTGGGCTTCCTTCATATTTTTGCCTCCTTACTTGTTTATCCACCGTAACTTCGACTCGTCTTTGGTTCGATCTCATTGTTTTTACTCCAGTTTCCTATCTTTTTGCTCTACACACCTGATTTATACAAAAAGTATAAAAACATATTAAAACATACAAAAATAACTATAAACGTACTCGAAAACTAATAAATTCGGATTGGAAATACGTAGATAATTTACACCTATCACATACACAAAACTAACAACGTTCGGATTGAAAATAGATAGATAATTTACACCTATCACTGGGGCAATGCATTGTTGAAAGGAAAACTTACTTGGGAATTGACTAGTCTAGTTCTAAATGTGGAATCTTTGGAAAAGATATGACCGAACCCATGTGGGTTGCCTACGTACCTTGGGGATACCAAAGATCAAGTCAAATGTAGTTCAGCATATGCCCCTTGCAAAGCTAGAAAGAACACTCACGACGAACTCATGACGAACAATGCTCGTTTAGAGGATCGTTTAGTAAAGATGATATGGAAATGGCTAATGACAAACGTGGTTTGTTTAGAGGGGTGACTCATAAATAACGAAATTCGATTAAAGAAATGGGAGACAACTCATGACAAACAAAGTCTATTTAGAGGAAAGACTGACACAAGACAATATGAACAAACCTCCCGGAGGAGACTGATACAAAATAAAATTGACATATCTCCTAGCATATGGCTGGGGAGGACTGACACAAGAAAAAATGAACATACCTCCCGGAGGAGGACTGATATAAGATGAAATTAACATACCTCCTAGCCTAAGGCAATTGAGGACGGTCATGAGATGAAATTGGCATACCTCCCTGGCGGGGGAGGACTAACATAGAATGAAATGGATATACCTCTTGGCCAACGGCAGAAGAGGACTGAAATAAGATAAGATGAACATACTTCTCAGAGAAGGCTTAACACAAAATGAAATTGAAATACCTCCTGGCCTGTGGCTGGAGAGGACTGACACAATACAAAATGAACATACTCCCGGAGGAGAACTAACACTAGATCAAATTGACACACCTTTTAACTTTTGGGTAAGGAATGGTGGACACAAGAAGGACTCGACATACCTCCTAGCTTTTGGTAGGGAAGGACAAACACAAGATAAAATTGATTTACCTCCCATTGGGAGGATTGAAAACACTCATATGGGGAATAATGGCAAGATCCACTCTCTGGGAGATAACGATAAAATATACTCACTGGAGATAATGGTAAAATGCAATCACTAGAAGGATGATGGTAGAATGCACTCACTGGGTGGAAACAAAGAACACTCGTGCAGAGACAATTCGTTAAACATGGGGCACTCATGGAGAGGTGATTTGAAACGAAAAACACTCATGGAAATGCAATTATGAGATAGGGAATACTCATGGAGATAACAATAGATTCAGATACTTGACAATAGGTAGACACCACAAAATGTGCCCCAACCTATGGTTGGGACTAACAAGCTCAAATTCCAAGACAAAGAGATGGGTAAACACTATATAATGTGCCCCAGCCTATGGCTGGGCTGAATAAGAGATCACGGTGTAAAATGTGCCCCAGCTTGTCGCTGGGGTTGACACCTGGATGACCTAACCTTAACAGGTTGCTTACGTACCTCAACATTGCACCGATGATTGACTTGAGATGACATTAACTTACCTTTTGCTTTCAGGGCAAAGGATTGTTGATCCTAAGGTTTTGATGGATAATTAAGAGTTGATATTTTTTGTGGAACTAATAAGTTTGTTGAGTGTTTCAGTAAAAAAATTCAAATTAAATATTGAATTATGAAAAAATTATCAAGGGTTTTAAAATGGATATTGAAGAAATGAAGAGTAATGAAGATCCAGAAGAAATTAGGTGAAAACAACTCAAATACTCTTATACTCATAATGCAACCCGAATTTGAATCACACACCACACTGATTAATGAATTATATTTTTGGTGTGTTTTATTTGATAAAATTTAGGATCCTAATTAGTGTTCAAATATTTACTCCTAGGTGAAATTGAAGAATGAAAATTGACCTAAGAAAAAATAATGTTTAAATTTGTATTTTATTGTCAATTGTGTTAACCAAGAAAAAAAATTGGTTAATGGGTTTAAACGATAAATTTCGGAGCTAAAATAAGTGCAAAAATGAACATCTAGAATTGATCGATCAACCGACCAGAAGAGGATTGGTCAACTGATAGGTCAAGGGCTGGAAGGGTGACTATCTGAATTGATCGGTCAACCGATCACGGAAAGATCGATCAACCAATCGTGGTTTGATTTTGGCCTGGATTACATCCTGAATTAATCTATCAACCGATTGTCTTAAATGTTTGGCCTATGTTACATCCTGAATCAATCGGTCAACTAACTAGGTAGGTTTCGATCAACCGACTGTGTGGGTTGTGATTTTGAGGATTTTAAGGTTTTGGTCAAAACCTAGCAGTTACTAGCTATTTTTGACAAATCCAATGGAGTATTTCGTAGGATTTGAAAATACTAAAGATATGATACATCTATTTTGATATCCCTATTGATTTGGTACATATAATTAAAGATTCTCTCAATTTTAGGAACTAAATACTTCCTATCTTTATGATTGATGTTTAATTGGGGGACCTAAGTGTTATTTTTAAATGAAATATATCATAATTGAAAGGATGATGATATATGGGGTCTATAGGTGCCTTTTAGAGGCTTATCATTTGAAAACTAGCCATTGGAGGACTTGTTCTAATTATTTATATATAGACCTACGAATTTGAATTAAAATGTATCAAGAACTATCAAATTCCTAAACTTTCTGAGAGTTATCATTCTATTGAGATATTTTGGGACATTATTTGTATGAACATTTCTTGAGTTAAAATGTTGTTGAATTAGTATCACCAATCTGTGCTATTTTGCAATCCTCTTTCTATATTTCGGTATTTTTCTGGTGAGATCTTTCCAAGTTATTGTGCTTAAATTTGATTTCATATTATTGTTTATTACTTGAATTTAAGATTATTGAAAAATCATTTTTAAACTTAAGAGCATAAAAATTCTTTTTAACATGATTTTGTGATATTATCTGATTACGTGCTTAATTTTGTGTTACCTACACTTGTTATAATCAGATATTAATTTGCCTCACTTGTGAAAATGATACTTGGAAAGTTGTGAGGTTTGATCTTTAGCCTATTAAAAGGATTAGGTTTAATTTTTAGCTTGTTAAAGAATTAGGTGGTGATTCTTCCTGTAATAGAATTAGGTTAGTCTTTAGCTTAGTAAAAAGATAAGGTTTTTCCTTAGCCTAGGAAAAAGAAAATTGTAAAGGTTGATTCTGAACTTAGGAAAAGAATTATTGTAAGGGTTGGTTCCTACCTGGTAAAGGGATCAAAGGGTTTAGTGGTTGCGAATATCTATGGAGTTCGGGAGACTAGATTAGGCAAGACTAACTTATTGAACCAGGATATATCTTGGCGTGCTGATTTGTTGTTTTTATTTATTATAGTTTTTTTGGGTGTACACTTAGAATATAAGCACTTATACGCTGTGTAACAAATATAATAATTGATTTAGGATAAATTGATTATTTGATTAATTAATTGTTGAAAGATTTAAATTGTTTCACTTTTTTATAACTACCCAATTCACCCCCTTCTTGGGTAGCTCACTGGGCCAACAAGGAGGACTAACACATAATGAGATTTTACATACCTCTTGGCCTACGGTAAGGGAGGACTGACATGGGATGTTATTGGAGATACTTCCAGTTTTTGGCAAGGGAAGACTAACATGAGACAAACTTGACATACATCTTGGATTTTGGGCCAGAGAGGATTGACATAAGATGATGTTGATTTGCCTCCTAGCTTTGGGTAAGAGAGGATTGACACATAATGAAACTAACATACCTTATTTATAGGTAAGGAAGGATTGACATGAGATGAAATTAACATACTTCTTGGCTTTTGGTAGAGGAAGACTGGCACAAGATGAAATTAAAAATACTTCCAGCTTTTGGCAAGGGAAGACTAACATGAGACAAACTTGACATACCTTCAGGATTTTGGACCAGAAAGGATTGACACAAAATGATGTTGACTTACCTCCTGGCTTTGGGCAAATGAGCATTTGCATACAATGAAACTGACATAGGTCACTTTTGGGCAAAAGATGATTGACACGAATTGAAATTAACGTTCCTCCCAGCTTGTAGTATGGGAAGACTGACACAGAATGAGTTTTTACATACCTTTTGGCCTACGGTAGAGGAGGACTAACATAAAATGAAATTGACAATCCTATCAGCCAGTGGCAGGGAAGGACTGACACAAAATGAAATTGACACACCTCTCGACTTATGGCAACAGAGAATTGACACATAATGACATTTTACATACCTCCCGGCCTGTGGTAGGGGAAGACTAACACGAGATGAAATCGACAAACCTCTTGGCTTATGGTGGGAGAGGACTGACACGTAACGACACTTTTCATACCTCTCGGCTTATGGCAAGGTAGGACTAACTCATAACGACATTTCACATACCTCCCGGCCTATGGCAGGGGAAGATTGAAACAAGATAAAGTTGACATACCTACCAACCTTGGGGCAAGGGAAGATTGACACAAAACGAAATAAACATACCTCCGGCTTTTGGGTAAAAGAGGACTAACATCAGAAGATATTGATATATCTCCCGGCCTTTGACAGGGAAAGATTGAAACAAGATCTAATTAACATACTTCCCGACTTTTGGTATTAAAAGACTAACACAAGATAAACTTGAAAATGTTTTCTCACTTTTGGCAAGGGAAGATTGACGCAAGACGAACTTGACATACCTCCTAGATTTTGGGACAAAGAGGATTGACACAAGATGATGTTGACTTACCTCCCGGCTTTGGGCAAGGGAGGATTGATGCACAATGAAACAAACATACCTCACTTATGGGTAAGAGATGATTGACACAAGTTGAAATTAACATACTGCTCGCCTTTTGGAAAAGAAAGATTGACACAAGATGAAATTGAAAGTATTTCCCATTTTTTGGAAAGGGAAGATAGACATGAGACAAACTTGACATACCTCATGGATTTTGGGCTAGAAAGGATTGACACAAGATAATTTTGACTTACCTCCTGACTTTGGACAAGAGAGAATTGAAACACAATGAAATTGACATACCTCACTTATGGGTAAGGGAGGATTGACACGATATAAAATTAACATACCATACTTATGGGTAAGGTAAGATTGACATGATATGAAATTAACATACTTCCCGACTTTTGGCAAGGAAAGACTGACATGAAATGAACTTGACATACCTCCTAGATTTTGTTCCATAGAGGATTGACACAAGATGATGTTGACTTATCTCTCGGCTTTGGGCAAGGGAGGATTGACACATAATGAAACTGACATACCTCACTTATGGGCAAGAGAGGATTGACATGAGATGAAATTAACATATTTCCCAGTTTTTGGCAGAAGAAGACTGACAAAAGATGAAATTAAAAATACTTCTTAGCTTTTGGCAAGGGAAGAATGACACAAGGTGAAATTAAAAATACTTCCCAGCTTTTGGAAAGAGAAGACTAACACAAGGTGAAATTTAAAATACCCAACTTTTGGGAAGGGGAAAGACTTGAAAATACTTCTTGGATTTTGACAAGAGAATACTAATAAGAAACAAACTTAACATACTTCCTGGATCTTGGGCCAGAGAGGATTGACACAAGATGATATTGATTTATCTCCCGAATTTGGCAGGGGAGGACTGACACTAGATGAAATTGGCAATACCTCCCAACAGGGGAGGATTGACACAAGATAAAAATGAACTTACTTCCTGGAATTTAGGAAAATGAGGTTTGACATAAAGACGAACTTGACATACCTCCTGGCTTTTAGTAAGAAATGACGGACACGATATGAAATTGACTTACCTCCCGACTTTGGGAAAGAGATGATTGACATGGTAGGTATATCACAATAATGAATTAACCTTACAATGTGTCCCAGCCTCTAGCTACGAAAGAACACATGACAAATTATAAACTGCTCCAACCTGTGGATGGGGAAATAAAAGACTCGGAGTCTTGACAGCAGATAAACACTACATAACACGCCCCAGACTATGGTTAGGGCTAGAACTTCCTTAAAAGATACCCCTCAGGTGTCAAAGACTCGTTAAGTTGGTAAGTGTCATGGAACGAACGATTATCTTAATCATCCAACCCTTTTGGATAGTGATAGTAGCCTACACATATCAACTTGTAGGATTGCCTGCAAATGATTGATCACAACATTTCCTAAAACATGAATAAAAATTGGCCACAATTGAGTGATCCTGTTCCCTTCCCCCTTAGTTGCAATCCTTCGAACTTTTGCTTGGGTGTTGAGGGTCTTCCCTGCTTAGTCGATCCATGCTCAAATTGATCTCAAAGTAATAGTTGCGAGGCTCCCTATGACCCCTCTCACAAATTTCAAAGGGCAAAATCTTATTTCAACTCAAAGGCAGAGCCTAAATACGGGTTACACATTTCTCATCAAATTATCTCGGTTTGGCCTGCTAGACTCAAGTTGTCCTCCCAGCCGCCTGGAACTTCAGTGTTTGGGGTTTTGTATTCCTGTATGTTTTATATTTTCTTAATTTCGTCAAAAATGCTTTAGCCAAAAATGGGAAAAATGTTAAAAAAAAATTACTAAAACAAACCTTGAACACCAAGCATGATATTTGTGAGATTCTGAGTGGAACTACCGAGGGTATGATTTCAATCATGTTTTAAACCATGTCTAATGTTCCTTTCATAGATTCTAAATCAAATCAATTCTGTCAGGTTTTGATGCAAAAAACCTCTTGTGGTCAACGGGAGTTGCTCCAAAACGAGCTAACGAAAAAAGTCATGCATGAGTCGGTATGTTTCTTTTTTTAACTTTACAGTTTCTTTTTGTTCATTTTTGTTCTTTCCATTTTTTCCCTCAGCGCTCGTTTTTGGGTTTTCACTAAGGTCGGCTCCCATATTTTTGTACCTTAGCGCCCTTTCGAGTTTTCACAAGGTTGGTGTTTTTGTATCTTGTTATGATCCCTATAATCTTTTCATGGTACTCTTTTGAGTTTTCACCACGCTCGGGTCGCACTTATTTTTCTTCCCTCTTTTTTCTTCGTCACCTTTCGGTTAAGAGTCTGGGATTTTTTTTTAACAGATGATCATGATGATTTGGGGGTAACCGAGTGCAGTAGTTGTATTGTTCTCCTCAGTCAATTGGGACCTGATTAAAACCCGAGAATCAATCTATTGATGAGAAGGAAAGAGAGATCATGGCGACCCATGATGGCTTGTAATCTTTCTTGAAAGGTTACTCTGATGATACATTCCGGGGATATGAGATGGAGAACTTTTCATTCATTAGCAGGCGTACTTGATGGAAAACTTGGGATGCACCACTTCTTGTGACAACACGAGACTAACCAGACTCTATCTCCTTTTTCCAAATTCTGGACTTGAATCTAGAGCTTGAGGTGTTATACCCCTATATATTCTGTGTTTATTTGAAATCCATGCAAGATTGTTCTAATCCAAATACAGTCAAATAAATAAATAAATTCAAAATAATTGCGTATCCTTTTGTTTGTCAAAATTTATGTATTTGACTAATAAGAATTTTGATAAAATGATTTTGAATAGTATTCTAGTTCATTTCTCCACAGTTCTTATCCATATATTTGAATCTCTCAAACCCATCAAGTTCTAATGCCTACTCCTGACTGAGATCATTGTTGGGGAAGAGTTAGCCTACATGTCTTTGGGGAGAGGGGTTCTAAGGCGAACACTTTTCCTTCTTGTACTTCTTCAATTCTGGTAACGTCTTCTAGCACTACTCAAGATGACTTCAAAAAATACAAAAAAGATAAACAAAAATTTTGACTGCCCCGTTCTCCTACAACTCTCATTTTTCTTCTTTTTCCATGTTTGTGTTTTTTATTGCTTTTTTTTTTTTTTTTTTACATCTTTGAAAGGAAAGTAGATACAAATAAGCTCATCTCGAGGTGCTTGTTAAAATTATCCTTTATTAGATTGGACTATATCTTTAACAATTCCTCTAACTGAAGGGAAGCTTGTACCGCAATCTTTTAGGATTAAATGATTTTTCAGCTTCTAAATTTCTTCATTACTTGAAAGGTTGGGTATGGCCTGTTGCTCACACTTTGAATTCCCTAGAGTCCCTCGATTGGAGCATGTGTAATGATTCCCTTTTTAAGGTTTGGTCCCCCTTCAATTTACTTAGACATTTCTAGCATCTCACCATCGTTTGGGTATTATGAGTCATTTCTATTTTTGTCCCTTTGGATTATGTTTTATCTTAGTTTTGGAATTATATTATCACAACTCAGATCATTCTTAACACACTGAATTCTAAACAAACTATTTGATTACACGAAAATTGAGAAAATAAGGATTTGAAAATATTTACACGAAAGCAACATGCATTTTATCCAATGTTAGAAGCTGTTACAGAACAAATCCCCTTGAACTTAAAAGGCCAACTAAGCTCAGGGGTGGGCACAAGAGGCCTTAATTTTACTGGAATAGTTTGATATTTGGAAAAAGGTTAAGGTTCCAGTAAAAATAACCTTTCCAAAGAAAGTAGAGACCTCAAGAATTTCAACTCGGTTTCAAGGTAATGAATATGCTTTTGCTGCTCAGTTGTGGCAACATCTCGTCTTTCTATCTTTTCCTGGTTACCTTGAGAAAGCACAACCCCTACCTCGGATGATGACTCTGTGGAAGTTGTATTCTGAATCATGCTCCTTGGATGTTGTGCCAGTGACTAGATCTATGTTGGATATGTTGGGATAATGCCTGGATGTTCAGAGTGATCTATGGGATTCGTATTTAGTCAACGTAACTTCCATTAAGCAAAAGTCTTGACTTCTTGTAAGGGGTTGTTGAAGTCGAAAGTAAAACACCTTACAAC
This sequence comes from Eucommia ulmoides, assembly GCA_016647705.1. Lineage (NCBI taxonomy): Eukaryota > Viridiplantae > Streptophyta > Magnoliopsida > Garryales > Eucommiaceae > Eucommia > Eucommia ulmoides. The sequence continues at coordinate 36,966,773 of CM028340.1, forward strand.
TTTCTCATTTAAGTTGGGGACTCGCTGATTTCTCCTGAATTGTCGTAGGACTTGAAGTGGGATATAAGGAACACAATCCCATAATCCCAATATTGGTATCAAAGGAAGGCCCACGTGATAGGTGTGAAAAACCTATCTATTTCTAAACCGGATTTGTTAGTTTTCAAGTATTTTAGTTATATTTAATTGTGTTTTAGTGTAGAACAGGTGACAGGATGTCAAAGGGCGAGAAACAAGTGAAAACGGTGGAGAAACGGTGAAGTAAATGTGCAAAACAGGGTTTCGGTGAAGACCACCGCCTAGGGGAGAAAACCACCGCCTAGGCGAGAAAACGACAGAATATCTTGCCAGCAGCCACCGCCTAAGCGGAAAAACCACCGCTTAGGCGAAGTTACCGAAAGAACTTAACCGACTTAAGTCCACCGCCTAAGCGGTTAACCACCACTTAGGCGGTGACACTTTGCACAGAAATATCTATTTTTAGATATACGAAACCCTCATTTTAACCTCTTTCTCCACCAAACCAAAAAAAAACCTTAGACACTCCTTAGACGTGGGAGAGGGCTTGGTTGTTCTTGAGAGCTCTCTTCCACCTTAGTTAGATTAGATTAGTTTATGAAGTAGATTAGATTACTTGTAAAGAGTGTTCTTGGCCAATCCATGAAGAGCAAGAAGATGAAGTTCATCAACCAAGAAGAGGAAGCTCGGGAGGACTACTCCACTTTGAGATTTGGCTTTTATTTCCTTGTTTCCATCTTTGTATTTAATGTTTATTATTGATGATGATGATCTCCTTTTGATTTGATGTTGTATTGGTTAAGAACATGTTAGTGTAATTTAGAGATTAGTTAGGGAAATGTGTAGTTGTGTAAATACTCGTTTAGTTTAATATACGTTTCTTTAATGGTTGTTGCTTTTAAGTCCGATTGTGTTTATCATTTAATGACGATCTTAATATGCTTGTAACGGTATTAGGGTTGGATTTGAGAATCTAGGGTTTGACACTCGGGAGAGGTAACCCTGGATTCGGACTAGGGTAAATACATCGTTACGACCTAACGACCCGGGAGGGCGTTAGTTAGTGTGCAATCAATGACGTTGGGTCAAGACTCACGTGGCCTAGAGTCGTTAAGATGTTGAGGGAGACCTCTTCGTTGACATGAAGTCGCGTATTCCCTCGTCTTACAATCGGAAGAGGTGACGGAGGAGTTTACGAACTGAGATTGTCAGATACCCAAACTCCGTTATTGTTAACCGAACAAAATCAAATGTGTATTAAGTGAACAAAATCAATCCCTAATTAATCAACCTAGTTAGAATTAACCCACTAATTGTAGTTTAGCTTAGTTTAATTTCAATTCATGTTTTCCATCGTCTGGATAACAGGAGACTATGTCAATTACGGTATTCAATTCAATTATTCACACTTTTCTCTGTGGGAACGATATCCGATCTTCAAAGATCCACTATATTAAAACTTTAGACCTCGTATACTTGCGAGCGTAAGTAGACGTGCACAAATCCGCCCCTACCACCACACTATCAAGGTAAATGCCCAAGGTTATCATTCGGTGATTAGTCCAAACCACAAATGTCTCAACAAGTTGATGTAGCATTCCAACCCAATCTGGAAGGGAACCCATGTTGCGCTAAATTAAGGCCATTTTTTCAACGAGCCTTCCGATGACTTAATTCGTTGTGCACTAGGTTATATCAGGAATTTTTGTCAAATGCAATATAAACCAGACTTGGAGTAGCGCACAACTCCCAAAAAAGAAATGCCCCCCAATAGCAACCTGTTAGAGAGCGGTATAATTCCATGAAGATTACTGGAACTATAGTATATGGAAGATCTTTGGTAATCTTTACTGCCGACCAAATAACTGTATACGGATAACTGAGATTTTGCAAAGGAACAAGATATGTTGCAGTAAGTACAAACCCAACATAGTCACGAGGCGTTGCTGCCATTCCTTATAGGTACCACAACTCCTTTTGCATCGATCATACCCGGATTTGTCTTCAATTCAATTGAGGACCACATCTATGTCAATGGATTAATCGTAGCTCTCTTCATGCCAACGATGGTGGTTTTATTTAATTCCTAGTACCTGGGCCACATGATTCTTATGGGAATTATTGAAACAACATGGGATTTCACCAACAGAGGGAAGACATAAAAAGTGTGCCATCTCCTCAAGACAAGGGGTCACCTCTATTGTGTCGAACCGAAAACAAAAGGCCTTTGGAACCCAATGTCGAACTAGTACTTTCATCATCCCTTCATTGACTTTGATATATCTTAAATCAGAGATATGTCCAAAATGTCTGCTCAGGACGTCTATCTCCATCGATGTTAACAATTCGATCCAACTGGTGAGCCGTGGGTTATTCGGCTCTTTGTACTTGAGGTGGGTAAACTCGGATGGAGCGGGCTTGGGAATAGAAAAAAAAGCCTCTGGATCATGTACTCGGACCTTTTGCTAGTGTTAGGCTGGTTCGATATCACGATTTTAGTGTTTGATGTTTATCCAAATGCCATTTCTATGGGAAGCGACCTCCTCATGCGGGAATATTAGAGATCGGTTTCAAAAGCCATTTTGGAACGGTTCTGGGTTCGACTATAGGTAAAGATCGAAACGGGAGAACAGGAATCACATTTCTAGAACCAATTTTCCTTCAAACTACTTGTTCAAAATCCAATTTGTTAGTTCACATGAATCCAAAGTAGTCGGAAATCCATTCGAGTTTAAAGTTTCCAATTTCGGTGATGATTATCTACAACAACAACTATTTGATGAAATGACTTTCATTTGCCTCAAGGAACATGACATATTTATACAACCATATCAAATGGCACTGAGCCGAAAAAGTACATATTTGAAATAAAATTATAGACTCGATAACAATTGCCTTGAGACTTACAGAAATTCATTCATCATTGAATTCTTCACCGATATTGAAAACTTTAAACTTGTTCGGTTCTTAGACTCCCTAAAACTTCATCATTCCAAACACAACATAAAAAAGTCCTCTTTTATTTCCTAGAATCAAGTGCCCTATAAAGGATCGGACGACACCTAGACCTAGGATTACTATATGAAGCTCATGGCTTCTAATTGATGCATCCTATTAAAGGCTCGGTTCCCAAATCTTCATACCTCTTGCGTCCTCCCCGGGGGAACATCAATCGTTGGTTAGTGATCCGAGCGTGGTGAGTTTCGAAACTGATCCCGACAGATAAACACGCGCAACCTAGTTCCTATTATCTACCTCTTTCTAGTCCTACAAGGTTTCGAAACCAGGCCCAGCTGATGGATCACATAGCCGGGCTCCTACTATCGACCCTCTTAAAGGGTTGCGATGGGTATAAATGAGGATGAGATTCAATTGTGCTCATACCTTGGAAGAGTGTCGAATATAACAACAATACAAAAAATAAGAAGCAGATATACGTACAACGATAACATGGGAAGGGGGGAACAAATATATACATCACAAAAGAAAAGTACGACCCATCACACACACAAACACATATAATCATTTACTAATAAAAATGAAGAGATAACAAAATAAAACATAACATTCAGATATAAATTTCTTGGAGTTATTTGGACATCGTAGGCTCGAGCGTAAAAAAAATGCTCTCCAGCAGAGTCGCCAGCTGACACACCCCGTTTTTCAAAAGGGAAAAAAATACAAATAAATACGAAGCATTTTTTTTTTCTTTTTTTTTTTTGAAAAAATATTAAAGAGATAGCACTTTTAAAAATGTCAGTTTTTTCATGAAATAACTTAAGTCAATTTTAGAAAGAAAAAAAAAAAAGTCACCACCTAACATTGAGTTTAAATGGTATGCTAGATCATCGGATTTTTCTTTTTGAAAACAATTTGAAAAATGACTTAAGTAAAATTTTGAATCCAAAAACATGCTCTAACCAGAGATTTGTTTTTAATGATTCGAGGATCGGTTACGCTTAGGGAAGGTGTTAGGCACCCCAAGACACCCGTCCAAAGATGGTATCTTATCCAATTAAGTTTAATTAAAATTTAAGTCCGAATGTTTTATTTTATTTTGAAATCTCTTCCAAGAATTTTTTGTTTCATTTGATTTTTTTTTTTTTACATTTACTTTTCAAATAAACTGATTTTTTACAACGTTTTTTAGAAAAATAATAATAATAATAAATAAATATATATATATATATATATATATATTTCATTTGATTTTTTTTTTTAATTTACTTTTCAAATAAACTGATTTTTTAAAACTTTTTTTAGAAAAATAAATAATATATATATTCATTTTTTTTTTTTAAATGAAATGGAATTTTTTTTTTTTTTTTTCAATTTGTTTAATTGAAAATTCCCCTTTTAAAAAAACCATTTTTTTTAAATAAAAAGATTTTGTTTTTAAATAAAACGAATTTGTTTTTTTTTTTTTTTTTTTAAACATTCTTTTCAATTTTATTGTTTTTGGTTTTTTGGATGATTTTTTTTTTCAGGAAAAAATTATTTTCTGTTTTTTAAGAAAATTTTGTTTTTATAAAATTGAAAACTTTTCTTTTGTTTTGAAGTAAAATAAAGATTTTTTTTTTAAACAAACTGATCTCTTTTTTTTACAAATATTATTTTCGTTTTTTTTTTAAAGTGAAAACTATTATTTTATTTTTTTTAATTATGGAAGAAATAGAAGACACAATAATTTTTAATTAACATCTAAAAAAAATTATGCAAATGTCCGCTATATTACATAGCAAAGGAATCGATATTCTCCAAAAACCAACTATTTAGGCAGCATTATAAACATTTTTTTCTCATTTTGTCGAATTGTTAAATTTAACATAAGTTCTACAAAGTTCAACATATTTTATTTCCAAGTTAAAATTCCAACATAATAATAACCCTTTTTTTTTTTTTTTCACAAATAATACTAACAAGCAAGATTATTAAACACAAAATACAAATAATATCCAAAAAATTACTTGATTGAAATACTTAAAATAAAAAAAGTTTAGAATTACTTAGCTTGTTCGGGATCACTGGATTTTGACGCTTCGATCGGTTTTTCAAGAAAAATCCCCTTCTTAGAACCCTGTATCTCTTAAAGAAATCAGCCCCAAGTTCTCTTCAGACTTCCTCCCTCTCCTTCCTATTTTCATTCCCCCTCTCAACCCTAAATTTGATTCCCAAGAAAACCTAAACCCAAAAATCCCAAAAAAAAAAAAAAAGAAAGAAATAAAAAATCCCCTTTACAAAAATTCCATGTCCCTTCTTATGGGAGTCCTCCCTAGACAGATGGGGGTGGTGCACCAACTTAATTCGGTGCACTCTCTGCCGTAGGAGAATGTTGGTCGCATGTGCGACCAGCACATGTGACTAGAAGCCTAGTTGCACGTGCGACCAGTTGGGGACACATTTTTTGGTTTGAAAAACAATCAAAACAAAACAATGTCAACTCCAGCCGAGATTCAAACCATGGCCTTCTGCTTAAAGAGGAGAAAGTCCTACCACTTGACCACTTTTAGGACTTCGTTCATGCTTCTCCTTATTTTGCTTTCTTTGTTCCTTCACTCTTCTTTCTTTTTCTTCCCTTCTTTATAACAAAAATAATAATAAAATAAATACAATAAAAATAAATTGCAAAATGAATTAAAACACACTGGACTTTTCTAAGTTTTTTTTATTTTTTTATGATTATTTTTTTATTATTATTTTTCAGAAGACGTATGATACATGGGCGGGACAAAATGTGGTGTCTACAATGTCAAAATCATCAAAGTTTACCAAAAAATGGTTCAAAATAATCAAGAACATCAAGAATGTCTGAGAAAATGTTAAGAATATGTAAGGACCAAAAACACCCGAGAAGATGTTAAGAACATGTGATGCTTCTATACAAAACATCTATCGCACCATGAATTATGCATAGTCTCTATGATTCTCTCATGAACATATCAAACGAACTCTTACAACTGTTAATCTTACCATATACTATTAATAACTAACTTACTTTATGCTAAACGTCAAGATCATAGCCTAACATTAAGTCTTTAGGCTAGTGGACTAGTACCATATATCTATATCTATCTGTATACTACCCCGATATACCCTAGTGGCTAAAAATTCAGGATAAAGGAAGGACGTTTATTCCTTTGGGGATATGTGTGCACCTTCTTCAGAAACCTTTCCGTTTTTCTAAGTTACGAGTAGTATTAACATATATATATGGTATTTTCTTTCATTTTCAACTAACACACTAACACTAATCCCACTGAAACAGATGAGTTCGATTCTTGATAAAATAATGGCGGTTATTCATAAACCATTGTATGATTTATGTTTTGTTTAAAAATTAAAAATTAAATAAAAACAGCTTTAACTTGCATAAACGAACTACGTGATGACCTGATTCTTATTGATATGAGATATGTAGGCAACCCACGTACAGGTTCGGTCATTTATCTAAATAACTTAGTCATAGTTTGCATGTTGGAACTACATGTCGATCTGATTTCCCATGTTTACCGGGATATGTAGGCAACCTTTATAAGGTTTTGGTCTTTAAAAAATACAAAAACCATTTCTTTTTATATCATTTTGCATATTGGAACTACATGTCGACCTAATTCCCTATGAAAACAGGGATATGTAGGAAGCCTTTATAAGGTTCACTCGTTTATATTTCTTTCTATTATATACTGTCATTGGGTTGTCACTGCTTAGTTTAGTTGTAGTATTTACTTGCTTTTCATTACATCATGTCAAAAATGCATAAAAAGGAAAAAACTTTGAAAAAATGGATTATTTTTGTTAAGTAAATCGAAGAAAATTACTTGGATTTTGTTTAAAGTAAATATTTATTTAGATTAAGGTACCATCTATGGATGGGTGTCTTAGGGTGCGCAAAACCTTTCTCGAACATAATCAACTCCCGAAGTTAAAGAAAATCTCTGATACAAGACCTTACGAGTCAAAACACAAGTCATTTCCAAAATAAAAAATGAATTTCTAAAACTCCTAGTGACCTAGCGCATCATTTAACCATGCTAGGTAGAAACTTCATTTTCAACTAAATTCTCGGTCTAAAGAAGTTTTCAAAATTGACGCCTAGAAAAGTCCTTGAAAACCATTTTCAAAATAAACGGATTTAGAGGATTTCGAGAAGGAGGAACGAAAAATTGTTTTCTCTTCTTCTCAATCTCTACTTTGTCTACCATCAAAATCCGGGGTGCGTCAACTGGTGACTCCACTGGAGACGATAAAGGGTCAAGCCTAGTTGGAGACTAAATTTATATTTATAGTTAAACAAAAATCCAGAAATACGTCTTCAATTTTTCGATGTGTATATACTAGCAAGCATATATCTAATGTTTTTATTTACTGTCATTACATATCTGTATTTACATTATTGTCTTCAAATACTGCATTTAAATTATTGTCTTTAAATTTTTGCATTTATGATAGATTGATTTTATCTATATATTTCCAATCTGAATTTTGTAGTTTTCGAGTGTTCTTTTAGTGTTTTCTTTGATTTTTATTTGTTTTTATGCATATTAAGAGTTATGGGCAAAAACGGTTGCAATTCAGGCCTATCAGTAGGACATCAGTGAAGAAACGTATGAAAAAAAAGCGAACCAGGTGTTCTTGCATGCTGCTCGCTGCAGCGTACAATAACCAGTGGCTGTAACTGCCTTCTGGAAGCTCATTGTAGCGCCCAAACACTAGCTGGCAATGCGTTTTGGAGATATATTTAGGATATTTTGGTATTTTATTTATATCCCCTTCACCTTCCATTGCAAAAAATGTTTTTGGAGCCCTAGAATTAGACCTAGCAAGATGAGATCATCATTTGGAGAAGATAAAACATTTTCAAAGCAGACTTTGCGGACGTGGAACCAACCACACTTTAGATTTAGCTTTTATTTCTTGTTTCTATCATTTATTCTAAACTTTTGTTGGTTGTTTAATGATGTACATCTCATTTGAAGTTGAATATTTAGTTATGGCCATGTGTAGTTAAACGTTTATTATCTAGGGATTGATGTAATTCACAAATATTATGTTTAAATAAATCTTTGTTTCGTTAATGGTTGTTCATCCCTATTCGATTGTGTTTACCATTTTACCACTTCTATGGAATGTTTGTTATGATATTGTGGTTTATTTGAGAATACGGGGTTTGACACTGGGGAAAGGTAACCCCGGATTCAGACTAGGTTTAAAACACAACACACGTTTTAATATTTTAGGATATTATTAGAATGTGTGCAATCCATGAGGTTGGGGAAAGACGCATGTAATTGTTTAAACATGGTTGCATATTCACTCACTTTATACTCGAGAGAGGTAGTGAGTGAGTTTTAGAAATCTAGATTGTCAGATAGATTGATGACCGTTAATATGAACTAGATTAAATCAAACACGTATAAGTGAACGAAGTTAATCCCTAGATAATCCATTCCCATAGAATTTATTTCAAGTATTTTAGTTTAATTAGTTTTCATATCTCGAACACTTTTCAAATCTTAAATCGTCTAGATAAAGTTGAGTTATTTATTGTAGTACTTAGCTTGTTAACAATAAATCTCAGTAGACGATACTCGATCTTCGGATCACTTTATTACTTGTTGACCTCGTCCACTTGTGAGTAATTCAAAGAGCATTAAAATATTGTATCAAGTTTTTGGCTCTGCTGTCAGGAATTTAAAGTTAGTAATTAGGTTGATATTACTACCAAGTAGCTCAATATTAATTTAGACACTCTTTTGTTTTATTTATTTTTATTCAATCGTGTTCATTGGTTGTTGTGACTGATAATGTATGCGACGTAGCTGTAGTTTTAAATTCCTTGCTCTTGATCCAAAAATTGAATGTACATTAAGGAGGCTAAGGGGAGAAAGGAGAAACCAAGCTTAAGAAATGGACGACGGTGGTGATGCCCGTGTACCACGAAATCCACTGGTGCCTCAAGCACTACCGCAACAACCACTGGAAACTAAAGTACAACAACAGTGGGTCCTTCGGGATTACTATAGACTCGTTATGTTTGACAACTATTTAGGGATCCGGAGGCAACCAATCCAAGCTAACAACGTTGAGTTAAAACCCGGCCTAATCAACATGGTTCAACAAAACCAATATGGTGCGAATTTTCATGAGGATCCAAACATTCATCTGGTGACATTCTTGGAGATATATGATAACGTGAAGATCAATGGAGTAGGGGATGATGTCATTCGGCCAAGGCTATTCCCATTCTCCTTTCGAGACAGAGCCATAGATTGGTTTCAATTCGTCTAACTGGGGAGTATCTCAACTTGGGAGGAACTAGCTCAATGGTTCCTCACTAAGTTTTTTCAAAGACGTCACAATTTAGATGTGAGATTTCTCAATTTCGCCAAAGAGATTACGAGCCACTCTTCCTGGTGTGAGAGCGATTCCAGGATTTGTTGAGAAAATTCCCTAACACGGGTATCAAGATTGGTTTCAAACCCAACTCTTCTACAACCGGTTGGATGGACAGACGAGAACGATGGTAGATGCCGCATCGGGAGGTTCTTTATTATCTAAAACTTCTAATGAGGCTCAAGCGCTTTTGGAAGAGATGGCAGTCAATAACTATTAATGGCCCAATGAGCAAAATATGGGATGAAAGGTAGCAGCTATTCGTGAGGTCGATCTTCTAGCTACCATGTCAACCCAAGTGTCGAAACTCACTGAGCAGCTCGTCGCTTTCTCCACCACAAATGCCTCTTCCAGTCTGGAAATGGAAAATGTGCAAGTACTTTGTAACCGGGGCTTGATAGTGAGTTTGAGGAATGCCACTTGGTCAATAACCAGGCCTACACCTTTAGGCCCCCCAACAATATCCCAACTCATTACCACCCCGAGATTCAGAATCACAAAAATTTCTTTTATGCGAATAACCAGAATACTTTACGACCTCCTTCTGGATACTCTTCACAATCACAAGGATACCAACCACAGCAACCAAGTCATCTTTTGTAACAACAACCGGTGGAAAGAAATAAGCCACCGTTAGAAGATTTGCTCGGCTCGTTCATGAAGGAGTGGCAAAATATTATGCAAAAAATGTATAATCGTCTCAACAAGCATGAGACGCGTCTTAACAACATTGAGACGACGTGAATCGATACCAATTTGACCGTAAAGTCTTTGGAAACTCAAATTGGTTAGCTTGTTTGTGCTATAAAGAGGCAAACCTCAGGAAAGTTTCCAAGTGATACGGAAACTAACCCAAGGGATTGCAAAGTGATCACTTTGAGAAGCAAAAAAGAAATTGAAGCAAAAATGCCAAAGGAGGACGAGCCAAACGAGAAAATTAAAATTGAAAAAGAACCCATTTCAGATGAGGAGAAGAAGGAAACTCCAAGGGAAAATCCGGGTTCTATATCTTTTCCGGACAATCCAATGATGATCACTCTACCATTGTCATATCCGCAACGGTTTCAAAAGAATAAATTGGATAGCCAATTCTCAAAATTTCTCGAAATTTTTAAGAAAATCCATATCAATATATTATTTGTCGATGCACTGAAGATAATTCGCAATTATAGGAAATTCTTGAAGGACATAATGACTAAGAAGAAGAAAGTGGAAGAATATGAGACTGTCAAGCTCACGGAGGAATGTAATGCAATCCTTCAACGGAAGTTACCCCAAAAGTATAAAGATCACGGAAGTTTCACCATTCCGTGCACGATAGGAAAATCTCATTTCAAGAGGTTGCTTTGTGATCATGGAGCAAGTATCAATCTCATGTCGTCATCTGTTTATCGAAAATTGGGGCTTGGAGATGGAAAGCCAACTAATACTTCTCTGCAAATGGTGAACCATTCATTAACCTATTTGAAATGAATCATTGAAGACGTGCTTGTAATAGTGGACAAATTCATCTTTCCAGTGGATTTTGTCGTGTTGGAGATGGAGGAAGATCGGGAGATTCCCATTATACTTGGGAGGCATTTTCTCGCAATCGAGAAGGTGTTGATAGATGTGTATAATGGGAACTTGACTTTAAGGGTCAATGACGAGGAAGTGAAGTTCAACATTTTCAATACAATGAGGTTTCTGGAAGAGTGTCCAACTTGTAATCGGGTGGAAGTGGTGGACTCATGCGTTAAGGAGTTCTTTCATGAAATATTGCACCAATATCCTTTGGAGCACATTCTCACAAATTCCCCATTTATAGGGGATTTTGGTGAAAAATGATCTACCACAAATGAAAGTGTTGTGGACTACGTCTTATCTCTGGAAGCTGTACCTAGCGACGTAGTAGAATTGGTTCAAATGGAGACCCTTGATGAAGAAGATAATTCACCAAATCTCTCAAATCCACCTCATGGTGGGTTGATTCTAAAGCAATTACCGGATCACCTTCGGTATACATTTTTGGGGGAGAACTCTACCAATTCAATCATTATTTCATCGTATTTGACTCAATAAAAAGAAGAAAAATTTCTCATTATCTTAAAATGGCACAAGTCCACTTTCGCATAGTCTATTTTCGACATCTAGGGAATAAGCCCGACTATTTTCATGCACAAAATTCTGATGGATGACTCATTTAAGCCCACAATTGAGCATCAAAGAATGCTAAACCCTGTGATGAAGGAGGTGGTCCGTGCTGAAGTGTTAAAGTTATTGAATACCGGAATCATCTATGTAATATCGGATAGCGAGTGGGTAAGCTCGATGCAAGTGGTTTCAAAGAAAGGTAGTATGACTGTGGTGAAAAACGAGAAGAATGATCTAATTCCCACATGATCTATCATGGGATGGACAATATGCATTGACTATAGGATGTTGAACAAGGCCACAAGAAATAATCATTTTCCTCTTATGTTCATAGACCAAATGTTGGATCATCTCTCCGGTTATGACCACTACTGCTTTCTTGATAGATATTCTGGCTATAATCAAATAGCCATTACATTAGAGGATCAAGAAAATACAACGTTCACTTACCCGTACGATACTTTTGCATACTGTCGTATATCGTTTGGTTTATGCAATGCTCAGGCAACTTTCCAACGGTGTATGATGGCGATCTTTTCTGATATGGTGGAAGATATAATAGAAGTGTCCATGGATGATTTCTTAGTCTTTGGCTCAGCCTTTGACCATTGCCTCTACAATCTATAACTTGTTCTCAAGAGATGTGAAGAGAATAATCTAGTTCTAAATTGGGAGAAGTGTCATTTCATGGTTAAGGAGGGCATCATCTTAGGCCATTGGGTCTCTTCCAAGAGACTTTAGGTGGATCGAGCAAAGATTGAGACAATTGAGAAACTTCCCCCACCAATCAATGTAAAGGGAGTAAAGAGTTTCTTAGGCTACTGGTAGCGCGAAATTACATAGCTACTTACATCGCAAGTGTACGGGTCAAGTTTTAGTATAATGGGAAGAGTAAATATTGTTGTATCCACAAACATTGGTTTAGATTATCGTTAAGTACCATAATTGTCATAACCTACCTTTATTTAGGCGATAAAAAATAGGTTTTTATAATAATTATAAATTAAACTAATTAAACTAATTATACTAATATACTAGTATGACATTTATGAGAAAATATTGCCTAGGGATTAACTTCATTCACTTAAACGTGTTCGTTTCAATCTAATTTATATTAACGACATTCCAATCTATTCGACAATCTAGGTATCGAAAACTCACTCACTAGCTCTTCCGAGTGTAAAGTGAATAAATATGTGACTTTGTGTTAATGCCAAAGTCCCCCTTGAGTATCTATATGACACTTGGTCACATGAGTCTCGCCCCAACCTCACAGATTGCATATTTTCTAACGTCATCCCGGGTCATTAGATCATCACGTTGTGTTTAAACCCTAATCTGAATTAAGGGTTACCTCTCTTGAGTGTCAAACCCAGTATTCTCAATATATCATAACAAGCATATAAATGTGGAAGAATGGTAAACTCAATCGAATCGACAAGAACAACCGTTAACAAAACATCGATTTTATACAAACAACGTTTTCATGAAGTACATCACTCCCTAGACAATATATGTTTAGCTACACATGGCCATAAACAAGCTAAACATATATAAAACAACCAACCAAACTAAGAAATGAAAGAAAGAAACAAAGAGACTAGTCGTTAACTGAAGAACTAATGCTAAAATCGATCCGAGAATGTTTCCTCCTCTTGGACTTAATGATCTTCTCTTGGTTAAATATGTCTTGGATCTCTCAAGACTCCCAAAAACATCATAAGTGTTTGGGAGGGAGAAGAGATGATATTTATAGGATCCAAAATATCAACAAAATATCCTAAAATATCTAAATTGTCTGGCGCCTGACCGTTGCAACAGTCGGATCACTGTTGTAGCGGTGGAGAAGCCGGTGGCTTTCTACCAGATGACCGCTGTAGCGGGAAACCACTACTGCAGCGGTGGGCTGCAGGTTTCGAACTTTTATCTTTTTGTTTTTTTCTCCATCGTTGTTACACCGACTTGCTCATTTATAGACCGTTTTAGTCTTTTTTCGGCCCAAACACCTGATTTATACATAAACAAATAAAAACATATTAAAACGCTATAAAAATACTCGAAAACTACCAAAACCGATTTGGGAATATATAGTTAAATTACACCTATCAACCATGCCGGATTCAACCGGAGATTCATCAAAGGTTTTTTGAAAACGGTGAATCTATTGTGCCATTTACTTGAAAATGACTTCCCATTCATATTTGATGATGCTTGTGTGGGAGCGTTTAATGCCATGAAGGAGAATTTGATCTCGGCTCCAATTATAGTAACTCAAGATTGGAATGAGCCATTTGAGATTATGTGTGACGCGAGCGATTATGTGGTTGGAGCTATTTTAGGCCAATGCAAGGAGAAAATTTTCTAGTCAATATACTATGCAAGCAAAATGCTCAATGATGCACAGGAGAATTACACCACCATGGAAAATGAGATGTTAGCCATGGTATTTGCTTGTGATAAGTTTCAATCATACATTATTGGGTCCAAAGTGATCATCTTTATGGACTATGCTGCCATCCGATACTTATTTGCAAAGAAGGACATCAAGCCTCATCTAATCTGGTGGATTCTCTTGCTTCAAGAATTTGATGTTGAGATTCGATAAAAGAAAGGGAGTGAAAATGTAGTAGTTTTACAAGATGTTGGTGATGATTCGTGTATCACAGAAGTTTTCCTGGGTAAGCAATTAGTCAATATCAAAGTTAAACTTTTGTGGTTCTCAGATTTAGTCAATTATCTCGCGTGAAAGGTGTTTCCCCTGGACCTATCTAGTGCCCAAAGGAAAAAAATCCTATTTGATGTGAAGAGTTATATGTAGGATGACCCCATGTTGTTCAAGAAATACGGTGATCAAGTTATTCAACGATGTGTTCTGGAAGAGAAAATTGCATGCATTCTCCGTCAATGTCACATATCGCCATGTGATGGGAATTTTGGTGCAACACGAACAACAGAAAAGGTGCTTCAATCAGGTTTTTACTCGCTAACTCTTTTTCGTGATTCATATACTTTTTTAAAAACTTGTGATAGATGCTAGAAGGTCTGCAATATCTTGAGGTGACATGAGTTGCCCTTAACATCTATTCTCGAGTTGGAATTCTTTAACGTTTGGGGAATTGATTTCATGGGATCGTTTTCTCCGTTATTTGGTCAGGAGTATATTATGATAGCGATAGATTACACGTCAAAATGAGTACAAGTTGTGGACACGCCGACCAACGATGCTAAAGTAGTTCTAAAATTTCTTCGAAAGAACATATTGACAAGGTTCGAAACTCCTCGAGCCATTATTAGCAATGAAGGAACCCACTTCTACAACAAAAATTTCAACACTCTACTGACCAAGTATGGAGTTTGGCACAAAGAGGCATTTGCTTACCATCCCCAAACAAATAGTCAAGTTGAGGTTTCTAATCGAGAAATTAAATAGATCTTGAAGAAGACGGTTCACTCCAACTGGAAGGATTGGGCAGTGAAACTAGATGATGCATTGTGGATATACCGCATAACTTTAAAACACCGATCGGAATGTCTACATATCGATTAGTATTTGGGAAAGCGTATCATTTACCGATTGAATTGGAGCACTGTGCCTATTGAGCGATTAAGAAGCTTAATTTTGATCTCAATGCTTTAGGAAAACAACATCTCCTACAATACAATGAGCTAGAGGAATTCTGGAACGAGGCTAATGAGAACGCCAAATTATACCAGGAGAAAACCAAGAGATGGCACGACAAACACATCGTTAGGAGAGAGTTCAGCCTAGGACAACAAGTGTTACTTTTCAATTCCCGACTGAGACTTTTTCTCAGGAAGCTGAACTCCAGGTGGTCCGGACCATTCCAGATTAAACAAGTATTTTCATTCGATTCTGTTGAATTGGAATGTGACGATGGACAGATTTTCCAAGTCAATAGAGAAATAATAAAGCATTACTATGGAAATGAAGAATGAGTTGTAGAGAGTATCTCCCTCGTTGATGACTGATGTAGATCGTTGTTGAGTCCAGC
This sequence comes from Eucommia ulmoides, assembly GCA_016647705.1. Taxonomy (NCBI): domain Eukaryota; kingdom Viridiplantae; phylum Streptophyta; class Magnoliopsida; order Garryales; family Eucommiaceae; genus Eucommia; species Eucommia ulmoides. The sequence continues at coordinate 36,982,330 of CM028340.1, forward strand.
TAGAGGCATTAAATTTAGCATCTTTTTTTAATACAACCCACGAGAGAGGTTCTCGTCTATTTTTGTTAAAAATAATTTTTCTGGAGGTTACAATGATCGCGATGCGTGTTTGTTGAGTAAATAGAGGAGCTCAGATGTTCGAGGATGTTAAATGATCTTGAATGAGAAGAAATAGAGGAACGACAATGAAACGGTGGCTGACTGCTAGTCCTCGAGCAAAACACCCACACAATACAAGAAAATATAAAAACTAATTACGAAATTGAAAACTAAAAACGAAAAACACTAAAAACAAAAATGTGTAAACTTTGAGTGTCATCTACCGGCTAAAAGATTTTCTATCATTGGCCCCCAATCCTATCAAGTTCAAGTATAAATCATAGCATATGTTGTTCTAGAATTTTAACGTTCAAAACTAGTAAGTGCTATTCTAGATCCTGTTTAAGTGTGTGTGTGATTAAACTCAAATATATAACTATCTATTGATTAGATGGGATTATCCCTCAATGTAGGTCATAACTAAAACCTTTAAGGTATAAGGAATCCATACACCTGGCCCTAGATCTATTCTCCACTAATGTAGGCTCAGAGGTTCATGAAGATCAGTAGGGCTTGGTTTGGTTTTGGAATAATGGCCAAGGGTAAATTTGAATAGAAAATAGGTTAACGTCGCTAACTTAACATTACCCGAGGCACATCGCTTGGCACTCTCACACTCGAAACCCCATAGTTTAATTAGAAACAACCCTAAACATACATTTAAGAACGTCGTACTCACTTGTTATATCAAAACAAAACGTAATTTGTTTTTTTTTTCACATAACACACCCCAAACTCGTTCGAATATTTAAATTTTAGGAGTGTGCAAAAAAAATATGAACGACATACGACAAGCGAGTACTCGAATACCGAACCAATTTAGAAGTTCGCCCTAAACCCAACCTCTCACATCAAGTAACGAAATGCTAACTTGATTCACTCACATTGTGCCTTCGGTTTAGCGATAAAGGTTTGGAAAAAATTCAATTGGCTAGGGTATTTGATAAATGTTCAAAAATTGAATTGGCATTTTTGCTTCGACAGGGTAATGAGGGATAATGATATTGCATGGTAGGCTTCAAAAGGCTTATGCGATCAAATGAATGCCTAAATCCTATCTCCTAAACAATCTCGCCTAAGATTTCACCTCGAATTTCCCCCAAATCAAGTTCTAGAATCCCTATTGTCATGAAATTGAGTGAAGGATAATCGATTTCAAATCAATTAGATAGTACTATATTGAGTTTACGTGGTTGTGCATTTAGGATCTACAATAACTTTTACTAAGACGATACGTTAAGCACACAAAACACACATGAATGTGCTTTACACTCGACCTCAATAAACAATCAGGGGACAGACTCTTCATCAGGTAAAGGCCCAGATGACGTCAAAACTTAGCACAAAATAACAGCTAAACTAAACAAAATAATCCTAAACAATCATGCACATGATAAATACAGTGAAACTTAACTAATAACATAAACACATACTAAAACATACTGCACATTACCACCAACTTAACACAGGCATTGCCCAAAATAACCCGTCAGCGAACCCAATGACAGTATATAGCATGATATTGAAGACAGGGGTTTAGAACACATACCTGAGAGGCGAGTTTCAAATTGACAGAGATGGATCTTACTTATTTTTTACCTTGAGTTGCCTCCCAAGAAGTGCTTGGTTTAATGTCCTCAGCCCGACACATACCGTCAAGACTAGCGAGATTTTGTAATAAAAGGAACACAAGAGTACCTGTCGATCTAACATCTTCAAGTATCCTGTAGGAAAACAAAAACAAAACTACATAGAAAAATTATATACACTAAAAACTTCCTAAATTAAAATCAAGTTATTTACTCACAATATCGATAATAACACTTCTTCCAATCCCCAGTAACGGCACCAAAAACTTGGAGACCGTAATTTCATGCGCTGCCACTTTCACCGCCAACATACGGATCAAGTTTTAGTATAATGGACCTTTCGGTCGGGTATCATATCCATAGGGATTGGTTGAGATTAATATCGAGTATCGCGATTCTCATAACCTAATTTTATCTAGGCGCTAAAAATGTAATTTAATTAATTAATACTAATACTAAAATACTAATTACTAATACGAGATAGTTATGGGATGGATTATCTAGGGATTAACTTTATTTACTTAAACGCGTTTGATTTCATTTAGTTTACAATAATGGTGATCGATCTATTTGACAATCTCGGTATCTAAAACTACTCTGTCACCTCTCTTGAGTGTAAGATGGGGGAATACGCAATTTTGTATCAATGAAGAAGTCCTCCTCAACGTCTTAACGACCATAGGTTGCGTGAGTCTTGCCCCAACGTCATCGATTGCACACAAAACCTCAGTTTATAAACTCTCTCGCCACCTCTCCCGAGTGTAAGACGTAGGATATAACATGATTTTGTGTCAACGAATAAGTCCCCCTCAACGTCTTAACGACTCTAGGTTACGTGAGTCTCGCCCCAACATCATTGATTTCATGTGTCGTGTTTACCCTATCGACAATCTTAGTTCTAAAACTCTTCCGCCACCTCTCCCGAGTGTAAGACGGGGGAATACATGACTTTAAGTCAACGAAGAAGTCCACCTCAACATCTTAACTATCCTAGGTCATGTGAGTCTTGCCCCAACGTCATATATTATCCACAATCCTAACCCCGACCCGATTATTGGATCATGGCGTTTGTTTATTCTAATCCGAATCCAGGATTTGTTAAACCCCGTATTCTCTATTTATCATTATAAGCATAATAAACACACTCAAACATTGAAGAATAATCATCAAAGAAACACAACTCAACCAAAACTACATTTTTATAAACGATATTAATCCTATACATAATCCACGTTTAACCTATGGACATAGTCGTTTATATAATTGAAATTAGGATAAACATGCTCAAACAAACATAAAAGATAAGAAATAAAAGGAAAAGCAGATGAATTTAGCCGATATCCGAAGATTAGCCACTAAAATCGTCCACCAATCGATTATCCTTCTCTATGTGTTGATTTTCTCCTTCGGATATGTTTGAGCACTCTCCATACTCTCTCTATATACTAAACTAATCTCTAAGGGATCTAATGGTCAGAGAGTTCAAATGAGAGGGGAGGAGAGGGATTTAAATAGGCAAAATATCTAAAATAAAATATCTAAATTGTGCAGAGCTGACCGCCTAGGTGGTGGGATTTATCGCCTAGGCAGTGGGTATGTCGGTTTAAAGTTCGTCGCAACGGTGGAAAAGGCGTTGCAATTGGAAAACATTTTGTCGTTTCACCGCTTAGGCGGTGAGCTTTCAGCAAGAATGGGGTCTTCTCTGTATTTTCATCACCATGGCAATGGTCTAGATGCTACAGCAGTGGGCTTCTTTCAGAATTTTGGCTCCTTGCTTGTTTTTCCACCGTTCTCCAACCGTTTTTGGTCCGAATTAATCGTTTGCGCTCTGATTTCATACCTTTTCACCCATACAGCTGTTTTAATGCAAAAATAATAAAAATATATTAAAACTTAATAAAAACGTACTAAACATACTCGAAAACTAAGAATTTCGGTTTGAAAATATATAGGTAATTTACACCTATCACCGATCGTTGGAACAAATTCAGAAAAACAAAAGTAAGGCCTGCAGGCCTTAGTTCGTTGCAGCGAGCTTTTGTTTACTACAGTGCCCAAATGGTAGAAAACATTCTGCCCCTGGCTTGCTACAGCAAGTTGGCCTACTCACTGTAGCGAGAAGGCCTGTGTTTCGGTAAAAAAGGGCCAGTCTCTTTATTTTCTCATTTCAAAATCCTAAATACCCGATTTTCGCCTCCATTTTTGTCCCAAACCATTTTCTCCCTCAAATTCATCCCACCAAGCTCTCCACAACTTTGAAATGGCAATCGGCTATGACATGAGTGGCTATCTCCGGATGCACCCGTTCCCAGCTCAACTTTGGCAACCACTACAAAATCCCTACCATCACAATGGCAATAAGGACGACATACCTCATGACGGTCAGTAGAAGGTGAAACTTCAATGATTTACCTCCTAGGTATGTGTTCAAAAACCTCTTCGTCACCATGCTACATGTTTATTGTTGAGTTCAATGTTGGGTCATTGTGGACACTACCCAATCTAAGTTTGGGGGATGTTTTGTATGTTTTCTTGTTTGATGTCATTTTGTTGGATATGTAGTTAAGTTTTATAGTTGTTAATTTTTGTGTTTGGTTAAGTTCAATTGTTGTTTAGTTAATTTCATGCATGATTGTTTAGTTTAGGTGTAAGTGTGTTTGTGTTTGTAGCTTGTTATTTTTGTGTGTTGAGTTTTGTGGTTCTTCTTGACCATTACCAGATAATGATATTATCCCCTAGTTGTTTATTGATAGGTGTAAATTACCTATCTATTTTCAAACCGAACATTGTTAGTTTTCGAGTACGTTTTAATATGTTTTCATTCTTTTTGTATTAAAATAGGTATATGAGTGAAAAAGTATGAAATCGGAGCACAAACGATCAATTCGGACCAAGAACGATCAGAAAACGATGAAAAAACAAGCACGGAGGTAATAATCAAAACAGCAGCCCGTTGCCTAGGTGTCTAGACCACCGCCTAGGTGGTCAAAATGACCGCTGCGGCGAACATTAAACCGACATACCTACTGCCTAGGCGATGACCTCTGCACATATTAAATATTTTATTTAGATATTTTCCATATAAATACCCTCTCATGTCCTCTCCTTTAGACCCCTTTGGCCATTAGAGCCCCTTAGGGCTTAGTTTAAAATAGAGAGAGAGTATGCGAAGTGCTCAAACAATTCCGAATGAGAAGATTACCACACGGAGAAGGAGAATCAATCGGTGAACTGTTTTAGCGGCTAATCTTCGGATATCAGCTACGTTCATCCGTTTTTCATTTTATCTCTTAACTTCTATGTTTGTTTGAGCATGTTTTGCTCGATTTCAATGTTTATACGGTTATGACCATAAGTTAAACGTGGATTATTTAAGGAATTAATATTATTTATGAAAACGTAGTTTTGTTTGAGTTGTGTTTCTTTAATGATTGTTCTCCGCTATTTTTTATTATTTTTACCGTATTGTTTGTTTATTATACATAGATAGATATATCGAGAGTACCGGGTTTGTCAAACCCCAGATTCGGACTAGGGTAAACAACGCGACGATCCAATAACCAGGGAGGGAATTAGATTGTGGGCAATCGATGACGTTGGGGCAAGACTCACGTGACCTCGGGTCGTTAATATGTTGAGGGGGACTTTTTCATTGACACGAAGTCGCGTATTCCCTCATCTTACACTCGGGAGAGGTGGCGGAGGAGTTTACCAACTAAGATTATCGATAGGGTAAACACAATACGACGATCCAATAACCCAGTCGGGAGTTGGATTGTGTAATCAATGACGTTGGAGCGAGACTCATGTGACCTAGGAATGTTAAGACATTGAGGAGGACTTCTTCGTTGACACGAAGTCGCGTATTCCCTCGTCTTACACTCGGGAGAGGTGGCGGTGGAGTTTACGAACTGAGATTGTCGGATAAGTTGAACGCCGTTAACATAAACTAAAATGAGACCAAACACATTTTTGTAAACAAAAGTTAATCCCTAGGCAATACTTTCCCTAAACATCTCATAAAAGTATTAGTATAGTTAATTTAGTTGGATTAATTAACTTAGTATTAGTATTATTAATTTTAAACACATTTATTTTTCCCTAGATAAAGTTAGGTCATGACAAACGTGATACTCAATAATAGTCAAAACCAATCCCTGTGGACACGATAACCCTAACTCTCCTGATCTATACTAAAATTTGACCTAGTATACTTGCAAGTGAAAGTAGCGGCGTATTTACGCACTACCAGGTTTTTGGCGCCGTTGTCGGGGATTATTTTGTTGATTATTGTTGATATTGTGAGTAAAGAACTTGATTTTAATTTAGACATTTTTTAGTGTTTATAATTTTTCTTTGTAGTTTTGTTTTTGTTTTCCTGTAGGGTGCTTGAAGATGTTAGATCGACAGGTACTCTTGTGTTTCTTTCATTGCAACATTTTGCCAGTTGTGAAGGCATGTGTCGGGCCAAGGACATTAAACCAAGCGCTTCTTGTGAGGTAACCCAAAGAAAAATAAGTTAGATCCATCTCCACCAATTTGAGTCGAAAACGAGATTATCTCACCTCCCAGGTACGTGTTTTAAACCCCTGTCTTCATTTTCATGTTATAGTCTATCTATTGGGATCACTAACGGGTCGTTTTGGGTAATGCCTGTGTTAAGTTGGTGGTGATGTGTAGTATATATTTAGTATGTGTTTATGTTATTAGTTAAGTTTTACTGTTTTTATCGTATGCATGCTTGTTTAGGATTAGTTTGTTTAGTTTAGTTGTTGTTTTGTGCTGAGTTTTGACGTCATCTTGGCCTTTACCCGATGATGAGTCTATCCTCTGATTGTTTATTGAGGTCGAGCGTAAAGCTCATTCATGTGTGTTCTGTGTGCTTAATGTATCGTCTTAGTAAAAGTTATTGTAGATCCTAAATGCACGACCATGTAAACTTAATATAGCACTATCTAATTGATTTGAAACCGATTATCCTTCACTAAATTTCATGACAATAGAGATTCTAGAACTTGATTTGGGAGATATTTGAGACGAAATCTTAGGCGAGGTTGTTTAGGAGATATGATTTAGGCATTCATTTGATCGCTTAAGCCTTTTGAAGCCTACCATGCAATATCATTATCCCTCGTTACCCTGTTGAAACCTAAATGCTAATTCAATTCTGAACATATGAACAAATTCCCTAGCCAGTTGATTTTTTTCCAAACCTTTATCGCCGAATTAAAGGAACATTTGAGTGAATCAAGTTAGCATTCATATATGCTACTTGATGTAAGCAGTTGGATTTAGGGCGAACTTTGGATTGGTTCAATATTAGTGTATTCACTTGTCATTTTCTTAATCATTTTTGCACATTCCTAAAACTGTAGAAATTCGAATACGTTTGGGAGTGTGTTACTTAATCATTTTTTGCACATTCCTTAAATTGTAGAAATTCGAATGAGTTTGGGGGTAGAAATTTGAATGAGTTGGTCTAAAATGATTGTTTGGGATTGTTTACAACTTTTCTATGGGGGTTCGAGTGTAAGAGTGCCAACGATGTGCCTTGGGTAACATTAAGTTAATAACGTTAACCCATTTTCTATTCAAATTTACCCTTGGTCATTTTCCCAAAACCAATCCAAGTCCTATTGATCTTTTTGAACCTCTGAACCTACATTAGTGGAGAATAGATCCCAGGTCAAGAGTATGGATTCCCTACACCTTAAAGGTTTCAGTCATGAACTATATTGAGGGATAATCCCATCTAATCAATAGATAGTTGTATATTTGAGTTTAATCACAAAACACTAAAATAGGATCGAGAATGGCGCTTACTATTTTTTAACGTTGAAATTCTAGAACACCACATGGTGTGATTTATACTTGAACTTGATAGGATTGGGGGCTGATGAGGGAAAATCTTTCGGCCGGAAGATGATAATCAAAACTTCCATATTTTTTTTTGTTTTGTTTTTAGTGTTTTTTGTTTTTAGTTTTCAATTCCGTAATTAGTTTTTATACTTTCTTGTATTTTGTGGGGGTTTTGCTCAAGGAGTAGCAAAATTCCGAGTTTGGGGGTATTTGATAGGTGTAAATTACCTATCTATTTCCAAACCAAACATTGTTAGTTTTCGAGTACGTTTAGTATGTTTTAATATGTTTTTATTGTTTGTGTATTAAAACAGGTGTATGGGTGAAAATGTATGAAATCGGAGCGTAAATAATCAATTCAGACCAAGACCGATTAGAGAACGGTAGAAAAACAAGCACGGAGGCAATAATCAAAACAGCAACCCATCGCCTAGGCGGTGAAAATGTAGAGAGGGCCTAATTCTTGTTAGACACTCACCGCCTAGGCGGTGAAACTATAGGATGGTCCCTGAATCCACTCCCTTTTCCACTGCTGCGGCGAACATTAAACCGAAATACCCACCGCCTAGGCAGTGACCTCTATACATATTACATATTTTCCCTATAAATACCACCTCCTCTCCTCTCCTTTAGACCCCTTCCATCCATTAGATCCCCTTAGGGCTTAGTTTAGAATAGAGAGAGAGAGAGAGACTATGGGGAGTGCTCAAATAATTCTGAAGGAGAAAATTACCACACGGAAAAGGAGAATCGATCGGTAAACGATTTTAGCGGCTAATCTTCGGATATCGACTAAGTTCATCCATTTTTCCTTTTATCTCTTAACTTATATGTTTGTTTGAGCATGTTTAACTCGATTTCAATGTTTATACAGTTATGACCACGAGTTAAGCGTGGATTATTTATGCGATTAATATTATTTATGAAAATGTAGTTTTGTTTGAGTTTTGTTTCTTTAACAATTGTTCTTCGCTATTTTTTATTGTGTATGTTGTATTGTTTATTTATTATGCGTAGATAGATATATCGAGAGTACTGGGTTTGACAAACCCCCGATTCAGACTAGGGTAAACAACGCGACGATCCAATAACCCGGGAGGGAATTGGATTATGGGTACTCGATGACGATGGGGCAAGACTCACATGACCTGAGGTCGTTAAGACATTGAGAAGGACTTCTTCGTTGACACGAAGTCGCGTATTCTCTCGTATTACACTCGAGAGAGGTGGCGGAGGAGTTTACGAACTGAGATTATCGATAGGGTAAACACAATGCGATGATCCAATAACCTGGTCGGGAGTTGGATTGTGTGCAATCAATGACGTTGAAGCGAGACTCATGTGACCTAGGGTCGTTAAGACTTTGAGGAGGACTTCTTCGTTGACATGAAGTCGTGTATTTTCTCGTCTTATACTCGGGAGAGGTGGCGGGGGAGTTTACGAACTGAGATTGTCGGATAAGTCGAACGCCGTTAACGTAAACTAAAATGAGACCAAACACGTTTTTGTAAACAAAAGTTAATCCATAGGCAATAATTTCCCTAAACATCTCATAATAGTATTAATATAGTTAATTTAATTAGATTAATTAACTTAGTATTAGTATTATTAATTTTAAACACATTTATTTTCGCCTAGATAAAGTTAGGTCATAACAAACGCGATACTCAATAATAGTCAAAACCAATCCCTGTGACACGATAACCCTAACTTTCCTGATCTATACTAAAACTTGACCTCGTAGACTTACAAGTGAAAGTAGCGGCGTATTTACGCGCTACCATTTATTGAGATCGAGCGTATTGCCCATTTATATGTGTTCTGTGTGCTTGACATCTTGTTTTGGTAAAAGTCATTATGGATTCTAATTTGCACGAGCACGTAGACACAATTATCCAGTAGACTTAATTGTGTTTTTAGCTTGTTGTTTTTGTGTGTCGAGTTTTGTGGTTCTTCTTGACCATTACCCGATAATGATATTATCCCCTAGTTGTTTATCGAGGTCAAGCGTAATGCCCATTCATGTGTGTTCTATGTGCTTGACATCTCGTTTTGGTAAAAGTCATTATGGATCTTAATTTGCACGAGCACATAGACTCAATGTACTAGTTATCCAATGTATTTGACGCCAATTATCCAGTAGCCAAGTTCATGACAAATTTAAAGGATTCTACAACCTGATTGAGATAAATTCAAGGTGAAATCCTAGGCGAGGTAGTTCCAAAGAAATGATTTAGGCATTTATTTTGATTTCTTGAGCCGTTGAAGCCTTCCATACAAAATATTTTACCCATCGTTACCCTGTCGAAACCTTTTAACTGTTTCAATTCTGAACACGTGTAAAATACCCTAGCCAATTAAATGTTTTATAAACCATTGTCGCTATTCCTAAGGCACGAGTCGAGTGGTTATCAATTTAGCATTTGTTTATGCTAATTGAAGTGAGCGATTTGGGTTTTAGGAGAACTTTTGATTGGTTCGGTGTTCGAGTACTCACTTGTTATTTTTCTATCGTAGTTCCAGGCCTTTGAAATTTTACAAATCAAATAAGTTTGGGGATATGGTTAAAAAAAATCATGTGTAATTGTTGTTTTGTTTTTGTTTGCTTCGATAAGTGAGTACTGTGTTTTAAAAGTAAGCTCGGGATTGTATCGGACTTGTCTTTGTGGGTATGAGTGTGATTGAGGGCCAATCGTCATACCTTGGGTATCGTTGAGTTAATGATGCTTACCTATTTTATATTCCCATTTTATGTCATAACCCGTCCCGGACACTCGTCATCCCGAGGCTGGCGTGACTACAACATGACATCATCAAAACTCAAATAACCTAATGAATGACAATATACACCCACTGCATAATACATACATCTATTACGGGGGGAACACACCCGCCTTGAAATTTCTTTAACTAAAATATTTATTCATGAACCTTTTTAGGTTCGTCTTTGATAGCTTCTTCCAATCGCCTACATGATTCCATCACATAGCTCTACCTAGCGGCAATAGAGGACCGACTCCTAACTGTTGTACCTGCGAGTGTACTGCCTTCTTAGTAAAATATTTTTAAAATAATAAAATATTCTAAATATTACCACAATTAAATTTAGATCAAGCATGAGTATATAAGCAATGAAAATAAAGCGATATAGATACGTTTCATCCCGATCCATAAAATCATATCACTCACCATAATAAATAACAACTCACCCAATATAAGTAAAACCCCACATCTCAAACACCATTCCAACACAACACACACTGGCTACCCATAGTGATCGTTTTAACCTCACGATCGGGAGTTGCAACGGTACCATAACATTCGTAGGAATGCCTTCCTACGAAATATCCACACCCCTTTTTGGGGAGAAATATAATTCACACCCCTTACGGGGAGAAACATTTATATCCCATGGGAAGAATCCACACCCCTTACGGGGAGAAATACAATCCACTCCCCTTTCGGGGAAACCATGGCATCGTCAAAATCAAATACAGTATCATCGAATCACAACTCAATAAATATCATCTACTCGACATCATCAAATCATCACGTCTATATCTTTTCTTCCAAACCAACTTTTAAGTCCAAAAATCATATTTCACACTTTCTTTTAAAGAAAACTTCCGATTTTATCAAACCACTTTTCCACCCTTTATTTTTTAGAAAACTAGGCATTTTAGAAAAATAGATGTTTTATATTCTCTTTTAAAAAAATACCGTCTAATTTCACCAAATCCAGGAGAAATTCATTTTCAACTTCTTTTTGAAAACTATCGAAATCCTGCTTGATCCATATCATTTATAAATTCATATAGTTTAAATAATCACATATTTCATCATATATATTCATAGAAAAATAGTTTGGCAAGAAAACAGTACACTCACCTGAGTATCCGTTTTCGTAGACTCGACCGCTTATTCCCTACCGGGACTCCGGTGCCTGCGAACCTAATAGTGACAGGGCCTAAATTAATATTTTGTATACAAAACTCCAAACCACGCCATGCAACCCTAGTTTCCTTAATTCCTATTTCCCGCCTTTTCTTTTGGAATATTATTATTAAATTAACATAGCTCCGTTCCGGTTTATTATATAAATTGTGTTTATATTAACGGTCCCATTATTTATTATTTTCGTTTTTGACATTCAAATGTTAATAATTAGTTTCATAACCACCCAAGAGACAATTAAATTCATCAATTAAGAAAGCTCGGAATTCTACCTCTCTCGGATTTTCCGTCTGCCGCAAGATGGATTTTTGGATTCTATTGGGGGGTTTGCATAATTTTTAATTTTCTCTTCTTTCCTTCCTTTTTTTTTTCTTTCCTCTTTCTCTGTTTCAGCTTTTGCCTTACCGTCTCTATTTTAGTTTGGAGCTCCGACCGCACCACCTCCACACCGGCCAACATTTCCTTATTCCTCCGTTCTTCACTCCCAACCCGAACACGCACACGGCACACACACAACACATACCAATCCCAACACACACGCCGTACCTATTTCCTTCTCTCTCTATCTCTCACTTACCGCCGGCTAAGATAACCGACGGTAACACACATACACATACACACACACACACACACACACACACACACACACACATACACGCATGCACACCGCACACCCATCACTGGCGATGATCACACACACACCACCCACTAAAATCCATACCGCCGGTGAGTTCTCTCTCTCTAACCTACCACCGGAGACATCCCACCGGAGTAGACGACCCCACTGTTGATTGGACGGACAACACACTTACATCATATACACGATCATCGTCACCACCGGCGACGGACCAACCCCTCCCACGCATACCCATACTAAAATAAATAGAGGAAACACACACAAGACGACGATGGTTGAACGACGGACACCCCCCTCACCGGAACACACCACCTCCGGATGATCACGCCGCCCTCTCCGATCATATACCCACTCGCAACCACCGTAGAAAACCACACCCTCGCACGAACTGCAAAGCCCCCACACAAACGCCGACCACCCCCGTCGGCGCCGAACCCGGTTGTTCCTCTCTCTCTCTTCTTTCTCTGTTTTTTTTTTCTCTTGATTTCCAGATTTGATGAGATTTTCTTTGATCATTACACATGAAGGTAGGTATATATTGCATGTAATTAGTGGGTTTAATTCATCCCAACGCGCCACATCGCTGCCCTCTCTCTTTCCCCTGCCGGCGGTTGCTCATCCGTTCACGTATGTGTGTGTGTGTATATATATATATTAAAGTTTTTAATTAATTACTCTTTACTCCCCCAACTTTCTTTAAATCCTAATTTTAATCAATTTCAACTTTTCTTTTTTTTTAATTTCTAAGATTTTCAATTTCACCCCTTTAAGTTTCAATTAAAAGTTAACTATCAATTTACCTCCCTAAGTTGGGATTTAATGTTTCTAGATTTTCAATTTGATCCAATTTCACCCCTAATTTTTCATAATTACTCTAAAATACCACTAAAATGACGTACCAGTTAATTCGGGGTCTTATATTTTACCTTTGGCCAATTGATAAAAACTGAACCAAGTCCTTTTGATCTTTTAGAATTACTTAGCCTACATTAGTGGAGAGTGGAACTTAGTATGGCTTATGGAAATCCTATACCTCTTCGGTTTTAAGTTATGAACTTTGTTGGTGGATAATCCAATCTCGTCTTTAGATGGTTGTGTACTGAGAGTCTTCGCACATACACTTGGAAAGGATCTAGAATGGCATTTACCATTATTGAATGTTGAAATTCTAGAATACCACGTGGTGCAGTTTTATTCTTGAACTCGATATAATTGGGGGTCGTTGAGAGAAAACTCTTTGGTCGATTAGTTAAAATTCAAAACTCATGCGTCGTTGTTTTTATTTCATTTGTGTCTTTCGTTTTTAGTATTTGTGTTCGTTAATTCGTTGTGGTAGTTTGTTTTCTTGTGTGGGTGTTTTTGCTCGAGAACCAAGTCCTTTTGATCTTTTAGAATTACTTAGCCTACATTAGTGGAGAGTGGAACTTAGTCTGGCTTATGGAAATCCTATACCTCTTCGGTTTTAAGTTATGAACTTTGTTAGTGGATAATCCAATCTGGTATTTAGATGGTTGTGTACTGAGAGTCTTCGCACATACACTTGGAAAGGATCTAGAATGGAATTTACGATTATTGAATGTTGAAATTCTAGAATAGCACGTGGTGCAGTTTTATTCTTGAACTCGATATAATTTGGGGTCGTTGAGAGAAAACTCTTTGGTCGATTAGTTGAAATTCAAAACTCATGCGTCGTTGTTTTTATTTCATTTGTGTCTTTCATTTTTAGTATTTGTGTTCGTTAATTCGTTGTGGTAGTTTGTTTTCTTGTGTGGGTGTTTTTGCTCGAGAACTAGAAAAATTCCATGTTTCGGGGTATTTGATAGAATGATTTTATTTATATATTTTTAATCTGAATTTGATAGTTTTCGAGTATTTTATTAGTGTTTTCTTTGATTTTTATTTGTTTTTATGCATATAAGGTATTATAGGCGAACAAGGTTTCAATTCAGGCCCGTCGGTAAGACGTCAGTGAAGAAATGTGTAAAGAAACAAAAAAGGCAACCAGGTGTTCCCATATGCTGCTCGCTGTAGCGCCCAAGCAAATAGGCCACTAGCGTTTGCTCGTTGCAGTGAGCTTCTACTCGCTATAGTGCGCAATAGCCAGTGACTGTTACTACCTTCTACTCGCTGCAACGTGCTTCTTTGGAGATATTTTTAGGATATTTTGGTATTCTATTTATATCCTCTTCACCTTCCATTGAAAAAAAATATATTTTTAGAGCCCTAGAATTAGACCAAGCAAGAGGAGATCATCATTTGGAAAAGAGGAAACGTTTTCGGAGCGGACTTTGCGGACGTGGAACCATTCACTCTTCAGATTTGGCTTTCCTTATTGTTTCTCTCTTTTATTCTAAACTTCTTTTGGTTGTTTTATGATGTACATCTCATTTGAAGTTGAATATTTGCTTATGGCGATGTGTAGCTAAATGTTTATTATCTAGGGATTGATATAGTTAAAAAAAAATTATGTTTGAGTAATTCTTTGTTTTGTTAATGGTTGTTCATCCCTATTTGATTGTGTTTACCGTTTTATCACTTTCATAGAATTCTTGTTATGATATTATGGTTGATTTGAGGATATGAGGTTTGACACTCGGGAGAGGTAACCCCGGATTCGGACTAGGTTTAAAACACAACACAAGTTCTAATGTTTCAGGATATTATTAGAATGTATGCAATCAATGAGGTTGGGGCTAGACGCATGTAATCATTTAAATGCTAGATAGGGATACCGGTGTTGATGTGTTTGCATATTCACTCACTTTACACTTGGGAGAGGTAGTGAGTGAGTTTTAGAAATCTAGATTGTTTGATAGATTAATGACCGTTAGTATAAACTAGATTAAATTAAGCACGTATAAGTGAACGAAGTTAATCCCTAGATAATCCGTTCCCATAGAATTTATTCCAAATATTTTAGTTTAATTAGTTTTCATATCTCAAACACTTTTCAAATCTTAAATCGACTATATAAAATTGAGTTATTTTAATTATAGTACTTAGCTTGTTCTAACAATAAATCCCAGTGGACAATACTCGATCTTCATATCACTTTATTATTTGTTAACCTCATGCACTTGCGAGTAATTCAAAGCGCATTAAAATATTACATCAATTTACATTTCTATATACTCTCCAATACCCGAGCAGTCACTTTACATTACTTATCTTGATGAAAAACCCAAGCTGAAACCCTCTTAGGGATTGAAAGGCTGGCAGTAAGGGCTAAAGTCGGCGAGGTTATGACAACGATCTAAGCTCTGAAACCCTTAGCATAGAAAGAGGAGTTAGTAGAAGCAAGGACAGGTGGGTTTCTCCCCCGGGATTCGACAATGAAACTCGACCACTAACCAATGATAGATGTTTCCCTAAGGAGGACGTTGGAGGTTTGAATTTTTGGGAATCGAAGCTTTCTAGGATGAACTAGAAGAAAATCCATACCCACATATAGGGAGCTTAGGATAGAGAAATAACCAAAACCGTGTTTTACTGAGGACACTATTTTGGAGAGAGGTTCTATTTTTTCATCTTGTGTACATTACTTATAATTATTATACTAGGTAGATAGAATAAAAATTCTAAGACCAATAGGGGCATAATAAAATGATGTAAGAATTCTTGTTCTATCCCACGCATTGCTAGCTTGCTGAACGTCGAAAAACGTTTTCAAAAATCAGAATACAGAACAATCTAAAAGAAAGAATTAGAATCCTTATCTCACTTAATACAATGAACCATCAAATACAAACTTTAAATCATAAATGCCCATTTCATCTGTAATAATGTAATTAAAATTCGCTATAAATATCAAGTACCTATATCTTTAAATAATACACAAATATCCTACCTCAAATGAACAAAAATAAAGAGCTTTTACTTAACCAAGCTGTCTAAAACTCATCCGCTAAAGACAACATGAAAGAATTTACTTTGATGGTTCAAAATCATGCCAAGCTTACCAAAGCATAAAAAAATTTCATCACCCAGTTAAATCAAGATTGTGTGATCCAAATAATAAACATACGTCGGGTCACATTTCCGTAGGAGATACGTGTCACATCCTAAGCATGATGTCCTTTCTCAAAAAGCTTATAACATAGGAATATTGAACCGCAAGGAAACCATTTTGTTTAAGTTCAAAACTCCTTAAACAAGTCAAAACTTGTTCAGCTAAGAAGCTACCTGAGGTTCACCTATCAAGCTATCAAAATAAATCCACCCTCAGTGAAATGTCAAGAGATTAAAAGTGTTTTAGACCCTTTATCAAGCCCTAGGAATGATAATCCATCATTTATAGAAGAAAAATGATAGGTTGTCATTACGTCCTAGGAGAAATCATTTATCTTTTGAGAGAGACAAAAAAAAAACAAAAAAAAACAATACAGTCATTAAGTCCTAGGAACCATGATCCATGTCTTGAGAAAGAAAAATGATGATTTTACCTTAGAGTCCTAGGAAGAACAATCCATTTCTTGAGGATAAAAGATCAATCATGACATAGTCATAAGATGACTGTAAACTTCCAAATTTGAGGATCAATCGGAAGTTGCAAGTTACCCTGGGCCTACGAAACCAAGTCCAAGCCAAGCTTTATCTAGAACATATCTAAGAATTGCCTTATTAAGCTACATCACCCTAGGATTGCATTACATAAAGCACAAACATAATCTTCCATTCATATAAACATATTCATACATAGGCAAAGAACACAACCACTCATATGATCCTTAAAAGTCCATTAGTCAAGGTCTAGGTTAGACCAAAGAAGAGAAGATCACATTTGGAGAAGATAAAATGATCTCGGAGCAATTTTTTCGGAAGTGGAACCATCCACTTTACAGATTTGTCATTCCTTCTTTGTTTCTATCTTTGTTTCTAAACTTTATTGGTTTTATGATGATATTATTCTCGTGTGTTATTGAATATTCAGTTATGATCATGTGTGACTAAGTAGTTATTATCTAGGGATTGATTAGTTCATAAATATACATCTTTGAGTGAATCCGTGTTTCGTTAACGGTTGTTCATCTATATTCAATTGTGTTTACCATTTTATTACATCTATAGTATGCTTTGTATGATATTCTAGTTGGTTTGAGAATACGGGATTTCACACTCGGGAGAGGTAACCCCAGATTCGAACTAGGGTTAAACACAACACGACGTTCTAATGTTTCAGGAGATTATTAGAATGTGTGCAATCCGTGAGGTTGGGTCAAGACTCATGTACTCGTTTAGATACTAGATAGTGATATCGGTGTTAACACGAATGAATATTCACTCACTTTACACTCGAGAGAGATAGCAAGTAAGTTTACGATACCTAGATTATCGGATATGTTGAATATCGTTAATGTAAACTAGACTAAATCAAACATGTATTAGTGAACGAAATTAATCCCTAGGTAATCCATTTTCATTGAATTAATTCCAAGTTTTTAGGTTTAATTAGTTTTCAATTAGCAAACACATTTCAAATCTTGACACGTCTAGATAATATTAAGTTATGTTAATTATAGTACTTAACTAGTTCCAACAACAAATCCCAATGGACGACACTCGATCTTCGGATCCACTTTATTAAAACTTGACCTCATGCACTTGCGAGTAAAATCAAAAGGTAAAAATATAGCGAATAAGTTTTTGGCGTTGTTGTCTGGGATTTAAGTTAGTGATTAAGTTGATATTACTACCAAGTAGCTCAGTATTAATTTAGATACTCATTTGTTTTATTTGTTTCTTATTAATCATTTTTATCTGTTGTGGTGACAGTGTATGTGACGTAACCAGAGTTTGGAATTCCTTGCTCTTGATCTGAAGATTGAATGTACATTGAGAAGACTAAGAAAAGAGAGGAGAAACCGAACTCAAGAAATGGCCGACGGTGGTGATGATCGTGTGCCACGACAACCGTCGGTACCTCAAGTGCTACCGCAAGAACTACCTGAACCAAAAGTTCCACAACAGCAGATCCTTAGGGATTACTATTGACCCGTCATGTTTGACAACTATTCAGGAATCCGGAGGCAGCCGATCCAAGCAAAACAACTTCGAGTTGAAGCTCGCCCTGATCAACATAGTTCAACAGAACCAATATGGTGGGAATCTTCGTGAGGATCCAAATATCCATCTGGCAACATTCTTGGATATTTGTGACATAGTGAAGATAAATGGAGTCGTAGATAATGTAATCCGGCTAAGATTATTCCTAATTTCCCTTCGAGACAAAGCTAGGAGTTAGTTTCAATCAATCCAATCGGGGAGCATCTCAACTTGGGAGGAACTACCTCATTGGTTACTCACTAAGTTATTTTCACCTTCAAAGACATCACAGTTGAGAGACGAGATTGCTCAATTTTGCCAACGAAATATGAGCCACTCTTCGAGGTGTGGGAGCGGTTCAAGGATTTGTTGAGAAAGTGCCCCCACCAGGGGTATCAAGATTGGTTTCAAACCCAACTCTTTTACAATGGGTTGGCTGGACCAACAAGAAAACTTATAGATGCCACATCTGGAGGTTCTTTATTATCCAAAACTCGAAACGAGGCTCAAGCACTCTTGGAATAAATGACGGCCAATAACTATCAATGGCCTAATGAGTAAAATGTGGGACGAAAGGTAACCGTTATTCATGAGGCTGATCCTCTCGCTATCTTGTCGGCCGAAGTGTTAAAACTCACAAAGTAGCAAGTGCACGAGGTCAAGTTTTAATATAATGGATCTTACGATCGAGTGTTGTCCTCTAGGAAAGGTGTTCAGATTAATTGAATACTACAATTGACATAGTCTTATATTATCTAGACAGTTCAAGAATTGTTTGAGATTGCTAATTGAAGAACGAAATTAAAACTAACAACTATTGGATTAATTCTAGATTACTTAGGGATTAATTTCATTCACTGGTACATGTTTTAATTCTTTTAGTTTATAATAATGGTGTTTATCCTATCCCACAATCTAGGTATCGTGAACTCTCTCACTATCTCTCCTGAGTGTAAAGTGAGCGAATATGTGACTTCGCGTCAACACCGACATCTTTGTCTAGCGTTTATACAACACTTAGTCACATGAGTCTTGACCCAACCTCATGGATTTCACACTTTCTAATACCCTCTTGGGTCATTAGATCGTCGCGATGTGTTTAACCCTAATCCAAATCCGGGGTTACCTCTCCCGAGTGTCAAACCCCGTATTCTCAAAACCAACCTTAATACCATAACAAACATATTAAGATTGTAATAAAACAGTAAACACAATCTGAAATAGATAAACAATTATTAAAGAAACGTATATTAAATCAAACATGTATATATATGAACTACATCAATCCCTAGATAACATTTACTTAGCCCACCATGATCACAACCATAGAAACATTAAAACAAGAGAAATATATCATCATTAAAGATAAAACATTTAGATACAAAGAGGGAAACAAAGATAGAATGGGAAAATCTGAGAGTGGAATGTTCCACTTCCGCCAAAAAATCGATCCAAAAATGTTTCCTCTTCTTCATAAATGATTTCTTCTCTTCAAGCTCTCAAAAAAAATGGTTTTAAACAAGTGTTGGACGTTTTTTTACAATGGGTAGGCCAAAGGGTATAAGACAAGGATCTAAATATCTAAAAATAATATATTCTCCAGTTGGCCTTTGACCGCTGCAGCGGTGGATTTTACCACTCCAGCGGTGGGCACCCAGTAAGCATTCTTTTTTTTTTCACCGCTACAGCGATGAACATTCAGAATGTTTTCTGACTCTCTGTTGTTTCACTGCTATAGCGGTGAGCTTGACCACTGCAGTAGTGAACCTGTTGCACTTTACTTTGATTCTCTTCCTCGTTTTTCCACCGATTTCGTACTGGTTTTTCTTGTTTATCAACTAATTATGTCCCTACACTTGATTTATATCAAAACGAACATAAACGAAATAAAATATTATTAAAACACTCAAAAACTATCAAATTCAGCTTAGAAATAGATAGGTATTTTCAACCTATCAAATACCTCCAAACTTGGAATTTTTCTAGTCCTCGAGCAAAACACCCTAATACTAAAATAAACTAACACTACTAATTAACTCACTACAATAATAAAAATGAAAAAACATAAACGAACAAGAAGTAACGGTATGTGAGTTCCAAATTCAATCTAATAAACCAAAATATTTTTCCCTCAAAGACCCCTAATCAAATGAATTTCAGGAATAAAACACACCACGTCGTGTTCTAGAATTTCAATACTCAATATCAGTTAAAGTCATTCTAGATCCATTCAAAGTGTGTGCGTGAAAACTCAAATATACGACTATCCAAACACCAGATTAGATTATTTAGTAAATACGCTCAAGACTTAAACCGTGAAGGATTAGGAAGTCCATATGCTCAATTGGGTTCTATTCTCCAATAATGTAGGTTTGGAAGTTCAAAACGATCAGTAGAAAACGATCAGTAGGGCTTGGTTCAGTTTTTGGAAAATGGCTAAGGGTATCTCAGGAATAGAAAACAGGTGACCGTTATAATTCAACAATACCCGAGGCACAAACGCTTGTCGCTCATTTACTCTCGTAACCCCAAATTTTTAAAACACAACCCTAAACAAACATTTAAGAACCTTGTACTCACTTGTCAAAAGAAACTAGAAATAGAACTATATTGACATAGTTTTTTTTTTTTTTAGAACAAGAGACCACACCCCTAAACTTATTCCATTTGTACAATTAAAGGGGTGTGTGAATACTACAAAAAAATGACAAGTGAGTACACTAATATCAAACCAATAAAAAGTTCATCCGAAACCCAACCGCTTACTTCAAGTAGCATAAGCAAATACTAACTTGATTTCACTCAATTTGTGCCTTAGGTTCAGCGACAATGGTTTGGAAAACGTTTAATTGGCCAGGGTATTTGTTACGTGTTTAGAATTGAAATGGCTATAAGCTTCGACTGGGTAACGAGGGATAAAAAATTTACAAGGTAAGCTTCAGAGGCTCAAGCAAAAAAATGAAAGTCTAAATCATGTCTCCTAAACTACCTCGCTAGGATTTCACCTTAAGTTTCCCCCAATCAAGTTCTAGATTCCTTAATTCTGTCATGAACTTATTACTGAATAATCAGCGTCAAATCGTTTGAATAACTATACAATGAGTCTATGTGATCGTGCAATTTAGGATCAAAATGACTTTTACATAATCGACATACCAAGCACACAGAACTCACATGAATGGGCATTACCCCAGACCTCGATATACAACTAGGGGATAATTTTCATCATCGGGTAATGTCCCAGAAGAACTCAACAACTCAACACACAATTACTACTTCATACATAAATATATCTATACTAATTCTATACACTATATGCATACACTACACTAAGCATTCACAACATTCATAAACAAAAACTAAACATAACTATCCCAATACAAAACAAGAAAAACATTCATCCTACATGACAAAATAAAATACATCCCCCCAAACTTGAACTAGTCAATGTCCGTACTAACCCATCAGCGAACCCAATAACAATATATAGCAATGATGACAATAATGGGTTACGAACACGTACCTGGGAGGTGAGACTTGAAAGTCTCACATCCTACTGTCCACCTGGAGGAATGTAATCTCCACCACTGTTGTAACGGAATGGATTATGTGGGGGCTGCAATAGGTATGGCGGGAATGGAGGCATTAGAGGGAAGCCACTCATATCGTAGCCTGCTTGATCTCTAAAGTACTGTTGAGCTTGATACTATATCTGAAGATACTGATCCAGAAACCTCCAAAATTTAACATTTTCATTG
This sequence comes from Eucommia ulmoides, assembly GCA_016647705.1. Taxonomy (NCBI): domain Eukaryota; kingdom Viridiplantae; phylum Streptophyta; class Magnoliopsida; order Garryales; family Eucommiaceae; genus Eucommia; species Eucommia ulmoides. Next base: position 37,004,268 of record CM028340.1, read on the forward strand.
CGGATCTGATACTGCTTTTGGCGAAGAACGGCGGCATCCAGTCAAAGAGTCTAGAGTTGCTCCCCCTGAAGAGTCACCTACTAGTAGAGTCAGTCCAATGTGATCAGATAGTGAACATGAGCCTCTAGAACTGGGGACTCAGATGGCCCTGCTTCTTCTTCTTCTTCTAACTTTTCTTCTTGTTCCCCTGGGCCTTGAACCTCGACGTTCCATATCCAGAGGTTTGACGGGGATGCAAGGGTTATTGCCTGAGATCATCACACCAGCCCTCCTAAAAAATTCAATGAGAAGAGACGGGAAGGGCATGCCAACCTTTGTAGTTTGGACTGCATGCAAAATTGATGAATAGATAAGGTACCCAACATTCAAGGGCTTTCCAGTCTCAATGGCATAAAGCGTCAAAGCACGGTCTTTTGAGATGTCAGACAAGTGAGATGTCGGTAGGAGGCTTGAGCATATAGAATGGAACCAAGTCTTCGAGATTTGGTTCAAGAACTTAGACAGAAAGTTGGCAAGACCTAGCCCCGTATACATCCATTCAACATTGCCAGAGGCTAAGGTCCGAATGACTGTATTTAGACTTGTCTCTTCCTCTTTATCCACGTCTTGAGGTCGTGCCGGAAGAACCAACCCCAAAAGTTCATTGATTTTGTTTGGACCAAAGTTTATTGGACAAGCCTAGACCCTGGTCCGGTTGTTTTGAGCTTCAACACAGTTTGCATAAAATTCCCAGACTAAAGCAACATCGCATGGGGGCGGTTGTCTGCAAAACTATTGCCAACCTCGAGCCCTTATGACATTCGAAAACTCGGCCGAAATCTTATCTAAGTCAACAAATCCACACTGCCGAATGCAACTCTGCTTATACTCAAACTGATTAAAATGTTGCTCCATCCGCTTGGAAACGAATCAGCCTGAATCAAAATCGGAAGGGGGACCGCCAGATTGTGAACCAGATCTTTCTCCTCTTGGACGTTTAGTGGCGGCTCTCTTCAGAATTGTCCCTATCAATTCAACACACAACAATAGGACACCCAATCACAACCAAATAAGCAATTTCAACCAAATAACCACAAATTGCTAAGAACACCAAGTTTCCCAATGTGCACACACCAAATCACAAAGATTTCAACCAATATTTCAACAACTTGGCATCAAATCTTCCATGACACAAATAAACGATCCCTAATAAACGTGTTTGGTAGTGCATAGATACGTCGCTACTTTCACCGCAAGTGTACGGTTCAAGTTTTAGTATAGATTGAAAAAGTTACGGTCATCGTATCCACATGGATTGGTTGAGATTATCATTGAGTACTGCGATTATCATAACCTAATTTTATCTAGGTGATAAAAATGTAGTTTATATTAATAATTATATACTAATCTAAATTAAACTAATTATACTAATACTACTAATATAGACGTTTATGGGAGTAAATTGCCTAGGAATTAATTTCGTGCACTTAAACATGTTCGTTTCAATCTAGTTTACATTAACGGAGTTCATCCTATCCGACAATCTCGGTATCCAAAACTCACTCGCTACCTCTCCTGAGTGTAAAGTAAGTGAATATGTGATTTCGTGTCAACACTGAAGTCCCCCTCGAGCATCTATACGACACTTGGCCTCATGAGTCTCACCCCAACGTCACGGATTGCACACTTTCTAACTCTCTCCCGGATTATTAGATCGTCGCATTGTGTTTAAACCCTAATCCAAATCCGAGATTACCTCTCGCGATTGTCAAACCCCGATTTCTCAATATATCTAAACAAGTATATAAGCATGATAAAATGGTAAACACAATCGGATAAAGATAAATAACCATTAACAAAATATCAATTTTATTCAAACACTTTTTCATAGAGTCAATCGCTCCCTAGACAATATATGTTTAGTTACACTTGGCTATGGCCCAATATACAACGGAATATAAACTAAACATATACAAACTACCAACCAAATAAGAATAAAAGAGAGAAATGAGGAGACTAGTCGTTTATCCCAAGATCCATTGCTAAATGCTCTGAGAACACTTCCTCCTTTTTGGAGTGGTAATATGTTCTTGGTTGATAGGGTTTGGAGCTATTAAACCACTCCCAAAATGTCCTTCTCTTGTTAGGGTGAAGTGAAGATATATAAAGGGATCAAAATATCTAACAAAATATCCCAAAATATCTAAACTGTCTACAGAGCGACTGCCGCGGCAGTGGGTTTACCGCTGTGGTAGTGGGTATGTTGGCTAACTTCACCGCTACAATGGTAGAATGATCGATGCCGCAGTGAAGATTCTGCAAACTCTTTGGACTTTCAGCGCCCCGACAGTAGCCTTACCACTGTGGCGGTAAGATTTCTGCACTCCCAGCACTTTCACCGTCATGGCAGTAAGTCTGTTGTTTTGAAATCTTGCCTTTTTGCTCATTTTCCCATCGAGCTCGCTCTGATATGATTGTTTAAGTACTGTTTTCATCCCTTTTCACCTCAAATACTTGATTTATAACAAAAAGAATAAAAATGTATTAAAACATAATAAAACGCTATAAAAATACTCGAAAACTAACAAAATCAACTTGGAAATATATAGATAAATCACCCCTATTAGTGTTCATCACCAAAAAGCAACCCAAAAACACAATGTCATGAAGAAATTGCAAAATGGGCATTCTAGGGTTTTATAAACAATCCAAATTCAACAATTCTTGATATGAACATGCAAATCAACTCGAGATTTCAACATAAACATGAAATGTAGGTTCAAAACTACTTACTTGTAGAAATATTAAGTGCCCCACAGTTGAGTAATGGTTAAAATCTCTCCTTTGATATCTGTAACCCTAAAATCTTGAATTTGTGGTTTGAATCTCAAATTTAGTGGACGAAATGCGGTGGAAATCTATGATTTTGAATTAGAAATGATGGATTGAGGTTTGGAAACTGTTTGGGAGAAAGAAATTTGAGAGACTTGGGATCTAAGGATTTGGTTTGGGTGATTTAATGAAGCGACGCCCCTTAAATCAATACAAGGGCGTAACCGTTGCAGTGGTCAATTTCACCACTGCAGCGGTCAAAGCCCAGAGGGTATTGTGCTAGATCATCATTGTAGCGGTGACAGGCTTGATCATTTTTGTGATTTTCTGCATTTTCTCAACAAAGCCTACCACTTTTCGCTTTCACTCCGCTATTTCAACACTTTTATGAACGAAACACAACCCCGAATATTCGAACTTCTCAAATTACCCTCAAACACGCTTCCAGACCATTCCGGCCTCCAAAACGTACTAAATGTCAAAAGCAGGCTTAAACCATACCCTCGGTTTTATATCAAAAAGTGCACTTGATTTACCGTCCTCAACTGGACTTAGCAAATTATGGCTTAGTCGTCAATGAGAGAGATACTCTCCACAACTGGTTCTTTGTTTCCAAAATAGTGCTTGATCCTCTCCCCATTAACTCGAAAAATGCGTGCGTCATCACCTTCCAATTCGATTGAGCCGAATGGAAATACATGTTTGATCCGGAATGGTCCAGACCATCGGGATTTTAATTTTTTGGGAAAGAGCCTCAGCCGAGAATTGAATAACAGAACTTGCTGGCCTGGGCTGAAATCCCTCTTGACTATTTGCTTATCATGCCACTACTTCGTTTTATCTTTGTATAGCTTGGCATTCTCATACGTTTCATTCCAAAATTCATCCATCTCGTTGAGTTGGAAGAGACGTTTTTCACCCAAAGAATTAATATCAAAGTTCAACTTCTTGATCGCCTAGTAGGCACAGTGTTCTAACTCCACTGGCAAATGACACGCCTTTCCAAACACCAACTGATATGGTGACATTCCGATCGGTGTCTTGATTGTCATGTAGTATGCCTATAGTACATCATTCAACTTCACCGCTCAATCTCTGCAATTAGAATGAACCGCCTTTCCAGAATTTACTTGATCTCACAATTTGAAACTTCGGCTTGGCCGTTTGTCTATGGATGGTATGGAAGCGCCACTTTATGCCTAACCCCATACATTGTCAACAATGTATTGAACATTTTATTACCAAAGTGGGTCCCTTCATCACTGATAATAGCTCAAGGTGTCCTGAACCATGTCATGATGTTCTTTTAAAGGAACTTCAAAACCACTTTAACATCATTAGTTGGCGTCACCATAGCTTCGACCCATTTGGACACGTAATCCACCGCTAGTAAAATGTACTCCTGACCGAAGGACGGCGGAAATGGACCCATGAAGTCAATACCCCACACATCAAATAGTTTCAATTCAAGAATAGATGTCAGCAGTAATTCATGCCTTCTTGAGATGTTACCAACCCTTTGGCATCAATCACAGGTTTTCACAAACGTATAAGCATCATAAAATAATGTCAGCCAATAAAAACCTGACCAAAGCACCATAGCGATCATCCACATCACTCCAAAGTGTCCGCCACATGGTGATGAATGGCAATGGTATAGAATACTAGCCATTTTCTCTTCCAGAACACATCTCTGGATCACTTGGTCAGCATACTTCTTGAACAATAACAGTTCGTCCCACATATAATGCCTCGAATCGAATAGGAATTTCTTCTTCTAGGTATTTTAAAGATCTGGCGGCAACAGCTTGCATGCTAGATAGTGCATGATATCAGCGAACCATAGAAGTTTGGTGTCAACTTTGACCAATTGCTCATCCGAGAACACTTCCATGATACAGGACTCATCACCAACGTCCTCTTACACAAGCCGTGATAAATGATCAGCAACTACAATTTTGCTCCCCTTCTTATCTCCTATTTCTGTATCAAATTCTTCTAACAAGAGAATCCATCTGATTAGACGTGACTTGGCGTCTTTCTTAGCCAATAAGTACCGGATGGCGGTATGATCCATATAGATAATCACTTTGGATCCTATAAGGGAAAAGTACCATTTAGACCCTCTAACTATTGACACATTTCTAAGTGGTCCCTCTAAGTTTAAATATTTCATTTCAAACCCTCTATGTATCATAACGTTTCAAATTCGTCCCTCTGTTAGAAATTCTGTTAAAACTAACAGAATCTCAGGGGCAAAATGGTTTTTTCATGTTTTTTTAATTTTTTAATCATTTTTAATTAATTTTTTTCCCTCTTCCTCCCCATCCTCTCTCTCTCTCTCCCGCCACCTCCCTCTCCCTCTCCCTCTTTCTCCCCTTCCCCTCTCTCCTTCCCACCCTACCCCCTGCAACAGGGGGTGATTTTTCACCCCTGTTGCAGGGGGTGATTTTTCACCCCCTGTTGCAAGGGGTGAAACCACCCCCGTAACAAGGGGTGAGTTCACCCCCTGTTGCAGAGGGTGGTTGTACCCCTTGCAACAAGGGGTGGTGCCACACCCTGTTTCAGGGGGTCAGGGGGTGGAATAACCCCTGCAACAGGGGTGGTTTCACCCCCTGTTACAGGGGTGGTTCCACCCCCTGCAACAAGGGGTGGGGTGGGAAGGAGAGAAGGGAAGAGGAGGAAGAGGGAAAGGGAGAGGGAAGTGGCGGGAGAGAGAGAGAAGAAGGGGGGGAAGAGAGAGAGAGAGATAAAAAAATAATTAAAAAAAAATTAAAAATGATTAAAAAATTTAAAAAACGTGAAAAGACCATTTTGTCCCTAAATTCCGTCGGTTTTAACTGATTTTCTAACGAAAGGACGAATTTGAAACGTTATGATACGTAGAGGGTTTGAAATGAAACGTTTAAACTTAGAGGGACCACTTAGAAATGTGTCAATAGTTAGAGGGTATAAATTGTACTTTTCCCATCCTATAATGTAGGATCGAAACTTATCACATGCAAAAACCACTGCCAACATCTTCTTCTCGGTTGTGGTGTAATTCTCCTGAGTTGTTTCCATAACAGATAGATCGGAATATTTTCTCCTTGTATTGGCCTAAAACTGCTCCAACCGCATAGTCGCTTGCGTCACACATGATTTCAAATGGTTCATTCCAATCCAGAACGACTATTATAGGAGCCGAGATCAACTTCTCCTTCATTGCATTGAATGCTTTCAAACAAGCTTCATCAAAATAAAATGGGGCTTATTTCTCAAGAAACTGGTATAACTGCTTCACTATTTTAGAAAAGTCCTTTACAAAACTCCGGTAGAAGCCGGTATGGCCCAAAGAAGCTTTGGACTACCTTCACATTGATCGGAGGTAGAAGTTTCTCGATTGTTTCAATCTTGGCTTAGTCCACCTCACGCCCCATGGAAGAGACTCGATGACCTAAGACTATCCTCTACTTGACCATAAAATGGCACTTCTCCTAATTGAGAACTAAGTGTTTCTCTTCACAACGGTTGAGAACAAGTGCCAAATTGTATAAGCAATGGTTGAAGGATGAATCGAAGATCGAAAAATCATCCATGAAAACCTCTAATATGTATTCCACCATATCTGAAAAGATAGCCATCATACATCGTTGAAATGTGGCCGATGCATTGCAAAGACCAAACGGCATACGACAGTAGGCAAATGTTCTGTATGGACATATAAATGTTGTCTTCTCCTATTCTTCTAGCACAATAGCTATTTGATTGTATCCAGAATAGCCATCAAGAAAGTAATAATGATCATAGCTGACAAGACGATCTAGCATTTGATCAGTAAATGGTAGAGGAAAATGATCTTTCCAAGTAGCTTTGTTTAATCTTCTGTAATCGATACACATTCTCCATCCAGTAATAGCTCGTGTAAGAATAAGATCATTCCTCTAATTTTTCACTATTGTCAATTTTCCATTCTTGGGCACCACTTGCGCCGGACTCACACATTCACTATTCGGAATAGCATATATAATCTAGGCATTTAAGAGCTTCAACACCTCTGCTCGAACCATTTCTTTTATCGTCAGATTTAGCCTTCGTTGATGCTCAATATAAGGATTAAACAAGTCCTCCATCAATATCTTATGCATGCAAATTGTTGGGCTAATTCCTTTGATGTCGGAAATAGACCACGCGAAGGCGGATCTAAGTCGTTTCAGAATATTCAGCAACTTGTGTTCTTCCTCTTGAGTCAAAGATGATGAGATGATCACCGAATTGGTTAAGTTCTCCCCCAAGAAGGTATACCAAAGATGATCCAGTAATTGCTTGAGAATTAACCCACCGTGAGGTGGATTTTATGGTTCGAGAGAACTAACTTCATCTTCAATCATGGCTACTTGAATCGAATCCTCTACATCTTTAGGTTGAGCTTACATAGATAGAATGTAATCCACAACACCATATTTTGTGGTTGATCCCTTCTCACGAAAATCTCCCATAGATAGGGAATTTGTGATAGCATGCTCTAATGGATCCCGATCCATATTTTCATGAAAAAGTTCCCCAACACACAAGCCAACAACTTCCACTTGGTTTCATTTTGGGCATTCATCCAGAAATTTTATAGTCTCGAAAATAATGAATTTCACCTCATCTTCATTCCCCCTCAACATCTAATTCTCGTTATGCAAATCAATTAGTGCCTTTCCCGTGGCAAAAAAATGTCTCCCAAGAATGATTGGAATCTCCCAATCCTCATCCATTTCCAAAATGACAAAGTCCACCGGAAAAATAAACTTGACCACCTTCACTAATACATCTTCAATAATACCCTTCGGATAGGTCAACGAGTAATCTGTCATTTGAATAGAAATTGTAGTCAGCTTCGCATTACCAAGTTCCAACTTCCGATAAATGGATGATGGCATTAGGTTGATGCTAGCTCCTACATCACATAGCGCTTTATTAAAGTGAGATTTTCCAATAGTACACGAAATTGTGAAACTCCCGGGATCCTTCAACGTTTGAGGTAATTTTCTTTGAAGTATCGCACTACACTCCTCCGTCATCTTGACCGTCTCGTATTCCTCCAACTTCTTCTTCTTTGTCATAATGTCCTTCAAGAACTTCATGTAGTTGGGAATTTGTTGAAAGGAATCCGCAAATGGTATATTGATATGAATTTTCTTGAAGATGTTAAGAAATTTTGCAAATTGAGAATCCAACTTCTTCTTTTGGAACCTTTGAGGATATGGTAAAGGCGTGGTGAGAATCAGTGGATTGTCTGGAAATGTAATTCTTCTCGGAATCACCCTTTGGTCTTCTAGTTTTTTTTTCAACTGGAATAGCTTGCTTTGTTTCCTCAACTTTCTCCTTTATCTTCTTTTCAATTTTCTCCTCCTTTCTCTCATCAATTTTTTTATCAACTTCCTCTTCAACATTCCCCCTTGGCTCATCATTTTTAACATCAAGATTCACTCCCGGCTCCTCCTCCATTGCCTTACTTGCTTCTACCTCTTTTCCGCTCCTTAGTGTAATTGTTTTTACATCCTCTCAGGTTAGTTTCTGTATTGCTTGGAAACTTCCCCTTGGTTTTATTTTGGATCACTTTTGCAAGTTGACCAAATTGAGTTTCCAACGACTTCACAATTGCATTCGTGTTGGTACACGTGGTCTCAATCGTGTCTAGCCTCATCTCATGCTTGTTGAGCCGGTTATGCGTTTCATGTATAATGGTTTGAGTTTCCTTCATGAATGAACCAAGCATGTCTTCCAAGTTTGGCTTTTGGCTTTGCATCGAAGGTTGTTACATTTGACTGTTTTGTGGCATAGATTGGTATCCTTGAGCTTGTGATCCATATCTAGGAGGCAGTCGAAATGCTGATTATTCGCATACAAAAAATTCTCATGATTGCGAATTCCAGGATGATAGTGAGTCAGGATATTGGAAGCGGGCCTAAAGGTATAAGCCCAATTGTTGATGAAGTAACACTCTTCGAACTCACTATCCACTCCCGATTGCGAACTACTTGCAACATTTTCTACTTCACGACTCGATGAAGCATCTTTGGTTGAGAAGGCAACTAATTGTTCCGTTAGCTTAGAAATTTGGGTCGATAAGGTAGCAAGAGGATCAGCCTCATGAATTAAAGCTACCTTTCATCCCATATTCTTCTCATTTGGCCATTGGTAATTATTAGCCGCCATTTATTCTAAAAGAGCATTTGCTTCATCCGGGGTTTTGACAACAACAATCCTCCCAAGGCGACATCCACTATGGTTCTTGTTTGGCAATCCAACCCGTTGTAAAAGAGTTGGGTCTGAAATTAATCCTGGTACCCGTGTTGGGGGCACTTGCACAATAAATCCTTGAACCTCTCCTACGCTTCAAATAATGGCTCGAAATCTCGTTGGCAAAATTGTGCAATTTCACCTCTTAGCTAAGACATATTTGAAGGTAGGAAAAACTTGGTAAGGAACCATTGTGCTAGGTCCTCCCAAGTGTTGATACTTCCCAGTTGAACCGATTGGAACCAACCCCGTGCTTTGTCATGAAGTAAAAACGGAAACAACCTCAACCGTATCACATCCTCAGCAACCCCGTTGATTTTCACTGTATCACAAATTTCCAAAAATGTAGCTAGGTGGATATTTGGGTCTTCGTGGAGATTCCCGCCATACTGGTTTTGTTGGACCTTATTGATTGAGGCAAGTTTCAACTCAAAATTATTGTCCTAGATAGGCTTCCTGGAATCCCCGAGTAGTTGTCAAACATAACGGGTCGATAGTAGTCCTTAAGGACCCGTTATGGAACTTCTGGCTCCAGAGGCTGCTGCGATACTGCTTGTGGAATAGGTGGTTGTCATGGCATATGTGGCATCCAATTATCTCCTCCGTCGTCCATGGCTTGAGTTTGTCTTCTTTTCTCTCTCCTTATTCTTCTAAAAGTGCGCTCAATCTCAGGATCAAGAGTAAAGAATTCCGAACTTCTACTACGTCGCATACACTATTTGATCACGAGAAGTAAAACAAATTCGAAAACCAATTAAAACAAAATAAAACATAAGAATTGTCAAGATTAATATTCAACTACTTAGTAGTAATATCAACCAAATCACTACACCGTATCCCCGACAACGACGCCAAAAACTTGAATGCGACTTTTTCATGCCTTTATTTAACTCGCAAGTGCACGGGTCAAATTTTAATATAATGGATCTTACGATCGAGTGTCGTCTTTTGGGAAAGGTGTTCGGATTAATTGAATACTACAATTGACATAGTCTTTGATAGGTGTTATTTATCTATTTATTCCTAAGCCGATTTTGTTAGTTTTTAAGTATTTTTATAGTATTTTAATACATTTTAATACGTTTTTATTCTTTTTGTTATAAATCAGGTATTTGGGGTGAAAAAGTAAAATGATTGAATATCAAGCTAATCGGAGCAATTCGGTAGAAGAACGGTGGGAAAATGAGCAAAAAGGCAATTGTTTCAAAGTTGCAGCCCACCGCTACGGCGATCACTCTGTACTGATTTTAGATATTTTATTTAGATATTTTGCTCCCTATTTTTTCCTCCCTCTTCTCCATTCGGAAAGAGGAGAGCTCCTAGGGGTAGAATAGAGTATAGAGTTTTTTAGAGAGTGCTAAACCAAATCCGAAGGAGAAGAACACGTTGCGAAGAAGGAGAAGCGATTGTTGAATGGTTTTTAGTGGAAAATCTTCGGACAACGGCTAAGTCTTTTGTTTCTTTCTTTAATTTCTTAACTTTGATAGTTTTTTGAGCATGTTTAGCTTATTTCTTGTTGTATAAATAGTTATAACCATGGGCTAAATGGATTTTGTCTAGGGAATAATAATATTTATGAAATTGTTGTTCGTTTGAGTTGTGTTTCTTTAACGGTTGTTCTTCACTAATTCGATTGTGTTCATCAGTTTGTCATGTTTATATGCTTGTTTAGATATAGAGAAATCTGGGTTTGACACTCAGGAGAGGTAACCCCGAATTCGAACTAAGGTAAACACAACGCTACGATCTAATAACCCGGGAGAGAGTTAGAAAGTGTGCAATCCATGACGTTGGGGCAAGACTCATATGACCTAGTGTCGTTAACATGTTGAGGGGGACTTCTTCGTTGATGCAAAGTCGCATATTTACTCATCGTATACCCGGGAGAGGTGGTGAGTGAGTTTACGATACAGAGATTGTCGGATAGGATGAACACCGTTATTGTAAACTAAACGAGATCAAACACATTTAAGTAAATGAAGTTAATCCCTAGATAATCTTTTCCCCTAAACATCTCATAATAGTAATATAGTATAATTAGATAAATTAGTATAATTAGTTAATTAGATTAGTATTTATTAATTATAAACTATTTTTTATCGCCTCGATAAAATTAGGTTATGATAATTATGGTACTCAATAATAATCTCAACCAATCCCTATGGATACGACAACCCCTATTCTTTCGATCTATACTAAAACTTGACCTGTACACTTGTGGTGAAAGTGGCGACGTAATATTCCGCCACCAGTCTTATATTATCTAGACGGTTCAAGAATTATTTTGAGATTTCTAATTCAAAAACTAAATTAAAACTAACAACTATTGGATTAATTATAATAAAATATATTACATAAGGATTAATTTCATTCACTAATACATGTTTGAATTTGTTTAGTTTATAATAACGATGTTTATCATATCCGACAATATAGGTATCGTAAACTCGCTCACTACCTCTCCTGAGTGTAAAGTGAGTGAATATGTAACTTCGCGTCAACACCGACGTCCCCATCTAGTGTTTATACGACACTTAGTCACATGAGTCTTGAGCCAACCTTAGGGATTGCACATTTTCTAATACCCTCCTGGGTCATTAGATCGTCGCAATGTGTTTAACCCTAGTACGAATTCAGGGTTACCTCTCTCGAGTGTCAAACTCCGTATTCTCAAAACCAACCCTAATATCATAACAAGAATATAAAGATTGTAATAAAATGGTAAACACAATCAAAGTTAGACAAACAACCGTTAAAGAAACATATATTGAATTAAACAAGTATATACATGAACTTCATCAATCCCTAAATAATATTTACTTAGCTTACCATGATCACAACCATAGAAACATTAAAACGAGAGAAATATATCATCATTCAAGATAAAACGTTTAGATACAAAGAGGGGAAAAAAAAGATAGAAATGGCAAATCTGAGAGTGAAGTGTTCCACTTTTGCCAAAAATCGATCCAAAAATGTTTCCTCTTTTTCAAAAATGATTTCTCTTCTTCAAGCTCTCAAAAAATGGTTTTGAACAAGTGTTAGACGTTTTTTACAAAGGGTAGGCCAAAGGGTATAAGACAAGGATCAAAATATCTAAAAATAATATCTTCTCTAGTTGGCCTTTTACCATTGTAGCAGTGGGTGACTAGTAGGAGTTCTATTTTTTCACCGCTACAGTGGTAGATCTCACCGCTGCAGTGGTGAATGATCACAATGTTTTCCGACTCTCTCTTGTTTTACTGCTGCAACGGTGAGGCTGCTGCACTTTGCTTTGATCCTCTTCCTCATTTTTCCACCGATTTGCTATTGTTTGCTTGTTTATCAATCGATTACGTCCCCACACCTGATTTATATCAAAACAAACATCAACGCAATAAAATATTACTAAAACACTCAAAAACTACCAGATTCGGCTTAAAAATAGATAGGTATTTTCAACCTATCACTTTATCTACCAGAGATGCCTCGTCTAGTCAAGAAATAGAGAAATGTAGCAAGTACTTCGCAACCGGGAGGTGATAGTGAGTTTGAGGAACACCACTTTGTCAACAACCGGGCCTACACCTTTAGGCCCGCCAACAACATCCCAACTCACTACCACCCCATAATTCGAAATCATGAGAATTTCTCTTATGCAACCCGGATACTCTTCGCTATCACAAGAATACCAACCGCATCAACAAAACCGTCATATGCAACAAAATTCGGTGCAAAGCCAGAAGCTACCATTGGAAGATTTACTCAGCTCATTCAAGAAAGAGGCGCAAAACATTATGCGGGAAATGCATAATAGGCTTAACAAGCATGAAATGAGGCTTGACAATATTGAGACAACGTGCACCAATACAAACTCAACCATAAAGTCGTTAGAAACTCAAATTGGTCCGCTCACTAGTGCTATAAAAGGGCAAACCTCGGGAAAGTTTCCAAGTGATACGGAAACTAACCCAAGGGATTGCAAAGCTATCACCTTGAGGAGCAAAACGGAAGTCGAAGCAACAATACCAAAGGAAGATGAGCCAAATGAAAAGATTGATATAGATAAAGAACCTATTCCAATTGAGGAGAAGAATGAAGCTCCAAGGGTGAATTTGGGATCAATCTTATTTTCGGACAATCCACCGATAATCACTCTACCTTGGTCATATCACCAACGGTTTCAAAAGAATAAATTGGATTCCCAATGTGCTAAATTTCTTGACATTTTCAAGAAAATCCATATCAACATATCATTTGGCGATGCATTGGAACAAATGCCCAATTACGGGAAGTTTTTGAAGGATATCATAACCAAGAAGAAGAAATTGGAGGAACATAAGATCGTCAAGTTAACAGAGGAATGTAGTGCGATCCTTCAACGGAAGTTGCCTCAAAAGTTGAAAGATCCCGGAAGTTTCACTATAACATGCACGATTGTAAAATCTCAATTTGAGAAGGCACTTTGTGATCTTGGAGCAAGTATCAATCTTATGTCGTCATCCGTTTACCGAATGTTAGGGCATGGAGATGTAAAGTTGACTATGATTTCTCTGTAAATGGCGGATCGTTCATTAACCTATCCAAAAGGCATAATTGAAGACGTGTTAGTAAAGGTGGACAAATTCATATATCCGGTGGATTTTGTCGTGTTGGAGATGGAGGAAGACCGGGAGATCGCCATTGTACTTAGGAGACCTTTTCTCTCCACCGGAAAGACATTGATTGATGTTTACAACGGGAACTTGACGTTGAGGGTAAATGATGATGAAATGAAATTCAACATTTTCAATATAATGAAGTTTCCAGATAAGTGCCCAACTTGCAATCAGGTAGAAGTGGTGGACTCATGCATTAGGGAATTCTTTCATGAAAACTTGAATCAAGATCCTTTGGAGCATACTATCACAAATTCCCTATCTATGGGGGATTTCGATAAAAAAAGGCTCAACCACAAATGAAGGTGTTGTGGACTACGTTGTATCTTTGGAAGCCATACCTAAAGACATAGTGGATTCGATTCAAGTGGAGACCCTTGATGATGAAGTTAGTTTACCCGATCCCTCAAATCCACCTCATGGTGGGTTGATTCTCAAGCAATTACTAGATCACCTTTGGTATACATTCTTGGGGGAGAATGCAACCAATACGGTCATCATCTTATCATCTTTGACTCAAGAAGAAGAGAACAAGCTGTTTAGTATCCTAAAACGGCATAAATCCGCATTCACGTGGTCTATTTCAAACATCAAGGGAATAAGCCTGAGTATTTGTATGAATAAAATCTTGATGGAGGACTCAATTAAGCCCTCCATTAAGCACCAAAAAAGTCTAAATCTGGAGATGAAGGAGGTGGTCCGTGCTGAAGTATTGAGGTTGTTGAATGCCAAAATCATATATGTTATATCGGACAGTGAATGGGTAAGTCCAGTGCAAGTGGTTCCCAAGAAAGGAGGTATGGCTATGGTGAAGAATGAAAGGAATGATATAATTCCTACTCGAACCATCATTGTATGGAGAGTATGCATTGATTATAGAAAGCTAAACAAGGCCACTCGGAAGGATCACTTTCTTCTCCCATTCATCGATCAAATGTTGGATTGTCTCTCTCGTTATGACCACTATTGTTTTCTTGACCACTATTCAGGCTATAATCAAATAGCCATTATACTGGAAGACCAAGAAAATACAATTTTTACATGCCCGTACGGCACCTTTGCATATCGTCGTATGCCATTTAGTCTATGCAAAGCTTCGGCGACATTCCAACGGTGTATGATGGCGATCTTTCCGGACATAGTAGAAGATATAATGGAAGTATTCATGGATAATTTCTTGGTTTTTGGTTCATCCTTTGACCATTGCCTTTATAATTTATCACTTATTCTCAATCGTTGTGAAAAGAAACATTTAGTTCTCAATTGGGAGAAATGTCATTTCATGGTCAATGAGGGAATTGTCTTAGGCCATCGTGTCTCTTCAAAGGGGCTTGAGGTAGATCGGGTGAATATTGAGACAATCGAGAAACTTCCACTACCGATTAATGTGAAGGGAGCAAGAAGTTTCTTAGGCCATGTCGGCTTCTACCGGCGATTCATAAAATATTTTTCTAAAACAGTGAATTCGTTATGCCATTTGCTTAAAAAATATGCCCCTTTCATTTTTTATGATGCCTGTGTGGGAGCATTCAATTCCATGAAAGAGAAATTGATCTCGGCTCCAATCATAGTCGCTCTAGATTGGAATGAGCCATTTGAGATCATGTGTGATGTGAGCGATTATGTGGTTGGAGTTGTTTTAGAACACAAGGAGAATATTTTCCGATCCATATACTATGCAAGCACAACACTCAATGATGCTCAAGAGAATTACATTATCAAGAAGAAGAAGATGTTGGCGGTAGTCTTTTCATATGATAAGTTTCGTTCTTACATTTTAGGGTCCAAGGTGATCATCTATACGGACCATGCCATCATCTAATACTTATTTTCAAAAAAGGATGCCAAGCCGTATCGAATCTGGTGGATTCTCTTGCTTCAGGAATTTGATGCTGAGATTAGACACAAAAAGGGCAGTGAGAATATGATAGCCGATCATCTCTCCCGGCTCATGCTAGAAGATGTTGGTGATGATTCATGTATCATGAAAGTTTTCCCAGATGAGTAATTGTTCGATGTTGAAGCTAAACTTCCATGGTTTATGGATATAATCAATTATCTCGCGTGCAAGGTGTTGTCGCTTGACCTATCAAGTTCCCAAAGAAAGAAATTCCTACTTGATGTGAAGCATTATATATGGGATGACCTGATGTCATTCAAGAAATGCGTCGACCAAGTCATCCGACGTTGTGTTCCAGAAGAGAAAATAGAAAGCATTATATGTCATTGTCACTCATCACCTTGTGGGGAGCATTTTGGAGCATCATGGACGGACACTAAGGTGCTTCAATCAGGTTTTTAGTGGTCGACACTTTTTCGTGAATCATACACATTTGTAAAAACCTAGGATCGGTGCCAAAGGGTCGGCAACATCTCGAGGCGATAAGAGTTGCCCTTAACATCCATTCTCGAGTTGGAGCTCTTTGACATTTAGGGAATTGATTTCATAAGACCATTTTCACCATCCTTTGGTCAGGAGTATATATTGCTAGCGGTGGATTACGTGTCAAAATAGGTTGAGGCTGTGGCCACGCCAACCAACGATGCTAAAGTGGTTCTGAAATTCCTTCAAAAGAACATAATAACAAGGTTCAGAACTCTTTGAGCCATCATTAGTGATGAAGGAACCTACTTCTGCAACAAAATGTTCAATACTCTACTAACAAAGTATGGAGTTCGGCACAAGGTAAGGCTTGCTTAGCATCCCCAAACAAACGGCTAAGCCAAAGTGTCCAATCGAGAAATAAAACAAATCTTGGAGAAGACAGTTCACCCTAACCATAAGGATTGAGCGGTGAAATTAGACGATGCACTATCGGCACACCACACAGCTTTTAAGACACCAATTGGAATATCACCGTATCAGTTGGTGGTTGGGAAAGTATGTCATTTTCCAGTTGAATTGGAGCATCGTATCTATTGGGCGATAAAGAAGCTTAATTTTGATCCCAATGCTTCGGGGTAACAACGTCTCTTTCAACTCCATGAGATGGAGGAATTCCTAAATGAGACATAAGAGAACGCCAAATTATATAAACACAAAACAAAAATATGGCAAGACAAACACATCGTCAAGAGAGACTTCAGCCCGAGATAGCAAGTCAAACTTTTGAATTCTCGGCTGAGACTCTTTCCCGGGAAACTGAAGTCCAAATAGTCCGGACTGTTCTGGATCAAGCAAGTATTTCCATTCTACTCCGTTGAATTGGAAGATGAAGACGGATAGATTTTTTGAGTCAACGAGGAGAGAATCAAACACTATTTTGGAAATGAAGAACGAGTTATGGAGAGTATCTCCCTTGTTAACAATTGATGTAGGTCGTTTCTAAGTTCAGCTAGGGACGTTAAATCAAGTGCCTTTTTTGATATATAACCCATGGGATTAGTTTTCGCCAATTTTTGCTATAGTAATTTTTTGGAGGTTGAAGTGATCATGATGTGAGTTGGTGAGTAAATAGAGGAGCTCGAACATTTGAGGACGTTATATGATGTTAAACGTGAAGAAATAGCAAAACAAAAATGAAACGGTGGCTGACCATTTGAAAAAATGCAGAAAAACTAGAAGATGGCCTGCAGGCCTTATTTCGCTACAACGATGCCCTTTATCGCTGCAGAAAACATTATGCTCTTCTATCGTTGCAGCGATAGCAAGACAAAAGGCCCACTGCCCCTTTATTGCTGCAGCGATGGCGCTCCTGTTTCGATAAATAGGGGCGTTGTTTCATGTTTTCCCATTTCTCAAACCCTAACTCCCGAAAACTCTTCCATTTGTTCTCCCAAATCAATTCAAACCTCGAAATCCATCCTCCCATACTAAAAAACAAAGATCCCTACCACAAATCAACCACAAAATCGCATTCCAAACCCTAAATTAATTAGTTCTAAGGTTGGAGTTCAAAGTGGAGAGATCTTCAAATTCCAACCATTGGGCATGCAAAAATTCATCAAGTAAGTTGTTTTGAAACGCCATTACACTTGTGTGCTACAATATTGTTGTTAATTTGCTTGTTATTTTGAAGATTGGTTGAGAAATTGGAATTTTGTATGAAACCCTTGGTTCCCAATTGCAATTTTCATGCAATTGAGATTTTGGGTTGGTTTATGGTGAAGAAAACTTTATTTTGTGGTGGTTTATTTGTTAGATCCAAGATTTGTTGACAAGTTTAAGTATTTGTGTTGAAATATTGTGGGTTGTGTGTTTCCATTTGGGGATTGTTGGTGTTCTTGAAGTTGTTGGTTCAATTTGTTGATTTGTGTAGATCCACATTGTGATTTGGTGGCCGGTTGTTGTTTTTTTACTAGAAAAATAATGCCGAAGAAAGCCGTTGCGAAATGATAACGGGGTGAGGGATCCAGTTCACGAGCCGGCAATCCCGCCTCGGATTATGACTCAAGCTAATTCGTTTCAAAATGAGCGGAGCAACATTTCAATAGGTTTGAGCAAAAACATAATTGCATTCATGAGTGGGGATTTGTCAAAATAAATGAGCTTCCAGATGAAATTGCAAATATGATACAAGAAAGAGGTTTGCAGCGCTTGTTTAGACAACCAGGAGCAGTACCACCAGACGATGCATAAGGCTCTGTAGTACTTCGGAATGGCAGCAGGCTATGATATGAGCAGCTACCCCACGATGCCCCCGTTCCTGGTACATCTTTGACAACCACCACACAATCCATCCCACCACGACAGCAAGGACATTCCACGTAACGGTCAATAGGAGGTGAGACTTTAACGTCTCACCTCCCAGGTACATGTTCACAAACCCTCTTCGTCATCATGCTACATGCTTATTGTTGGGATCATTATTGGGTCATTGTGGACACTGGCCAGTCTAAGTTTGGGGGGATGTTGATGTTATGTTATGTTTTGGATGTTTATGTTATGTTTTGTATGCTTGATGTTTTTGTTTTGAATTCTTTATGTATTGTATGTTTTTCTAGTTTAAATACTTTTTGTTGGTTAAGTAGTTAATGTTGGTTATGTAGTTAACTTTAATTAATTATTAAATGTTATGTAGTTTAATTTAAATTGTTGTTTAGTTTGAAGCATGTTTAGTTATTAATTGTTGTGTTAAGTTTAATGATTGTTTAGTGAATTGTATGCGTGTTGTTTAATATTAGTGTAAGTATGTTTGTGCTAGAGTAGTAGTTTTTGTGTGCCGAGTTTTGTAGTTCTTCTGGGCCATTACCCGATGATGAAATTATCCCCTAGTTGTTTATCGAGGTTAAGGGTAATGCTGATTTATATGTGTTCTGTGTTATTCACATTTTGATTTGGTAAAAGTCATTGTAGATCCTAATTTGCACGAGCACGTAGACTCAATGTACTAGTTATCCAGTTGATTTGACACTGATTATCCAGTAGCGAAGTTCATGATAATTTTAGGGATTCTGGAACCTGATTAGGGGAAATTCGAGGTGAAATCCTAGGCGATGTAGTTCAGGAGATATGATTTAGGCATTCATTTTGATCGCTTGAGCCGTTGAAGCCTTCCAAGCAATATGTTTTATCCCTCGTTACCCTGTCAAAGCTTGTTAGCCATTTCAATTCTGAACTCATAACAAATACCCTCGCCAATAAATTTTTTTCCAAACCATTGTCGCTAAACCTAAGATACAAATTGAGTCAAAATCAAGTTAGCATTTGTTTATGTTACTTGAAGTGAGCGGTTGGATTTTGGGCGAATGTTTGATTGGTTTAGTATTCGAGTACTCACTTGTCATTTTTCTATCGTATTTCCACACTCGTGAAATTGTACAAATCAAATAAGTTTGGGGGTGTAGTTAGAGTTTTCAAGTGAAAAAAAAAAAAACATGTAAATATGGTTTTAATTTTGTTTGTTTAGACAAGTGAGTACTATGTTTTTAAATTGTTAGTTCGGGGTTATTTCGAATTGATCTTTGTGGGTACAAGTGTGATTGAGTGCCAAATGTTGTACCTTGGGTATTGAAGAGTTAATGACGTTTACCTGTTTTATATTCCTGATATACCCTAGGCCAGTTGTTAAAAATCGAACCAAGTCCTTTTGATCTTTTTGAATTTCTAAGCCTACATTAGTGGAGAGTAGAACCCAGTCTGGCATATGGAAATCCTATACCTTATCGGTGTTAAGTCATGAACTTTGTTGGTGGATAATCCAATCCGATCTTTGGATGGTTGTATAATTAGAGTTTTCGCACACACACTTGGAAAGGATCTAGGATAGCATTTACTGATATTGAAGGTTGAAATTCTAGAACATCACATGGTGCATTTTATTCTTAAACTCGATATGATTGGGGTCCATTGAGGGAAAAACATTTTGGTCAATTAGTTTGAATTCAAAACTCACACATCGTTACTTTTAGTTCATTTGTGTTTTTTTGTTTTTAGTATTAAAGTTCGTTAATTAGTTGTGGTAGTTTATTTTAGTGTGAGGGTGTTTTACTCGAGGACTAGTAAAATTCCAAGTTTAGGGGTATTTGATATGTTGAATTTATCAATATATTTTCAAGCCAAATTTAGTAGTTTTCGAGTGTTCTGGTAGTGTTTTAATTCATTTTTATATAAACCAGGTGTTATGGATGAAAACGGTTGAAAATCTAGCTAATCGGTAGGACGTCAGTGGTGAAACGTTGAAAAATGATCAAAAAATAAGATCTTGTTGCCTATTTGCTGCAGCGATTATTCATCGCTGCAGCGCCAGTATCATAGGGTCACTAGCCCTTGATCGCTACAGCGAGCACATTACTCACTACATATATGAATGGTCAAAGGGCCACTGACCCTCCTTCACTGCAGCGATTCCCTTTATCGTTGTAGCGATGAAAGGGCAGAGGCCCTACTGGCTCCCCATCACTGCAGGGAATTCCTTATCGCTGCAGCGATCATGCAACAGCTGGCAACGTGTTTTCTTGTTATTTTTAGGATATTTTCGACCCCTATTTGTATCCACCCACTTACAACCTTGCCAAAAATATGTTTTAGAAGTCTTAGAAGCCTTAGATCAGACCTAAGAAGAGAAGATCACATTTGGAGAAGATGAATGAACTCGGGGCAGTTTCTGCAGAAGTGGAACTATCCACTTTACAGATTTGCCATTCCTTCTTTGTTTTTATCTTTGTTTCTAAACTTTATTGGTTGTATGATGATGTTATTCTCATGTGTTATTGAATATTCTGTTATGATCATGTGTGGCTAAGTAGTTATTATCTAGGGATTGATTAGTTCATAAATATACATGTTTGAGTGAATCCGTGTTTCGTTAACGGTTGTTCATCTATATTCAATTGTGTTTACCATTTTATTACATCAATAGTGTGGTTTGTATGATATTGTGGTTGATTTGAGAATACAAGATTTGACACTCAAGAGAGGTAACCCCGGATTCGGGCGAGGGTTAAACACAACACGACGTTCTAATGTAAACTAGACTAAATCAAACATGTATTAGTGAACGAAATTAATCCCTAGGTAATCCATTTTCATATAATTAATTCCAAGTTTTCAATTTTAATTAGTTTTCAATTAGCAAACACATTTCAAATCTTGAAACATCTAGATAATATTAAGCTATGTCAATTGTAGTACTTAACTAATTCTAAAGACAAATTCCAATTAACGACACTCGATCTTCGGATCCATTTTATTAAAACTTGACCTCGTGCACTTGAGAGTAAAATCGAAGCGTAAAAATATAGAGAACAATATGACAAGAAAAAAGCCTACTTTCAACCTTAATAATAAGGACCCTTATCCATTCAAAACACCAATCTCTCATCTCATCTCCATATCCAAATAGCTCTCCTTGAACCTGCAGCCAACTTTGAGCAACTGTTCAACGATCTCACTAAATTTTTTAGGCCTGTATAAGTTCCAAAAAAATAGAGACAATTCACCTCACTCCCTATTTTACTCGCTGAAATTTGTCTTTACTACCTCGAAAATAAATTACTGACCCCAATTCACCCACACCAAGCAAGCCCCTAAGCCTCAAACTTCAATTCTCATGCGACATGTGAGTATCACTCGGGATGTGCTGGCCATCACACTAACCAATGCTACAACCTCCAGCACCATATCGAGAATCTCATCCAGATAGGGACCATAAGTATCTTGGGAGAAAATTTGACCATCAAAGGGTAAAAGGGTAGACTCTATGTCTCATTTTTCTTTAGTCTCTTAATTACTTTCTGATGAATTAGGTATTATCTCATATGCCTATGTACTATATCTATATATCACTTACTTCGTGTTCATTTTACCTAAAGTTAACTTAGATCTTTATACTCTAACTTTCATAAATCGGTTTTTTTGTCATAATCCGCACACCACGAATAATCAAAGTTTATAATAATATAATTTCAATACTAAATTAGACCATCATCCAAAGAAAAATGTTAAAAGAAATGTCTTGTTTCAACCAAACGATGATGAGATATTGACAATAAAATCTAACAAAGTTAGAAGGAAAACTTAGGAGCCCTGTTATGGAATCATTACATATGTTCCAATTCGGGAATGTCCGAGGGATCATGAAGAATTATAGAAAACCTTCTCAAATGAAATAAAGAGGGAAAACATCCAAGAGATTTATAGAACTTGACCCCGCCAGAAAAAAGTTCTTGAAAGGTCGGGCAGATTAACAAACAAGGATAGACTAATATAAACTAAGATTTTACCCAGAAATAACTAATTCGGAAGCACATGGAAACCTATTGAAAATAAAAGTAGGATAAACCTTGAAAAATTAAAGATGACCAAGACTGAAAGAAGACAGTGAAACTCTACTAAGACAATAGACTATAAATGAGAAGTATCCGAAATTAACAAAGACCTTGAGACTGACTCAAATTACCACAATTCTCAAAAAATGTAAAAATCATGAACGTATGTGTTAAGAGAAAAGAAAATAATAAAACAAAGACTCTTAGAAAGTTTTTAAGCACTGAGTGGTCACACGAAAGCAATCGAGTAAATCAGGCTCTCTATATAATCCTAATATTAAGTCATAGGGGTGTCTCAATACCTAGTGACTTACGTAAACTGGACCAGGATCACTACCCAAAGCTCGCTACATGGATTATATAGGGAGTATGAGTCCTTATTTGATAGAGTGAATAAATATATTAAAAATAAAAAAAAATAAAAAAACACATAGCAGCTCTCTCAACACTACCAGCATAAAATAACATTTGTTAATCATCATCAACTAACACTTGTTTCTCCATAGATTCTTTTATCCCTCCTCTGAGTCATCTCGAGAATGCTCATTCCATTTACCTTCAGTTCAAGACAGAACAAATAAATCAAAGCCGTCGAAGAAATCTTGGATAGCATACAGGGCCTAGGTAATCTCGATAACAATCTTAGAAAAGATCAATATTAGAACTTGATGGAATTGAACTAGATAAACTCTTCAAAACTATGGATATTTGGTCTAAACTATTATTGATCTTATCTTTATCATAATTTAGATTAATCCGATGCAAAACTCACGACAATCATTGAGATAATTGAACATTTGAATATGATTACTTGAGTATACTCTAGTTAAAATAATCTCTTAAAAACATGAAAAGAAAATATACATGGCGTGTATAGGTTAATGTATAAAACATTAGAAATGAACTTCGGAAAGTATGGGGAAGGAAGAGAAGAAGCCTTGCTAAATAAGCAATTCATTCGAACCCTCTCTCAGAAATCATCTGAAAATCATTCAAAGCCAGAGCCAGATCAACAATGATATCAAGCCTATATTAGCCCAGAACAAAATAGCAAAATTCAAAGACTTAAATAAGTTATCAATCATGACAACGATCGATCTTAGATAAATAATGCATTAGACAAAAGACTATCTATTAGACTAGAGAAAGATTGCTACCAATAAACACAACTATCGTTACCTGCGACAAGTATTATTCTTAAAATCATCTTCTAGCCTAGAACTACCTTGCAACTTGATTCTTTGCAACTTACCAAGATACGTAGGAAACCCAAGCGGGTCCGGTCAAAATGAAAAGAAAGAAAGGTATCGGATTCATGATATTTTCTCAGCCCTATACCAAGGCGCATCTTTAGGAACAGTCATTTGACTTTCATGAGAAAGCCATCGTCGTTCTCCTTGTTATTCAAACAAACAATCGATGCCTAAGCAAGAACTAGTCTAAACCTGATCCTTGGTAACTTGCAAAGGTACGTAGAAAACCTATTAATGTTCGGTCATCCAACTGTAGGAACCCCCAACCATGGGCTATAGTGTGTTCTCACAATTTCCATCATTGTACATAGATTGGAATTGATAAAGTCCATTGTACGTTCTCCACCAAGCGGTAGAGGTCTAAGTTCACATTGTCACTCCCTATTAAAGGGTAGTACGAGGTAAAAATGACAAACAAATAAAGAAAAATAGTCATTCAATTTCGGCTGATCTAAAAACAACCATTCCGGAATCAAGTTGAAAATTTTGGAAATCGACTAGTAATTCAAAATTCTTCAGGAATAAAAGGATTGAAGGTTGAAAACTGCTAAAATCTAGCAAACCTATATAACAAACTATGAATTCCATGACTAATAGAAAGGATAAATGGCATAAGAGCAAAAAAATGAAGCAAGACAAAACCGAGTAAATCACCCTTAAAGCAATTAGATTCCGAAGTTGTCTGACGTCATCACTGAGCCAATTGTAAAAACCCATCAAAACCCCATTATACCACCAATGAATCAACAATACAACAAAAGCCTCATTGAATCCTATCCTGTGATCCAAATTCATTAAAAGAGTGTAGTCCCAGAAAACCCATCGTGTACCATAGAATACTTGGTTTTTGATTTTGAGACAAGTGTGGTACACTTTAGAGTTACCTTAAGTATGGAGCTTCTAACAAAAGAAGAAGACCGTCGAGGGACAAAGAGCGACCAACTTCCGAAGAGAGAAGCCAGCATACACAGTTTAGGCGACAAGACCAAAGAACGGAGACGGGGGTTACCTTTTATTCTAACAATAATTTGACTACCAAAATTATAGGAAATAGACGCAGGCTGCATATACAATGACATTTAAGGCTGAACACCTTAAGTGAATAGGCTAAACACTTAAAGCGAATAAACAAAAAAAAAAAAGGTTCACCATTCCATTCCAACAAATAATCTACAAACCTTGGCACTATAAGTAACCCATTTTATATTTTTGTTAATATAATATACTAAACTAATTTAATTAAACAAATTAACCTAATATATTAATATTGACGTTGGGGCAAAAAGAGACTAAAACGGTCCATAAATAAACAAGTCGGTGGAAGAACGGCGGAGAAAAAAAGCAAAAAGTAAAATATTCAGAACTTGCATCTACCGCTACAGCTGTCAAACCACCAATGCAGCGGTGAAAATAAAAAGAGTTGTTGAATTCTCTACCGCAGCAGCGGTCAAAATACAGAGAGTTGCTGAACTCTCCACCACCACAGTAGTCACCCGCTAGAAGTCTACCGAGATTTTCGAATAGGATGAATGTCATTAATGTAAACTAGATTGAAACGAACATGTTTAAGTGGACGAAGTTAATCCCTAGGCAATTTACACCCATTAACGTCAATATTAGTATATTAGGTTAATTAGTTTAATTAACTTAGTTTAGTATATTATATTAACTAAAATACAAATTTAAGTCGCCTAGATAAAATTAGGTTATGACAATCGCGGTACTTAACGACAATTCTAATCCAATCCCTGCAAATACTACAACCCCTACTCTTCCCAATCTATACTAAAACTTGACCCGTACACTTGCGATAAAAGTAGCGACATAATTTATGTGCTACCATTGTTCTATTGGTATCCAAGTCACAGTGGGATTGATCGATCGTTATCCTTACCAAGACCTATAGGATCAGACATTCACGTCGTTCTATAGGTGTCCAAGTCACGGTAGGATTTATCGATGATCATCCTTACCAAGACCTATAGGATCCGATATTCACTTCGTCCTCCCAATAGAAATAAGCTAAGGTTGATCATTCGTCATCCTGTAAGACCATAGAATAGTAGGAGTGATCGATCATCATCCTGACCATATCCTTTAGAAACAGGTATGTCGTCGTCTTTTAGGAAATCCATTATCATTCTCGTCTGGTAAAGGAAGCAATGCCAAATGCTCTTAACTTTGCTTAGTTAATATCAAAATACATGTCTTTATATTTCATTTCTAGTGGAAGAAAATTTATGTGTCTCCTTCTTTATCGTTATGAGTAAACTCGCATGACAAAGAGGGGGCAACTGTAGACACCGTATTTTATCCTACCTAGTCAATGTTAAATCGAAAGTACAAGTTCAGATAAATTTTAAACTGAGGTTTAAAGGGAATGAAATTCTACTTTGTATTACACTGGATAATACAAAAAAAAAAAAAAAAATGAGAAAACACAAAAACTGTTGAATTTGATTAAATTCGATAAAGTAAAAGTTTCGGGCTAACCTCAAGATTCCTAAAATTAAAGGGAGGCTAATATGACTGTATTAAATGATGATTTTATAACCTTTAATATAAATAAAAATTAGTACAACCCTTTCATTATAAGATATTTCACCAATTACATTTGTTACCTAATTCGACCCTGAAATATTTACGATCACCGATTTCGTCTATTCAACACCAAAAATACCTATCTAAATACTTGTTTAAAGTTAAAATATCCAAAAATCAAATGATAAAGACCATTATCAAGGCATGGAAATGTCATAACAACTCCAAATTACACAACGTAACTAAGGATTAGGACTCAGTTCGAAATTAACCAAACCGAAGTCATTTAACTAATCGTCAAAGCCCATCCAACCAAGGGCCAACCAAGTACAATGACTCATAAAATTGAGCAATAAAATCACAGAGGAAACTTCCTAGAAATTTCCTACAAAATATCTAGCAAGGAACCAAATCACTTAGGAAGTAACCAACCGTTATCGAAACTAAACCGATTCAGTTCGCCACCTAAGTACGGAATTTAATGATCATTAAATTCCCATACCATCAAGCCTTAAATTCTTGGGATGACATGTCATGATTAGTTCAAGGCATATAGATATTTTGAGCAAAATATATCAAGGTAACTAAAGCACTTGAAATGTAACTACCGGTTACAAGGCAAATTGAGTCGATTCCATCCAAATCCAATTGAATCAAACCTCATCATATCAAGGGTCACCATCAAGAATTAAATGCAAAGTGGCACCTCCAGACCAAATACATTGAACCTTATAGGCATTAATGGCAACCAAACCGAAATAGTAAAACTAACTGGTACTTAGCCACTAAACTGAACTGTACGTGTCACTTCAAACCATTAATGACCCCATGTTCAACCAATCATATCCAAGTAAGGGTAATGATGACCAATGATTGCAAATCATTACTAATGATTGTCAATCATTACCTAAAGATATTTAAAGATTTGGTATTTTCTTTCATTTTCAACTAACATACTAATACTAATTCCACTAAAATGAAAGAGTTCAATTGTAGTATTCTTGACAAAATCAAGGAGATTATTCACAAACCATTGTATGGTTCATGTTTTTTTTTAAAAACAAAGATTAAATAAAAATAGTTTTAACTTGCATAAACAAACAACACGATGACCTGATTTTCATTGATCTGAGATACGTAGGCAACGCATGTACAGGTTCGGTCACTTATCTAAATAATATAGTCATAGTTTGCATACTGGAACTACATATCGACCTGATTTCCCATGTTTATCGAGCTATATAGGCAACCTTTATGAGGTTCAATCTTTAAAAAATACAAAAATATTTCATTTCATATCATTTTGCATGTTGGAACTACATGTTGACCTGATTTCCTGTAAAAACAGAGATATGTAGGAAGCCTTTATAAGTTTTGGTCATTTTTATTTCTATTTATTATATATTGTCACTAGGTTGTCGCTACTAGGTTAAGTTATAGTATTTACTTGTTTTTCATTACATCATGTCAAAAATGCATAAAAAAGGTAAAAACTTTAAAAATAATAAATAAAAAAAGGATTATATTTATTAAGTAAATCGAAGAACATTACTTGGATTTTGTTTAAAGGTTAATATTTATTTAAACTAAGGTAGCATCTATGGATGGGTATCTTGGGGTGCGTAAAACATTCTCCGAGCATAACCGACCCCCAAACTTAAAGAAAATCTCTGGTACAAGACCTTACGAGTCAAAACACGGGACATTTCCAAAACAAAAAATAAATTTTTAAAACTTCTGATAACCTAACACACCATTTAACCCATGCTAGATGGCGACTCCACTTTCAACTAAAATCCGGCCCAAAGAAGTTTTCAAAATTGACGCCTAAAAAAGCCCTTAAAAACCATTTTCAAAATGAACAAATTTGGAGGATTTCAAAATGGAGGAATAGAAACTTGTTTCCTCCTCTTCTCGATCTCTACATTCTCTACTATCCAAATCTAAGGTGCGTAAATGCCATTAATGACGAATAGGAGAATCTCATCCTATTTCTTGTGATTTTTTATCACTTTCCTTAGGATCTTCATGATGATTTTATTGTCGTCTTCTACTAATCCATTCATCTTGGGGTGAAAGGGTGCAGAATTCTTGTGCTCGACTTTGAACTGGGCACAAATAGCCTTTATCATTCCTCTTTCGCGATTCTAGGCATTATCCGTTATCAAGTTTGAGGCACTCTATATCGTAACAGAATATTCTTTTTGATAGATTGGGTTATAGGTTTCTAAGTGACACAAGTAAGAGAGACGGCCTCTACCCATTTAGTAAAGTAGTTTTTGTCCACCAGGATGAACCAGCGTCCACTTGATACTACTAGGATAATTTGACCAATGACATTCATTTCCCACAATGAAAAGGGCCACAGAACTTCCAGAAAGTATAATTCTATCGAAGATAAGTGGAAATGATCCCCATAGACTTAGCATTTATGGCATTTATGCATGAAATCTATACAATCACTTTCAATTGTCAACCAAAATGACCAGTTCAGAGGATTTTCTTAACTAGCATGAATCCATTTGTGTACAATTCGCAAAATCTACTATGCACTTATTTTATCAGTTGTATTACTTCTCGGGCACGTACACACCATAACAAACCCAGATCAAGCAAACTTTTATACAACATGTCACCACTCAGAAAGAATTGACTTGTTAGTTTTTGCAAAGTTTTTCGGATCAGGCTATCAGCTCTTTCAGGGTCTTCCCAATCTTTTATAAACCTATGAATATATGTTTACCTAGGTTCAATTGCTTACTCTGCTTTAAATTTATTACAATGTGCCAGTTGGTGACCTGCTCTGATTGTTATGGGGATTTCTTCATTGTCTTCCTTGATTATAGAGATCATAGATACTAGTGTTGTGAGGGCATAAGCAAAATCGTTCTTCAGCCTTGGTATATGCTCGAACTCGATTTTTGAAAACTTCTCACAAAGATCGATTAGGTAGTTATTTTACAGTGCCAAATTGGCATCCATAGTTGAATACTTATCCATGATACAATTTATAATCAACTCAAAGTATCCATATAGCATCAATTCTTTTATCTTCATACCGATAGCCATTTCGAGTCCCAAAATATAGGCTTTGTTACTCGATGGTGTTGTTTGCATTTGCAAACTTTAACTTAGTTGTAGTTGGGAAGTGTTGACCTATCGGACAAATCAAGACAGCCCTAATTCCATCTCTTTTCGAGTTGCTAGTTCCATCAAAATAGATTTCTCATGTCTTTCCACATTCACTGGTAGTCAAAAGTGCTACAACATCTACCACTTAGAGATTCTTCCTATGAGTACTAACTTTTTGAATATGTACTTCAGTGGGTCTATTCGGGCAATCAGATGGGTAGTGAAGCGAACTATGTAGTAACGTAGTATTTGCGTAGTCCAGGCTAGCGCATAACATATCTTTTGTAGTGTGAAATACATATCTTTGTATAGATTGAACCTCTTGCTGACATAGTAGATGGATTGGTCCTTCTTTCCTGGGCTACCATGCTAACCTATAATCACCCCCATAGAAGTTTTAAGGATAGTGAGGTACAACAACAGTGACGTTCTTACTGGGTAGAACCAGAACAAGAGGATTCCTCAAGTAGGCCTTAACTTTGTCTAAGGCGGCCTGGTATTCCTCATTCCATTTTCCAATAGACTCATTTTTTAGTAGCTTGAATATTGGTTCACAGGTTGCTCTTAGTTGCGAAATGAATCGGGCTATGAAATTTACCCTCCCAAGGGAATCTCAAATTTCCTTTTCAGTTCTTGGGAGTGGTATCTTGATTATGGATTTGGTCTTTGCAGGGTCAATTTTGATGCCTCGCCTTGAGGCCTAATAATTTGCCGGATATTACTCCAAACGCACCCTTAGCTGGAACTTTCGGAGATTATCAAACATCTTTTTCAAATGCTCCAGGTGATTTTCATCATTTCTAAATTCCACGATCATAGCAACTACATAGACTTTCATATCTTTATGGATCATGTCGTGGAAGAGCATTATCGTGGCTCTCTAGTAAGTTGCCCCAGTATTCTTTAGTCCTAAAGGCATTGCTCTGTAGTAAAATATGCCCTATGGCATGATAAAAATAGTCTTATGCCTATCTTCTTTGTTGATTAGGATTTGATTGTACCCACGAAATTTATCTATGAAAGATGAGATTATGCAAGGTGGTATTGTCCAAGATAATGTGGAGCTTAGGTAGAAGGAAGTCTTCATTTGAACTTATCTCGTTGAGACATCAATAATCCACATAGACTTAGATTTTTTGTCTTTCTTTGGCACTGGTACTATGTTGCTTAACTATTCATTGTAGGCGCAGGTTTCGATGAGACATGCCTTGAACTACTTCGGAACTTCTTACTTAACCTTTAGGCTGATGTTTGGCCTTATTTTTTAGAGTTTCTTCTTGATTGGCTTAATCCCCTCCCTAATCGGGAGCTTATGCGTCATGATATCAATTACCAGTCCTAACACATCGTCATTAAACAAGGTGAACACATCTTGATATTCCTTCAACAATGCTATCAAAACTCATCTTTCTAGGCTACTTAATGTCTTTCCAATCTTGGTTTCCCTTGAATTTTCTAGGTCACCTAAATTCACTATTTCAATTTCGTCTTGGCTAGGGATTGGTCCATTCTTGAATCGTTCTAAGGCTCTTTGGATTTCCTTGGTATTCTCAAGAATGGGATTGTCTTCTATTTCAATTTCCATTAATTCCCAACTTATTTCCTTGTCAAGATTGTACTTCTTAGGTTGGTAATTTTCCTTATTATATGGATTATATTTGGATGTACGTAGGCACCTGAAAAGTAACTATGAAACCGGATTTTAAATAAGATATTTTTCTTAATAATAATACTTTAATTCTTAAAAGAAAATTACAAAAAATAAAAGCATAAGATGAGATAATCTCGACTATCTATTGGCTAGTTAGACAGGAGAAATATTACTACTCCTAAATTACCCCAACTCTCAATGCGTCGGGATCGGTCGAGCTTACCAATTTTCTAGGTTTTCTACTGATTCTTGCTTCCATATGATTTTTCCTTGATATTTATCTTTCAAGGATACCGCAAATTAAACCCTCTTGGGATAATGATGGTTGACCACTCTTGGAAAATTTGGGATCAGTATGAACTTATGCTCCTCTTTCTTTTCCTCCTTATCTGACTGAACTATACTGGCGACGTATGGAAGCATACTCGAAATCTAAGGGATTGCCCTGGGTCCTTCCTCTCTGTTGGTTCAATTTTTTTATTTCTCTCTTTCTTTCGATGCATACCCTAATCCAAAGGTGTATCGTTTTCCTCTGTTCTTAAGCGGAAGTCTCATTCTTGTCTTGCTCATTCTAAGACCTTTCTCTAGATTGTAGCCCATGACATACAAGTGGTTGGGCAACATGGTTGTGGCAGTTGATAATTTGGGTATCGGCTGAAGGTTTTCCTCTCGGAAGATCATGGTGTTAGTGATGTCGAAAGCCTGAAACAAAGCTGCTTGTTCTACTTGTTCTGCTAAGACCATTGGAGCAGTCATGGATCGATAGATGGGGTGATCATATTTGGCATGGATGGTTATGATGTTGTCCTCAAACGTGAACTTCATATTTTGATACAACGACGATGGTACTACCTCTACTGAGTGTATCCAGAGTCAACTGAGAAATAGATTGTAGGCGGCTGGTATATCGAGCACGTGCATCTCTATTTGAAACGTTATGAGCCCTATGGTGATTGATAACATTATTTTTCCCATAGATTTTTTTTTTCTTTTAACCGTCAAAGGCTCGAATGGTGATGGTAGTGGCTTTGATGCGAAATTCTTCAATTCCCACTTTCTTAAGCATACTCAAAGGGCATATATTCAGTGTTGACCCATTATCTACAAGAACTCAAGGAAAAATATAATCCTTGTAATGCACTAATATGTTCAACGAATTGATGTGCCCAGTCCTGTCAGAGGGTATCTCATCGCTGATAAAAATGACGAGGTTAGTATGAGAATGTTCTCCACTATATTAGTGAAGTGGTATTTTTATATTGAACGTGGCACACGCACATTAAGTACTTTTAGTAGTGAATTATGGTAGGTCTCTAAAGAAAGTAGCAAGGACAATATTGAGATCAGTATGGGTTCTTTGCTTCGTTGTTCAAGGAGTAGGTTCTCGGTGTTCTTCACCTTCTTTAGAAATTTGTTCACTTCTTCCTCAGTGATCGGTTTCTTAGGGTTTTCCTTAGGTTTTTTGTCTGGTACCTTCAACAAGTCTAGGGTAGCAAAAACTCTTTTGCTCTAGGTTATTCCTCCGACTTCTCCTACTTCACTTTCTTCCTTCTTTATTACCTCGATTTTGATGGTGGTGGAGTAGTTATAATGTACCTCCTTCAGTGTTTTGACTGATTCTTGCCTGGGTATTTCGAACACCAATACCTTTTCAAGCTTAATGGTTATCACCTTTCGAGTAACTTACTGCTGTATAGTAAAGATAGAGGCTTTAGAACTCCATGCTTTCTCATAACGTTCCCCATTTTTCTTGGCTAGAGTGCGAGAGATATCTTGTCGAGTGATATCGCTCGGTTACATCCATATTGATCACAGAAGACCTTGATAACATCAAGGAAGGTCTTAAGTTCCTATTGTTCTAAGGTTCCATACCATTGGGTTGTTGGTCCTTCCCATTTCATTTTTATACCTCTGAATATGCTAATCTGGAAATCCGGGTCCTTTGTACTTGGTGAGGCTTGGTATCGTGAATTTTTTGGGGAATTTTACTTGAGGAACAGAAGACAACCCTATATATCTAGGGTAGATAGTTGATTCTCCTTTCTTTACTTCTTTTAATTCTTTCTCCATTTGTTTCAGTTTCTTGATTAGTAACAATGTCTTTTTGGGCTATTTTACTTCTTTCTTTATACGCTTAGATACTTCCGAGACAACAAATCTCAGGGTTGCGGTCTTTGTGGGCATGATGCTCAGATTTGGGTTTGTCGGGGTCACTTGCAGTCCTGACACATGAAGTCACGATTCTCGCACTACTGGTCTAGGTCCATGAGAACTGGAGGGTTGTTTCAATGTTACAGGATCGACTTTCTCGGAGGTTTGATCAGATGTTATCGGATTCTATTGAGACTGTCATAATTGGTGCAGTAATTTGATTATATAGCTAACGGCTCCTTTTAACGAAACTATGTCTTCTTTAAGCTGAGTTATCTCGGTGGGACCTTGCAATCTTTCCACGATGTCTTCCATTAGGATAGTCTGTCGAGTTTGAGAACGAGTGCGGATTAGAGAACGGGAGATGAGAGTCTTTCTACGAGGAGCAATTTTTTCTGATATAGCCAAAAATCATGTTAGTATCATTTATTCAGAAAATGTGTTTGAGTTTTGATCATGACTGGGGAAGATATTATATTTTCATTTATCCTAAGCTTTTATGAATTACAACCATATCGAATTTTGACGTTACTTCTCCCACAAACGGGGAGTATTTTGAAATACAGACTCAATGACACTCCTATTAGGCTAAATAGAAATCTCATTTTGATTATTTTGGCATTATCAACTCAAACTAAACAACATCATGAATCCATACAACACGATATCACTTAGCCCATAAATTGTGGTCTAAACAACTTAAGGCTTTCCATTTTTCTCTTTTTGATATGTTCATTGTTATTTATAAAGGATCCCTACCTTGAATGAAATCATAGGAAGAAACATAATTCCTAGGTTCTCTATTCCAGACTTTATTGGTCCTAGTGATTTCAAATGTATAGTTCCAGGCTAAATAAAGGATAAAGCAATTGATATATAAGTATATATTTTGAATTCTAAGTAGTGTCCTAAAATAAGGGTTTTGGTAGCAGTTTATCCTAGGCTTACTATATGGGGTTCACGGCTTTTCTTCTAGCGTATTTAGGAATTGTTCGGCTCCCAGATCTTTAAACCTCCAGCATCTTGAGGGAACATCCATCGTTGGTTGGTGATCCGAGCGAGGCGAGTTTCGAAGCCAGTCTCAATGGATGAATTGCCCGACCTAGATCCTACTGACTATTTTTTCTAATCCAACAAGATTTCAAAGCTTAAAATCAGAGGGCGGACCACTCGATTTCAGCTTTTATTACTTAGGTTGTGATGATGTATATGAATGTTATTTGGTGTTTGTGCCTTGGAGAGAATTGCAGTAAAAATGATATTTACAAAAAGTGATAAATAAATGAAATAAAGCAAGTAAAAATACTGATGTTTAAAAAACAAAAATAAAATGATGAAATTTACAAGCCGAAATATAATGCAGAAATTTAAAAATCGAAAGTAAATGTGCTTATGTACATCTGCATGCATGAAAGAAAATTATTTTTTTTATTATCATTTTTTGATATGGGAAATGTATTTATTTTAACTAAACAAACAAATGAAAAATAATTTTCTTGGGTGTGGATTTAATTTAAAAATTATTTAGACACCACTAGGCTTGACCCTTATTAAATCCCTAGTTGAGTCGCCAGCTGACGCACCACGGAAAACTGAGAGAATAACACGATGACCACCTTATGGCGTTTTTCATGTAAATATCGTTTCCTTTGAAAACAGACTTCTCATTTTTTAAATGCTTTGGATACGATTTACTTTTAAAATCCTTTAAAAAATACTTCTAGGGATTTTCTCTGCGTCAGATTTGAAAACATCTTCTTTGGGCTGAATTTTATTTAAAAACAAATAGAGTCAACATCTAGCATTAGTTTTTAAAGGTATGCTACGTCATTGGCTTTTTAATGAAAAAGGAAATCATTTTAAATGACCAAAATTGACTCAAAAATATAGATCCTAACTAGAGTATTCTTTTAAGTTTGGGGGTTGGTTATGTTTGGAGAAGGTGTTAGACACCCCAAGACACCCGTTTGAAAACGGTATCTAATGCCTAAATAATTTAAATTAAACCAAGCCAAAGTAAATTTTGGTCGGTTGGTTAATGTAATCTTTTTCCCTTATCCATTTTTATTTTATGTAAGTGAAGTAAAGTGAATAAATAAACAAATAAAAGAACAAGTAAATAAAAACAAGTAAGTAAAATAAAAAAATGTCCCCTTAGATCCATTTATCAATTATGGGCGAATTGACAAGCTTGGTCCGCGGGGGGGGGGAGGGGGTCGATTTCAGCTTAACTTATTATGGCAAGGCTTATGTAGACATAAAAGGAAAAAAAAAAACGTTAAAATGAAAAAGACCTTTACTTTAAGACAAAATTTTTACATTACAAAAAAAATTAAAAAATTGTCGGCGAGGAAAATGATTCTTTAGAAAAAAGATTTATTTCAAAAAAAACTTAAAAAAACACTTTTTGCTTTTTCCTTATCAAAAAAATATTTTTAAAGAAAAACTTGTATTTGTCTTCTCACGAAGAAAAATTAAAAAAAAAATAAAAAAAAATTATTTGGATTTCCCTTATGAAGAAAAAATATTTAAAAAAAAATAAGAGTTTTTTTTCTTATGAAGAAAATGAACTTTTAAAGTGAAATAATTAGATTTTTTTTACGAAGAAGATTTTTAAAACAAATGAAAAAAGCGTTTTGATTTCTGATGAAGAAAACACATTTTAAAGTGACGCGTTTAGTTTTTCTAAAAAAAAATATTTAAGTAAAAGGTTTGATTTTCTTATGAAGAAAACATATTTTTAGGGTAAATAAAAATCTTTATATAAAAAAAAATAAGAAAGTGTATTTTTAAAGTAGAGAAAAGTATTTTTAATAAAGAACACATTTTTTTATTTTATTTTGATGACGAAAATATTTTTTAAGAAAAATTATTTTTTGGGTATCTTTAAAATGAAGACAAAAGAAAGGAACATTAAAATTTTATCAAATTTTTTTTTTATAGAAACATCTTCTTCTTTTTTTGTTTTGTTTTTATTAAATGAAGGAAAATATTTTTTATGAAAAAAATTCTCTTTTGTGAAAAATAATTTTAAAGTTAAAAAATATTTTTTTAAGGTTTCTTTTGTTTTGAAAGAAAACACAGAAACTTAGTTTTTTTTTATTTATTAGAAAAATAAAAATAGTAAAAGGAAAAAATTTCTTATAGAAATATGCATATTTTCCCCAAAATAATCTTAACTAAAATCACTTGGGGGAAGAGTTTTTCTTAACCTACAATTTCATGTTTCTCTCAAATTTGGGAAACCTAGAAATAGAATATGGAAAACCCTCCATTTAAAGTTCATGGTAAGTATGTGTGTGTGTGTGTGTAAATTATTCTATAAATCACAACATATTTACATTTTGAGACATTTTGAACCGTTGGATCAGATATCTAACGGTTGAGATTTAATCGGGATACATTTTATATTTAAGACATTTTGGACCATTGGATTGAAGATCCAACAGCTGAGATTGAATAATATCAAGCTATATTTTCAGCAGTTGGATTGGATAAGATCTAATGGTTAAGATTAAAATATCATCATCCCGTCATCTCCCCAAATCTTGCTGAACAAATTTATCTCACCTCCCTAAATCACTCCGATGCCTTTATCTAAATCAACCCAAAGCTCTCATTCATAAAAAATTTAGCCCTTCCCTCTTTCCTAACATTGTTTTATCTGCCACGAACGCCTATCCAAATGAAATATGCCATAGCTCTCTGCCATGAATGCCTTCCCCAAATGAAATATGTGATATCCTCTCTCTCTCTCTATCACTCTCGTTTCTCCTCTCTCTCTCGCTCTCTCTCTCTTTTCTTTTACAAACTGCCTCTGCCACCACACCATTGTCGTTCCATTACCGTCATCGCCATTCTATTTCCCTTCTCGCGATTCTCTTACTCTTTGCTCTCTCGGCCGAAACCCTCGAGGTTCCATTAGGCAACTATCGTCATCGTTCCTCTTATCCAGCTTCAATGTCCTTTGTATACAGCGATCGTCACCATTCCTGTTAATGTTGAACAACTGTATAGCATCTGCCCTATTAAAAATGTCCAAGCTTCAATGTGCATGCACTAATTGCCTGTACGAATGGGTAAGGTCTCACGGTAACACCGCTCCCCATCTCTTTCTCTTTTATTTCTCTCACTTCGTCTCTCTAACATACAAGCAGATCTCCTCCACCTCTAACTATTGCCATCGCTATCATGCCACCGTACCTCTTCGATTTTCCTCTTTCTCGATCGCGCATCACAACCATCGGTAAATCCATCCTCTTACTGACAAACCCATGCACCTCCACGTCCGTATAATAAGCTTCTCTCTCTTCGCCTCTCTCCTCATAGAATGACAATCTCTCTAATGTTCATATCATTCAATTTTAATGTTATCTCTAGATCCACAATCGCCACCACCAACTAATCCACAACCAATGTCCACCGCTAATTGGAAGTCATCGTCCATCTCCTCCTACAGCAAATCTGAAGGTAAAGGTGTTGTCCATTATCATTCATCACCCAAATCTGATTTTAGTTTAAACCTAAATCTGATATTTTTAATTTTTTTTTTAATTTTTTTTTTCAGAAACTCCAGTCCCTTGATTTTTTATTTTTTTTTTAATTTCTTTGTTAATTCTTGAGTATTTGCTGAATAATATTGATGATGTTCCTGGATTTTATCTTTGATTGACGAAGGTTTGAAAAATCAGGGCGTTGAATCGGGCGCCGAAGAAGAGGACGTTAAATCAGGTTCCAAATTAGCGTAGTCACTCTGTCTCTTTCCCCTAACCCCTCTTATCTCTAGGTAATCATCAATTTGCCTCAATAGCCCCCCATCGGAGCAGCATCACAATAGCCTGACCATTGTTTCATACACAGGTCTCTGTCTCTGTCTCTCTCTCTCTTCTCCCCATACAAAAGAAGTTTATTGTTTTCCCCTAGATATGTTGATTTAAAGACCATTGTTAATTTTTTATTGTATCAGTTCTTTATTTTAATTTATTAACATTTACCATTTTCCCCTCAAGGTGAGGTTGATCGTTAGGGCGGCCATAGAACTAGTTTATCGCAGGGGAAACTATATGTGTCAAATATTTTCACCATGAACTCTTCTCCATCTTGGTAAATTCTCCACAACTCTCCTTCAATGTTTATTTTGCGGTGTCGGTGCTTTAGTCCTATTCCATAGTCAAATAGCATTTTTTATGAAATGCATCAAATGTAACAACTATTTTGAAACACACCTTATAAGTTGAAAAATTGGAGTTTAAAATGTCATCAGGAAGAATGATTTTTCATAACTCTAAACAATCTTTTATGATTTAACTGATTTTGCAAACAATACATATGGCCTTCGACAATCAAAGTATTTTGGCCCTATTTCTTCCACTCTCAATTTTGCAATATTTTTCCATTTATTATAAAAAAACAAAACTGGTATATTTTCCTTTGGTTTGATCCTAAATATTTTGTTTACTCCAATTTTTGCACAACAATTAATTTTCCTTTGGTAAGTCTGAACATAACAGTAGATTTCAGCTACTTCTAATATGTTTAGTCTGCGCATTAGATTTTCATGATATCAACTCTTTAATGTTTCAGTCTAGAGCTTTATTGTTTGGTGAAATATGATTGCCAATGAAAATATTATAAGTAAAATATATATTTTTCCTTTAATATTTGTGTCAATAAAATTAAATCAAACCAGTAAATAGGCGAGTAATTTTCATTTTATTTGTATTTTATTAACTTTCATTTAAGTTAGTCCTCCAAACATGGAGTTCGTCCTTATTTTCGATTCACATTTTCTTTCTACTAGTTCTTTGTGATATGGATTACCGACATAACTATTGTCATTAAATGTCAAAAGTTGTTGCACAAAAGGGAGCATGCCAGACAGGTTATTAAATTCCACCTTAAATGTGGAAAGGTTATTGATTTGTGTGATTTCCAAAGGTTTCCGGAACATGGTAGACCTATTGTTGGTTTCGGGGTTTTAGTTTTGGAACCGTTGATTTGATCTATGATAAGTTTCAATATAAGCAGAAGTCCACTTAAAGAGGAGGTTCCTTAGTAGGGGACAAATATAAGTTGGTAAGTTTTGGGTCTTGTCTGTATAGCGTTTTCTTTTTTTCTTTATTATTTTTTATATTCTATTTTGTTGTTTCTTTTTTGAAATACAAGATCCATTGAATTCCCTTGTCATGCCATAACTCTTAACATGTGTAGATTATATAACAATGTCTAGAATCTTAGACCTTCTGATGATATTCTTAGATGGACATTTTAATTGGTTAGTTCATTGTTCAAAATGTGTGAATTGGTTTAAAAACTATTCATCGCTATGTTTTTTTTAATTCTATTTTTTGAGTTGTTTGTATTATCTGAAATTTGTATTGTTAATGTTGTTGAGTGAGTAGGAGCGTGAGAAGAAAGGCGATGAAAGAGTGGCACAAGTGGGCCCAGGAGTGGAGGCAGTCCACAAGGTGGAGAAAATGGGGTCGAAGCTTCGGTACAAGAAGGCATGCAACAAAGAAGATAAATATGAGGCCAAAGACGTTGAAGTAGAGAAGTTGTTGAATGTTACCGAAGAGATTCTTTACTTTGATTAAGGCAGGTATGAGGACCATAAATAAATGTGGTTTATGAACGAATTAATTAATTAATGTTTTTTCATTAATTTTTATTAGGAGTTTATTTAGTTGTCTAAATTGTGATATTGCTTGCTATTTTGTTTGATTTGAAAAATGTTTTGAAATACTCTCTCTCCCCTCAGATTTCCTTTATTTTCAATTGGATAGTCTTGATTTGTGATGCTTATGGTATCAAGTGAGTGTTAGTTGATCAATAGTTTTTAAAAATCTGTATCTTTATAGATTTTGTTTACTTTCAATTAGAGTTTTTGTTGCTTGAGTTGTAAAGTTATAGTATGACAGGTTTAGTTGATTAATGTTTTTTGAAGTCCCATCTCTCTCTGTCTCTTTGGTTTCAATATAATTATTATGATTTTATTTAATTTATGAAGCGCTTGCTCTAATATATTTTGTTTGAGTTCAAGTAGTTCGATTTGTTGCTTGATTTGTAATATGCATACATGGTGATAATATTTTTTGTTATTATTTCATGTGTTTTAAAGAATTACTTTTGTTTGGTATTTTTTACCTTTTTTGGTGTTCTTTTTGGTATAATAATGTTAATTTTCACAATCCTGGAGTTTTCAACTTGCTCTGTTTCTTCAAACTCTTTAAATTAATTTATTATTTTTTTTATTTATTGAACATGAAATTATTCATGTGGCACTTCTTCTTTTTTAGGTTTTAAGTAATAGCACACTCTTTTTAAACCATGTTGTGGACACTAATAATATTTAAATTGAACATAAATGTTTACCACTCTTTTTAAAAATAAAATATATTTTTATATGTTAAACTTACTTAAAATTCTTGG
Source organism: Eucommia ulmoides (assembly GCA_016647705.1). Lineage (NCBI taxonomy): Eukaryota > Viridiplantae > Streptophyta > Magnoliopsida > Garryales > Eucommiaceae > Eucommia > Eucommia ulmoides. The sequence continues at coordinate 37,044,851 of CM028340.1, forward strand.
TGAATTAAAATAGTATCTTTAGTCACTTTATTTTCGATTAACATATGTTATGACGATAAATAAATCACAAGGATGACCAATAAAATTTATTAGAGTTAATTTGACTACTTATTTTTAGTTATTGTCAATTATATGTGACTTTATCAAGATACGTATCATTTCATTGATTAACTATGTATACACATTAAATTTATTAATGATAGTGAAACAATATATTTATAAAATTAAATTAAAGAAATAATATAAAAGAGGAAACATAACATGCGAAATTTACGGACATTAAATTTACGAAAATTATAATAATAATATATAAAAATAAAATTTAATAATAACAATTAAACATTAAATTTAATAAAATTAAATTACAAAAAATTATAAAGAGAAAATATAATATATGAAAATTATGGACATTAAATTTATGAAATTTATAAAAATAATATATTAAAATTAAATTAATAATACTGAAATATTAAATATAAACATTAAATTAAAGGCAATGATATTAAATTTGATTCAATATTCTTTTAACACTTGTGTCTTTAAGCACAGGTTATACACTAGTATATATATATATATATATATATATATATATATAAAGGAACGAAAAAGTGCTAGAAATTTATTATGCCGAAAGATGCTGAATAGAAATTGTAAATGACAAAAATTTAAATGCGAAACTGTAAATGACTGAAAATAAAGTGCAGAACATGTAAAGCACAGAAAGGTGCAGAGCGAAAAACTAAATGACAAAAAAGTAAAGTACGCAAAAGTAAATAACGGTAAATAAATGCAAAAATAAATTTGTTTTTATTGTTCACTTGGGAACGACCTTTTTAGATTATGATCGGTTTTATTGTCCTCCTTTAGATGGGTAAAAAAATGATATCTTTAGGGGGTTTAGAGAACTTACCTTCCTAATTGATGAAGTTTTTCCACCTTTGAACTTTTTCTTTCTTCTTCTTCTTTCTTTGTTTTTTTATTTTATTTTATTTTTTTTATTTATTTTTTTATTTCTTTTATAGAGATTCTTCTAAGAATCTAAACTAACTAATCTAGCTTTTAGCGAGAGAAAAAGAATTTTGGCAACTTAGTGTACGTGTATAAGCTTTAGTTAAGGATTGAACAAATGAAAGAGTGAGCCTTGGCCTCATATTTATACACAGTTGATTTTGCACTCACCAAGGCGCATGCTGTAGTGAGTTCGCAGGCCACTAACTAGGCACTAGTAGCTATCTCATGATGGGCAGCTATCCCTATTTCGTGTCAATATGCATTTTAAACTCCTAAATTGGGAATTGAGTAGTTGACTTTTAATTTCAACCTCCTTAAGTCTTACCATTCAAGGAAATGAGTTGGGATGACTCGCAAGTGGCTATTGACACTCCAATTTGGAATCTTAATGCTCCATCTTATTACCGGTGGTGTACATGAGGTGAAGTTAGTGTCATGAGCACTTTTTATCAATTAAATATAACTTCTTGAGTTTTTTTATGAAATTAAAATGCTAATCATGAAATTAAACTATCCAATCCAATTTTATATTAGAATGTTCAATTTCAAAAATTAACATTCAATCGGTCACCAATTTGATGGAATTGGCAAAAAATTACCGTTTTTGGGCCAAAATAAAAAGTAAGTATAATTGACAAAATTTCTTGAAATTAAAGGGTGGATCCGAGATTAGCTTTACCAAAATTGATATTTTATGAAAATCCACTTTGAATATAACCAATTTGGTCCCCATTAACTTTTAAAATTTCAATTTTAGCCCAAAACTTTATTTTTTGCCGGAATCGCTTTCAATTGCCAAATTTTTGGTATTTTCTTTTTTCAAAACATATATAAAAATTAAACATGAGAATCTAAGGTGTAAATTCGTCTCCTTAAACATGATTTTAAAGTTTATCCAAATTTACGTTTTAGATCCGATACATTTATTAAATGCGAAAATAGACCGGACAAAACATAGTGTCTTACATAGGGGCGTAAACAAACAAACGTAAAGTATTTTCATATAATGGTTGGCTAACAGAAGTACAAGACAAAAAGCATACCCTCTAGCATATGGATCATTGACATAGCATTTTTCAAGACGTAAGGTATTTGGATGGTAGAAAGACTAAAACATTAGGAGATACTTCAGAAAAACTACAGGAGATACTCTAACCTCGCGAGCCTCCATTGCAAATTCAATGTAATATCATCAAATTGGAAACATGGTTCATGGTAGGTCCATTATCATGCACTATCATCAAATTTTGAAAACATTTCCTGATACAAGGGTACGCATGGCATAAAAATAATGATTTAATAGGTGAAAAATATATTGAATGGTGAATAACTTGTTTTTTAAATGCAAGGAGCCCTACTGGAGTTATGGTTCTACTGTAGTAGTCTCTATTATTAACTACCAACATGAAAAGTATATAACAACTACAAGAAGAAAGAAATGTTTTTTCCTACATTACCTGATTGATAGAACACATTAAAATCCACATAAGCATGCTAACATTTTGGATAAAAGAATCTTTGTGATTGTACTTCAGTCGTAAAGACATAGTCGGGATCACCAGTAAGAACGTGGACATCATGCCTGGTAAAGACGAGATTACGAACAATATGTGCCACATAAAATTTATGAATTGAAAATTAAAAAGTCAATAACCACACTCAAAATCAAGGTAGGGTTTATCATGATATTGTTCTTTTGGTACAAAGAAACGAAAATCATCAACGTGCCCCAAGATCTGAAAAAAGTGATAAAAATAAGAAAGTATCAAATTGCGTAATATAATAAGGTCTTTCTTTACCTTTGATTCGCATTCTTATGAAGCGTAAAGTTAAATCTTGAAAAATAGCAAAGCTTTCCAAAGTATTGTTGGCAGAACAGGTTTTAATCTTGGAAATTTGAAACAAACTCTCGAGAAACCGGGTAGATTGTGTGCACGCTCTCAAAGACAAAATGGGCATCAAATTGTTTTTAGGGCACCCTACTTCATATGTCCCATAGGATTAGTAGTATAGAATCATCTCCCAATTGATTTAGCTAGCAATCTTCAAGACCAAATCGACGATAAAATGCGTAAATCTCTATGCGCTAAGTCTGTAGATTTACATAAGAGATTTATCGTCTCAAACCCAAAACTCGTCAATCTTCTTTGATCAAATCAGAAAATATCATTATTATTACACTAGATCAAGCTGCTAAACCCATCAGTTGTCACAATAGTTCTAATCGATTAATTTTTTCCACTTATACGGAAAAAAAATATTAATTAATCACCCCAATACAAAGCGGGTCAAGCCCTCTAAAATCAACCACATTGAGAAACAAATTGGAAGATTATTTCAAAATTTTATGGTAATTATATTAAAGTACCGGCACACTAAAAAATCAATAAAATTTATATTTGGCATAGATTTTTGAGAAATTTTTTTAGAGGTCCCAAGTTTTCAAAAATTACTTTTTAGGTCCCATTTTATGTGTAAAAAAATTACTATTATAGGTCCTCATAAAATGGCATTTTTATGGGATGGGACTTTTGGAGAAATTTCTCTAGATTTTTTGTCTCGATTGTCAGGTTACAAAATTCATTTGTACGGTAGAAATTCCTCATTGTGAGTGTGTGTGTTTTTTTGTTTTTTTTTTGGTCTTTAGGGGACTGTTTATGAATGTTATTTTCAACTCCGAATTTTGCGAAAGATCACTAAACAAAATGGTATCTCCAAGGTGGGTAATTCATTTTTTTTTCCTTTCATTGGATGACTTTTTTTATTTATATATTGTTTTGGGAATTTAAAATAATGAACATCAAGTCATTGCCTCTTGGTAATGGAGTTGTAGCGACAGCAAATTTGTTTTTTATCTCCAAAAAAAAAAAAAAAAAACAGTACAGAATAAATGCTAGGATCTTTAGACTTGTTCCTGTTTTTAGGAACTTTTGTTTTGTTCAATTGTATTTCTTTCTTTCTTCGTTTTGTGTTTTTTTTTTTTTTTGAGAAATGAATTTACTTTGGTTAATTTTTGAGTTTATTCATTCCATTAATATTGGTTAATAGATCTAATACATAATGATTTTTTTGATTTAGCTGTTTGTTAATTGATTTGATTCACAATTTTTTATTTTTTATTTTATTGCAAGCGACTACGGTGATATTGATGTGTTTATTTATTTGGAGGGGGGAGGAGAATCTAGGGTATCATAATTGATATTTTTGTTGCTAAAAGGGTAAAAGAAATATTTAAAAACAAGAAGCAAAAAAGGAAAAGAACACCCAAGAAGTGGTGCTAATTTTTCTGATCACATATGTGCGTATGGAGAGGGTATATGTCATTTACCTTCCCTGTCATATTGTACTATTTCAGATATCTCCCTTATTATTTTGTATATATCAAATATCTCTCTTGTCTTTTTCTCAAACACCACTTACTTCTCTTTGTACAAAATTTCTCTTAGCTTATTTTTAAAAAAAAATTATTAGTACCCCTATATTTTTAAAATTATATTTTTTACTCTTAATCTTTTAAATAATTATATTTATCTCTCACCACCACTCAACTCCCACTGCCACCGCCACCGCCCAACTACCACCACCCACCGCCACCACTGCCACCATCCTTTACTTTTTATACTAATATTTTCATTAAAAAATAATACTTTTTTTAACTCTTTTTTTTAACAAAATAAAAAAATCAAGAAGAGAAGAAGATCGGTCTCTTCATCTCTCTCCACCACTACCATTTCTTCTTCCTCTCTCTCTCTCTCTTCGTGAGATACTAATATTTGTTGGGTGTTTCTTCAACAAAACTTCAATTTCAATTTCAATTTTCGAAGTTTGAAAAAATCGATTCAGCTTTGAAGAAAACCAGTTATGATAAATGGGTAAAGCTAGCTGATGGTTAAGAGCTCTCTTGAGAACCAAGATTCGTCGTCGTGGGTCTGAATCTCGGGCGGTAAGGGGAACAAGAAATGGGGGTGATTTCGGCACTGGATCCGTGTGTCAGGGACAGAGAGAGCGAGAGAGATTGAAGGAGGAGGAGGATCTGAGGTGAGACAAATTGAGCAAAAACGCACACAATAAATCTCTATGTTGTAGATGAGATGGGCAAGGTAAGGCAAAAGATCTCACCGAAGAAGACCATGAAGATGATATGAAATTGGAGAAAAAAATATATTTTTACTCCTAAATTTTGGATTAGTCTTAAATTGCACTTTAATGGGTGCAAAGAGTAACTAAAAAATAGAGATGATGTTAATGAATTTATTTATTTTTTTAAATAAAATAATAAAAATATATTTTTGTAAGGGGCATTTATGTATTTTTACATCAAAATATTAGTGGCGGCGGGTGGTGGATGGTGGCGGCGGGTGGCGGTAGGAGGCGGCGGAGGGTGTCAGTGGTTGGTGGTGGCGGTGGGAGGTGATGGGCGGCGGCAGGTGGTGGGAGGTGGCGACAGGAGGAGGTGGTGGCGGCTGTGGTTACAGTGATAGGAGATGGTGATGAATATATATAAATTAAAGAGTTAATTATATATTTTAATTTTTTATTATTTAATTATTTTTTAAATAGTTAAGGGTAAAATTGGTATTATAATAAAAAAATTATTATTTTTTAATCAAAAGTTGTGTTTGAGAAAAAGACAGAGGAGGTATCTGATATTTGCAAAATGACAAGAGAGGTATCTGGTATAATGCAAAATGACAGAGAAAGTCAATGGTATATACCCTGCAAAGGGATCAACATAAATTTATAATTTTTCCTAAAAATGGAAAATGTGCTTGAAGATTAAAGAAAAAAAAAAAAACATATTTTGCTCTAAACTATTATTTGTGGGTCTCTCTAAATTATTATTTTTTGTTTCACATTACAAATGTTGTTTAGGGTCTCAAATATTCGGCTAATTAGGATGTTGTACAGATTAGTTTTGTTTATTTCAATTTTTCGTTTTTGTTATAAATATGATGTTATGTTCACGTGCTCTAATTCACGATGGGAGTTGTATTGTCCTAAAAAAAGAGTGCAATCAAAAATATCTTCCTTATAAGCCTATATGAGATTGTGTCTTAATTTGTCAAGTATTGTTTCTAATCATGGAATTTATGATGTTTCCAAAAAATATCCCAATTAATTATGTTGTTTTAAGTATTGTCTTCAAAAGAACACCAAATTTGTCATAAATATGTTATGTTGGCTACCCACTAAACTCTATACCACTCTCTGTTTCTTCATTTATTCAATATAAAACATATTTGTTGAAGATATTCAATGTTATTTTTTCATTTTATTTATAGAATAAATCTTATACTAATTGGAGAAATTTAACTATTACAGATTTTATTTTTGGTATTTTTATAATGGGAATTCCTATTATCCTTATTTAACCTTTTTAGATAAAAAAAAAAAAAAGAAAAAGAAAAAGAAAAATAAAAAAAATCAATAGCATGTAGGATCGGCCCAGGTATTTTGGTGCTTAAAGCCACTAATAATACTGCTGCCCTTTAACCAACATACAAAAAAACAAAATAATGACAATATAAACTTCTTTTTTGCGAGATATGGAAAATACCAATTTATTTATTTTAAATAACGTATCATACAACAATTACAATAATAACACAAATAATTCTTAACCATATGGACACTTGAGCCGTTTGTTTATGTGTTTTATTTTTCTCCTTTGTTTCTTCCCCCTCCCTTTATTTAGCTAGTTATGCCCCGTGCCTAAAGGCACAAATACAATTCGTTGTTATACAATTCTAAATTTATATTGTAAATTTAACACAAATAATTAACATTGATACACGTAATAACTAATTTCTCCACTTATATTGCTCTCAAATAGATTTATAATTAATCAATTGCATTAAAAAATTGTATGTCAAAGAAATCTTAATATATAATGCTAAAATTAATTTCATTGTCAGACTAAAGTCTATCCAAAATTTAAAATGAAATTAATTAAACTGACATAACATTCACTCTTTTTTAAGTAAAATAATAAATTTGTCTTCAATAAAATGAAATCACCACATTTATAAATGTTTGAAAAGACACACAAACGTGAGTCTGCTAATAAAGAAGTCCCACAATAACCTGAAATGTCAAGGTAAATATATTAGCAAAAAAATTTACAATATAAATTTAATCACTACAATACAAAAATGAGGGAGAATAAATAATAGAAAACCCGCAAACAATGTTTTGGATCAAAATACCTTCATAAATGCTCAAGCCCTTATATCTGGCAAAGCTTAGTAGTCGTACTATTACTAACTTATTTATACGATACATGCATAGAACAACAATCATCAACTGCTTATCTTCAATAACATCGACAGGGATTTATATAAAGAGGAAAAGGAGAGAACACACTATTACAAACTTGGAAACAACCGCAATCAAAAACTTTCAATTCACTGATTTTTAGAGGCGATAGATACATAAACATAATTATAAAATGACTTTCTAGTAAACAAACAAAAACCAAAAATCCACATTACAGAATGCAATGCAGATACAAAAATAGAAACAAAATGTAAAATTGAGTGTAAAATTGACATGCGGATATAAACACAAAAAATAGGAACAATATAAATTAGTGTTTCTACTCCCAGTTTTCTTAGAAAAAAAAACATAAATTACTCTAATTCGATGGTATTATCCTGAAATTGCAGCAAAATTGAGTATGAATCTATTCAAATTCAAAAATATATAGAGAAATACAAAAAACCAAAAACAAAAAAAACAAAAAGATAATGAAAACAGAAACACTAAACAAAAACATTAAGATGGGAATGATAATTAATTGCTTCTCTTTAATAAATAAATTAAAAAAAAAAAAGAAAATGAAAAGAACTGACAAAAAGAAGAAAAAAAATGCAATCAAAGAAGTAACAAAACAGATAAACATATGAACTAATACAATTCGAAAATTAGAGTTGAAAATAACTGAAATTTCAAAAATTTAGGAGAAATGGAGAGAGAAATTCTTGGAATCGAAGCTACTTGTTGGATGGATATATATATATATATATATATATATATATATATATGTGTGTGTGTGTGTGTGTGTGTCTGTGTGTGTGTGTTGCCCTGGTAGTGGCCAGGGCTTTGGTTTTTAGTTTTTCAAGACCTTCGGAAGATCACTCCACAAATTCAAATGGGTTTTATTCAAAATTTTCTTTTGCCAAGCCCACATAATAAACAAACATTTAAAAAAAAACATATATTATATGGGCCCATCAAATTTTAGAGCCCTATTCAATATGGGGGCCAGAAGCACCTGTTGTGGTTGGTTTAGGGTTTGGGCTGGCACTAATAGCTAGCATGTCACATAAACCCAAAAAACAATACATTATCTTTTTAAATGGACCATGAGACCAACTTCCAATTAAATTCTTCATTTGTGGTAGGGAGATTTATTTTGGACCCCAAAAGTTCACATATTCTACAGTTTTGTCCCTGTAAATAAAATTAATTTACTAAAACTCCACCACTTACTAATTCAACAGAAATCCCCAAAACAAAATCCACTACCACTTTAGTGACATACACCCACTCACATTAAAAGCAGACGGAGTTCATTATGGAGTTCTATTCAAATACAAAACAGAGAAAGTGTTCTCTGCTAATAAGCTGAAAGTATTGGAACCCATTCTAAATATAACTTATAATTTTGGATTTTCGTAAAAAACGTTTTAATAATAATGTTAATATTTTTTTATAAAATATTTTTATTAATGATGGGTACGGCTGTGTCCGTGCTCTCTTCCTATTATTTATAAATTTAAAAGATAATAACAAAGTTTGTTATTTTTTTTTTCTTTTTTGAATAATATAGATAAGATGAAGATTTAGAATTAATTGTTTTATTTTTTCTGAATATTATAGATTAAGATAAAGATTTAGAATTAAGTTGTTATTTTTTTAATAGATAAATATTAACATTTTTATTTAATCAAAAAAAATTAAATAGTTGAGAAATTAAAAAAATTTAGGTTTGCATAGAGGTTTAAAAGAAGTATAAATATGGAATTTCCGCACGGGTAGACATAGAAAAATGAGAAATCGCCACAAAGAATAAGGATAGGTGAAGATGGCATTTCATTACTAATAATATAGATGGTAATTATTCGGGTAATTTCTTTTTTTTACCTTTAATTTAAAAAACAATTTGCATTTTTGTCCCGCCCATTAGAAAGGACGCAAAAGGTACAATGTTAAATATTACACAAGTACACAATTACATGTAATTTATAATTTATAACTTATATTATACAGGTACATATAACTAATATTGCACAGACATGGATACATACAGGACTAATACAGAAATAAAAAATAATTTAAGGAATTAAATCAAAATTTATATTTTTAAATAAGACTAATAACAAACTATATACCCGATATTTAAGACTCAAATTTACATAAACTCTCTTAATAAATCTTTAGTCCCCTTTTAATTAAATTGAGGGAGGGGGAGAAAGAGAGTGAGTGATCTGGTTCAATAGTAATCAAGTTGTGTTTGGAAGTTATATGATGTGAGAGCACATCCAGAAAAACAAAACACAGTAAGGGGCAAATAATGAAGGGTCTAACGCTGTGGACAATTCCATATGTTGGTCAACGACTATAAATGCGTTTCAGTTTTGCATGCGAATCATATATGACGATTCGAGGTATTTCCCTATTTTCTCAAGTGAAAAATTTAAGGTTCAAAAGCGGAAATACACACCAATGGTTAAATCACACTTCACAACCTCTAATATTTGGATGTTTGGCATTTCACACTTCAAAAGTTTCATGACAGAAATTTAGCACATGTTTGGTAACCACTCCCATCCCAAAAATTCTCATTCCATTCCCATATTTTTATTAGCCATAGCGTTTGGTAACCACTCCTATTTTTTTGTTTCCATTCCAATTCTATTCTAAAATGGGAATTGTGCCCATTTTTTCTTAAGGTTTGAAAAAAAAAAAAAAAAATTATTTCTAAAAATTCTCATCCCATTCCCAAATATTAAAGAGGCCACCGTCCGCCACCGTCTGGCCACCGGCCGGCCACTACCGTCACCTTCTGGCCGCTACCGCCACCGTCCGACCACCTTCTGGCAGCCGGCCGCCGTTGGCCAAAACAAAAACAAAATTGTTCTCAAAATAAAAAAATAATTCTTGATTTTAGGATAAAATCGTTACCGAACACGATTCTGTTCCCAAAACAAAAAATAAAAAATAAAAATTATCGTTACCAAACGCAATTCTATTTCCAAAAAGGAAACAAAATTCTCATTCCATCTCATCCCATTCTCATCCTACTGCATGGGATGGGAACAGAAATAGTTACCAAACAGACCCTTAACGTCTGCTCTTAAGTACGAACTCCAATTTACACGGATAATTTTAACTATAAGGGGATGATGAGAAATGTGCAATTTCTGACTTGAACGGATAATTTTAATACGTTATGATCTTGGCTTTGATATTATGTTAGGAAGTTTTAACTTAAAACCATACGGTATTAAGTGGAGTAACTCTTTTGACTTATATAATAATTTGAAAAATCTTAAGGGATCGATGTGAGATAAGAATTTAACAATAAGGTAGTGAAATTTGACAGGTGTTGAATATTTTGAAGAGTTCAAATTAACCATGGATTTAATTGGGTAAAAAGAAATTAAATGGAGGGGCCTCGAGTCCCCTTGCACCAAAATTAATAGTATTCTTATAGTTTTCAATTGTATTTTAATACATTCAAATTGTGTTTTAAACTAGTGCAATATACTTATTATTTAGTTAAGTAAGTCAACAATGATATAGGTATTAAATTTAGAAAATAAATAAAGACGAGGCATCAAATTTGGTATCAATTGACATGGTTCGACTCTCTAAAAACACTTTAATAATTAATTTTTAAATTTAATTCCGAATGCATCAGACCAATATTGTGTGGGAGTGTGCCTTTAAAATCGTCCGTTGAGATGATTAGTCGAGATACGCAGAAACTGACTTGAACACACCTTATCGAAAAATAGGAAAAAAGGCACAATTGAATAGAGCTGCTACATTGATTCTAATAGTAGAAATTCGAGATACTAGTTATTTTTTTGGGTTGAAGGTCTCACGAACGAGAGAAAGAGAGAGGGGGGAGAGTTTCATTCGTTTCTGAAATGGTAAGATAATCTTTTCTGTACAAATCGAAAAGAATGTCAAAAATAGTAAGTCTAGCATGGTTCTAGAGTAATGGCTTCGGGGTTCCAGGGGCTACTTAGAAAGACAAAAAGGCCAAAATGAGCTGGCTGGCAACTTCAGAGTCCATAGTCCTGGTTGACTGGTTCCAACACATAGGTTTTGGATTGTGTTTTTCAATGAACGTCTCAGCATGTTGATTTTATTATTAGTTTAAATTGAAGATACTTTGTAGAGTTGTTTACCAATTAAATATTTTTTTAAATATGTTTTTTGAAAAATTAGGTGTTTTAACTTATATACAAGTTTAGCATAAGTTAGATTTCGCAAATGCGGCTTTCAATAGCCGGATTTGCGAAATCCGGCTCACCCGTGTTTAAAAAAAAAAAAGAAAAAACTGGGATTATAAAGCCTAGTTATACAGTTTGGGGTTCCATTTTTTTTTTTGGTAAATTAAGAGTTAGACTTAGGAAGTCGGACTTTCCTTAAAAAGCCGACTTCCTAAGTCCGGCTTTATCCCAAACTAGGGTTTCACTTTTATGTCTTCTCCTCTCTTCATTCACGACACCGGCCGTCGCCCCTATTTTCTCCTTCTCCATTGCTTCTTCTCCTTCTCTCTTCTTTTGTCTCCTTCTCTCTTGCTTCCTCTCATTTTTTTTTGCTTCTTCAACCACCCGCAATCGTTTGCTGCTGTTATCTTGCCGCCACTGCCGTTCATTGCAGTTCGATATCGTCAGTCTTTACTGCCGCTGCATTCGTTGTCACCGCCGCCACTCTCGTCGCTCCTCCATCTACAAATATATATCTAAGGTATATTTATTTATTTATTCATTTTTTTCCTTTTTGATTTTGCATTTCGGTTTTTAATGTTCAATTTTTATTTTCATTTCCATTTTTCGCATTTGGGTTTGGCTTGTTGTGTTTTTTTTTTTTTTTCTCTTTTCTTTTTTGTTATTTTTTTTTTATTTTTATTTTTTTATGTAGATCTCGTTTTTAGGGTTAGATTTTATATATGTAAATCTCATTTGGTTAATTAGTTATAAGTATATGCTTTTGTGTGATATTTAGTTATTTATATGTGTATATAATAAATGTTGTTAATTAGTTGTAAGTACATAGTTATAGTTATATGTTGTTTTAATTAAATGTACATATTTAGCTATGTAATATAATATACGTTGTTTAATTAGTTGTAAAATATTTGTAGATTAGTTATAAATATATTGCTAGTCAATTATAATTGGTGAAGAAAGTGTACAATTTTTAAAGTAATTATATATAACTTAAGAAATGAAATTAGAATTAGTAATTTAATAAAAAAATTAATTTATAAAAATTTTAATTTATAAAGCATAAATAAAAATTTGTTATTGGCTAAAAAAAATATAGAATTTGATAGGATAAGAAAATACAAAATTGGGAAGAAAGTGTAAAATTTTCAAGTAGTTCTATATAATTTAACAAATGAAATAAGAAAAGATAAATTGATATATAATTAAGGTAGAAAGTACCAGTTAAATTTTTTTGTTGGTTGAAAAAAGTATAGAAGATGATAGGATTAAAAAATAGAAATTAATAAAGAAAGTAGATTTTTTTTTTTTTTTTTTAAATAACATTATCTTTAAAAAAATTTAAAAATTATTTTGAAAGTTTGTTTGGATTATATCATGTATTTACTAACTTATGTTTCAAAGTAAAAAACTTAAGGCGTAAAAACCGTAATTTAGTTTTATCTTGTATAATTTTATTCCCTCCATTTTAAACCCCATATAGTAAATTGATGGTTTAATTAGACCAAGTGCTCGAGTTACCTCTTACGATGCCCTTGTTTCTTGCTATTGTTGTGTATGTTGAGGTAGAAAAATTATTTGATCACAATCTAAATTTTTCTTCCCAACTTGGTTATTTTATCCAATTTCTGATTTAGAGTTTTAATCATTATAGTACCATGTTATCCGGATAATTTTCTAGATATAATATTATCATGTCGGACCCCCCAAGTTGTTTAGTCCAATTACACCATTCAAACCCCCTACATTCCAAGACATCATCATTCCTCTAGCATGATTGATTGTGATCATGGAACCACTTCTGTTGCTCCACATCACTATCATTCGTTAACTAGTCCACTGCATTACAACACAAGTAATTATTATAGTAGGTATGATGAAGATGTGGAAGGTAAGCTAAATACAGTTGTTAGTCTTCACGATGTGGAACAGACATAATTAGATGGTGGTGTTGCGTCGGAGGAAGAGGAGAATGCTGGGGATATAGATGAAGATCTAGATGTTGGGCCGAGCGAAAAAATGAGTGAGCAATTGGAGTTGCACAGGGTTATTCCATTCTATAATCAAGTGAAATGGGGTGATGACAATGACATGGAGAAGTATAAGCCAAAGTTGTGGAAGAAGTTTTAGACATTGGAAATGGACGAATTTCATAGCGCATGGTCTTTAAGGACAAGGAATATATCCAAAATTTCATAAAGTATTACCATGTCATGAAAAAGAAAGAGTTTTCTGTAGAGGAGACGCATCCGAAGGTTTGATTGATTAAATGCAAGCACAGATGCGAGTGGAGGTTGCGGGCGGTTCTGAAAAAGAGGCACAACATGTTTTAGATTAAGTAGTACAATGGGCAGCATGTGTGTTTCTACAATCATATGGCTTTAGATCATGAAAATGTAGATTTGAGTGTCATTTCTAACTTGATACTTGTACAAGTCGAAGAGGATCCGTAACTGAAGATGGGTGTTATTGTTGCTTATATGAAGGAGTCTTAGAAATTTACCATTTCCTACTGAAAAGGTGCAGTTGGCTATATCTAAAACCATTGAAACATTATTCGAAGATTGGGATAAATCATATCTAAAGTTGCCGAAATTCATGTTGACGTTGTAGAGCTTTAATCTGTGGACGATTGTTGAGTGGAGTTATGTTCCAACTACTCATCCTGGTTATTCGACGTTTGATATGGTGTTTTGAGCATTCAAACATTCAGTTGTTGGATGGAGATATTGTCAGCCTATTGCCACGATTGACAACACCCATTTGTATGATAAATATAGCGGCAAGATCTTGATTGCCATTGGAATGACACTGTTGAATACGTATTATCCTTTGGCTTTCATGGTCATACTGCAAGAGGACTACCATTGTTGGTCATGATTTATTTTCATGCTTAAGTGCCACATTCTTCAAGATCGTTCGGAGGTCAAGTTGATATCCAACAGACACAAGGTAATTCTTAGTATGGTTGGTGATTTATGGATTTGTCAACGAGTGAGCTTGTTTGGTATCACCGATATTGTTTGTGGCACCTTTGCAACAATTTCAACACGAAGTTCAGAAATCAACAAGTTAATGATATTATTTGGAAGGGGGATGCTGCAACTCAAGTTCGAAATACAATTTAATCATGGAAGAGATTGAAAAAATAAATCATCGCGTAAAAAGGTAGTTGGCACAAGAACTACTGGAGAAATAGACCAGGGGACGCGACAATGGTAAACGTTGGGGAGTGATGACAATCAACTACGGTTAAAGGGTGCAAGGAATATCCCAATTACAACATCCATCTCGATTACTTTCTATAGGTTGGTGAAATACTCTGATATTGGTCGACAAGAAGTTCTAAAAGATTTAGACAACAATTACTAATACGTTGAACATGTCTATTGAACCTAATGTTTTGATGAAGAATCAAACATTGATGTTTTTGGAACTAATAGTTTTATTGAGTGATTTCAGATTAAGAGTTACATAGGTTCAATTGAGAAAAAGAATGGGTTGTAAAGATTAATCATTGAAGAATCAAAGGAATTCAAGATGGGTGCAAGATGAAGATAATGAAGATTTTCAAAACATTGACGACATTTAGGTGAAAACAACTCATTACCTTTATTCTCTTAATGCAACTCGAATTAGAATCAAGCACGACATTTTAAAATGAATCATTTTATTTGCGTTATAGTAAGAACTGGTAAGTTTAAGGCCCTGAAATGATTTTTATAAAGTTTTAAATCTTAAATGTATTTTTGGTAAAGAGTTTAATTGAAAACAATAATTTTAACACATAAAATAATGTGTTTTTTTGGTCAATTTAGTCAACTGATGAAATGGGTCTATTGATTAATAAAAATAATAGCTTAAGAAAGTTAAATGGGTGACCCTACTAGCCAATTCAGTCAACTGATAGTTTGGGTTGGTCGACTAACGAATCTAGTAGCCAAAACGAAGAAAAAAAGAAAAACACAGTGGGCGGTTCGGTCAACAAACTGCAGGCAGTGCAATGGTCATATAGTTGATTGTTGCAAGTGCGGTCGACCGATGGATGGGTTGGTCAACCAATCAGGTCAAACAGTGAAACAGTTGGTTGTTTCGGTTTTTGAGCCAAATTACCTTGTTTTGAATGATTTTCAAAGAGGTTTTTAAGGAATTTGGGTATTTTACTATTATATATCATATATTACAAAATTTCTATTTATTTGGTCCATATATTAAAATTTTCATTTAACTGAATTGGTAAAACTACTTCCTATCTTTAAGATTTTTTAATCTAAAAGGTTTTGGGGACCAAATAAAATTTTTCTAAAAATATTTTTAAATGAAACTACCTATTTTAATAATATATGATATAGGGGGAATTAAAAAGTTATTTAAGGTCTTCTAATTTGAAAACTAACCGTTGGAGATCTAGTTTGAAGTCTATACATAGAGACCCACGTTTTCCAAATGATTTAAGCAAGAACATTTAGCTTTTGCTATTATAAGAAAGGATTTTAAGCTGGGAAATTTATAAGAGAGAATTATCGAAAGAGTTCTTGATCGAAGTGTGAAAAATTTTGGTCATTGACCTGTATTCTTCACTAAGTTATCGTAATCGTTTTCAAAAAGTTCCGATGATATCTTTCCAAGTTAATTAATTTTATTTCTTAGATTATTTGTTTAATTACTTAGATTAAGTATTTTAGAAAAATCGTAGTCAAATCTAATATCATGAAAATCTTTTAAAACGATTTTTATATATAAAGTCTGATTATTTATTGTTTGTACGTTAAATTGATTAAACCATATTTGTGCCTCACATAGATTTTATCACGTAGTATTCGAGACATTAATTGAGCATAATTATTTTGAGGTGGTAGAAGCTCTTGTGGGAAGAAACTTGTAAATTTTGTTTTTGTATTTGCGAGGTTTGAGTGGATTAGACATATTTGGAATGGTGTCTAACCTGGGTAGTTGGGGTTTAATCTTTAGCCTGCGAAAAAGATTATGGTTCAATCTTTCGCCTGCGAAAAAAATTTGGTTAATCTTTAGCTTTCAAAAGATTATGTTTTGATTCTTCCTATAATAGAATTAAAGTGAGATAAGATTCTTCCTAATCTTATAAAAATGATAAGTGTAAGAGTGTAAAGGTTGATTCTGAGCTTGCAAAAAGAATCAGGATTGTAAGAGTTTGATTCCTACTTGGGAAATGAATCAAAGGGTTAGTTGATTGTGAGATCCTTATAGAGCTTGGGGGATTGGACATAGATAAGAGTAGGCTACCGAATCAGGATAAATCTTTATATGCTACATTTCTACATTTCTATTTTTTGAATGTGTACTTTAGTTAAATACATTTCTGCTGCTTAACAAGATAATAATCAATTAGGAAAATTGATAATTTGTGTTGGAATTAATTGTTAAATTTTTGTTACTACCCAATTCATCCCCTCTTGGGTAGATCTTTGGGCCAACAATGTTGTTGACAAAATTCGAAATTCTCAAACCAAGTCCAAAACATACGAGATCCGAATATTTAATCGGTAAAGTTTTTGAAGTTTCTATTTATTATTTACTTATTTTTTTATATATAATATAAGCGTTGCAACACATCATCTAATATATATATATAGAGAGAGAGAGAGAGAGAGAGAGAGAGAGAGAATGCAAATTTTCAAGTGAAAATGACAAAGAGTTTGATAGGTGGGATTAACTTACACATCGTTACTTTAGAGGATAACCCTGATTTCACTTGTGAAAAGTATAAAATTTTCAGACGTCCACGCTCTCATATGATTGCAGTGACCGAGTTTTATGGCGTTGATGAGTTCTGCTATATTGTACCTAAGTACACAATAAATAACTTATTGAAAGCTTAGGAGTCATCGTTTCAACTGCTCATTCATGAGGACTACTAGATGGAGCCTACTTTTTCAATCTTTATTCTTGACCAGACTAGACTTTGAGTTGTGAAGCGCGGTCGACCAAATTCTACCCACATTTAAAACAAGATGGATGTATCGTAGAGAATAATGAGAAATCAATATGGTTTGTGTTCTTAGACTTTCCATGATAGGAAGACCTGTCCATCCCGACCCCAACATACATCCAATTGATTTCTCTGTTTCATTGTAATGAATGTAACAATTTTTTTTTTCTTTTTTGTTTATACTTGTAACAACATTTGTATTGTGTTGTCTTGTGACTTAGTTGAGAAATTTAATCTTTAGTTTGTATTATAGAATTTAATGAATGTTTATGCTGCTTTTATTGTTTCATATGGCAAGATCATATATCATAAATTCTGTACACTTTGGAAGATATTCATTCATAATAAACGTAATTCTTACTAATAAATGTGATCAAATTTCATTTTTGTGCTAATAAATTCGACACAAGTCTCAACATGCTTTGTTGGAAATGTAAAATGGAAAACAAATCAAAATAAAGACGTGGGAAGGAAAAAATATAAAATGAAGGGTCCCAAGTGTAATTTTAATCATGTCAAAAATTCTAAATGAAATAGGGTTCTATGTTCCTATTAGTATTTTATAAAAATATTTCACGAACGAGTATAATATTTTATGTTGTCTACATATCATATTTTCTCTAAACACTCTAATGTTAACAATGTCTTTTAGTTATGACTGAGCCTAAGCCTATGGATCCGTTACTGCTATATCTATAGAATGAGAACAAGTCTTCAATAGTATGGGATGAAAGGGTTAAATTTTTTCCTATTACATTATAATTTTTTCCAGTCAATATTTTTTAATCTTTTATATTATTTATTGTGTCCTAATTTATGTTCCAGCATTGTTGCACACTTGACTGTTCCGGAGCTGAAAGATCTCCAGGGGCCTGGAGGTAAAATGCACCCGGCTGTGGTACGGTTGATACAATCAGTCAGTTTGTACGACGTTTTTAGGTTACAAACAAAGTAGTTAGATCAATATCTAATCATTGCGCTGGTGGAGAGATGGTGATAGGAGACACATACATTCCATCTTCCGATTGAAGAGATGATAGTGATGTTACAGGACGTTGCAGTGCTCTTCGAGATACCCGTGAATAAGCACACGGTTACCGTCCTTGAGGACACGAGACTAGTAGAACGTTGGTAAACACTTTCCCATGAGCTACTCGAGTGGACACCGCTAGATTCTAAAATCAAGTTCAGAAGGCTGAGTTTCAAATGGCTATACACGACCTTTGCCGTAGTTTCTACTGATGTTGATGAGCAAGGTATGTAGTGTTACGCCTGCACGTACTATATGCTGTTGTTCAACACAATGTTGTTGATGAATAAATTATAGAATGCCGTGAAACTTCGCAACCTGGCAAGTTTTGATCCGTATAGTTAGGGCAGTGCTATAGTGGTGATCCTATATTGGGAGCTTTTCAAGGCGTCGCAGAGACGGACATGTGATGTAGTCGGTCCTTAAATATTTCTATTGCAATGTTGGGTCTGCGTATAGTTCCCAAGACTTCATCCTATGTGTGTCTCTACGATAGTTGATATTTTTTACGGATTAGAGATCGGGGACTTCGGGTTCCCATGCACCCCTAGGGGGTTTCGGTATGTTATTATATAATTTTTCTATCATGTTTGAGATATTTAGTAATATTTAGTTTTAGTTGTTGTTTATGCTTTTAGTGTATAGGTAGAACGTTGTATTTACTTTGGATAGCGAGCTAATACATGTATTGGTCGTATATCAGAATCAGTTAGATCATTTGCGGGATGACAAAGTCAGTTACATTTTTTATTTCATTATTTATTTATTTCTATATTTTTTCAACAAGTGATTTGAATGCCTTATCTAACTAAGGTTGTGGAAGGTTTGCCCCAATATTGTATAATGGGTAAGACATATAGATGGTATCGGTGCCCCTAATCTTCTACAAAATCATGGAGTATCACTATCCTGAGCACGTTCTATGATAGTTAGGGTTTCACTAAAAGATTCCACGCCTTAGTTGCATACGGTTAGCCGGAGAGAAAAATTCATTACAGACGGGACGGTGGTGCACGTGCGGCATATACAAGCATGGAATAGACGGTGACCATTGGATTTGAGAAACATCCATGTTGGGATAGGTATCGATGACCAGTAATGCCCCGGTACTGGGAGGTCACCAGAAGGTTTATAGTAAACCCGTCTTACCGACTAGAGTTCAGCTACCTTGCAGCAGGAGGACAATCGACGATAGAGGTTTGTAAATTTTAATAAATATTTACTAATATGTAATCTTTGACCATTGCGTCACCATTGTCTAGTCCCATCGTGATTCCTCCTATGACACATTGTGTACCCTCCAGATTCGACAGACAGGTGGCACCGATGCCATGGTCTATGGACAACGTGAATTTGGACATGTATGTGATGCCCAAGATGGAGGAACATATGTTCACTTCTACCATGGATTCAGGGCTGGTAACACAGGCAGATCATATGTGTATAGAAGCGGTGGAGGAACCTCTTATTGCTCTACGCCAACCGTGGAGAAATGTTAAACACAAAGGGTGTGTTACATAGTTTGTGGTTTGTAGGACTACATATATTTCAAATTTGTACATTATTACTAATTATATATTCTGTAATATTTTTGTGTTATTGTTTGTAAGAATGTATACACAACTCTATTCTTTTGACCATTAAAAATATATAACATCATTAAAATACGAGCGTAAATTTGTTGTACAAATGTTGACACAAATCCAACATCAGTTCTAGGTCACTTTTTGGCCGTCTAGAAAGTGCCATCATAGGTAAGTCGAAATGTAAGTCACAGTAACTAAAATCTGACACTCTTTTTTCGGCAAGTTCTAACGCATAAACGGTACCCTATCTGTGTCCAAAATTACACGATTATCTTTAACTTAAATTATGTCGATAACATTCTGTAATAGAACTTACAAAAATAAAAATAGATTATTGAATAATTTTTAAAAAATCATCAAAGTTTCATAGATGGGTTGTTTCACTTCTCGACACTGTTTTTCCTGCAAATTTTAATGCCCAAATGGTACACTATTTGTGTCCAAAATTGCTCGATTGTTTTTTTAACATAAACTACGTTCATAGCATTCTCTAACAAAACTTTAAAAAATGAAAATAGGTTATTGAATAATTTTTAAAAAACCATCAAAGTAGCATAGATGGGTTGTCACTTTTAAATCAAGCGTAGATTAAGAAACAAAAGATTAAGATGCATAACATCACTAAGATAGTCACTTCAAAATACATAACGAATATAACACAATTGGAAAAATATATTTATTCTTTGTTAAACATGTATCCCTAAAAAATATAATCATTTTTGGTCAATACATTATAGTATTCAGTCGGAGAGAGTACTTTGTTACTTGTGGTGACCATTTTAGTGGTTAGTTGGAGTAGATAATATCAACTTCTTCGCAACAACATACGATTAGTACTTCAATCGAATTTGTGTAACAGCTTCTTCAATCTCGATTGTGTCATTAATTTAACATCGTCAAAGAATATATAGGGATATCGAGTTTCAACCAAAAAATGGACACGATGATGGATCTGTATCGTTCAATGGGACATCACTAGCATTTAGAAGATGATTTCTCTTACTCCTTAGATCTAAGAGTTCGTTATTATCCACGGTGGGTTGTAAGAATACGGGAGGAATACACTTATCGTGTGAACCAAGCAAAGATTATCATGGATGGATGCAGACAATACAATATTCCAAGACTTTATCAATTGGCCAGAACAATGCCAATAAGCACACCACATGAACTTTAGATGGTGTTGCATAGCTACAGCGAAGAAAATAACCGAATGCAACTTTGAATTAGACGGCACAAGATTCAAATGACAATTCGTGAGTGTCTCCAAGAAGGTTTGATCAATGAAGCATATACTTACATGAGGATTTTAAGTGAAACTCAATATCAATAAGATATTGAAATATCGGATGATGAATATAATGTATAATATTTATGCGTTAGTGTATTACAATTTAACTAAGTATTTCTTTTCAAGTTTAATGTATCATTTCTACGTTAACTTATCATAATGCTACATCTACTAATGCAACATACTTTTTCTCTTTATTTAAATTTCACAAACAACCATACAATAATAAGAGTTTATAATACCAGAATGTTACATCAAAAGAAATACATAGTCTATTACAAATACAATTAGTAGAAAATATGAATTTGAAATTGATGAGGGTATTTTTCGGTCTTACAGAGTCAGCACCTAGGCCCTGGCCCCGTGTCCACTATTGCCAATAGTTTCTCCACAAGCCTGACAATGGCTCGCAGGATTTTCCAAATAGGCCCAAAAACCCAAGCCCATTACTATACAATTTTACTATGTAATTTTCGTTTCTATAAATACTAGAACAAATCAATGCCATAAGATGATATGAATTTTACTATTTACATACTTGACACGAACCTTAATGCTCATATTTTCTTTATTGAATTCTTTCTCCAGAGATCTTACTCTAATGCCGGAGGAGCTTTTCGGGAAACCCTCGGCCAGATTCCATGTGCAGATATAGGTTACTGAGGGGCAAGACTTTGGACTTCAGCAAGTCAGCCCCTTAAGTTGACCATTCCAGCTCACTTGGGGAATATTCAGCTCCACTTCCGACTCAATGACTCCACCTCATCAAGAGGACCCCCCTGTCATCCGACTGGACCATACTCCTAGCATGTAACAGTTTTACGTACCAACAGAAATAAAGTTTGTTAGACAGACAAATTAGCAAACATTTATGCTATGATATCTTCAAGGGCACTCATGTAATCCAAGAATCTACCATAAAAAAATTCTATAAACTCGTTAAATTCAAATAAATAGTCCCACCCCTTGGAGGCCATCTGAACTGTCAAGTTATTCATCGATTTCGGTAAGTAATTCACCATACTAGTTGTCCCACTTAGGAATTATGCGTACGCACCAGTGTTCATCAATTTCTTGACAAAAGCAGTACAATCGCAGTAAATTATGTATGGTAAGAATTAGAGTTTTTGCAACATGTAAAGGATTTGACGAATACTTCGACAAGTGAATAAAAAGTTCTTAAAGTCTTGTTTAGGGTTGTGTTTTTAAATATTTGGGGTTACAAGAGAGATATAGCGACAAGCGTTTGTACCTCGGGTGTCACACCCCACCCCGGACTCCGGTCACCCTGGGGCTAGCGTGACGTCGACATGACGTCACCTAACTGACTAAAAAACCACAATAATGGTAGTATACAAACAAATGATATGTACAACCTATATATATATAGTTCCAACTGCTAGGGACACACTGTTCGAAATATAAGAATAACCAAAAATTCGAAAACCCATGAATCTCACTTAGATTCATCTCTGACACCTCGCCTGAGAATTCCTCTCAAATGACTCCATTGCCTGACCCGCATAACTCTATCTAGCGCTAGTAGGGGACCGATCGACTCCTAGCTGTTTTACCTGCGAGTGTATTGCCTTCTTAGTAAAAACCATTTTGTAATAAATAATCATTCTATAACATCAAAATGGATCAAGTGTAAGTATGTAAACAACGCGTAACTACTAAAGTTCTCCATAATATAAGCAGTGGAAATAAACCCGTAAGTATAAGTTTCATCCAAATCCATCTAATACAAAATCATACCAATCACCAAAGTAAATAATAAATTACCCAATATAAGTAAAACACCACATCTCAACACACACCTCAAGCACACACACCGGCCAGCCCTAGTGATCGTTTTAACCTCACGATCGGGAGTTTGCAATGGTACCGTACCATCCGTAGGATATGCCTTCCTACGAACACCCATTACTCCGCCGAAGTGGATAATCACTGCGCAGTATAAACGTCTAACATCACTCTGTCGAAGCAGATAAGCATCACTCCGCCGTAGCGGATATCATCACTCCGCCGAAGCGGATAATCTCGCTCTACCGAAATAGATAAATACTAGGGCATAGTCAAATCAACTACAACATCGTCGAATCACAACTCAATAAATATCGTCAACATCGTCAAATCACCATGTCATTCTCTTTTCCTCAAAACCAACTTTTAGGTCCGAAAGCATATTTCCCACTTTCCTTTTTAGAGAAAACGTCTAATTCTTTCAAAACAACTTTTCCACCCTTTATTTTTTTTCCTTTTGAAAACTCGGACATTTTTTTTTTTTTAGGAAAATAGAGGTTTTTATTTCCTTTTAAAAACACCGTCTGATTTTACCAAATTCAATAAAAATTCATTTTCAGTTTCATTTTGGAAACCATCGAAATCTTCCAAAAACCCAGTATACCAACTCAACCAAATCCTGCTTGATCCATATCATTTATAAATTCATACAATTCTCAGTAAACACATATTTCATCATATATATATATAGGAAAATAGTTTGGTAAGAAGACAGTACACTCACCTTGTTATCCGCTCTCCAAAACCTTCACTGACCATACTATATCGGGACACTGGTGCCTGCGAACCTAGTAGTAACAGAGCCTAAATTAATAGCTTTTCTAAAACATCCTAATCGTGCAATGCAGACCATATATTTTGAATCGTTACTATTTTATATACCACGTAATTGAAAGTGATTAATCGTTACGAAATTATTACGATTTTAGGATTTGTAACGCTAGATAAAATTTAATTTCATGAGAATTATTCGTCGATTGAAATTTTACCTGTGTCCAAATCGTTTGACGACCACGTGATCGGTTCTAGATTTTCCTGGGGTGGTTTCTGCAAATTCCCTTTTTTTTTCCTTTTTTTTTTTCCTCTTATTTTTCTCTTTTTTTTTTTTCCTCTTCTTTCCTGTTTCCTGCGTCTGTTTCCCGTTACTGTTCACTGCTCCCTGCAGCCGCCGGCCATTTCCATTCCTCCCCGCCACCATCCGCCGGCCACCCCACAACCGACCACCCACCTACAAACGCAGCAGTACACCCACAGTGCTCACGCCGAGACACCCACACCCCCCCACACACATACCCACTTCCTCTCTCTCTAACTCTCCGGCGACAACTCCGGCGATCTACACACGGATCACCCACCTACACACCACCGTTCACGTACCCACAACCTAATACATACCTACCCACATCGTAGAGGCCCATATGCACGGCTCTCTCTCTCTAAACATACCGCCGGTGATCATCCGGCGACGCCCAAACAACCCCCACTGCCCACGGCATGCCCACCAACATGACCACCCACACACGCATCGTCACCGTATGAACAGCCACATACCGCCGGAACCAACGGATACCCACCACCTACCGTTACCGTTGGACAACACCGAAACCCACCGCCGATGCTTTCTCTCTCTCACTAACTCCCATTCACCGCCGGCCACCCTACACCGGTTACAAACACTCACCCCTGACCGACCACACCCAGAGCACACACTCCACCGATCCAACCACTCAGCCTCCGTCTCTCTCTCTCTACCGTTTCTCTGTTTCTTTTTTTTTTTTTTTTCCCGTTCTTAATTTCTCCCCGGCGATGAGTTGTAAGCATGTATATGTATGCATGATACTAGTGGTGTGAACTTCATCCCCCAAATGCCACGTCGATTTGATCTAGCTCCTTCTATTTTCTTCTTTTTTTCCTTCTTTTTTTTCCCTGTTTTGATCCCGGCGGTTTGTATATATATATATAATAATTTTTTTTTTCTAATTATATTTTCCTCCCCTAACTTCCTTTAGGGTGTGATTTAAGCCCTATTTAACCTTGAATATTCTTAAAATTATCAATTTACCCCTAACTTTTTAATTTTTATTTTCATTAACAAAAAATTTACCCCGAATTTCCCCATAGTTTAAAATGCAATTATTAGTGACGCACGTATTTTGGTTTGGGCCTTACAACTCTTCCCTCCTAAAAGAAATTTCGTCCCGAAATTTTATTTTATTTTATTATATTTTTTTTCCCACCTAAATGAACTAATGTGGGCATCTGTTCCTCATTTCGTCTTTCCGCTCCCTTGTTGCCTCTTCCACCGTTTGACTGTGCCACAACGCTCTGATTAATGGGATCGTTTTCGTCCGCAACACCCGATCCTTACATCCTGAGCTCGGGAATGGTTCCTCAACGTATGTCAAATATTCTTCTAGTTCGATCGGTGGTGTAATCAACACATGAGAAGGGTCTGGCACATCTTTTTGGAACATCGATACATGGAAGAAAAACATTGTGTAGTCGGAACAACTCTAGTGGTAATGCAAATCTATAAGCGATAGTGCCAATTCAATCTAAATTTCATATGGTTCGATGTATCTTGGACTCAATTTTCATTTCTTCCCGAACCTCATTATGCCTTAATACGGAGAAATACCAAAAACGCATAATCCTCCCACTTCGAACTCCAACTCCCGCCGACGCTTGACTGCATGATGAATTATTATTATTATTATTATAATTTTTTTTTTGGAGCAGCGTTTAATCTTTCTCGAATTACCTTCACTTTGTTTGCTGTCAACCGGGTTAAGCCCGACATCAACAATTTACGTTCACCTACTAGCTCAACAAACTGGGGTTTTGCGCTTTCTACCATACAACGTGTTATACGGGGCCATCTCGATTGTCGAATGATAGCTATTGTTATAGGCGAATTCCATTAACAACAAATGATCATTCCAGCTACCCAAAAATTCTAGAATAGCTCTTCTTAACATATCCTCCAACGTCTAAATCGCATGCTTTGATTGACCGTCTGTCTGAGGAATGGAAAATGGGTGCTAAATTTGAGTTTGGTACCTGAAGCAGTCTGAAAACTCGATCAAAACCTCGAAGTAAATATCGAATCTCTATCTGACACTGTAAAAACCGATGCGCCAAGCAACCTAACAATCTCATTGATATACAATTGGGCATACTTTTCAAGAGAGTACGTCGTCTTTGCGATCAGAAAATGAACGGACTTATTAAGCCTATCAATGATCACCCCGATAGAGTTATGCCCTTTTTGAGTACGAGAAAAATTCGAAAAGAAATCTATCGTGATATGCTCTCATTTGCGATCAGAAAATGAACGGACTTAGTAAGCCTATCAACGATCACCCCGATAGAGTTATGCCCCTTTTGAGTACGAGAAAAATTCGAAAAGAAATCTATCGTGATATGCTCTCATTTCTACTCTAGAATAGGTAGAGGTTGCAACAACCTACTTGGACGTTGACGCTCGATCTTCACTTGCTAACAAGTAAGACACCTAGCAACAAACTCTGCGATTTCTTGCTTCAATCCGATCCACCAATTAATGCTCACGCAAATCCCGATACATTATGGTACCGCCTGGATGCATCGCGTACGCTGAGCTATGTACTTCTTCCAAAATATCGTTATTCAAGCTGGTGTTGTTAGGCACCCACAGTCTATTCCTTGTTATCAACATTTCATCGTTCTTCCTGACATAAAAATCCGCTCCATAACCACTTCTCACTTCATCTCGAATCTTCTCCAATTGAACGTCTGACTTCCGAGCTTCGATGGTATGATCAATCAACGTCGGCCTCAAAGTCAAAGTCACAAACAATGCAGCTGTCTGACCAACTGCTAACTGATCCCACAACAATCTTAAAGTGGCATACATATTAGTATAAACGACTCTTAGGGGCGCGACCGAACCCGCCAACTTCTGACTCACCACATCCGCTACAACGTTAGCTTTTCCCGGGTGACAATGGATAGTGCAGTCATAGTCTTTAATCAACTCTATCTAACGCCTCTATTTTAAATTTAATTCCTTCTAAGTAAACAGATATTTCAAATTTTGGTGGTCAGTGTAGATTTCACACGTCTCGCCATACAAGTAATGCCTCCAAGTTTTTAAGGCAATTATAATCGCTGCCAGCTCTAGATCCTGCATCGGGTAATCTTGCTCATGATTCTTCAATTGTCAGGATGCGTATGTGATTACATGACCATGCTGCATCAGAGCGCATTCTAGCCCTTGGTGGGACGTGTCACTATAAGTTACAACCCTACCCCATTCTGTCTGGAGGGATAGAATTGGTGCCGATTTCAATCTATTTTTCAACTCTTGAAAACTTTGCTCACATTTGTCGATCCATTCAAACTTGGATTCCTTGCGAGTCAAATGAATCAACGGGACAGTTATATAAAAAAATATCTCTACACAAACCGTTGAGATTATCCCGCCAATTCCTAAAAAGTTTTGAATTTCAGTCACATTTTTCGGTCTTTCTCACTGAACAACAGCTTCAACTTCCTTTGGGTTCACCTGAATACCGTTCCCTAAAATAATATACCCTAAAAGTACTACATAATCTAACCAAAATTCCCATTTACCGCACTTCGCATATAGCCTCTTCTCCCATCACGTTTGCAACACGATTCGAGGATGTTCTGCATGCTCGTCTCTGCTTTGGGAATAGATCAATATATCGCCCATGGATAAGATAATAAATTAATCTCGATAAAGTTGGAAGACCCGACTCATCAAGTCCATGAAGGCAGCAGGAGCATTTGTCAATCTGAAGGGTATAACTAAGAATTCATAGTGTCCATATCTCGTACGGAATGCCGTTTCGCCACATCACTATCTCTGACCTCCAATTGATGATACCCCGATCGAAGATCTATCTTGGAAAAAATACTTTTGCCCTCCAGAGGTGGTAAACCAAGTCAGCAATCCTAAGTAACGGATATTTATTACGGACGGTCACCCTATTCAGCTACTGATAGTCGGTACACAATTTCAACGTGCCATCCTTCTTCTTCACGAACCAACTGGGGCTATCCCGGGGAAACGTTGGGTTTGATAAATCTAGGATCTAATAAATTTTCAACTGCACCTTCAATTCCTTCAGCTCAGTAGGTGCCATACGATAAGGTGGATTTGATATAGGAGCAGTCCCTGGAAGCAACTCGATAGTAAATTCCATTTTTTTTTCCTATCTACTGGCAACCCTGACAATTCATCTGGAAACACGCCGAGAAAATCCCTAACCACTGAAATATCCATCGTCTGAACTTCTTCCTGACTAGTGTCAATCACATGCGCGAGGTATCCTGGCATCATTTCTTCATTAATCTTCCGGCTTCTACGGCTGACATCCAAACCGACATGGGTGATAATTATGTCTCCCGAGAATACAAATTCCGACTCGCCTGAGATTTGGAAGGTCACTTTTCTTCTTAAAGCAATCCACCATGGCATGACAGCCGAACAGCAAATCCGTATCCAGTACTATACCAAGATCGTAAATATTTAAGGGTAGTAGATCTACCGACAATTTCCTACCACCACTACGAAGTGAACTATATTTATACGCACTAATTATTAATATAGACTCATAGTCCTCGGCTACTTCCTACACATCATTCTCTATTAATTCACGCTGCACTTACCCATTTCGTATAACCTTTAAATCTGCCCGCCCGTCAACCTAAAACGTATTTCTAAAGTGAATCCTTTCTAGCTTAGTCTACATCTTATCTTTTCCGTTTTATTTCAGATTTTTATTTCCTACCCCCGAATGATCGTCTCATTCTACCCTCTCTACTAAAATCACGAGCACACTCACACATTTATGATAGATTCCGCATATCACAAGTAGTAGTGCAGTGTGTCGTGTCGTTGCATAAATAGAGTGTTCAATTCGAGGAATAACTTAACATTGGACGAAATAAATATGCTCTACCATACCGTTGGTTCAATAATGAAAATATTACGTACCACCGACAAGGAATGCCAATGTCAAATACTACCAATAGAATTACTTATCAGTTATAATTTAATATTCCCAACCACTAGTACCCCCACAATCGAGATCTACCCATTACCATTACAAACCACCACCCAAACTACCAACAAACAATATCATACTTTGTCGCACCCACTAATTGCTAACAAAATAACTAATCATGCACGATTCCATTATATCATATAATGCAATGCAATAACTATCACTCGCGTACCAAACCCACCTATCGATACCCTATCTCACAGTCCACCACTAGCTCGACACCATCTATCGGCAGCCTATCTCAAAGTCCCCTACTGACTAGACGACTGGCACGTCTTCCTATCTCAGGATCCTCTATTAACACAACTACTGGCTAGTCTACAGAACCTATAACCTAGGCTCTGATACCGAAATTGTCACACCCCACCCCAGACTCCGGTCACCCTGGGGCTGGCGTGACGTCGACATGACGTCACCTAACTGACTAAACAACCACAATAATGGTAGTATACAAACAAATGATATGTACAACCTATATATATATAGTTCCAACTGCTAGGGACATACTGTTCGAAATATAAGAATAACCAAAAATTCGAAAACCCATGAATCTCACTTAGATTCATCTCTGACACCTCGCCTGAGAATTCCTCTCAAATGACTCCATTGCCTGACCCGCATAACTCTATCTAGCGCCAGTAGGGGACCGACCGACCGACTCCCAGCTGTTTTACCTGCGACTGTATTGCCTTCTTAGTAAAAATCATTTTGTAATAAATAATCATTCTATAACATCTAAATGGATCAAGCGTAAGTATGTAAACAACGCGTAACTACTAAAGTTCTCCATAATATAAGCAGTGGAAATAAACCCGTAAGTATAAGTTTCATCCAAATCCATCTAATACAAAATCATACCAATCACCAGAGTAAATAATAAATTACCCAATATAAGTAAAACACCACATCTCAACACACACCTCAAACACACACACTGGCCAGCCCTAGTGATCGTTTTAACCTCACGATCGGGAGTTTGCAACGGTACCGTACCATCCGTAGGATATGCCTTCCTACGAACACCCATCACTCCGCCGAAGCGGATAATCACTGCGCAGTATAAACGTCTAACATCACTCTGTCGAAGCAGATAAGCATCACTCCGCCGTAGCGGATATCATCACTCCGCCGAAGCGGCTAATCTCGCTCTACCGAAATAGATAAATACTAGGGCATAGTCAAATCAACTACAACATCGTCGAATCACAACTCAATAAATATCGTCAACATCGTCAAATCACCACGTCATTCTCTTTTCTTCGAAACCAACTTTTAGGTCCGAAAGCATATTTTCCACTTTCCTTTTTAGAGAAAACGTCTGATTCTTTCAAAACAACTTTTCCACCCTTTATTTTTTTTCCTTTTGAAAACTCGGACATTTTTTTTTAGGAAAATAGAGGTTTTTATTTCCTTTTAAAAACACCTTCTGATTTTACCAAATTCAATAAAAATTCATTTTCAGTTTCATTTTGGAAACCATCGAAATCTTCGAAAAACCCAATATACCAACTCAACCAAATCCTGCTTGATCCATATCATTTATAAATTCATACAATTCTCAGTAAACACATATTTCATCATATATATATATAGAAAAACAGTTTGGTAAGAAGACAGTACACTCACCTTGTTATCCGCTCTCCAAAACCTTCACTGACCATACTATATCGGGACACTGGTGCCTGCGAACCTAGTAGTAACAGAGCCTAAATTAATAGCTTTTCTAAAACATCCTAATCGTGCAATGCAGACCATATATTTTGAATCGGTACTATTTTGTCTACCACGTAATTAAAAGTGATTAATCGTTACGAAATTATTACGATTTTAGGATTTGTAACGCTAGATAAAATTTAATTTCATGAGAATTATTCGTCGATTGAAATTTCACCTGTGTCCAAATCGTTTGGCGACCACGTGATTGATTCTAGATTTCCCTGGGGCGGTTTCTGCAAATTTCCCTTTTTTTTCCTCTTTTTTTTTTTTTTTTTTTTTTCCCTCTTCTTTGCCATTTCCTGCGTCTGTTTCCCGTTACTGTTCACTGCTCCCTGCAGCCGCTGGCCATTTCCATTCCTCTCCGTCACCGTCTGTCGGCCACCCTACAACCGACCACCCACCTACAAACGCAGCAGTACACCCACAGTGGTCATGCCGAGACACCCCCACACCCCCACACACATACCCACTTCCTCTCTCTCTAACTCTCCGGCGACAACTCCGACGATCTACACACGGATCACCCACCTACACACCACCGTTCACGTACCCACAACCTAACACATACCTACCCACATCCAGCAGAGGCCCATATGCATGGCTCTCTCTCTCTAAACATACTGCCGGTGATCATCCGGCGATGCCCAAACAACCCCCACTGCCCACGCCATGCCCACCAACATGACCACCCACACACGCATCGTCACCATATGAACAGCCACATACCGCCAGAACCAACGGATACTTACCACCTACCGTTATCGTTGGACAACACCGACACCCACCGCCGATGCTTTCTCTCTCTTACTAACTCCCATTCACCGCCGGCCACCCTACACCGGTTACAAATACTCACCCCTGACCGACTACACCCAGAGCACACACTCCACCGATCCAACCACTCAGCCTCCATCTCTCTCTCTCTACCGTTTCTCTGTTTCTTTTTTTTTCCCGTTCTTAATTTCTCCCCGGTGATGAGTTGTAAGCATGTATATGTATGCATGATACTAGTGGTGTGAACTTCATCCCCCAAATGCCACGTCAATTTGATCTAGCTCCTTCTATTTTCTTTTTTTTTTTCCTTTTTTTTTTTCCATGTTTTGATCCCGGCGGTTTGTATATATATATATATATATATATATATATATATATATATATATATATAATAAATTTTTTTTCTAATTACATTTTCCTCCCCTAACTTCCTTTAGGGTGTTATTTAAGCCCTATTTAACCTTGAATATTCTTAAAATTATCAATTTACCCCTAACTTTTTAATTTTTATTTTCATTAACAAAAAATTTACCCCGAATTTCCCCATACTTTAAAATGCGATTATTAGTGACGCACGTATTTTGGTTTGGGCCTTACATCAGGTATTGTTGAATTATCGTAATTATAACGATTATTTGTTTTCTTTTCCTAAGATACCATTGGCTAATCTCCAATGCCTATCTAAGCCCTATTGCTCTCTTTGAATTTTTGAACCTACATTAGTGGATAGTCGAGCCCAGTCAAGTATATGGTTTTCCTAATCCTTAAATGGTTTAAGTCATGAGCTTAGTTATTGAATAATCCAATTCGGTGTTTGGATAATTATATATTTTAGTTCTCACACACATACTTTAAATGGATCTAGAATGGTTTTTATTGATATTGAGTGTTGAAATTCTTGAACACCACATGGTGTGTGTTATTTTCCGAATTTGATCTGATTGAGGGCTGTTGAGGGAGAAACAACTTGGTTTCTTCGATTGAACTTGGAATTCGCACGCGTTTACTTCTTCTTTGTTAATGTTTATTCATTTTTAGTAGTTAGTTAGTTAATTAGTACAATTAGTTTATTTTATTATTATAATGTTTTGCTCGAGGACTAGCAAAATTTCAAGTTTGGGGGTATTTGATAGGTTGAAAATACCTATATACTTCTAAGCCGAATTTGGTAGTTTTCGAGTGTTTTAGTAATAGTTTATGGTGTTTTTGTTTGTTTTTATGTAAATCAGGTGTAGAGACGTAATTGAGTGACAAACCAGTGAAACGGTGGAAACACGATGAAAGAAACAAGGTTTCAGGACAGCAAACCCACCACCGAGGCAGTGGAGATATAAGAAGAATTGTATAGAAGTCACCGCCCCAGCAGTCATTCACCGCCGAGGCAGTGAAAGTTCAGTGAGTTATACCAAGCTCACCGTCGAGGCAGTGAAAGTCCAGAGAGCCTAGGTTTTGTTTCACCACTGAGGAAGTGAAAGTACAGAGAGTTGATGTTTTGGTTCCGCCGCAGCGGTGAAGCTAACTGACTTAACTCATCGCCGCAGTGGTGAACCACCGGCGAGGCAGTCTCTCTGAGCAGAAAATATCTATTTTTTAGATATTTTGAAGCCTTCTATTTAAACCCTTCTTTCCCCCATTTGTCAAGAACGTTTTCCACACTTGTAATACATGATCTTAAGCATTTCTTGAGAGCTCAAAGAGGATATTCAACATTTGGAGAAGATGAATCATTTTAGGACCGATCTTTGGCGACAGTGGACTACTCCACTTAAAGATTTGATTGTTATTCCTTTATTTCTATCTTTGTAACTTAACTTTTTATATCAAATGATGATGAATCCTTCTTGTTTTAATATATGTATGGTTAAGATCATGGTAGGCTAGATAAATATTATCTAGGGATTGATATAACTCATGTAAATATATGTTTGAGTGAATATATGTTACTTTAACGATTGTTTATCTAAATCCAATTGTGTTTACCGTTTGATTACAATTTTAATATACTTGTTAAGGTATTAGGGTTGATTTTGAGAATACGGGGTTTGACACTCGGGAAAGGTAACCCTAGATTCGGACTAGGGTGAAACACATCACGACAATCTAACGACTTGGGAGGGCGTTAGAAAGTGTGCAATACATGAGGTTGGGTCAAGACTTATTTGATTATGTGTTATATAAAATGCTAGAGGGGGACTTCGGCATTAACACGAAGTCATATAATCGCTCATTTTACACTCGGGAGATGTAATAAGCGAGTTTGAGATACCTAGATTGTCGGATAGGATAAACACCGTTATTGTTAATAAAACGAAGTCAAACATGTATTAAGTGAATGAAATCAATCCCTAGGTAATCCATTTAATTAGAATTAACCCAATAGTTGTTAGTTTAACTTAGTTTTTAAATATTGAAACTCAAACATTCTTTGAACCGTCGAGATAATATAAGACTATGCAAATCGCAGTATTCAATTAATCAATGACATTTTCCAGAGTATGATGTCTGATCGAAAGGTCCACTATATTAAAATTTGACCTCGTGCACTTGCGATTATATTAAGACGTGAAAAAGCGAAACGCGTACAGCGTCCTTACTTGTGCCACCTCAAGATCCCAAAATTAGGGTCTTTTGAAATATTGAAAAGCGAACCAGATAACATCAACAAAATTTACCATGCATTGAAACAAGAAATAAAACAAATGGAGAAAATGATTCATGTCAAACAATAATCTCACAATATTCAAAAGAGGAATACTCTAAATGCAAACGAGTAGATGTCAAAATTCTTCAACGATCCCAGATATACGAACAACCCAAAACTGTCGGATTACGAAGATGGAGTTTTTCATTATGAATGGTTTAATAAAACTATGTAGTTATCTCGCTAGAAAAATTCAATGTTTGGTAGTTTTTCCTAATTTATCTAATATTTTTTTTTCTTTTTATGATTATTTTTACTTGTTATCGCGTTTAATTTCGACATACTTTTTATAATTATTTTTTGTTGTTTCACTTTAAGATTATGTCGAATACTCTTTTCTATAATTATAAATTAAATAGCTATTCTTAGGAAAAATGATTACATATGATAAATTTATTAATTCTTAAAATTATATTTTTAATTCTAGATTAGAACTTTGAAAAATAACCAAATTTTAAAAAATTAAATATAAATATTCTATTTTCAAAAAACTAAAATTTATCTAAAAATTAATTAAAACATATTTAAGAATTAAATATATTAAATTTTAAAGAAATTATTATTTTTTATTTGCATAAGACAGAATTGGAAAAATAAAATAAAAAATTTAAAGGGGGTTTACGTAAAGCATCTCCAACAAAAGTTGGAGATATGATCTGCGACTTTACATAAGCCGTAGATTCCATCTCCGACTTTACCCGTTATTAAAAAATATACATACATACATACATACATACATACATACATACATACATACATATATATATATATATATATATATATATATATATATATATATATATATATATATATATATATATATATATGTATGTATGTGTCTAAAGTCCGATTTTTTAATTTTTTTTTCGAAAGTGGGTAAAAGTCGGATTTGCGAAATCTGGCTTTCAATAGCTGGACTTCAAAATCTGGCTTATAAGTCCAAGTTAAATAAGTTAAATTTAGTTATTTTTCACATTTAAAAAAAAAAAAATTAATAGGTAAACAACTTATACTTTATGTTATTCACACTAAAATGTATCTAATTATAATAATTAAGTATGATTTTTAATAGTTTTATTATTTTATTGCGAATTATATACAAATACCTAACATTATAAATAAAATTAAAATATTTTACAAAAAATAGTAAATGTTATGAAAATGAAATTAATTTCTCTAACAAATTTTATTTATTTATTTTATTTGTCTTAAGTTATATTTTCATAAAGTTTTAGTGTTCTTAAATTTTCTTAAATAATTGATTTTTAAATAAATGATGCTAGTTTAATTAGGTAGTTGACAACCAATGAAAATTTTTGTTAGAACTTTTTTATGTTGCCAAAAATTACCCAGTGCATGATTCAGGATCTCACGTGCCAGAAACCTTCGCAACCTGCAACCCTACTTGCAAAACCAGTTAGTTCTATAAGGGGACACCGATATGGTATTGGCTAAAGAACCTCCGGCGTGAGAATCAGGTTAAGTTGCTCTGAAGAGAGAATAAACTGTAAACAATAATTTAGAGTAATAATGAGAGAGTTATGAGCATGTTGTTATTGATACCTATTTTTCCTGTTTATTTTCACACCGATTTCCCTTGGAACTATTATAGCCATGATCCTCTTCATGTTTCAAACTTAGCCATCGTGATTGTTGCTTGTGGGCCCATTTAGGGATGGTGCGCTAATCACGTCTGTGCATGGGTGGAAGGGTTGGTGAGGCAACGATTATCGTTGACCTACCATGCTTGGGTCTGATCTTTGGGTCTCCGTTAGAAGCCTTACTTTGTATCAGGTCAGTCCGTTTGCGCAGCTGAGCCTTATTGGCAGGCCAGACGCTTATTTTCTTGGGTCACCAGAACTGGCGGCCCTTGATTAGTCGTTAAGCCACAAATTCGTTCTATCGGGTTGGGCTTTATCCACTAACTCGCCCTGCCTTCTTGAGTCCGATTCTATTACTCAGTAAAATTGTAATCATTAAAATTTAAGAGTGCAAATAGGACTTGTTCATTATTTTTTAAAGTTGTAATTTTTTCACTTATTTTCTTGAAAATTTTATTTTGTGCTTGACTATTCTAGTTATTTGAAAACGATTAATTTTATCATCTCAGATATAATTATTGAATATAAATCGAATACATTTTTTTTTGCACACACATCTACTCATGCACCCGGTGAGATTCGAACCCCATACCAACTATAGGAAGAGATGATAATGTCCTTTTTTTTTTTTTTTTTTTTTTTTTTTTTTTTTTTTTTTTTACACACACACACTCACGCACCCAGTGGAATTCAAACTCCACACCAATTATAGAGGGACATGATAAGCCTACCACTCGGCCATCACCTCAATCCCTAATATAAATCGAATACATGCAATTTACTTTTCTTGGAGTGATATCAATAGTCAAAACTATGCAAATGAATCCATTAGACAAATATTAAATATTAATATGTATTTTTTTTAAAAGTACAACTACATGCAAATTTAAAATGCGAAATGTTATTTACCATTTTTGTTTTTTTTGAAAAATAAATAAAATCCCAAGATGAACTTGTTTCTGCATGGGAAATATGTCCCTCTCATAAAGATCAACCTTGTTACCGTTTACACCGAGAAGTGAGAAAAAAGTCACCATCAAGGTCTTGTCGTTTAGCACAATGAGAGAGAGAGGGAGAGAGAGAGAGAGAGAGAGAGCGCGCGCCAACCAAACATGAAGAACCATATGGTTAATAACATATGCTTCTAGGGTTCTGGAAACGTCAGCTACTAGTGAATGTTTTTTATTCTTAAATTAGGGGTAAATTGCATATTGTACACCGAAGTTTACACCCCGTTGCACATTGTCCTTCGAACTTTTAATTGCAAAATATTATATGCAAAGTTTGTAAATTGTGTACATGAGGTTTAATTGACCAACTCCAGCAAAAATATCCTTAAATAATAAAACAAAACAACATCAATAGCTCGTTTGATTGGATGAAATATGATGATACCTAAAAATAGATCACCAAACGCGTCACTTCGGATTTAGAATGTTGTCTGGGCTTTCTCACTTCCCCTCGTCTAAGGTTCCTGCAAAATAATGCACTGCAGGTGGGTCTGCCGGTGTTGCACCTCTGGTGTGAGAATCAGTCCATAGTTCTGAACAAAAATCTAGTAAAGTAGTAGCTATGAGAAAGAATGTGCTAGAAAGTAGAGTGAATGCATCTCAGAGCGTATGCCTTAGTATATTGAACATATATCACGTGTGGAATGTACCTTAGACATCATGTGTTCTAATATTTATAGGAGGGAGAGAAGACTCATTTGACAAGTCTTCATTGATTCTCGGTGCGCTATTATGGTGATCCCACTGATTCCAGTCCCGTTACCATAGAGATAGAGTTAATTGCAGGAGAAGATTGTGGAACTATTATCAAGAGAAAGTAACAGTGGATTCCTTATCTGGCAGAGACAACTCAAACTGCTTTAGAGCAGGAGATTCATGGCACTCACGCTTGGGAATGCATGATCCTAGCTATGTGTAGAGATGGGGCCTGGTTAATCTGGGCAGTTTACAGCTCCTGTGACAGTCGCATGCTTGGGACACATGGCGCCATTTCAAGTCTAATGAATTTTTTTCTCATCAGATGCCCTCTATTTCTAGGTGCGTAATGATTTGCATCCTGAGAATATTGAACGTTTTCGCTGGGATTTGATCTATGTCCTTTCGTCACGGCTTATGCCTAATCAATGCGTTTGGCTACAGCCGAACACTTCAACTTTTGTCTTTTGAGAGTGCTGGATATTTCATGCCTCATGACTGATTAGACGGCAGGCCAATTCGTCTTTCCAAGCGATGGTTGAAAGGGAATAGTACTTGAACCATTAAATAGTAGAAAATTTGTGTACTTTTCTGCTTGTGTTTTGTCGGATAACCTCTTTTGCTTCTTCTCTCTTGGTGAGCTTTTTTATTAAGCCCAATTCGAACATTCAAAATGTCAAGAGATTCCAAGTTTTGGTTTTAGCCTTCTGGAAGCAATGATGGTGGCGAGGTTGGATCATCGTCTAGGGTGCCCTATGTTGAGGACCAGGGTATGGTCCGTAGGACTCAATAGTAGGCTCCACGAGTCAGGCCGCCCGCTGTTGGTGGCGAGGTGGCTGACCCTTTGACTATGCACGATCGTGGGGAGAAGGCGGAGCTGGCTGGAGTGTCACGCCTTCTCGTCCCTGGTGCTACAGTTGCATCGGCGGTAGCCTACATGCCTAAACTGGAAGAGGCTGAACTTGTGATGAATCTCTTGACGGACGTCCAAGTTCACGAGATATGTAGGGACTACTCCATTCCTCTTGGTACGTTCTTGTTCAATCTTGACTAGTTATAGTATGTTTTCATTGCTTGTGTGATCGCATCGTCTTCTATTCCGACACTTTTGTCAACATGGTACACTTTTTTTTTTTGCATAATTTCCTCCAAGAAATTTTTCATCAGGACAATTTGGTGCCTTCTCAGTTAGCTCCCAATGCGTAGAGGTCGATGATTGGGTTTGTCATCCTCTATATGAGGAATGGTGTACCTCCTATGTCTTCTTTGTTCTTTTTTTTGCTACTAGCTTGGGAAGAACGCAAAACTATCTGATAATTGGTTTCAATTTTTTACTTAAAGTATAAGACTTATAGTGGTTATCTCATAGAATAATTTGAGGTGAGAGAACAGGTGGGTCATGGTACAGGGGCCTTGAGAGCAACCATTTGGAGAGGAAGGGCCCTACTTAGTCCCGATGCGCTAGTCGTCACTAAGTAAGTTCATTCTTCTCCTTTTTATTGTCTTGCATGGCTAGTTGATCTATCTGATTACTTTTATTTCTTTACAAGGTACCCTTTTCGTTCGCAATTCAACACAGTAGAAATGGCTTCAATGACCTTCTTGGCGGGCCTTCTCCAAGCGGAGATAAATGTTTTTTCTTAAAACTAACTCATTTGACCTTTTCTTTACTGCCTCTGCTGGTGCAGTTTAGGCCTTGGGCTTCGGATGAAATTCTTTGTCAGGATTCGCCTTATCGTTCTTTGCCGTAGTGGCCGAAGGAAGAGTTAAAACCTCCAATCTTCCTACCTTTCCAAGTTGCTTTGTCCCTTTTTAATCATAATAGACGACGATTCCTGTTGTTGCCAAAATGCCAAAGGGAGAAAGTAACCAAGTAGTTCTGGAGGCCATGTATCAACAATGGGCTGCTCGGGTGGCTGTAGCTCCGTCTTATGTTCTGGAAAGTTCACCTATTACCGTTTCGATGGTAGCGGTGGATGTTCTCTTTTCCACTATTCCGTTTGAGGTGGCGTCTCATCCAAGTCTTGATTCCTCAAGGAAAAAGCTCCAGTCGGTTGCTTCTGTCGTCTTTCACGACGATTCGATGGTGAAGAGGATGAATGAGACAGTTCTAGTAGTTTCCAAGAAGGGGAAGAATGATATGGATGAGCCTTCTGGCAGTCGTTTTCCCTCGCCAGACTTGCTAAAATAGGCTCCACGAGTGAAGTGGCTAACCATGGGCGCTCGAGTTCTCTTTAAATTAGAAAGCACAGTCTGATGGCCCTACACTATATTATTTTCGAGAAACATTCAGGCAATGGCCGTTGAGTTGGGTAGCAAGCCTGCTCTGAACCTGCTACAAGTGAGTGTTGCGGTAAGAGATCCGCTTCCTTTTCCTTCATAATTTGCTTGCATTGTCTTTATCTTTCCTCAATTTTTCCTTTTTCTTATGATAGATTGTTTCTTGCTTATTTGTCTTGCTCAAGAGATGGAGGGGGATCATATGTTGGCTCGGGACCCTTGAGAGGGAGAAATACAATACAAGGTCCCAGCTTGAAGATAAGAATTTCCATATCGCGAATGTTGAGCTGGCATCCACAGAGGCAAGGAAAGAGGTTGAGAGAGCAAGAATGGATGTTGTAGAGGAATAATAGGGAACTGTCGAGACAGTTAATGGAAACTTATTACTAGAGTGGCAACTCCAACTATTTTTTGAGTCCGAGGGCACAATCTGGGCTAAGCTTAGTGAGGAGAGGGTCGCTTAAGGGCGCGTTGAGGTTGTACTGGAAAAGAGAAAAGGCCAAGTGAAAAGGATTATTAATCGATCTATCCAGGAGTAGATAAGATCCAAGAGCATCTAAGATTAGAGGAGGGCTCTTAAGCTAAAGTACGTGAAGGAGGGCTTCGAGGATGTTGAGTCCGGTGTACTAGAGAAGTATTCGGATGCTAATATCTTAGACATTAATTTGCTGGGGTATTTTTTCCCTGACGATGTTCATTCGGAGCCTCACATTGCAGAGCCTCTAGCTGGGGCTCCAGTTTTCCCTCCGACTATTCAGTAGGTTACCCATTTGCTTGAGGTTAAGGATAAAGAAACTACGGTACCGGCATGGGGGTCTTTCTAGGGAGGGCTCCTCTGACCCAGATGGAGCCCCTACTTGAACTATGATAACTGTGGCCTTCCTCTGTTTTTTAAAACCTGTGAGGTATTCCCTATTTCTTGTGGATATTTTATTCCTTTGATAATTTTTTTACTGTATTTTAACTTTTCCTGCTTTTTGGTGTAACCAGTAATTTTCTTAGTCGAAATTTATGTCATTCACCTGGTTGGGAAGGCTTGGTCGGATTCTGTTCGAACAAGGTAGGTCTTTTGGCCAAGTTGAGCAGGGCAGATACCTATTCACACTAGAGTCCGAATTTGTTGCTTTCAGCCACATGTAAGGTTTCGCGTGTCTCCAAGGTTATGGCATCTTGCACGTATCTGAGTCATTAAGATGCATATTCATGTGCAGCTTTTAAGGCATATATCCATGTATAGTTTTTGGGATTCCACGTCAATTTAACTATTGGTTATTTACGATGTGCTTCCGATGTTTTCCTCCTAGAGCGTCTACTTATGGGGTTATTCGTTGTTTTCTTTTTGTCGTCCTTTACTTATTCTTTCATTACCCTTTTTCTTTATTTCTTCCTTTTATTGGCCTTTACATAGGTCTTAGTGGTGATCGTAGCAAGGCTATCCAAAGAATGAAATCATCTATTCAACAACTAAGAACATAGAAACTCAGTACTTTTTGTCTCCATGAATTGTGGCCACCCTCATATGGTGGCTGAGACATTGGACACCTCGGGGCGTTTAGATGTAAAGAAGACGAGATTTGTGTAGTTGTATCCAAAAGGTACTTCGACAATCGAGGAAAATAACAGTAGCAGGGGCAATGAATGCCCTTCATAAGGCGATGATCTATTGTCTTGTCATCATATTGTCCTGCTGTTCGTTCATGGATGGGTTTTATTCTCCTTCCGACGAAGAGTCCAGACCAATCAGAGTGGTTCCCTTGCTCTACGGCCGTCAAGGGATACGGTATATCAATCTCCGATTACCCACGATGGAAAAAGATATGTCTCTTTCCTTTTTAGCCTAAAGAGGAAAGACTTCCTTGATGACATATTTTGGTAGTAGAGAACGAGGGGGGAAGATTTATCCCAACGTTCTAAGATTCTGAAATGATCTTATATGGAACTACACCAACTCTAGGAAAGGGGATTTTTCTCATACTTTTTTTTTCTCGTTCAAAGAGGAGGTAAGGGTCAGCCCTTCTCCGTTGTGTTTTTATTTCTTCGGGGGGAGGGGGGGCTCAAGCCAGCCAAGAATGCAAGCTGGGGGTCTTTTTCAACCTTGGTGGTTTGGTACAGTATTGTTGGTTCCTAGACCACCAACGTATATATCCTTTCTAATTCTTGCTAAAGATGGTGTTGTGTGTGGAAGCGTTCTCCTTCCTGGGGTTGCCCATACTAGGTCTTCCATCCCTTGTTAGCAATAATTTACGTACCACTAGTGGGCGTGCAAATCCTTGCAGGGTAGGGGGGACAACGAATTTGGAAGGGCGTGGCGTCGTCAAATTCTTCAGGGACTCGCGGGTGCACTTTGAAGTGTGCTCAAGGTAGGGTGAGCATTAAAGTCCTTACGGCCTTCAGCCATGCTCGGGCTGAGGGAGCACCGGTGAAGGATATGGTAGTGACTTCGACTTCAATTCCTATAAAGGAGGGAACATCAATAGAGCGCCCTTGAAGAAGTATGATATTGCGGGATCGTCCGACAAGATTCGACGTTGAGACCTTTCAGACGCTACAACCGAGGATATGAAACGTGCAGTTGGTCCAGATTATGCGCCTTCGGACGATGAGATGGAAAATGAGGATTTTAAGGAGTAGGAACCTGCCTTTTTATCATTTCAAAATCGGGCTCTCACTTTTGATGTGTGACGTCTTCAGCACATAGTCTTTCAAGATGACACTCTCTTGGTAGATCTCAGTCATCATTCCTATATTCATCTCAATTCTACTTAGGTTTCCTCATTACTTTTTTCTTTCGCTTTCCTTTATTCTTTTTGGGTTTTCGACTCTTTAATTTAAAAGTCAAATTTGTGTAGGTTGACTTAGGAGCTTCCAGGGTTCCTAGTTATCCTTCAGTGTTAGGTATCATAACACGATGTATGTCGACTATTAATCGTTTCTGGTAGCGTGCGACTTTGGGGATTTTCTAAGTATCTGCATGTTTTGCGGATTGACCATGACTACATGAATGCTCTATT
Source organism: Eucommia ulmoides (assembly GCA_016647705.1). Lineage (NCBI taxonomy): Eukaryota > Viridiplantae > Streptophyta > Magnoliopsida > Garryales > Eucommiaceae > Eucommia > Eucommia ulmoides. The sequence goes on from CM028340.1 coordinate 37,087,872, forward strand.
GGAGATGTGGTTTTCGACCACTAATTCTCTTCACTTGGTATGTGGAGAGTTGGTGTCGACCCCCTTAGACTGGGATATGATCACGAGATCTAACATTCTATAGCAGCCTTATCAATGTGATCCTCATTTTCATAGGATGGATCGAGAGTGGGTTCTTTCTACCTAACGCCGATTCTTTAGGGGACCCTCTACTTGGGAGGCTCATCTAGGAGAGTGGGTGTCACTACATATAGTAGGGGAGCTTTATATTCCTTTTTAGCCGCCTGATGATATGCTTGGGACGATCTTTGAATTTGTAAATATTACTCGGAATAATATGAGGGCTCCGACAAACGCTTGGTTACTCCTATAGAGTTAGAGATTTCTTATTTGAGGTGGTTCGACGAGGATATCAATTGACATGTAGACAGGTATCGCTTTCCCTAGTCTATGGTACTATGCTAGGGCATCGAGTTTTGGATTTTTGGGTGAGTCACAATGCAACTAAAGTGGTTCCTAAGACTAAGCTAGAGGCTGTTACTGTATAGAGGGACAACCTTCATCAAGTGATTGAGTGAATTTGTGCTGAGTTGGCTCATTCCTTGACACCGGGTCCTTTGATAGAGGTTACTAATTCGACCCTTGGGATAGCTCAGTTTGCTGCAGATTTTGAGGCGTCTATCCCTCTTGAGACGCCGACTCCTCAAACTAGGGGATCGAGGGAGTCCATGGGTCAGGAGCCACCTTATACTACAGACTACTAATTTTTATTGTTAATCTTCCCTTATCATGTATTTACTTCTCTTTTGTATTGGGACATCATGATGTCTTTTTATTTTCTTTATTTTTTTTTACAAGACGATAGATTGTGTTTGTATATCGCTTTATGATAGATGTATGTAGGTGTATTATCGAGGCTTTATCTTTCTTTTATCCCTTTATGCAGTGTTTTAATGTTATACCTATTAATCATAGCATTCCTAAATCAGTTTCCTTATTTTTAATTTTATTCTATCATAAGCGAAATAAGACACAATTTCATAAAATATTAGAAAAAATGTTTTATTGCTACCATTTTAGGTTTCCTTTTTCTTAGGCCAGACCACATAAACTTTTTATTATTATGACATGGTTCATTATGTCAGATTTACCCAGGCATCACCGTTAAAGAAGCGATTCTCCCTTCAGGGAAAAAGGCCTGGACATGAGACTCAACGACTCCCTCTTTTAGGGAGGCGGCATCTGGTTGTGCCACAATTCGACCTGGACGGGCAGGATTACCCCAAGTTGGAAATTAGTTAAATTTTATTAGAAGAAATATATATATATATATATATATATATATATGTGTGTGTGTGTGTGTGTGTGTGTGTGTGTGTGTGTACCAAGTTTCACACATCTACCGTTGATGGTTGCCCTTGGTGGGTCTTTTCAGGGGACCACTTTTGAACTTCTGTCTTAATGTCCGACTTCTGGGATGGCCCCACTTTTCTCTTTCAGGTTCTCGTTTCATCAGCCTAGTCGCTTTCCTTTATCAGAGTAACTTGAGCTAGTGACTTCGGCCAAGGTGAGGCTCTTACGGAGCAGATTTGGCCATATTATGGACTTGCGAAGTATTCTTGTGTAGGGGCTATAGTCCGTTTCTAGGTTCTATCATCTTCGAGCTTTTGAATCGGATGGGTGGAATTGTCTCCTTGCTAGAGGAGGTCTCATTTCTCCTTCGACTTCCTCTATTAGAAGAGATCCCACCAGTTACGGCAACGCCATCCAAAGGTAGGTTTTCTTAAGCTTTGGGTCTCAAGAAGAAATATCTTCTTTTTAGTTGGAACAATACTGATAGTCTCTTGTCATGGGAGACACTACGATTGTGGTCTTTTGATAATCAGGGTTATAGACAGCATAACAACCTTTGGGGTGGTTACAAGGAGTAGCGTAGTCGACGCCTGATCATATTGGTGGTTCTACTTCTCTAGGAGACTCTATTTCTTTCAAAGAGGTCTAATATCTCAAGTCATGTAGTTCTTCTAGCCAAGAAGATGCTTTACAATTCCTTCTACTTGGTGGTGTCTATTGTGCTGGTCGAGTTATATCGGTCATTGACATCATCAGGCTGACAATCACTATTTCTTTGGTAGTTGGGCCTTGCTTCAGGCATGGTTCTTTTATCATATGGCTAAGTTTCTGATGACGTTCTGGTCTTCAAGCGAGTCGATAGTGGGCAGATTATCTCTGCAGCTTGTTTCGCTCATACGACAACTGGGCTATCCTCTTGATTGGGCGAGGTTTCTGCGAAAGGTTATTGATTCTTATGTGGTGTGGACCACTCACCGGGTATTGTTGACTAGGGTTTATCTCAATTGTACAAACCTTTCCTTGATTCTATTATTGAGGATTCAGGGTTGTGCTCCTTACATCCCATTGTGTGTTCTTCAGTAGTTTAGGCAAACTCAATACATTCCGGTTGTGGATGACGCGACTGTAGCACATTACACTTTTCGCTTTGGGGGCAAAACACATAAGGCTGAGGCAATCACTCAGTGGCAGTGATACCGCTTGACATCTGACGGTGCTCATTTTTCAATTCATCTTACTGTTGATTCTAAGTACTTGGCTTGGATGGATTTCCAGATACAGTGGGCAGTTTAGAGGACAACGATGGTTCCTGCTGCCGAGCTCATAGTTTCTTTAGTGATCAGTGACTCTTTTAGTTTGTGGGATTCTCGGAGTGATTCTCATGGTCCTTCAGCTTTTATGGCATATGAGCTTGCTTGGATTAATGATTTCTTGGAGACTCCAGACCATGTGAGGGCTCTTGGCTGTCCATTATCCCTTGAGTATCTGAAGTATCTCTTGGTGGTATTGCCCCAGGTTTAGCTGGTCATAATAGAAATTTGTATCTTGGCATACTTATTGTTTTGAACATCATTAGTAGCTACAAACAATTATGTAATGAATGCATGTGTTCATCTTGTGCTTTTTATTAAGGTGCCTTTCTAAGTCTTATGAACTTTATGCAATGTTATTTTTATTTTTTTTTAGTGTCTGGTGATGTTTATCCTACGTTTAGGTGTCTCTTGCTTTCAGCCATCTTAGGAGTCTTCCCTCCGTCTTAAATAAATGATGATAGGCTAGGATTCCTTACTTTTGCGTTGCATCCATGCTCAGGGGTTTCGCTGTAATTCAACAGCTTCTATCAGGGCGGTTGTAAACATTGTATTTTGTCCTGCTCATTTTTGCATTCTGTAAAGCATCGGACCTAAAGTACAAATTTGGACAAACTTTAAATCACTCTTAAACATACAAAATTTTGCCTTAGATTCATGGGTTTAAATTCCATTTATTGTTTTGAAAAGAAAAGAAATAAAAAATCGACAATTTGATTGAATTAGACAAAAAATCCAAAGTTTCAGGCTAAAATCCAAATTTCTAAAAGTTAATTGGGCACTAAATTGGTTAAATTGAAAGTGTATTTTCATAGAATATCATGTTGGATATAATTAATTTCATTTTCCACCCCTTAGTTTTAAGAAATTTTACTAATTCCAACTACTTTTTATTTTAGCTCAAAAACTGTATTGTTTCGCTCATTCGTCAAATTGACGACCAAAAACATTTTATTTTTCAAAATTGAACTTTCCAATATTTATTTAGATAGTTTAATATCAATTTATTCATTTCAATTTCAAGAAAAATCAAATAACTCGAGTGTAATTGATAAAAAATTCTCAAATCACAAAATACACTAAATGATAACCCTTTGCAAATAAGACGGAGCATAGAATTCTTAAATTGGAATGCTCAAAGTATCCAAGATAGTGCCCAAAATCATTTCCTAAAATGGTATGACTACGATTGGTAAAATCAAGAAGGTTTTACACACAATACTCAATATAAGGGGCTATTGTGTAAATTTTACAAAATAGGGGGGTAGGTCCCATCATTAGAGTAACATGGGGCTAGAAAAATGATGATTGCGCACTCCCCAGGGCATGCCCACTGGGGAATGCACAAGATGCCTCCCTATAAATAGGGGAGGCCCCCTTTCATTTTCACATACTAATTTCTAATCTCTTGTATGCACACTTTCTTTCTACATACCAAAAACACTTTCTTTCTCCAAAAAATATTTCTAAATAATTAAGTTTTAGTTTTTACAAGTCTTAGATTCTCAACAAGAAGAGATCAAAGAAGAAAAAAATAGGAAGAAGAAGAAGCAAACAAAGGAGAAGAAGAACCATCCTTTCAAAAGGCAAGGTAGATTCTCAAAACTTCAAACTTCTTTGTATTATTTTTCAAAAAAAAAAAAAAAGAGACAAACAAAAAGGAAATCAATCAAAATCCAACAAAAAAAAAAAAAAAAACAAGTCGTTCTCCGAAAACGTACAAAATTACTTTTCTTGCATTTACTTTATTGTCATTTACATTCTGCACTTTACTTTTCCGCATTTACTTTTTAGTTATTCACATTACTTCTCTGCGACTTTTTTGCACTTCAAATTCTTGCATATTTACTTTTATCCTAGGCCTTGGATTGGCACTAAGTCACAAACTTTGGCATAACACATTTTTTTTTTTTCTTCAGTAAAGTCCTTAGATTGTCACCAAGTCGAGTCCTTGGATTGACATTATACATATATAAACTTATATCAGTCAAGTATTGCTTATGCTAAAAGGTAAAATAACGAGAGACCCTCTATTTCTTAGGGGTAAAGTGTAGTCTCCTTTTGAAACATTTCTCCCTACTTTGCTCTGGTTTGGACTGACATTTTCTCTCTCTCTCTCTCTCTCTCTCTCTTTCTCTCTCTCTCTATACATATATATATATATATATATGTATATATACATATATATATATATATATATGTATGTATGTATATACTATACTTATTATACATATGTACATATTTTACTGACCATCTTATTTTTCTTACATAATTAAAAAATAAAAAACATAAAAATAAAAAAAGAAGTTTTAACTAAGCTAAAAATCATAAGGGATGAATTTTCATACCCCATTTTTAGGTTTCCAAATTTGTTACAAACTTTAAGTAAGGATTCAGGGTCATCATTTCCCAAATGATTTTAATTAAGGTTATTGTGGCAAATTTTTTTTTTTTTTCATTTTGGTTAAAAAATAGAAAATTCAAGTCTTATTGTTTTCTTTCAAAACAAATGATATCTCAACAAATATGTAAGTTCTTTTCTTTACTTCAAAGAACTTATTTCCATGAAAATAAAAATATTTTTCTTCATCTAAGAAAACTCAAAAAAGCTTTTTCTAAATGTTTTCTTTAAATATTTAATTTTGACTAATATTTCTTCTCTAAAAATCTTTCTTCCCCAAAATAAAGTGTTTCTAAAAATGATTTTCTTATTTTAAATGATAACATTTTCTCTCCTTAAAAATGTGTTTTCTTCTCAAAACTAATATTTTTGTAAAACTATTTTCTCTTAACAAAATATATTTCCATTCGTTAAAAAAAGTTTTCTTCATAAAAAGACAAAAATTTCTCAATAAATGTCTTCTTCACCAAAAGATAAAAGTTTACAAAAAAATGTTTCTTCTTTCTCCTAATTGTTTTCTACACAAGAAGAAAAAATCTTCTCAAAAAATATATTTTCTTAAATGTTCTCATTTCCAACAATCAAAATTTAATTTTCTCTAAAATGTTTCATTTCTCTTTAAAAAATATCTTCCTCACAAGAAGACAACAAAAAAATTTCCTTAAACGTTTTTATTTTTAAAAGATTTTTGTTCCAGTAGTTTTAAAAACAAGCCTTACTTCATTAAGCAAAAATCCTTTTCTATTCAAATTGTTTTCTTAAAAGTTTTTTCCCAAAACCTTTTTTTAAAGTAAAAATATATTTCTTAAAACAGGATTGTGTGCCCTTTAAAAAAGAAGAAAATCTTAGTCCTTTAAAAATATTTTACAAGATAAAAAATATTTATTTTCTTAATTTATTTTCCACCAATAAATAGTAAAAAATATTATCTTAGTCTTCAATTTTTCTTCTCATTAAAGGAAACATTTTCTAAAAAATAAATAGAATTTATTTTGGCTTCAATTTTTTCCTTCATTCTCTTAATACATAAGTTTGCCATCATAACATAAACTAAAAATAAATAAATAAATAAATAAAAATAAAAACTCTTTTTCCCCCTCGGGACCAAAACTTTTTGATCATTCAATAATCGATTGGTGGTTTAAAAGGGGGATTTTTTTTTTTTACATTTTACTTGATTTATTTTTCGTGTTTCATTTCTTTACTTGCGTGTCTATTAGCCTTACTCCATATACACGTAATAATAAATTCAAATAAGAAAAAAAAGATCATGTTAACCAACCAAATCAAACAAAACTTGGATTTGATTTAATTTGAAATACTTAGACACTAAGATATTGTTTTTGAACAGGTGTCTTGGGGTGCCTAACATATTCCCCAAGCATAATCGACCTTCAAACCTAAAGAATATTTTGGTTACGATCATTTAAGTCAAATTTTGGGCCATTTTAAAAAAATATTTTTTTATTTCTTTTCTTTATTTCATTTTTCATTAAAACTTGGTGACCTAGCACACCCTTTTAAAACCAACGCTAGGTGGCGACTCCAAATCTTTCTTGAAATTTCGGCCCAAGTAAATTAGTTCAAAACCGATGCCTAAGAAAAGCCCTTGAACTTGTTTTTTTTCTTCTAAAATTGTTTTAAAAAATAAAGCTTATCCAAAAGAATTTTTTAAAGGATAAATTATTTTAAAAAATGAACGAGATTCCAAATATAACAATGGCATTCGGTTAGTGTTGTCATTCGCGAAATAAATCTGGGGAGCGTCGATAGTAGAGTCTCTGTGGCGTATCAAGTTCATGATGATTCCCTTCTCTTTTGTTTAATACGATGGGCTGAATTAGGATTTTGTGTCATTTTCTTTTCATTTTTTTTTTTTTTTAATTTCTAGTTCAGTTTTAATGATTATACGTATTCCCATTTCTTTTTATTTCCTGCTTGACTACTATTATCTGAACTTCACTTAAGCAGTCTTATTCAGACCTTCGAGCATTTTATTATTTTATTTTTATTTTTTATTTTGGCTCTTTTTACACCAGATTGTTTTGAACTGCAATAAAAATGATTTCAATAGTATTCTTGGAACAAGCATCCGCAGTTACTTGTCTTATATAAATTACCATGTCCAATTCCATCAAGCTCTAATTATTGCTATTTTCTAAGATTACAAATGAGATTGCCTAGATCTTGTATGCTTCCTGGGATTCTTAGAGGTATTTTGACTCTCTTTGACCTGCTTCCGTGGTGAGGGCGATCTTCAAGCGGGTATTCCTTAGATGACTCTAGGGAGAGAAAAAATAGAGTAGAGAGACCAAATGACTATTAGGGTGATTAATCAAATGGAAGATCATCCACAGAGTATTGCGAGAAACAACCTCTTTTTCCTTTTTTTTTTTTTTACTCGAACGAATAACGTCTCGCACCCTTCTAAATAATCCATCTAGAAAGCTTTGGGTAGTAATTATGGTCTACTTGGCCCAAGTCACTAGGTGTTAAGATGTCCATCAAGTTTTGATTATTGCTATTTCTGATATTACAATTGAGATTGCCTAAACCTTGTACGCTTCCTGGTATTCTTATAGGTATTTTGACTTTTTTTGTCCTGCTTCCATGGTAAGGGCGATTTTGGAGCGGGTATTCCTAACATGACTCTAGGGAGAAAAAAAGAGAGTAGAAAGACCAAATGATAGTCAAGGTGACTGATCAAATGGAAGATCATCCAGAGTGTATTGTAAGAAACAACCTTATTTGTTTTCTTTTTTTAACTCGGGTGAATAGCGTCTCGCACCCTTTTAAATAGTCCATGTCGTGAGCTTTGGGTAGTGATCCTGGTTCAGTTGGCTCAAGTCACTAAGTGTTAAGATACCCTTAGGACTTAATTACTCAAACTATTAAGAATGCTTGATTAGCCGAAGCCTTCATGTAACCACTCAATTTTTAAAAACTTTATGAGGCTAATCTTTTCTCCTTTTATTTTATCAACACATACTCAAATGGATATTACATAGAAAATAGTTGAAAGAAACTGAGTCATTCTCTGGATCTTGAGTTGCTTTTGTCTTATCTTGATTCTTCTTTTTGTAGCGACTTCTTATCTTTAGCTTTCCCCCTTTTTTTTTTAGGTCACAAAGTTATTTTTCGTCTATTTTCTTTATTCCTTTTGGGGATTTTAAGTAAGGTTGAACTTTGGAATTTCTGTGAAATTTCGATGAATTCTTAGTTCCCAAATTGTGACCCTAGCTACTTGGGTTATTCTTGAGATATTGCATGATTATATGCCCCATTTTCTTAGGGCGATGGATAGGCCTTAGGAGTTTCTTTCTTATTCTCAAAGCTTCTTAATAGATGATGTTATCCATGGATCCCCCTTTCAGCTACAAAATTCTTTGATTCTTCGAGTCTGGTTCCCTGATCGGAATATGTGCAATGATTCCACATCAAGGTTGACGGTTCTGATTTCTCAAATTGTTTTTCTTTCAATATCTCACATTCGTTTGGTTGAAACAAGACATTTTTTTTAAATATGTTTCTTTGGATTAAGATCCAATTTTAATGACCAAATCCTTAATTACTCACAGTATACAAATCGAGAAAAACAAATTAACTACTTGATTGTTAGAATATGAAACATAAATTAACCATGGATATAATAGACGTTCGCTCATTAAAATAGAAAATAGTACATAGTCATACAAGAAAAATACTTTCAAATCATCAAGATCGTACTTTAATAATATCTGAGGAAAAATGAAGGAAGCTAAGTTTGTCATTTCTTTATTTCTTTATTTTTCTTGGTGTTTTCAATGATGAGGTTTTTGTCCTCGTAATGCTGATAAAGCCAACTTGGATAAGATATTCAATTCGGCGTCTGAGGTGGTAGCATTAGTCAATGTGGTGACCTACTCCTCCAGAATGCATGGGGGTTGAACTTTGGGGAGTGGGTGTTTGGTTGGTAAGAAGAGAGAGAGACCCTATTAGTTGGTCTTTTAGGCAGTGATGGTATATTTGCGATAACAGAACAAGGAGTAAAGTAAAATGTGCTTAAAGTTGTGATGGGTCTGGATGAGGTGTTGCTAGGAATTGTTATGGTAATATGAGGCAGAGGTGAACAGTTGTGGGTTAGGGTAAACAGGAGTTCCAATGACTAGAGTTGTGTAGAAATTCTTTCCCTTTGGTGTGGCGGGTTCACTACTTGACATGGATTCCCTCATTTGCTTAAGAATCTGGTATATTTCTTTGATCTTATCCTACATCTTAAAGACTTATTATCGAAATGATATCTCTTGGGGTTCTTCATGTTATTCTCTTGGTTCATTATTTTCTCATATGGGTGTCTTGGGACTTCTTGGATTTGCTTGAGTAGCGGTAACCTAAACGTCTTTAGAGTTTTTAGTTGAGTTAGTTTTTTTTTTCTTAGGCTATTCTTCATAATATTTTCATTTAAAAGTTTGATATTCCATTCCCTTCGTCGCTTTCAAATATATCTCTAATAGGTATTCTCAAAGTTTCCGGAGGCAATCTATTCTTTTTCTTTAGTTGGGTTCCCCCAATCCTTAATTTAGGTGTTGTCATCCTCTTCTCTTGGTAGGGGCGATTGGACTTCCTCCCTTTTTTTTTTTTTTTTTTTCCTTCTGGATGGCAAGATAGGCTATCTCTAATCTAGTATTTTAGCATTTTAGTATGCTTATGAATGTGCCAACTTTAGTGAATCTTGAAGGGTTGCCTTTTAGTATGCTTATTATTATTAATTGAGATTTGATAACTAAGGCATGATATCTCTTAGCCCAATAAGTCATGGTATAAACAATATAGGGTTTTCGACTTTTCCTTGGGATGATGTTCGTTGTCATTTGGACAGAATCCTGACTTTGAACAAGGTCGCGGGAAGAAAATATGAATTCCTAGGTTGGTTATTTCCAAACTTCTTTGGTCCTAGAGATCTATATTGTATGGTTTCAAGCTATAAGATATAAAGTAGGATAAAGAAATAGATATATAAATATGTCTCTCCAATCCTATGTAGTGTCCTAAGAATTAGGGTTTTGGCAGCATTCTATCATAGGCTCATTATATGGGGCTTGTGATGTTTTTCTTTTAACGTATCCTAGAACGTTTTGGCTCCCATATCTTTAGACCTTTGGCGTCATGAGGAAACATCCATCGTTGGTTGTTGATCCGAGCAAGGCGAGTTCCAAGGCCAAATCCTAGTGGATGAATTGCACTTCCTAGCCCCTACTGACTCTTCTTTCTAGTCCTATAGGGTTTGCGAAACTTAAAACCAACAGACAAACTATTCAATTTCAACCTCTACTGCCGGCCTCCAAATGAGGTCTACGACTTGGGTACTCAAAGTAGATATAGATATAATGGGTGCTCGTGACTTGGAGAGAAACATAACAATATATATATATATATATATATATATATATATATATATATATATATATATATATATATATATATGTATGTATATAAAATGATAAATAAATGAAATACATAAAGTAAAATACAAATATGAAAGAACAAAAGTTTAAAGTAGGAATTGATAGCGCGAAGTAAACAAGAAGATGACGCAGTAATTTAAAGTAGGAAATAAATATGCTTATGTAATTATTCATGAAAAACGAAAGAAGGGAAAAAACATTTGCAAAGGAAAAATGTATTATTTTAACCAACAAAATGAAACAATCTTCTTGGACTTGAATTTGATTTAAAATTATTTAGACACCACTAGGCTTCACCATTATCAAGTCTCTCGAGCATTGTTGCTAGCTGACGTGCCTCAGATTGTTCGCGAATAAAAACACCAATTGAGTCTTGGTGCTACATTCGGAATCCCATTCATTTTTTTTAAAACAACTTATCATTTTCTGAAAATGCTTTTGGATAAACTTTAATTTTGAAAATATTTTAAGAAAATAAATTCAAGGGGATTTTCTAGGCGTTAGTTTTGAACAAACTTACTTGGGCCGAACTTTAATAAAAAACTTGGAGTCAGCACCTAGCATTGGTTTGGAAAAGGTGTGCTAGGTCATCGCATTTTAAAGGGAAGAAAAGAAAATAAAAATAAAAAACATTTCGAAATTGGCCAAAATTTTGACTCAAAAGGGCTTAACTAGATTATTCTTTATGTTCAGAGGTCAGTTATGATTGGGAAAGGTGTTAGGCACCCCAAGACATCCATTCGAAAATGGTACCTATTATCTTAATATTTTAAATTATACTAAGTCCAAGTTTTATTTTATTTCGTTGGTTAACATAATATTTTTCCCCTTTTCTTTATTTATTTATGATATGTAAATGATGTAAAACTAATAAACACATGTGCACACAATAAAAAATAAGTAAAATAAATTATAAAATGTTCCCTTTTTAAACTGCCTATCAATTATAGAAAAATTGACAAGTTTTGTCTAAGGGAGAGATTTTGATTTTAGTTTAAGTTATAATGGAAAAACTTATGTATGAAAAGAAATAAAATTAAAAAACTTTCCATTAAGACAATTTGTTTTTTCTTTTTATTAAAGGGATGTTTCCCTTATTTAAGAAAAATAATTAAAGACTAAGAAAAATATTTTTTTGTTCTTTTTATGAATGAAGAAAAATGATCAAAAACATTGTTAAAAAAAATATTTTTAGAAAAAATATTTTTTATTTTTGAAAATATTTTTAAGAAAAGCAAAGATTCGGTTTCCTTATGAAGAAACATATGAAAGAAAAAAACAAGAGTTTTGTAAAAAATATTTTTTTGGTTACATGTCTTAACTTTGAATTAGAATATTTTTAAGAAGAAAATGCTTTTGGTCTTCTTAAGAAGAAAACACGTTTTTTTCAAAATCATTTTTTTGAAAATATTTTTTATTAAGGTAAGACATTTTAAGTTAAAAAAAAGAGTTTTGTTTCTAAAAAAATAAACTTGCTTTAAATCAAATGGAATGAAAAAAGAGTTTAAAAAAACACTTTAAAAAAAAATAAGAATTTTTTTTTTTGAACTTCTTATGAGGAAGACATTTTTGAGAAAAATATTTTTAAGAGATTTTTTTTTTTTTTTGTCTTTTCAGGAAGACACGTTTTAAGAAACATCTTTTTTTTAGAAAAAAAAAATATTTTTAATTGAAGAAACATTTTAAGAAAAAAAATTGTTTATTTGCAACAAAGAAAAATTATTTCTTCGAAAAAATATTTTTAGTTTAAATATGAAAGAAAAATTAAAAGTTTTATGAAAAGAAAAAATTTAGAAGAGATCAATTTGTTTTTGGCTTTTCTGAGATGAAGGACACTTCTTTTAAAAAGAAAAAACAAATTATATTTTGGAAGGAAATTTTAGGGAAAAAACAAGAATAAAATTTTGAAGTTTAATAGTTTTGGAAGAAATAAAGAGACTTGTTTTGCATCTTTTGAACAACATAAATTTCTACTTATATATATATATATATATATATATATATATTGTTTTTGCCATAATAACCCTAACTAGAACTACTTGGGGAAGGATCTTCCTTAACCCTTATTTTTAAAGTTTTTCAGAAGGTGAGAAACCTAAAGCCGAGGTGTAGAAAATCCTCCCAGTATGGTTTTTTTAGTTTTGGCAATTTTTTTGTTTTTTGATATTTTGTTTTTCTTTTATGTGTGTGTGTGTGTGTGTGTGTGTGTATTAAATATATAAGTATAGATATTTATGTATAATGCATGGACTTGGCTCAGTATATGTATAATGCCAATCCAGGGACTTGACTTATTATATATATAATGCCAGTCCTAACAATGCCTATAAAGGCGAAATATTTTTAGAGAGGACCACCATTTTCCTCCACTTACTTCAGAATGGTGGGGTAGGAGAGTCCACTTTTATTTGATTTGTACCTAGGGAGGACTCGACTAAAAAAAGAAAAAATGCAAGAAATTTAAAGGCAGAAAGGCGTAGAGCAATAAAATAAATGACAGTAAAGTATATGCAGAAAAGTAAAAGCGTGAAAAGACACAAAACCGAAAAATAAATGACATCAAAAGAAAAGGCAACAAAATAAATTTATTTTGACGTTCCTAGAGAACAATTTTTTTTTTTTTTTTTGGGTTTTAACCGTTTTTCGTTTGTTTGTCTTTCTTTTGACAAAAAAAGTAAAAAATGTAAGAGAGTTTAGAGAACTTACCTTCTTTTAATGAATAGTAGTTCTTCTTTCTTCTCCCTTCTTTTTCTTCTTTTTCTTCTTTTGTGTTTTGTCTTTTTTTATCTCTCTTTTTATATAGATTCTTAGACTCGTCAAAGACTAAATTTTAATATTTTTTGAGAAATATTTATAGAGAGAGAAAGTGTATTTTGAGAGCGTACAAGCAAGAACAAGTGAATTAGCAAATAAAAATGAAAGGAGGCCACCACTACTTATAGGGATAGAAACCTGCGCACTCCTCAGGGCGCATCTTTTAATGGGGGCCTACCTATTTTTCGTGAATCACCCAATTTAGCTATTTCGGGTATTGAGTGTTTGACACATTCCATTAAGGGAAATAGTTTGGAGGACTCCCTAAGATTCTAAGGACACTCTGATTTTAGATCCAAGGCTCCATCTAATTCCCAGGAGGTGTACATTAATTAATTTTTTTTTCTTTGGCCACTTTTTGTCAATTAAATACAATATTTTTATTTTTATTTTCTCTTGAAATTAAAATGATAAAAGTGAAACTGAACTATCCAAATTAATATTGAAAAGTTCAATTTCAAAAAATAAAATATTTTTGTCATCCAATTTGAAAAAACGGGCGAAAAATACCGTTTTTCAACTAAAATGAAAAGTAGTTTGAATTGGATTTCTAAAAATTAAAGAATAGAAAACAAAATTAACTACATTCAAGGAGATATTGTATGAAAATTCACTTTCAATTTAATCATTTTAGCCCCCAATTAACTTTAAAAAATTGTAATTTTATCTCAAAACTTTATTTCTTTGCTGAATTTCATCAAATTTCCAAATTTTTGCATTCATCGTTTTTCAAATTAATAAAGTTTGTCAAATTTGTACTTTGGACCCAACATTTTTACCAAATACAAAAACAGGTGGGAAAAAATGCGGTATTTACAGTAGGGATGTTTAAAGAACTTACCTTGCTTAATGCAGGAAATTATTCATTTTCCCTTCTTAATATTCTTTTTTTCTTCCATTGTCTTTTGATCTTTTTTTTTTGTATAGATTTTTATAAGATTTTTAAAACTAATTATTTCAAATATTTTTTAGAGAGTTTTCAAGTGAAAGTGATGCGCCCTATTTTTCTAAAAGATTAAAAAAATATGGAAGTGTAAAGAGTAAAAAGAAGGGTTTTTTAAAGCATTGTTTTACTTAAAACAATGCTTAGGCCATTTTTAAAATAAGGAGTCATCACTTAACATTGAGTTTAAATGATGTACTAGGTCACCGAAATATTTTAAGAAAACAATTTAAAATACCTAAGTAACTATACTCTAAAATCACGGACAAAACAAAGATTCATTTAAAGAATTCGGAGGGGTCGGTTACTCTCGGGAAGGTGTTAGGCACCCGAAGACCCCGTTCGAAAATGGTACATTGTGTCCAATTAAATTCAATTAGGTTAAGTCCGAATGTTTTATTTTATTTCAATAACATTTTCCTTCTTATAAACTCTTTTCGATATTTTCCAAATTAGGATAGGACAAGTTTTTTATTTTTTTTGGAATGTTCCTCTGATATAAACCATTATCAAATATTAAGTGATTTGACAAGGATGATCCACGGGGGGTGGTTTTATATATATTTCTGAGAAACTTCTCTAATTTAAGTGGGAAAATCAATCTAAGTGAATTACGAAATTATGAAAGTATGAATGCAAATTCAAAACAAGAATATACATTTATCTATGCAAGAAAAATACTTATTTTGTAATGAAAAGACCTAAGCTAACAAAGTAATATTTTTTGTAGTTTTCTTGATTTTTTTTTTATTTTTTTTTATGCAAACAATTTGATTCAAGCATCCCTATGCAAGAGATATGAATACAAGAATAAACAATGGACATAAATAAATTAACATAACTATATGAGGAAGAGATCTAATTTCTAACATATGTCTGATATGACATGCATGAATGGCGTATATGAGAATGGATATGAAAAGTGTAAGTGGTGTATGTGTCCTAAACACGTATATACTAAATGATAAAAAATGATTCAATGACATGAATTATGGAGTTTAAAATGACATCTATGATGTAATAAAGCATGAAAAGTGTAGGTGGTGAAAAGTGTCCTAAATATTTCTTCTAAATGGTGCAAAAGGTATTATGCAAAATGGCATGGAATATTACATTACTTACTACATGGATACAATGGAATACCTGCTTTCCTAATTTGCCTAATTAAGTAAAAGAAATTCTGATTTGACATTAGCTTAAATCTTGTGGAGATTAGAATCAAGGAAACGTCATAGAAACAAATTTTGTTGAAATTAATTCATCCAAGACTTAAGCGGGATCCAACGAAATGATTTACGGAGGGAAAAAGTTTCCTAAAACGACTATTTCTAAATTCCACTTTGTTTAGGTAACCAAATCGACAGTAATGAAATATCTCCTTTAATTTTTCGAATCATTGAATTCTGCCTAAGGCTCGGAGGCTAAGCTTGAGAAGGAGAAATCTTGTCCCGACGTTTTCATAGAATCCTCAGATGATTTTAAACAAATTAAACTTGTAGGAATTTAAATTGTTAAAGAAAATGATAAAAATAATTAATATTGAAAGAGAAAAAACATACATATCCTAGCAAATATTCTCGACACACTAGGTATTCTCTCTCAATGGTGGCTTCTCGAATGGGTTTTCTCGGAGAATTGCTCTCTAAGAGTATTTCTTTATGAATTTCTGAGTGCTCTGAAGGGTTTATCTATTAATCTTTGTGTGTCTGAACAATGAGAATGAGGGTTCTATTTATAGAGAAAAATAGGGAATGAAAAACCACTCAGAACCCTAAAACATTATTCTTTGTTGCCCAATCATAACCGTAGTTCAATAAGAAAAATGACAAACTAAAAAATGAAGCAATTAAGTATTAATATTTTTGGTGGAACAAATGATTTTATTGAGTGTTTCAGATCTATATGACCATGTGTTTAATTAAGAAGAAGATTTGCTGAAGAAAACATAAACGGTACAAGATGGACAAGATGAAGATGTAAAGAGTTTTGAAGACGCTAAAAAATTTTAGGTGAAAACAACTCTTTACTTATATACTCTTAATGCAACCCAAATTAAGATCACGCACGACACTTAAAATGAATTAATTTTGTGTCTGTCTTGATAAGAAGTAATAAGATTAATCTTATGTGTGTGTCTTGATAACAACTAGGTGGGTCGATCAACCTACTAGGTGTAAAGCCAACGACTATTTTCAGCCTTAGCACAGGGTGGTCGACCAAATGCTGTAGTCGGTCAACCAACTATTTCAGTCAATATTTTGACTGATTTGGTCTCATGGTAAAAATCTATCTATTTTTTTATGATTCCAAGAAAGAGATTTGGGGGATTAGAGTGGTATTCAAATATGTATGACTTATTATGTGATTCGTATTGATTTGGTCATATATTTTGAGATTCTCTTAATTTAAAATATTTAATACTTCTGATTCTTATGATTTTAAATTAGGAAAAGTTTTATGGACCTAAATGAGTGTTTCAAAGAATATTTTTTTTTTTAAGTAAACCATACATGTAATGATAGAATGGGATATGATATATAGGGTCTTAGAGTGTCATTTTATGACATATCTTTGAGCTTTTGTAAGAGTGATATTATTACTAAGATTTCTCAAAGAGATTCTATTCAAGTTCTTGATCTAAAACACTTACTATTTGGAATGACTGGTTTGAGTTCTAATTGCGAACTCTTTCTTGTATTCGGTGTTTCCCGATGAGATCCATCCAAGTCTTAGTATTTGCTTTCTAAGATATATTTTTGTGAATTGCTTGGTTTAGGATTGTTTAGAAAATTGTTTTGAACTTAAAAGCCTGAAAATCTTTTAAACAATTTTTTGATTGATTATCTAATTACGTGCTTAATTTGTGTTACCCACTTAATTATTTAATCATATTTTATTTATCTCACATTATATCTATCATGTAGTAATTATTTGGGCCATTAATCGAGTATACATGTAATGAGGTGATGGAAACTCCTTGTGGGAAGAAATATATATATATATTTTTATATTTGTGAGTTTGAGACGATTTGACTCATTTGGGATGGTGTTTAGTTAGGGTAGTTAAGTTTTGATATTTTTCCTATGAAAAAAAATTAAGATTTGATCTTTGTCTTGTTAAAAAGGTTAGGTTATTATTTTCCTCTGAAAAAAATTAGGTTTTGATTCAACTTGTAATTAAATTAAAGAATGAACTAAAGGTTCATTCCAAGCCTGTGAAAAGGATAAGTGAGAGAGTGTTAAGTTGATTCTTAGTTTGTGGAAAGAATCAGGGTATTGTAAAGGTTGATTCTAAGCCTTTGAAAATAAACGAGGATTGTAAGGGTTTGGTTCCTACCTGGTAAAGGAATCAAGGGGTTTAGTGGATAGCAAATCTCCGTGGAGTTCGAGGGACTGGACGTAGGTAAGAGTAGCATGTCAAACCAGAATAAATTATTCTGTGCTGCATTATTTATTTTCCTATATTATGTGTGAATGTGTATTTATAATTTGAACATATTTTCGTTGCGTAGTAAGATAATAATTGATTTAGGAAAATTGATAATTTGTGTTTAAAGGACTTAATTATTTAAATTTTGTAACTACTCAATTCAACCCCTTCTTGGGTAGCTCTTTGGGCCAACAATTGATACCAGAGCTGATTTGGCTCGTTTGGCTTAATATCCTAACTAAGAAACAACACTTGGTATATCCCATAGGCACTCTAGGTGAGGGACAGTCTGTACACCATCCATTTTTGTTTGTAGGAGATAATTATTCATTCAGGACGGACATAATGATTGCTTTTATTTTAGCCACTAATTATGATATGTGGCTATCCATTGAGGATGGTCCATTCATTCCTAAGGAAAATGGAGTGATTAAGAAGAAGAAACATCTGACTCCCTCAGATAAACAAAAATTATCTATCAATTCTCAAGCTATTAACATTTTGTTTTGTTCTTTAGATGGAAATGAATATACCAGGGTTTCAAGTTGTAGATATGTAAAAGAAATTTGGGACACATTTCAAATCACACGTGATGAGACAAATCAGGTGAAACATTCCAAGATCAATGCCTTAATTTGTTAGTTCGAGTTCTTCAGAATAGGTGAAATCGAACGAATTTAAAAAATGTATAGGAGATTCAATAATATCTACAACAACCTTGGTAAACTCGGAAAGCCTTATTCTATGGAGGACAAATTACGAAAAATTCTAAGTTCATTGACAAAATTCTGGGAGCCAAAAGTAACTGCAATAGAGAAAGCTAAAAATCTCGCAGTTTACACCATTGATGAGCTTATTGGCAACCGAATAACCCATGAGACGGTTATATGAGGATGAAATAAGAAATATAAAAAAGAAGTCCTTGGCACTTACTGAAAGTTCAAAAGAATGAGGAATGAGATGGTAGTGATGACATTAGTCTTAACAGTGAGCAAGAAAATGATGTAACATTTCTCACGAAAAATTTCAAAAAAGATGACTCAACGAACTTTCCGTGGAAACAAACATTTCAACATTAATAATGTGGAATGATTCAACTGTCACAAGAATGGGCACTTCTAATTTGACTGTCTTGAACCAAAGAATAAAAAAAAAAAAAAAAAAAAGGTGAAGAAGAGTAAGAAGAAATGGATGGAAGCCACCAGGGATAACTTGGAGTCGAGTAGCTTGAAAAAATTGACTAGTGATGATTCATTTATGCTTTTATTGTTGGCCACTAGAGATGAGGTGACAAAATATTCTAGTCCTTGTCCTTTAAATTTCAATGATTTATTTGATGTTGATTAAGAACTAACGCATGATTATAAAAAAATAGTGCTCTCAAATTTATGCCCTACAAAGGACAATTAACCCACTTAATAAACAAGTGATGAAGTTCAAATCTGAAAACATGGAATTGAAATCCAACGTTTTCGATTTACTTTTGGTTATTCTCAAATTCACGTATGGTGAAAACAATTTAAAAATACTTTTGGTGAGTTCAAAAGGGATTTTTGAAAAAGCTGGAATTGGGTTTCAGAAAAATCTTAAACAAAGGAGATTTCATAATTTTTTTTAAACCAGGAATCTTATTAGATGTTTTAAATGTAACATTGTAAATGTTTTTCAAAAGTATATAAATGCATACAAGTTTGGGTCCCTAAAGAACTAAAATTGTCCCAACTAACAAGATTCGACCCACTTAAACAGGGTACCATTTAGAAACTATTTGAGGCGCTCCTTGGAGGTTATTCTGAAAGCATCAATAGCTAAGGAAAAATAGTTCCTGGATAGTGCTTATTCTCGGCACATGACGAGTGACAAATCTAAATTCACGTCTTGACACCTAAGGATGGAGGTCATGCGATGTTTGGAGACAATGGAAAGAGTAAAATTATTGGTATAGGTCATATCGGTAATGGATCCACTACTAATGAAGATGTTCTTTTAGTAGACGGTCTTAAACATAATCTACTTCGCATTAGTCAATTATGTGATAAAGTTTATAATGTAATTTTTTATCATAATAGATGCATTATTAAGAATAGGCATGATAGTAGCATATTACTTATTGCATCACGTTTTGAAAATGTTTATACATTTTCATTTAATGATTTATTTTCTCAAAATTTATCATGTTTAAATGCATTATCTGGGAATAGTTGGTTATGGCATAAACGTCTTCTGCACGCTAGTATGGAGTTAATTTTAAATTTGTCTAAGACGAATCTAGTACGTGGCATACCTGTATTAAAATATGTGAAGGATAAAATATGTGATGCATGTTAACTAGGTAAGCAATCTTGATCATCATTTAAGAAGAAGTTAAATATATCCACGTCCAATTGTCTTGAATTTTGACATCTTGATTTATTTGGTCTGAATGCCATTTTTAGCTTAGGAGATAAATTTTATACATTCGTGATTGTAGATGATTATTCTAGATTGACATGAGTGTTTTTCTTGGTTAAGAAGAGTGAAGTTACTTTTATATTTACTAAATTTTGCAAGCATGTTAAAAATGAGAAATAATGTTGCATTACTAACATCCATAGTGATATAGGTAGATAATTTAAGAATAATGAGATTATTAGCTATTGTGATGAACACGACTATGCTCATAACTTTTATGCACCAAGAACGCCACAACAAAATGATGTTGTGGAGAGGAAAAACAGAACGCTTCAGGAAATGGCCAGAACGATGCTGAATGAGAATCATCTTCCTAAATACTTCTAGGCTGAAACAGTAAGCACCACTTTCCATTATTAACAAAGTTTCAATTCGAAGAGGTTTTAATAAAACCCCATATAAAATGTGGAATGGTAAGGCTCAAAATATATCCTACTACTTAAAATTTTTGGTAGCAAATATTTTATCTTAAATAATAAGGATATTTTTTGTAAGTTTGATGCAAAATCGGATTATCGTATTTTTATCAGGTACATTTCAAATAGTAAAGCTTATATAATATATAATAAACGTACTTTAGTAGTAGAAGAATCTTTGTATGTTGTATTTGGGGAATCTGATCCACTTGTGTCGAGAAAGGTTTTGGATGATGATGATACAGGTACACTGACTAAGCAAAACCAAAGAGTTGAGACTACAAATGAACCACAAAATCCAAATAATGAGGATTCAAAAAGCGAAGAGACGACTTTACCATATGCTATAAAGACAATTTCGGGACACTCGGTAAAAGAAATTATTGGTAATTTCGAAAAAGGTGTAAGTACAAGATCCTCTCTAAAGGGTATAATTAATCTTGTTTTTTTTTTTTTTTTATCTCAAATTGAGCCTAAGAATATTAATGATGCGTTAACTGATGAGTCTTGGATCTCAGCGATGCAAGAAGATTTAGTTGAATTTGAGCACAATAAAATATGGTCTCTTGTTCCTAGGCCTGATTTCCATACTATCATTGGTACTAATTAGGTTTATTGTAATAAAAAAGAGGAAACAAGTTTGGTGAGTAGAAATAAAGTATGATTGGTAGCACAGTGTTATAATCACGAAGAGAAAATTGATAATGATGAAACATATGCACGCTAGACTAGAAGCTATTAGAATTATACTCGCATTTGTATGTTCACATAATTTTAAACTATATCAAATGGATGTAAAGAGTGTATTCTTGAATGGATTTCTATCAGGCGAAGTTTATGTCGAACAACCACTGCAGTTTGAGAGTGATAAACTACCCGATCATGTATTTAAACTTCGAAAGGCTTTGTATGAACTCAAATAAGCTCCACGAGCTTGGTATGAGAGACTTAGTCGATATTTGACCGAAAATGGTTTTCGACGAGGTCTTAGAGAGATTACATTATTTATAAAGCATAATGAGTATGATATCCTATTAGTACAAATATATGTTGATGATATTATATTCGGATCTACTAATGAGGATTTTTGTCAAGAATTTGCAAAGATTATACAGGTTGAGTTTGAAATGAGTATGATGAGAAAATTAATTTACCTTCTTTCTCGGGTTACAAATTAAGTAAACGAAAGAAGAGATTTTTATTAAGCAAGCCAAGTGCACAAAAGACTTACTGAAAAAATATGGCTTGGATGACGCTAAAGAGTACAAAATGCCTATGGCAACGGCTACAAAAATAGAAAAAGATGATACGGGTAAAAACGTTAATGAGAAAATGTATCGAGGTATGATTGGTAGCATTATATATTATTGCTAGTAGACCTGACACAATGTTTTGTGTATGCTTTTGTGCTAGATTTCAGTCTTGTCCGAAAAGATCGCATCTACTAGCTATTAAATAAATCTTTCGATATTTGAAAGGGTCAAGTGATCTAGGATTATGGTATCCTAGGGGGAGTGATTTTAAGTTAACTAGTTACATTAACGCTAATTTTACCAGATGCAAAGTTAAGTGTAAAAGCACAAGTAGTTCATGTCACTTTTTAGGACATGCCTTAGTTTCTTAGTTGAGCTAGAAATAGAATTTGATTGCCTTATCTATGACTAAGGCAGAGTATATGGCAGCTGGAAATTGTTCCCCACAAATTCTATATGTTAAGAAACAATTATATAATTTTGCAATATGTATGGAGGAGGTCCCTATGTATTGTGATAGTAAAAGTGCTATATGCTTAAGTAAGAATCCGACACAGCACTCACGAACTAAGCACATAGAGATTCGACATCATTTTATTCGTGATCACATTTAGAGAAAAGATATACCTATTGAATATGTTGATACCTCCGACCAGCTTGTTGATATTTTTACCAAACCTCTAGCTAAAGATCTATTCGTAAAAATCACTTCGAGGTTTAGTTATGGTTATGCACGATGATGTATGCTTAGAGTGATGTTGAGCTTATGTTGAATATCTTAATTATTGAGAGCTTATGTTGAATATCTTAATTATGTTTTCATTATTGAGCTTAAATGAGTTTAAATACCCATCCTCAAATTTAGGGGGAGCGTGATTACATTATATTTTGAAAAAAATATCAAAGTTAATTGTCATCATCAAAAAATGGGAGATTGTTGAATCCAAGGTTTTGATGACCAATTAAATATTGATGTTTTTAGTGGAATTAATAATTTTATTGAGTATTTCAAATTTATAGTTCCATGTGTTTTATTAAGAAAAAGATTTGTTAAAGAAAACATAAGGGGTGCAAGATAGACATGATGAATAAGTGAAGAGTTTTAAAGACACTGAAGAAAACTAGATGAAAAAAACTATTTACTTACATACTCTTAATGCAACCCGAATTACAATCACGCACGACACTTAAAATGAATTAATCTTATGTGTGTCTTAATAAGAAGTGATAAGTTTAAGATCCGAAATGAGATATTTTTATGTGCTCCTTATGTCAAAAGGTTTGGATAAATGACCTAAGTGAAAAATGTGTTTTAAAGCATAAAATTTTGTGTTTTCGGGTCAAGTTGGTCAACCGGTAGAAAAAGGGTCGGTCGACTTATCAAAACAATGAGTTTTGAGAGTAGAAATGGAATTTATTGATCTAATCAGTCAATTGAGATAAATAATCAATCAACCATTTGAACTAGTGGCTGGAATGAGTAATGGAGTGAGCACTTTAATCAATTTGGTCAACTGATAGGTTCGGGTTGATCAACCGAATAAAACAGTAGCTGAATTGAAGAAATTGAAAAAGTCACTGACTAGGTCGGTCAACCAACTGGGTGGGTCAGTCAACCGATTGGGTGTAAGGCCAACAACCGTTTGTAGCCTTGGCACAGGGTAGTCGACCGAATGTAGTGGTCGGTCAATCGTTTGTCTCAGTTAATATTTTGGCTGATTTGGTCTCTCGGTAAACCACTATCTGCCTTTTATGATTCTAAGAGAGAGATTTAGGGGATTTGAGTGGTATTCAAATATGTATGACTTATTATGTGATCCTTATTGATTTGGTGCATATATTTTGACATTCTCTTAATTTAAATGATTGAATACTTTCTGTCCTTATGGTTTTAAATTGGGAAACGTTTTATGGACCTAAATGAGTGTTTCAAAGAATATTGTCATTTTATAACATCTCTTTGAATAACTAATCATTTAAGGGCTAGTTTTAGGTCTAGTTAATAAGACTTGCGAGCATGAGAGACTATACATCAAGAACATGAGTTTTCAGATTTTATAAGAGTGATATTATTATTGAGATTTCTATAACAGATTTTATTTAAGTTGTTGATCTAAAGTACTTGTTATTTAGCGTCATCGGTTTGAGTTCTAATTGCGATATCTTTCCTGTCTTCGGCGTTTCCTAGTGAGATCCATTCAAGCCTTGTTATTGGCTTTCTAAGATATATTTATATTAATTGCTTGGTTTAGGATTGTTTAGAAAATCATTTTGAACTTAGAAGCCTAAAAACCTTTTAAACAGTTTTTTGATTGATTATCTAATTCCATTCTTATTTTGTGCTACCCACTTAACTATTTACTTAGATTTTATTTGTCTCACATTGTATCTATCACGTAATAATTATTCAAGCCATTAATTGAGTATATCTGTTTTGAGTTGATAGAAGCTCCTCGTGGGAAGAAACTTACATTTTTTTTTGTATTTGTTTGTTTGAGAGGATTAGACACATCTGGAACAGTGTTCAGTCAGGTAGCTAAGTTTCGATCTTTTTGCATGTAAAGAATATGGTTTGATCTTTGTCTTGTTAAAAAGGTTAGTTTATTCTTTTCCCTTGAAAAGAACTCGATTTTTATTCAGCCTGTAATTAAATTCAAGAGTGAATTGTAAAGGTTCATCCTAACCCTATGAAAAGGATAAGTGAGAGGCCGTTAGGTTGATTCTTAGCCTGTGAAAAGAATCAGGGTATTGTAAAGGTTGATTCTGAGCCTGCGAAAAGAATCAGGATATTGTAAAGGTTGATTCTGAACCTGTGAAAAGAATCGAGAATTGTGAGGGTTTAGTTCCCACCTGGTAAAGGAATTAAGGGATTTAGTGGATTGCGAATCTCCGTGGAGTTTAGGGGATTGGACGTATATAAGAGTAGTTTTCCAAACCAGGATAAATTCTCGTGTGTTACATTGTTTATTTTCCTATACTGTGTTTGGGTGTGCATTTAGAATTAAACATATTTCTGCTAGGTAACATCATAATAATTGATTTAGAGAAATAAATTATTTGTGTTTAAAGGACTTAATTATTTAAATTTAGTAGCTATCCAATTCACACCCCTCTTTGGTAGCTTTTTGGGCCCATAATATATATGTTTTTTTTTTCCTTTTTCTTATTTCTTTCCTTCCTTAATTTTTTCTTTTTTCTATATTTTTTTTTTGTTTTCTATTTAATATTTTTATTTTTATTTCTTTTTTTTTTTTTTTGGTTTTCTAATAAAATACTATAAAAAATAAATAAATCATAAAATAAAATAAAAAGTATTTATGGAAATGATCAAATTGGCGTGTCCATAGTTGTCACTTTTTGCAATGAGAGTTTCATTCGTATAACGAAAATGGGAGACAACTCCATTTTGACTGTTGAATTTTTTATTTTCAGAACATTTGTTTTTTAAATTTTAAAATTGAATGATGTAGTTCAAGAATAGCTCTTTCTAGGTGTGATGAAAAAAATATGGGAAAGAAATATAGATGAATTGCAATCGAACTGTAAAAGAGTTGCCTACGTATCTCGACAGTATCAAGAATCAGGTCACGCGTAGTTCAGCCAATACCCTTGCAGGGTAGAAGTACTCAAAAAGAAGACACTCATGATGAACAATGTTCGTTTAGAGTGATTCAAATTACTCATGATGAACACATAACAAACAACGTTCATGTAAAGGATAATTTAGAGGAATGAAAATGACTTATGACGAACAATGTTCGGTTAGAGGATTATTTAGAGGAATGAAAATGACTCTTGACGAATTCATAACACACAATGTTTGCTTAGAGGATCGTTTAGAAAAGTGTAAATGGCTCATGGAGAACTCATGATGAAAAATTCTTGTTTAGAGGAATGACAATGACTCATGATGAATAACATTCATTTAGACGATCATTTAGAGGAATGAAAATAACTCATGGTGAACAACTTTCATTTAGAGGATCACTTAGAGGAATGAAAATGACTTATAACTAACAATATTTGTTTAGATGAATGAAAATGACTCAAGACGAACTCATGATACGCAATGTATGTTTAGAGAATAGTTTAGAAGAATATAAATAAATCATGACAAACTCATGATGAATAATATCCGTTTAGAGCATTGTTTAAGGGAATAAAAAAAAAAGGTACTCATGGAGAGGCATATGTAAAATGAATGACACTCATGAAGAGGCAATGTAGAATGAAAGACACTTGTGGAGAGATAATACAAAATAAGAGGACACTCACGAAGAGGAAATGCATAGTAAAAGGCACTCGTAGAGAGGCAATAAAAAATAAATAGCACTCACAGAGAGGTAATGCAGAATGAAAGAGCACTGATGGAGAGGTATACAAAATAAATTGGCAATCACGGAGAGGCAATGCAAAATAAAAGGGCGCTCAGAGAGAGGCGATATAAAATAAAATTCACTCACAGAGAGATAATTAAAAATAAATGGCAATCATATAGAGGTGATGCAAAATGGAAGGCAATCACGGAGAGGCAATGCACAAAAAAAAGGCACTTACAGAGAGGCAAACGCAAAATGAGAAGTACTCATGAAGTGGCAATGCAAAATATATGGCACTCACAAAAAGGCAAATGCAAAATAAAAGGCACCCACAGAGATACATATGGAACGATACTCTAATTAGCGTACACTGGACAAGAAACGGCACTACTGATGCACTCATAAAGAGGCAATGCAAAAATGAAAGACACTTATGGAGAGACAATATAAAATAAGTGGTACTGATAGAGAATAAATACAAAATGAGAGGCACTCACAGAGAGGCAATGCAAAATAAAATATGCAAACATAGCTCCCAACATATGGTAAGGAAGAGTGATACCTCACGGCTTGTGTCTGGAAAAGATTGACTCAAGATAAAAAATAAATATACCCTATAACCTATGATAGGGAGAGGTGATACCTCCCGGCCTGTGGCCGCAAAGGACTGACGCAACGACAAAAATGAAACATACTCTCCAACCTATGATAGGGAGGAGTGATATCTTACGACCTATGGTCGCAGAGGACTGACTCAAGACAAAAAGTAAATAAACCCCCCTCCCAAGCTGTGTTATGGAGGATTGATACCTCCTGATCTGTGGCCGTAGAGGATTGACTCTAAGGAAAAAAAGTAAACATACCTCCCTCGAAACTATGGCAGGGAGGAGTGATACCTCTGACCGGTGGCTGCAAAATACTGACACAAAAATAAAAACTAAATATACCACCCAACCCTTGGTAGGGAAGAGTAGTAATACCTTTTGACCTATGGCCGTA
Source organism: Eucommia ulmoides (assembly GCA_016647705.1). Taxonomy (NCBI): domain Eukaryota; kingdom Viridiplantae; phylum Streptophyta; class Magnoliopsida; order Garryales; family Eucommiaceae; genus Eucommia; species Eucommia ulmoides. The sequence goes on from CM028340.1 coordinate 37,114,984, forward strand.
AAGGATTGACTGAAAGAAAAAAAAATAAACATACCCTCCTAAACTATGGTAGGGAGGAGTGATACCTCTGGCTGGTGGCTACAACGAACTGACACAAAAGTAAAAAGAAATCATACCCCCAAACCCCTGGTAGGGAAGAGTTATACTTCCCAACCTGTAGTGGCAGAGGACTCACAAAACAATAAAAACGAAATATATCCCCCAACCTTTGGTAGGGAAGAGTAACATAAAACAAAAACTAACATACCTCCTGACCTGTGACAGAAAAAGTTTGACGTGAAATAAAAACTAACAGACCTCTCGGCCATGTAGTAAGAAAAGATTGGTAGGAAATGTAAACTAACATTTCTCTCACCCTTTGTCTTGGGAGGACTGGCGTAAAATAGAGTAAAATAGAAACTAATATACCTCCCAGCTTATAGCAAGAGAGGATTGACACAAAATAAAAACTAACATACCTCCAGGCATGTGGTAGGGGAGGATTGACACAAAATGATGGTTGAAATACCTCCTGGCCTATAGCAGGAGAGGACTGATGCAAAATAAAAACTAAGAAACCTACTGACCTATGGCAAGGAAGAAATTATGCGAAATGAACAATATTTAAAATGTGCCCCAGCCTGTGGTTGGGGGCAGAATGAGAGAATCAAAGTATTAAATGTGCCATAGTCTGTGGCTGGGGTGAGCATGATAAGACAAAGTATAAAATGTGTCCCAGCCTACAGCCTGGCTAATAAACTCAAATCCTCTAAACTCGGATATAGGAAAGAACTACATAATGTGCCCCAGTTTATAGATAGGGAAAAAAAATGAGAAATCAAAGATATAATACTTGCCTCAGTTTGTGGTTGGGGCTGACACTTGGATTATTCAAGCTTAGCAGGTTGCCTACGTACGTTAGCATTATGCCGATGATTAGATTTAGCATACTTCATTGGATGCCCTTTTTAGGACAAGACATAAACACTCATAAAGATTCTCATTAAATGGCAATGAGACAATTAACCTATATGCAAGAATTATGAAACAAACAAGTATACACACATTTTTGTTTCAGAGAAAACTTTGGTCATCCTTGGGTGATCAACAATTGTTTTTTTTTTTTTTTAGACTACCTTTGCAATTTGAGGCCTTTCCATTCCTTTGGAATTAATGAGATTTTATTTTGACCAATCGAGGTGATTGAAAAAAGTAGTGTACTCTGATCTTCGTGTTATGAATTTGCTTGACCGTCCATTTTTCTCTTCCCTTGACTACTAAAATCAATTTCGATACTTGGAATCTAAATCCCTTTATGCTTTGTATTTCAGTCAACTCCTGCAAAATGGATTAGTCAAAGTATGCACAAAATTTTAAAGTTTATTTATTTAAATATTTGTTTTACCTGGTATGATTTTTTGTATTGATTTGATTTGAGCTTGACAAAAATGATTTAGATAGTAATCAATACTTCCTCTAAAATTCATATCGCAAGATGACCCCCTAAACTAACAATCAGTAAAACATACTTCCCATGACGAGACTTTTGAGTAACTGAAGAAATATGCTTATCAATTTTCTTCCATTTTTTTTAGCATTGTAGCATCTGGAGTAATCTATGTAGCGAACTTTAGATAATAATCCTGGTTCAGTTGGGCCAAGTCACTTGGTGTTGAAACACCCCTACGAATTAATACTCGAATTTCCCAGATTAACAATTAGCTAACATTTTATTTATTTATTTATTTATTTTAAAGCATATTTAAGGTATTATGGATGATGAATAAATCTCTCAAGCTCAAAAGTTTCTTTGGGGTGGTGGCTTTACTTTATAACGGATTGCCTAGTTGTTGAATAGGTTATTTAGGTAACAGCGTTTTGGGTAATGGATTTCTAAATAATGGTTTTTTGTTTGATGGCTTCTTTGGTGATAAATTTTTGGGTAAGGGATTTTTGGATAATAACTTTTCGGGTGATGGCTTTTTGGGTGATAGCTTTGCTTTATAATGGATTGCCTAGTTGATGGGTTCTTGGATGGTGGCTTTGAAGAAATAGTCTTTTAGTGGTGGGTGGAGCTTAGCAATCTGTATCTAGAGATGCCATTATTCAGGGATGGATTTATAGCTAAGATAAGTCACATTGTTTTATTTCCTTCAATAAAGTCTCTTTTTGCATCGAAATCATATTCTTCCTGCTTAAGTTCATTCTCAACACATAAATCACACACAAATTTTTTTGGAATAATTGAAAAATAAACATTCAATATTTGAGTCGTACTTTAGGTAACACAGAATCATTTGTTGAGAGGTTAAGCCATCTACAAAGCAAATCTTCTACCATCTAGAAGGCTAGCTATAAGGAGAGATGGATTTTAGAATCCAATTTTATCAAAATTCATCTTAGCAGATTAGGCTCACCAGTGATACCCTAAGGTCAGGTTTTTTACCTTGTAATGGGAGGGTGTCTTCCAATAAAGTTTCAAAGCGACTATAGTTTCATTATCGGGTAAGTTCGGTTGAAATCGCTCCATTGGTTAACTGAATTTATTTTGGAAATAGGGTACCGAGGATTTATTATCGTTTGGTATGGATAGGATGGTATCACGGGGCGGATAGGAAGATTTAGGCTATGAAAAGATAGGTTGGTTTTGAGTTTGGTGACGTTATATGGGTACCACTTGATTTAGATTATTGGTTTTGGTACAACTGGCAGGGTATTACTTGATTTGGGGGAGGGGGATAAGGCCAAGTAGGTAATTTTAAGGTATTAGGTGGGAAGGTTGGGAAATATTTTGGTTAGGTATGGCTTGGGTTTTGGGTTTGATTAATGATAAAACTGGTAAGGCGTACCACTTGATTTGGGGTCATGGGTCAATATGATTTTCATTTGGGAGGGAAGCCTTGAAAAAAAAAATTGGTGGCCTTTACTTTTTTTCTTTTCTTTTTTTTTTCTTTGCACGATTATTTCTTGGATGGCCAAATTTTCAAAAAACAAAAAGATATACACTCAAACAAAAAAAACACATCACAACTCACACTTATTTACAAAATAGAAGGAAAAGATAACAAAATAAAATACAACATTTAGACTTGGATTATTTGGACTTATTTGGACATTTTAGGCTCGAATCTCTAACTATCCCCCAATAGAGTCGCCAGCTAACGAGGCCCAATTTTTTGAAAAGGTTTAAGAATATGAAATAATAAATGCGTGGAGAACAATTTTTAAAGCATCAATTTTCTAAAAATAAAATGAAATACTTAGACCATTTTTAAAATAAGGAGTTGTCACCTAGCATTCAGTTTAAATGGTGTGCTAGGTGGTAAGTGATTTATTTATCGACAAATTAAGTACTTTTAGATTTAAATACTTGTCTATTTTCAAGATATTTTGTTGTTTTAATATGTTTTTGTGTTGTTTGGTAGGTTTTTGAATAAAATGGTGAAAATGTGCCAAGCCGGTACAGGTGTAGTAACTTTAAGTTCATTTTTTACTATGATTCAATTCGATTTTGGAAACACTCAAAACATAGAAGTTGTATATATTTCTCTTATATTTCCATAGGATTTTGAATCATATATATCGGAGTTTAGACAAGAATGTTACAGCTAAAACAAGAAATTGTGTCACCGCCGTAACGGTGACACCATCGCCGCGGCGGTCAAACAGCAGAGAGTTGCTGAACTCTCTACATTTTCACCGCCGTGGTAGTCCGACACCAGCTGTAAAGAGTTTTTCTAGATATTTTTCACTCCTTAAGTTGATCCTTTCATCCCCAACACATTTTAGAAGATATTAGGGAGTATTTTGAGAGGTTTTTGGGGAGCTCATGCAAACCCTATAGGAGAAGAACACAAATTGAAGAAGGATAAGCGCTCTCAGAGTGGTTTTAGTGGCGAATCTTCGAAATATGGCTAAGTTCCTTTGTTTCTTTCTTTATTTCCTTAACTTTGGTAGTTGGTTTGAGCATATTTAGCTCGTTTATTATTGTATATACAGTTATGGCCATTAGCTAAACGAATATTGTCTAGGGATTAATATAATTTATGAATATGTGGTTTATTTAAAATCGGTGTTTCATTAATGGTTTTTCTTCGTTATTTGATTGTGTTTACCATTATTCTTCGATTATATGATTGTTTAGATATATAGATAATACGAGGTTTGACACTCGAGAGAGGTAACCCCGAATTTAGAGTAGGGTTAAACACAACGCGACGATTGAATAACCTGGGATGGAGTTAGAAAGTGTGCAATCAATGACGTTGGGGTAAGACTCATGTAACTATGTGTTCTAAAAAATGCTAGAGGGAGACTTCAGCATTAACGCGAATTCACATATTCACTCACTTGTCACTTGGGAGAGGGAGTGAGTGAGTTTACAATACAAAGATTGTCAGATAAGTTGAACACTGTTAACATAAGTCAAACGAGATCAAACACATTTAAGTAAATGAAGTTAATCCATAGATAATCCATTCTCTTAAATATCTCAATATAGTAATGTAGTACAATTAGATAAATTAGTATTTTAGTTTAGTATTAATTAATTATAAACCATTTTTTATTGCCTAAATAAAGTTAGGTTATGAGAATTACGGTACTCGACAATAATCTCAACCAATCCTTATAGATACGATAACCCCTACTCTTTCCATTATACTAAAACTTGACCCGTACACTTGCGGTGAAAGTAGCGACGTATCTATGCGCTACGAAGTATTTGGCACGGTTTCCAGGGATTATGTTTTAGATTGTTGTTGATATTGTGAGTAAATAACCTAATTTTAATTTAGGCATTTTGTTTATGTATAATTTTTTCTTTGTAGTTTTGTTTTTTTTTTTTTTTTTTTTTTTTTTTTTTTTTTCCTGTAGGGTACTTAGAGATGTTAGATCAACATGTACTTATGCAATTCTTTCAACAAGATTCCGAGCCATTTTATTGTGCTTGGAATCGTTACAATGAGCTGCTATTCTGGTTCCCGAATCATGGTTTCTCGTGGGAGTGTCAACTTTTGAATTTCCTCGACGGGTTACAAGCTGCAACCAGAACATGGTTGGAAGGTGGAAATGTTACCTCCTCTTTCTACGACCTAACTGCGGACGAAGCTATTTGGTTGTTGGAGGAATTGGCGATATTTGATTATCAAAATTCAAATTATTCACCAAGTCACCAAAGCTTGGGGGATTATTCCAATACTACGGCGCTATGGATTGACACCCCAGTCTAATATGTTAAGTCATTTCCCGCCCTAGAGGAAATATTCGTTGATTTTATTAGGGAGACTCAAGCGTATTGGCGAGAGACGAATGACCGGATCAATGAGCAAGAGGATTGTCTTGACAACATTGAGACGGTCTGTACCGAAATTGATGCGACCATAACGTCTCTTTAGACGCAAATTGGTTAAATTCTTTGCTTTATTGAGTCCGAGTCCGAAGCAGTGTCACTGAGAGACGAGCAAATCACATCCGAATGTGAAATCCACCATGAGGAACCGAATGCAAATGGATGGCACTTGGGTGAGATCGAAGATGATCAAGCTAATTGGGAGAGAACCCAAGTGTGGATTGGCGATGGAGATTCACATATTACTTGTTGTGAGTTTTCACCCTTTGAATTCCAGTGGGTGATGTCGTACTCGATACAAGACGATCGCATCTATAAGGATCCGATGTGGCTCACCTATCCTACCTCGTTTCCAGCTCAATATGTTCAAGCTCTCCAAGCACATGATCTAGTGCAGAATCGAATTAAAAGCCCTAGCCGATTAAAGCCAAATCTCACCAGTCTTGATGGCCTTCAAAACCAAGACTCGTATGTGGTGTTGTATGACACATACTACGGACGAAAGCCGTTCTTTGACGAGTTCTTTGTTGTGTCAAGCTGACGACCTTAAATTAGGCGTTTCTTAGGAGGCAACCCAAGACAAAAATAAGTTAGATCTATCTCCGCCAACTTGATTCGGAGGCGAGATTTTCTCACCTCCCAGGTAAGTGTTCTAAACCCCCGTCTTCATTATCATGCTTTATTCTTCCATTGGGATCACTGATGGGTTGTTGTGGACATTACCCATTTTAAGTTCGGTGGTGATGTGTAGTATGTGTTAGTATTGTTCATTATGTTTTATTGTTTTTATTGTATGCATGTGTGTTTAGGTTAGTTATTGTTATGTGCTGAGTTTTGACTTCATTTGGGCCATTACCCAATGATGAGTTTGTCCCCTGATTGTTTATTGAGGTCGAGCATAAAGCTCATTCATGTGTGTTCTGTGGGTTTGACGTATCATTTTAGTAAAAGTTATTGTAGATCTTACTTGCACGAGCACGTAAACTCAATGTATAACTATCCAATTGATTTGAAAACGATTATCCGTCACCAAAATTCATGACAATAGGGATTCTAGAACTTGATTTGGGGAAAATTCGAGGCGAAATCCTAGGCGACGTAATTCAAGAGATATAATTTAGGCATTCATTTGATCGCTTTAGCCTTCGAAGCTTACCTTGTTATATGTTTTTCCCTTGTTATCCTATCAAAGTCGGAAAGCCATTTCAATTCTGAACACTTAACTAATACCATAGCCAATTGAATTCTGTCCAAACCTATATTGCTGATCTGAAGGCACAAATTTGAGTGAATCAAGTTAGCATTCGTGTATGCTACTTGATGTGAGCGGTTGGGTTTAGGGCGAACTTTTAAATTGGTTCGGTATTCAAGTACACATTTTTATTTTTATTTCGTTTGAACCACACCCGTGAAATTGTAATAATTGAATAAGTTTGGGGGTGTGGTTTATTTGAAAAAACAACAACATGTTTATACGGTTTTATTTTCCGTTTCTTTTGACAAGTGAATACGAAATTCATAAATATATGTTCAGGGTTGTTTCAAATTTATCTATGGGGGTTCGAGTGTGAGAGTGCCAAGCATGTGCCTCGGTTATTGTCAAGTTAATGACGTTAACCTGTTTTCTATTTCCGATATACCCTTGGCCATTTTTCAAAACCAAACCAAGTCCTACTTATCTTTTTGAATTGCTTAGCCTACATTAGTGGAGAATAGAACCCAGTCAGGCTTATGGATTCCCTATACCTTTTTGGTTTTAGTCATGAGCTTATTTGCTAGATAATCCAATCCGATCGATGGATAGTTGTATAATTGAGTTTTATCGCACACACTTTGACAGGATCTAGAATGACGCTTACTATTATCGAATGTTGAAATTCTTGAACACTATATGTTGTGTTTTATTCTTGAACTTGATAGGTGTACGGCGAGGATTCGATCCTTGCGTATTGACTACTCGCAAGTGTACGAGGTCAAAGTTTTAGTATAGTATGATAATTTAAGATTGGGTATCGTATCCACAGGAATTGGTGTTCGTTATTATCGAGTATCGCGTTTATCATGACCTAACTTTATCTAGGCTAAAAATAAATGTATTTAGTTAATTAATACTAATACTAATATAGCCTAAATTAACTATACTAATATAATGCAATGTTTTAGGGGAAAGAATTGTCTAGGGATTAACTCAGTTTACAAATACGTGTTCGATCTCGATTGACTTACGTTTACGATTTTTGACCTATTTGACAATCTCAGTTCGTAAACTCCCTCGCCACCTTTCCCGAGTGTAAGATGAGGGATATAACGCAACTTTGTGTCAACGAAGAAGTCCCCCTCAATATCTTAATGACCCTAGGTCACGTGAGTCTCGCCCCAACGTCATAGATTGCACACAATCTAACTCCCGACCGGGTTATTGGATCGTCGCGTTGTGTTTACCCTATCAACAATCTCAGTTCTAAAACTCCACCACCACCTCTCCCGAGTGTAAGATGGGGGAATACATTAATTTGAGTCAATGAAGAAGTCTCCCTCAATGTCTTAACGATAGTAGGTCACGTGAGTCTTGCCCCAATGTCATCGATTGGTGTTGTGTTTACTTTAGTCTGAATCTGGGGTTTTTTCAAACCCCATATGCTCCGAATATCATTCTACGCATAATAAACATAACAATACGATAAACACATTCAAACATTGAAGAACAATCACAAACAAAACACCGAAATCATACGAATCACATATTTATAAATTATATCGTTAATCCCTATACAATCCACATTTAACTCGTGGTAATAACCATTTATACATTGAAATCAAGCTAAACATGCTCACATATTTCTAAGTTAAAGAAATAAAGGGAAGAAATCAAAGAACTTAGCCTCGTTCGAAGATTTGTCGCTAAGAACGTTCAACGATCGCTTCGCTATCTTCTCCTCCTTCGGAATGTGAACTCTCCCTCTAAAACTCCCCTATCTACCCTTAGATATACTCTAAGGGGCTCAAAATGCCAAGAGAGGTAAAAAATGAGATAGGGGAGTGGCTTAAATAGGAAAAATATCTAAAAAATATCTAATCTGGCGCAGAGGCCACCGCTAGGCGGTTGGTATGTCAGTTGGGTGATTGCCTCGGCAGTGAAGTCAACGGTGGCCTTGGTTGACATTCTCCAGTTTTACCATCGCGACGGTAGACATTCAGCAAGATCATGCCACTCTCTGCATTTCACCGCCGCGACGGAGGTCTGGATGCTGCGGCGGTGGGCTTCTTTCAGAATATTACCGCCTTACTCGTTTTTCACCGTTCTTCGACCATTTTTGGTTTGATCTCATCGTTTTCGCTCTATTTTTTTATCTTTTCACCTCACACACCTGATTTATACAAAAAGTATAAAAACTAATTAAAACATAATAAAATAAATATAAAAACTACTCTACAACTAACAAAACTGGTTGGAAAAGATGTAGGTAGATCACACCTACCAATAGGATTGGGGGCTGCTGAGGGAAACATCGTTTGGCCGGTATATGATATTCAAAATTTGCACATAATTGTTTTTAGTGTTTTTCATTTTTTGTTTTTAATTTTGTAATTAGTAGTTTATTTTTTTGTTTATGTGTTTTTGCTTGAGGACAAACAAACGTTTGAGTTTGGGGGTATTACTAGGCCACTAAATTTTTTTAGGAAAACAATTTAAAAGATGTAAGTAAATTTGACTCCAAAAACACAACCAAACCAAATATTAATTCATATAATTTGGGGGTCGATTACTCTCAAGGAAACTGTTAGACACTCCAAGATGCTCGTCCAAAAATAATACCTTATGTCTAATTAAGTCCAATTAGTTTAAGTCTGAATATTTAATTTTTTTATGAAAACATTTTTCTTCTTATAAACTCTTTTTTGTGTTTTTCAAATTACAATGGGACAAGTTTTTGGCAATTTTTGGAATGTTTTCCCGATATGACCTCTTATTAAGTGGTTTGATAAGGATGATCCCTGGGAGGTGATTTTGTATATGTTAATTTAAGTGGACAAATCAATATAAGTGAATTACGAAAATATGAATATAAATTCAAAACATGAATATACTTTTATTTATGCAAAGAACATGCTTAATTTCTAATGAAATGACCTAAGCTTAAAAAATAATTTGTTTTTGTAGTTTTCATGATTATTTTATGCAAACAGTTTAATTTAAGTACGTCGATGCAAGTGATATGAATACATGAATAAACTACGGACCTAAATGAATTAACATAACTATATGAGGAAGAGATCTAATATCTAACATATGTTTAATAAGACATACATAAATGACATATATGAGAATGGATATAAAAAGTGTAAGTGGTATATGTGTCCTAAACATGCATATACTGAATGGTAAAAAAGTGATTCGATGACATGAATTATGAAGTCTAAAAAGTGTAGGTGGTGAAAAGTGTCCTAAATATGTCTTCTAAGTGGAGCAAAAGGTAATATGCAAAATAGCGTGGAATATTACATTACTAACTACATGGATGGAATGGAATACCTACTTTCCTACTTTACCCACTTATGTCAAAGAAATCTCGATTTGACATTCCTTTAAATCCTATGTAGATGAGAATCAAGAAAACATCACGGAATTTTTATTTTTATTTTGGTCAAAATTAATTCCTCCAAGACTTAAGCGGGATCCAACGAAATGATTTACTGAGAGAAGAGGTTTCCAAAACCAGCTATTTCAAAATTACACTCTATTTAGGGAACAAAATTGGTAGTGCAAAAATCTCTCCTTAAATTTATCGAATCATTGAATTCTTCTTAAGGCTTGTAAAAATTAATTACTACAAAACAAACTTATTATATTATTTTATTTTATTTTTATTTTGTTTTTTTATGAATAGATATGGAAACAAACATAAATAACAAAGATGTCTAGAAACCAAAAAAAGAAAAAAAGAAAAAACAAAAAAACAAAAAGAAAAGAAAAGCCCTCCTATAAGCCTTGGAGGTTAAGCCTAAGAATGAAAAAGCTCGTCCTGGCATTTTCATCAAATACTATGATGATTTTAACAAAATTAAACTTGTGGCAATTTGGATTGTGATAACAAAAAAAATGATGAAAAGAATTAATATTGAAAGAAAAGAAACTCACCTGTCCTAGTAAATATTCCCACACAAAGAATTTTCTCTCTCAAAGGCGGGTTCCCAAATGGGTTTTCTCTGAGAATCGCTCCCCAAAAGGATTTTTTTCTGAATTTTTAAGTGCCTCGAAAGGTTTTTTTTTTTTTTTTGGCGTCTGAACTATGAAAATGAAAGTTCAATTTATAGGGAAAGATGGGGTATGAAAAATCACTTAAAACGCTAAAAATTTGTATTGGTTGCCCAACCCTAACCCTAGTTCGGCAAGGAAAACGAAATACAAAAAAAAAGAAACTATTTTGGTAGGCAAGGACGTGCATTGCCTTGCCCTATACATGGGCAGCAGACTGTCTGCGAAGACAGCAAACAACTATCCTCCTCTATTTTTATTTTATTTTTTATTTCTTAAAAGTGGGCTTCACCCCGTCCACATTTTTTCTTTCTTTCTCTTTCTTCTCATGCTCTCTCTCCTTATTTTCTCTCTATCTCTATTCCTTTTCTTACTCTTCCCCTCTATCTCATGGATGCTCTCTTTCATTTTTCTCTTCTCCCTCTCTCTTTCTCTTCCTTTCTCTATATTTTTTTTTTCATCTTTTATCTTTTTCTTATTTCTTTCTTGCCCCCCTTTTCTTTTATTTTTTTGTTTTCTATTTTTTGTTTGTTTTTGTAATGAATTAATATAATAAAATGATAAAATTACAAATATATATATATATATATATATATATATATATATATATATATATATTTTGGAGATGGTCAAAATGACGTGTCTATAGAGAGAAAGTGTAGTTGCATGTGTGTAGAGAATATGCAAAATATCACAAATGGATCGACAAACAAAAATGAATGGAGAGCATCATATATGTAGGGGAAAGGATCTGCGCAATCCCAAGGGCATGGGTCCTGAGGACTACGCAAGCCTGGTTACTTGTGGTAGTAGTTGTCCTTTGATGGATATCTATCCCCTACTTCGTAAAAATGTGCATTTTAGCCCTCAATTTTGGGAAATGAGTGGTTGAGTTTGTTTTTTCACTTCCTTAAGTCATACCATTAAGTGTAATGACTTGGAGGGATTTCATAGGTGGATAAGGTCACTCTAATTTAGAATCCCAATGTTCCATCTTATTCCCAAGAGGTGTAAATGCGGTGAATTTTGTGCTATGGGCACTTTTTGTTAATAAATTATTATTCATTTTTTTTTTTTTTAGTGAAATTGAAATACAAAAAATAAAATTAAACCATCCAATTTGATATTGGAATGTTCATTTCTAAAATAAAGACTCAATTGGTCATCAATTTGACGAAAGTGGTGAAAAAACACAATTTTTGGGCTAAATTAAGAAATTGTTGGAATTGGTAACAAATTTTAAAATTAAAGGGTGAAGAATTAAATTAACTATAGTCAAAGTGATATTCTATAAAAAAAAAAAAAAAAAAAAAAAAAAAAAAAAAAAAAAAAAAACCACTTTCAATGTAGTTAATTTGGTCCCTAATTAACTTTTAGAAATTTGAATTTAGTCCGAAACTTTTTTTTTTTTTTGACAAATTTCTTCAAATTGGTGGATTTTTTTTTTTCGTATTTTATTTTTTCAAAACATTAAATAAAAATTAAACACATTAATCTAAGATGTTAATTCATGTCTTTAAACCAATTTTAAAGTATGTACTAATTTGTGCTTCAGACTTGACATTTTTATAAAATGTAAATACAGGTGGGACAAAATGGGAAATCTATAACTGCCCCTATTTGTCATGCGAGTTTACTCTTGACAAAATAGATAGAAGTCACATAGTATTTTATTTCACTGGAAAGATTAAAAGATAAAGAATAGTACCTCGATTAGACTAGGTCATCCTTTTTAACAAGGAAGGAAATGAAATGGTGTTTTCAGGGCACCCTGGAATTATCGAAAGCACACCTCACTTTCTAAGGAAAGAAAAAAAGTTCCAATTACCATCTACAATTGGAGAAAAAGCAAAACAGTCCCAGGCTATCACCTGCCTTACCTAAACGATAAGATGAACAAAATAAACAAAATGGTTCTAGGTTATCATCGACCTCACTGCAAAAATAAAACAGAGAAACAATTTTGGGCTATTACCAGTCTCACCATTAAAATAAAATAAGCAAGTAAACAGTTTTGGGCTATCTTCGGCCTCACTTCTAAATTAAATAGCAAACAAACGGTTCCGGGCTATCACCAGCCTCACTATTAAAGTAAATAAACAAGAGAAACAATTTTGGGCTGTCACCGACCTCACCATTAAAATAGGATAAACAAGACAAATGAGTTCATGCTATCATTGGCCTCATCGTTAAAATAAATAAATAGGACAAACGGTTACGGGTTGTCACCGGCCTCACTATTAAAATAAATAAACAAGACAAATGGTTTTGGGTTGTCACCGGTCACATCGTTAAAATAAATAAATAAGACAAATGGTTTTGGGATGTCACTGACCTCACCATTAAAATAAACAAACAACACAAACGGTTATGAACTCTCACCATTCGCGGCGTAAGGGTGGAGAATGTTTGAACACCAACATCTCCTAGGTTTAAACCGAACCCAACTAGTGGTTTCCCTACATATCTCAGATACGCTAAGAATCAGGTTACATGTAGTTTTAGCTCACCTTTTCCATATAGAACGAAGGACAAAGAAAGTAAATCCTGCCACTAAGGGCTAGGAATCAAGCTTCCAACACTTTCAGGAGAGATAAAAATTTAAAGACAACTTAAAATTTTGGAGGAGGGTCCACAGACTAATCTTGAAAAGGATACACCATGGCGTAAGGGCATATACTGTTGATTGCCAACATTTCTTGAATTTAGACCGAACCCACTCGGGACTTCCTACATATCTTGTCCATTCCAAGAATCAAGTCAATGTAGTTTTGACCATCCTAACCTTCTACGAGGTGGGAAATAGTAAGAACTTTCAAATACAAAATGATTATAAATTAAGAATTGGTGCGTAATGAGGTTTCCATCGGAGAAAGGGATTCCACAAGATACACCTCGATCTTTGGCACAAAAGAGGTTAAATGGTTGTCAGAGAGAAATTGAATCATAGTTTAGCGTCTCCGTTTTGGCCTAAAAACTAAGTGATGGTAATGATAAGTACCTTTAACCCGGGCTGGGGAGGGTTAATTGCGATGAGATATGAAATGTGCCCTAGTCCATGACTGGGATGATTAACTTGTGATAAAATGTGTCCCAACCCAAGGCTGGGGATGGTGATGGTAAAATGTGATGAAATGTGCCCCAACCCAAGGTTGGGGATAAAAGAGACATGCTTTGTCTTGGGAAGGCCTAATCCTAAGAAATACTCCCCAGCTCATACCTGGGTTATAATTGATGAAGATGGACTTCCTAGGAAGTCAAACCTAGTGAAATATAACCCATCTCATGTTGTGGATGATAAAAAATAAAGGTGAACTTCTCTCAGGAAAGTCGAACCTAGTGAAATATTGCCTGATTTGTAGCCGAGGGTGATAAACATTGAAGGTTAACTTCTCTTGGGGATGTCAAACTTGGTGAAATGTGTCCCAGCTTGTGCTGGGTATGATAAAAAAATAAAGGTAGACTTCTCTGGGAGAAATCAAATGAAGTGAAATATGCCCCCACTCATGCTAGGGGTGATGAAAAATGAAGCCATACTTTCTTTAGGAAAATTTATTTCTATTAAGGCAGGCCCTGAATTTCGACCAAGGTGCTTATAATGAATTTGTGATATCAATCTCTTCTAAATAAAGTACTATGGTTGGTTACCTTCCGATGTTAATAAATGTATTATCTTTATTCGTTGAAATCGTGCTTGCCTTCTTGTGTTCAACATCGAAAAAATGAATGAAAAATAAAAGTTAAATAGAAATAAACTCCCATGATTCCCATCATCCATTATCTGGTGCTTGACTGATTGCTTCCAGATGTCTTGGAAATGGCAATTCGGTTGTACTCTTGTACTTTTCTTTTTGCTGGATACTTTATCTTGGGAGTAACGCGTGACATACAAATCCCTCTAAGATCAAATAGCTAAAGTTACTGGGTGAAACAAGGATTCCCTAGTTTTTTGCTTTTTCTATTGAAACTTGTTGCACCGAGAAAATCTTCGCTCTCACGCCATAACTACATCTTAACTCTTCTGGGATGACTCTTCATTCTTATGTCTTGTTTTATAATTGAATGACTAAATGATTGATATTGGTGTTGTCTGTGAATTTTGCTGTTTTGCATTGGTGGCGATGATCTTTTGAGGTGGCAGGACATTTTGTTTAGGGAAATTTAAGGAAATTTAACCAATTACTTTTGTTTCTCATTTTGACCCCTGAAACTTTACTATCACCGGTTTCGTCTAATTAACACAAAAAATATTTCTTTAATTTTCTTGTTTAAAGTACTAATCTCAAAAATCAAGCAAAAACCTTGATTAAGCTAGGAATACATTATGAAACTTAGTTACCTGAAGTAACTAGTGCCTAAAGACAAGGTTCAAAACTAACCAAACTGATTTCTATCATGTCAAGCATTTAAGACCCATCAAATCATGGTCTAATCAAGCATTAAATGCCTAATTTAATGAAGGAATTAATAAGGGCATTTAATGGGAGATATTTTGAAGATTTCATAGCAAATATCTTAATGGCAACCTAATTACTTGGAAGTAACTAGCGGTTACAAAGGTAACCGAACCGGTTTCCATCACATAAACACATTTAAGATCCATCAAGTCATGCTCAAATCACGGCATTAAATGTCATGAATGACCATTAATGTCCCAATATAATGTATTAATTAATGGAAATTAAATGGAATAGATCTTTGCAAGATTTTCTACTAAAATATCTTAGTGAAAATCTAGTTGCTTGGAAGTAACTAGCAGCTACAAAGCCAACCGGACTGGTTCCCATCACATCAAGGCATTTAATACATTCCAAATCAAGGTCAAGTCATGACATTAAATGACTTGAATGGACATTAATGTGTCTATTTAATGTATGCATTAATGCGCATTAAATGGAGAAAATATTTTCTAAGAAAAAATCAAATCAGTTAACTAAGTTACCAAGAGTAACTAGTACTTACAAAGCAAACCAAATTGAAATCCACCAAATAGGACATTAAATAGGCATTAAATAACACATGTAAAAGCATTAAACAGTCATTAATGGCCAAGATATTTGTAAGATCTGGTAAATCATTACCAAATCTCATGATTACCTAGGAAATCTAGGTATATCTTCATCACATGGCTCTAGTTATATCACTAGATGGAATTCAAGGGTCTTAACTAGAATTAAAAGATCATGTGCAATAGGCTAGAGAAGCCTCTGAATTCATCAATGTGCAGGGTACCATGTGCCTATAAATACTAGCCTATTTTCCTTCCGAAATAAGCTTGGACACGTCCCTTCTTTCTCTAAGAACGAATTTCTCTCTCAGGTCTTGAGATATCCTAAGATTTTTACTCCTTAAACATACTTAAAGATTGCCAAAAAGTCTCCAAAGAGGTGTTCTAGAGACTCTTTTAACAAGATCTCAAGAAGTTGTAGAGGAATAACCAAGAAGAAAAAAAAAAGATTAAAGAAGGGGAAGAAGGAAAAACACTTAGAGAAAGACCACTCTTCTAAGTTAGGTAAGTACTCCTAAACTTTTCTTTAACTTTGTTGAAATACATTTTTATTACTTGTATATAGTATATTTGGGTAGATATAGCATTATAGCCTGACCCATATCTCAAACTTGTGGACTGGCACCCTATATATACTATCATGTCTAGACCCTAGGGACTAAAAGTAGGAATAAAGGGAGAACATCTATTACTTCGAGGATAAATGTGCACATTCTTCATAAATGTTTTTGTCATTTTTAGTTACGAGTAGGACTGGCACCCTATATATATTACTCTATCAAGACCCTTATGGTTAAAAGTCGAAATAAATGGAGGACCTCTATTCCTTCGGGGATAAGTGTTCACCTTCTTCAGATATGTCTCTATCTTCTTTAGTTACATGTAGGACAGGCACGTATATTATATATTTTCTTATTTTTTGGTATAATAAAGTAAACCTCAACACTATACTTGCCTAAGCAAGTAAGTCTTGTTGGACTGTTCTTGACAAAATCAAACATGCCTATTAATTTACCATTTGTGTTATTTTTGTTCTTATCTTGTCTTAAATAAACAAAAAGGAAATAAAAAAAAATAGGTTTTTCACATAAAAGTTTTCAATACGAAAATACTTGGTGTTTTACTCTAAAAAATAAACCTTTTGTCTTTGAAAAATGTTTTTTATAATTAATGTTTTATAAACTTTGTCTTAACCAAAAAAAAAATGAAAAATGAAAAAATAAATAAAATCATCTTGTAGTAGTGAACTACGTTTCGACCCGATTCTTGGTAAAGACTAGGATATATAAGCAAACCTATACAGGTTCGGTTTCATTTAAATAAAATCACCTTGTGGTTAACTACATTTCGACCTGATTCCCTATGGAAATAGAGATACGTAGCCTTTATAAGTTCGATGTTACTAAAAATAGATAAACTATAATTTTTAATTTATATAAGTAAATATCTATTGTTTTCATTGCATAAAAAAATACATAAAAAAGACAAAAACCTAAAAAAAGGGAATTAGTATGTTAACCGAAACCAATGGACATTACTTGGACTTGTTTAAACGTAAAGATTCATTTAGACTTAGGTATCGTCTTTGGATGAGTGTCTTGGGGTGCCTAACACCTTCTTTGAGCAAAATCAAACCCAAACTTAAAATAAATCTCTAGTAAAGACCAACTGTTTTCGAGTCAAAACTTGAGTCATTTAAAATTAAAATGATTTTTAAAATCCTGGTGACCTAGCACTCCATTTAACTCAATGCTAAGTGACAGCTCCATTTTTAAAATAAATCTCGGCCAAAAGAATGTTTCAAAACCGGCGCCTAGAAAATCCCATGAAACTATGTTTTCCAAAATGAAAGGATTTTTGAGGATTACGAGAGATAGGAAATGAAACCTTGTTTTGCTCTTCTTCCCATTCTCTTCTTCATCCTTTCGAAATTCGGGGTATGCCAGCTGGAGACTCCACTTGGGAGTTTTGAGGGTCATGCCTAGTTGGAGTCTAAATTTATTTTCACGGTTAAATAAAGTCCGAAAAATATATCTTTGATTTTAAGCATAAATGATACTCATTTATAAAAATAAAAAAAAATAAGGAAAGAAAGAAAAATAAATAAATAAAGAAATAATCGTTTATTTTACTTCTTAGATGTCTTGTTTTATATTTCATTCATTTATTTACAACTTTTACTTTACTACATTTTACATTATTGTCTTTAAATTTCTAAATTTTACTTTTCATAAGCTCTTACCACTTTGCATTGCATATCATTAGAAAAACCAAAGCCACAAACTTTATAGGGATAGGAGGTCGGCAGTAGGGATTGAAGTCGTGCGATTTCATGACCCCGATTTAAGCTCCAATGCCCTGTAGGACTAGAAAGAAGAGTTAGTATAAGCAAATCCAGGAGGTATATCCTTTGGGATCCGACTTTGAAACTCGCCTCTCTCGAATCACCAACCAAAGATGGATATTCTCTTGGGGAGGATGCCAGAGTTTTGAAGATTTAGGAACCAAACCTTTCGAGGATGCGTTAGTTGAAAACTCGTAAACCACATACAGTGAGCCAAGGATAGAATGGTACCCCAAACCTTAATGTATTTAGGGAACTATCTTTAAATTTTTGAATTTTACTTTCTGTAAGCTCTCTCAAATACAAGAGCACCACTTTGCATTACATATAATTAGAATAACCCAAAGCCAAAAACTTTATAGGGATAAGAGGTTGGCAATAGGGGCTGAAGTCATGCAATTTCATGACGCCAATCTAAGCTCTAATACCCTGTAGGACTAGAAAGAAAAGTCAGTGGAAGCAAAGCCAAGAGGTATATCCTTTGGGATCTGACTTTGAAACTCTCTTTTCTCGAATCAGTAACCAAATATGGATGTTCTCTTGGGGAGGATACCAGAGTTTTGAAGGTTTAGGAACCAAACCTTTCTAGGATGCGTTAGTAGAAAAATCGTAAACCACATATAGTGAGCCTAGGATAGAATGGTACCCCAAACCCTTAGGTATTTAGGGAACTATCTTGGAAAGAAATTTTACTTTTACCTCACATATAGCTATTTACATTTGTCATGTTAGATTTGTAGAATGAAAATTTGTAGGACAAAGAGGGGGCATAGTAGACAAACGTAAGAATTCTAGTTCTATCTCAGGCGTCGCAAGTTTTCTCAAATAAAAAATGCTTTCAAAATTAGATTAAAGATAAAGTTGCGAGAAAGGAAAGAGAATCCTTATTTTTTATTAATAAGCAAAAGTTCATTAAACTCATGTAAATCAAAGCCCCTTATATCCGAAATAATGTATAAAAATAAAATTGAAATTGAAATTAAAATTAAAACATATAAATATATATATATATATATATATATATAAATATATATATATATATATATATATATGTATGTATGTATATAAAATAAGATAAAATAAATAAAAAAATAAACAAATTCATTAATAAACTTATAAATACATTCACCTTTAAATACTGTACGAAAAAACCACCTCGATAGCTGTCTAAAAATAGTCTATGCCGAACAGCCATCCTAAGGTTCGTACACTAAGATGCTAAGATGGGATCAATATCACAATACCATACTAAGATGCAAGAAAGTGTCGTAACCCAGTTAAATCAAGACTGTGTATAAGCATACCTTGGGTCACATCTCCTTAGGATTTATGTATCATTCTTAAGCATGATACGTAAGAGTCTTTTCTTGTAAGCCTATATAATAGAAGTCATAAACCATAAAGGAATAATGTACATAAAGCCTGTTCCAATTAGTCATTAAGAAAGATTTAGGTTTAACGTTGCTTAAGTAAGTCAAAACCTTTTTTGCGAAGAAGTCCGCTGAGGTTCACCAGTCAAACTGTCAAAATTGATTTACCCTCGAAGAGACATCATGGATTTAAAGGTATTTTAAATCCTTGACCAAGTCCTAGGAACAATAATTCATATTTTGAGGAATAAAAGGACAATTCTATCATTAAGTTCTACGAACAGTTATCCATTTTTTGAAGAAGAAAAAGACAATTTTGTTATTAAGTCCTAGGAGCAATGATCCATTTTTTTGAGAGAAAAAAAGGGACAAGTCTGTCACTAAGTCCTAACAATTATCCATTTTTTGATGAAGAAAAAGACTGTTATTAAGTCTTAAGAGCAACGATCCATATTTTGAGCATAAAAGGTCAGTCATGCCATAAGCCTAAGGGACTATAACTTTTAAGTTAAGGACAATCCATAAATTTCGAGTTACCCTTGGTTATGTGAAAACAAGTCCATATCAAATTTCTCATCCAAGCTGGAGTGATCAGTGTCAACGAAGGTGAAAACTAAGCTAGGACGTGGTAGTAAGCTAAGAAGGTACTTAGATATCTATCTACTATTGTTTTCCCAGTTTTCCTTAAGTAAGGTATTTTGGTGTTTAAACAATGTCCGTAAGTGACTAAGGTGTAACTTTGTTGTTATATAATACAGTATTATCTACCTAAAGTTTGTTTCAACTTCTGTTTCTAGCCTTCAATGGTTGACCTGTATATCATAATTTATGCACCATGGGAAGATTAAGGTTATAATAATATAATTTTAACATTAAAGTAGAACAAAATCCAAAGTAATGTTAAAAGGAAAAGCCTTGTTTTAACCAGACGTTAGTGAAATATTGACAATAAAATTTGAGAAAGTTAGAAAGAAAAACAAAGAACCCTGATATGGAATCATTACATATGTTCCAACCTGAAATTGTCTAAGGAGCCATGAAAGAATTGTAGAAGACCTCCTCAAGAGAAATAAAAGGAAAAAAATATTTGGAAGATTCATGATAAAAAAGGATGATAGAGAATGTTTTGGAACTTGACCTCGCTAAAGAGAAAAGTTCTTGAAAAGGTCGGCAGGTGAAGAAATAAAGATAGACTTCTAAGAAGAAATAATATAGACTGAGATCTTGCCTAGAAATAGCAGATCCATCAGTGAACGTTTTGGCAACTCATGAAACCTACTCAAAATAAAGAAGTATGATATATCTTTTAAGTTAAATAAAAGACGATCAAGTTGGAAGAAGACAATGAGACTTTAGTAGATAGTAGCTGATAATGGAAAAGTATCTGGGATAGGGGCGAAATCAACGAAGACCTCAGGATTGACTCAAACTACATTAACTCTCCAAAATGTAAAATCTGGAAAGTATGTGTTAAGAGAAAAATAATAATAATAATAATAATAAAAAAAAAAAAAAAAATACTAGTCTCAGAAAGTTTTCAAACACTAAGTGATCACACAAATGCAATTGCGTGAATCAAGTTGTATATATAATCTGAGTATTAAGTCGTAGGGGTTTCCTAATACTTAGTAACTTGGGCCAACTGGACTGGGATCATTACCCAAAGCTCGTTACATGGGTTATATAGGAAGTATGAGTCCACAATTTCCAGAGTGAAAACAAATAATAATAATAATAAAAAAAAAAAAAAAAAAAATACAATCTCAATACTACCAGGATAAAACAGCATTTGTTAGACGTCATTAGTTAACACTTGTTTCTCTATCACTTATTTTCTCCCTTATTTAAGTCATCTCGGTAAGGCCAATTCCAGTTGCCTTCAAATCAAGATAGAAGAAATGAATCGGAGTCATTGAAGAAACCTCGGGTAATATACAAGGCCTAGGTAATCCTAATAATGATCATAGAAAAAGTTTAAATATTGTAAATTGATGGAATTTATGACTCTGGATAACAAACTACTAAGGTGATTGTTCTAAATTATGTTTAAAATTATACTTACCATATTCCAAAGTATTTTCAAATGTAAAAGATTATGACAGAAAACAAACCTTTGAATACATGAATATGGAAGTCAAAATATACTTTAGTTAAATAATCCTGTAAGAGATAAAAAAAGGGAAATATACAAAGGTGCGATAAGGACAATAGTGTAAGACACTAAAAACTAAACTAAGGAGAATTTAGGAAGATGAAAGGGATGGGAATCCACCTAAAAAGATTTGCTACCCCTTAAAATCAAAAATACTAAAGAAATCATGAAAGAAAGACAAGAGTACCATAAGGAAGAACACACGGTAAGAAAGCAAAAATTATGGCATCCAAAAGAGAATAGGTGATCCTGTTGTCAATATTCTCATGCAGGGAAGAAAAGTTCAAGTAGATAACAATAATCTTTTACCATTTTAAAAGGACAGCAGAAGTTACCTTAGGATGGCTAAAGGCAAGGGTATTTAACCCAACTCTAAAAAAATAGAATCATAAGAACAATGATAATGAAAAAAAAAAAAAAAAAAGGAACAATAACATAAGATTTTCACATAAATAAATAAAAAAAGACTATTATCTAAATATTAAATAGGCTTTAAAAGTTTAGAACTACGTTGTGACCTGAGTTTTGGAAATTTTCCAAGATACGTAAGAAACCCAAATGGGTCCAGTCGAAATGAAAAGAAGGAGAGGTGTTAACTTCACAACATTCTTTCAGCCCTGTATCAGGGCACATCTTCGAGGAAGTCCCTCGACTTTCCTAAGATGCCATTTTCACTCTTTTTGTTAATCAAACAGCAAGGGATGCTTAAGCAAAAACTATGCTTGACCTAATCCATATCAAATTTCCAAGGTATGTAGGAAACCTATTAAGGTCCGGTCATCCAACTGGAAACCCCAGCCATAGCCTGGGGCATGTTTTTGCAGTTTTTATCATCGAACATAGATTTGGCCTGATAAAGTCCATTATACACTCTCAACCAATAGTAAAGGTCTAAATTCACATTTTTCACTTCGTTGTTAAAGGATTTTAGGGGGGGTTGAAAAAATGAAAAACAAATAAAAATTGAAATAAAGAAAAAGAAAAAGAAGTGAGGCCTTTGTTTTCAATTATTTTTTGTCCCCCGTGGAAGTCTTTAGGTTTATCTAAAGGTAGTAATTCAAAAAAAAATCCTATTGATAATTTTCGTCGATATTAATCACTTCTATCATACCATCCTACCTTAAGTGGTTGGAGATTCTACCAAAAAATACTACCTAAAATGGTCGGAGATTCTACCATACTATGCTACCTTAAGTGGTAAGAGATTTTACTTACCATCCTACCTCAAGTGGTCGGAGATTCTACCATACTATCCTATCTTAAGTGATCGAAGATTTTATATACCATCCAGCCTCAAGTAGTGGGAGATCCTACCATACTCTCCAACCTTAAGTAGTCGAAGATTTTACATACCATCCTACCTTAACTGGATGGAGATTCTACTATACTATCCTACCTTAAGCGGTCTGAGATTCTACCATACCATCCTACCTTAAGTGGTCATAGATTCTACCACACCATCCTACCTAAGTAGTCAGAGATTCTACCATACTATCCTATGTTAAGTGGTTGGAAATTCTACCGTACCATCATACCTAAGTGGTCGGAGATTCTACCATACTATTATATCTTAAGTGGTCGAAGATTCTACCATACCATCCTACCCCATTGGTTGGAGATTCTACCATGCCATCCTACCTAAAGTGGTTGGAGATTCTACCACACCATCCCACCTAAAGTGGTCGAAGATTCTACCATATTATCCTACCTAAAGTGGTTAGAGATTCTAACATACCATACCACCATTAAAACAACAATACATTAAAATTCAAAATCCCTATTAAATCCTATGATAGGCCATAAACCCAAAAAAACCATCGTGCAGCATAGAAGACTTGGATTTTGATATGAAGAATCAACTTTGAGACAAGTTAGGTACACTTAGGAGATTATCGCCTAGATGAATATTTTCAAACAAAAGAAGAAGTACACTGATAAATGAAGATTATTTAACTTCCAAAGTGAGAAATCGGCATACACCATTTAGGCGACAAGACTTAGGAACGAAGACGAGGGTTTCTTTTTTCTAAGAGTAATTTGGCTCTCAAAATGAAGGAAATAGACACATGTTGTTTAAATATTAACATTCAAAGCGCAAAATACTTGAAGTAATGACCAAATGGAAAAGAGATGGTTCACTATCCTAATTCCAACGATTAATCTACAAGTCTTGGCACCATAGGCAAATCATTCTACTAATTCTGTCTAGACTTAATGATAAATAAAATAGCCTAGGTATTGCACCAATGAGCATATTACCACCAATAATAAGCTGGCAAGTGTATTTAGGGATTCACAACAATGATCCCGAATTCATTTTTTGTTACATCCAACAAACAGTGAGACAAATCGACTTGGCTTCTCTTACAGTGGGTAATCAGTCTCCTACCCAGTTCGTAGGCTGGGGTATATTTTACGCCGGTGATGTTCATAAGTCTCACAACAAAAGGTGTTGTATTAGCCTAAGCAGTTTCAATCATAGGATCCTCGAATAAATGTGATTTTGATGATAATACCACATTTGACGTTTTAAATATAATAATAATGTTTTTTTAGTATAGATCATTTGAATATCATTTAAAACGTATCATGGAGATGAATTCAAGTTAAAAGGTAAGAAAAGTATGATTTAAATAATGCAATTTTTTATTTCGCCAATACTCGCAAGATATTGAACTCGAAATTCTATAGGATGCACGCACACCTCGAGAGTGTACGAAATTGTGATATATTGATCATAACATGTCCAATATACCTAAATATCATAATGTGAATTATGTGTTAGATCATTACATGCAAAATAAAAAAAAAAACACCATTTTATCATAATTATGCGAAATTGGAAAATCATTTTCTTAACATGATCATAAGGTACATTGTGTTTTTGGATCATCTAAACATCATGAATATCATTGTCACATGTTTTAAAAGTGTGTAGAATGATAAACGGTAATAAACCAAGACAAAAAACAGACAAAAACAAAATGTCGCAAGAATTGCAGCACAAGTAGTCAACTACTTGTGCCAAATGTAGTCGACTACATTACAAAAGAATATTTTCCCTCTCCTACTCTATTTTTGGCTTGTCGATATGGCAACGTTTGCTTGTTCTAAGTGTTGTATGGTGATTCCTACACCTTATAATAATTATTTAACACCTTATCATCATTCAATTTGAGCTAAACAACATTGAGTTGAAGAGAATTTGCTCAAAACATTTTGAAACTCTTAAGAACTCATTTTGTAATTTTTTGTCATGGACTAAAAATTGGATTTACATATCAAATCTTGTTCGAAAATGTTCAAATGATGTTATGATATGTTAGTTTAATATGTCTACATGATATATGCTTGATCAATTGATATGTTCAACATTGTATCCATGATTAATTGACAAATTAGCTAAACTACTCTGAAAATTCTATTTTTTCATGCAAAACATGTTTAAGTGTTGGTACATGTTTGGAATTCTTCTAAATGATCAAATACATTGTATTCATGTATAAATGTGATTATACATCATGTATTTGATGTATAAATTCGTGATCCAATTGTTATATACATGAAATACATTATCTTGACCAAACATGTATAAAGTGGTAAGAGTATTTAATGATATTCTACTTTATGGTAGGGTTGGATAAGGTATGGTCTATATCATCTTGTCCCATGCCTCCAGCCACACTCTTTATTACATTGATCAAATTTCAAATTAGAGGAGTCATGTCTTTAATGATTCACACCCAACTTTGAAGACCTCCATTAGGATTTGTCTATATGCAATAATAACTAACCATGCTCAATTATATACATTTGAATATATGAACACTTTGTTGTATTTTTCCACTACCACAACGAAAAAATGGACATTGGGTGTTTTGCAATTAATTAGATATATCTAGCATTTATGAGGTTGAAAAAAGTTGTTGGCCATTTAACAAATCTGCAAAAATTTGGAAGTGGAGAGCAGCCTATGTCTTGACATCTTAAAGAGATCACACCCAACGGTCATATCCTCTCAACACTTCAATTGTGATATACAATGAATAGATCTACAACATGAGGAATCAACAGAGAATAGAAGAGACTCAAGCACTATATTGAATTAATTATGGCTATAATCAAGTGGTGGTGAGCGTTTACAAGAGAGGTTTATGTACCAGATCTGACCTGTAAAGTGAAACAACAACTCAGATGAAATGCAAAGGTAGATCTGAGCTCAATCAAAGATTAATCCTCATTCGATGGAGAACAAAAGATCAGATCAGATCCAATTAGTTAGAACAATCGATCTCAGATCTAACCTAAGCTACACCACTGATCCGATCTGAACTACAACCATTGGTCTCTGATCTTAACTGTAGCGATCGATCACCGACCAAAAATCGATCTAGCCTCGTAAAAAATAAAAGTACAATAAAACATCAACCAGATCTAAACAAGAGAGATCGGCGAAGAAGGAAACTTTGATGGTCGAATCCGAAGCAAAACAATTTCGGAGCAATTCGGCCGAAATCAAAGCGATGGAAGACCAATTAATGTTCGCTAGCTTTAATGCATGTGTCACAGATCTGAATAACGTTTTAGATCAAAGCAAGTGTTTATAGAAGTCAGGAAGAATGTCGACGTTCATTATCAACAGTCGCCGGCTGCCTGCGATAAGAGAAGACGAACAAAGAAGCAGGGTTCTAATTGTTAACATCCCCATCGTTCGCCGCCATGTTATACAGTGCATTCGTATCCCCTTTCTCGGTAGCTTATGGTCCACCCCATTGGATTCATTTGTGGTTTAGACAACTTACACTTGTAAAAACTTCTCATGTCTCATAAACCGTAAGCATATCCAGAAAGGCTTCGACGACTGCAAAGACTGTTCTGACCTAGAACAAGTGAAGAAATCATTACCGGTGAAGTAAAATCGACGATCTAATGATCCTTGATTCTCCCATGTTGCGTACGAGATGCAAATCAGAATCGACGAGAACATGAGAGCGAGTTACAGTCTCCCCACTCGTTCAGAATGGCTGATTTTAGATCGATCCACCGGGAGAAGAGCATCTGTACTCCTTCTCAGAGAGGAAAAAAAGTCTCTGATTTCTGACGAATGGTGGAGGTTGAAAAACTGATTATCATTGAGCTCGCGATTGCTGCAATAGAAGAACTCATCAAAATGGCCCAAATCGGTGAACAATCTTGGAGGCAGGCCATGGAGATAAAAATGAACAATCTCGAAAGAAAAGTGGTGGCTTCACAGCAAGAAGGACCAATTGGGTTTGAAAAAATAAAACTAAGGGCTAAATACATTAAAGCCCTTGACGTAACAAGTATATTTATAGTTTATGCTCTCAAGTTTACTTGCGAATTGCGACACATATGACATCAATGAAATATTTTTGCCCTACTTGCACATCAGCCCTTTTTCTAGCACCGTTGCTGTGCAATAAATATAAAAATTATGGAAGTGGTCCCTAAATTATTGAAAAATTGCAAAATTAGCTCAAAGTTCCGCATAAAAAAAATATCGTTTTGACCCTCGAAATGATAGAATTTGGCTAAAATTATATCGAGCGATGGACAAGGTCCTGAGGTTTTGCTCAAAAGGCTATTTCCACCTAGAAAAGTGAAACAGCCACAGCTTACTTTTCTGGTCAAACTAGACCTTTTTGGGCCTTTCGGGTCTTACGGTGCTCTCTTTGGGGCCAAGAAGTTCTACTCCTATTGTACTACATTAAATATAGTACTGTATAATATCTGAATGTTGCACTATGTAGTGTGTCAGAAATCAAGTGTTATGTGTAACACAAAACATACTGGAGTAGTATAATATTACGCCCATGCAAACAATCTGACAACCTAGGGCTAGTTACTCTAAAGCCCCTGAGGTAGAGCTTAATCACTCTAAAGACCCTAAGGTAATAATTATATTCACATTTAATACCCATCAAGTTTTAAACAAACTTATGATTTATTGATAAATCAAGAATTGGAGAAAATTAGATTTTCTGATTGAATACTTAAAGTGCCTCGAAGAAATATTGAAATTACACTTCGGATATCTTAATTCATAAATTATGGTGCTACATTTGATAATTAGAGGGAGTTTAGAATTTTCTAAAGAAATAAATATAGGAAGTGCATTGTTATTGCAGATTATACCCCATATACTTGATAAAGATTATCCAAGGTCCTAGGGCATAACAAAATTACACTTTGTCCCCTGTAACTTTTACTCCGACAAATTACATGTTAGGAGAACACTATTGGAACTTCAAGATATCCAAGTAAGCACAATGGTGTACAAGATTGGATAAGCTCGATTATATTATGGGATTAGTGTCTATCGAGTTAAATAATACCCGTGTGTTTGTTTTAAAAATACAATTTGTATCCTCAAAACTTTGCATGAGAGATGTAAATTTAATGGATAGAAATAATATTTATTTTGCCTCAAAGATAATACAATAAAAAAACCCTTAAGTCGCAATTTTTACCCTCTGCTTCTATATTTTGGATAAGATCCGTACAAAAGTACTAAAGACGGTGGAGGCACTTAAAGGCGTTATCCAAGATCGATTCAAAACTAATTGGAAAATACTTGTTGTGCGATAAATAATAAATTCATCACTTAGAATAACTAGATGATATGACGAATATATAATACATCCATTTTATTACTGATTGGGTAGACCACATATTCTGGCGTTAAAAGTCTCAAGAGAAATTCTTAAAATCACAAAACGCAACTCAAATGCTTTGGGCGATTAAACCATTACAACCTATCTTAAAGTTGAAATGACATGAGCAAAAATCAACTACTCGTTCCTGGGAGTGTTCCTCTTTGATAAACGAAAATTTTGAGGATTCAAACCCAATTCAACTTGTAACCTGAATATTCATAGAAATACGAACTTGTATTACATCCTGAAGAATGTAATTATTTGTACATTAATAATTATTATGTGGCATACAAACTGCTATTCTTATAAGAGCATGTTAAAAAATCACATATCCCAATCAAATCCCATGAACAAAGGGGTAACTGGAAGGATATAGAAAAAGGATAAGAGTTCAGCCCTCCCTAAGAGAATCAATTAAGAAGAAATTAAATCAAATGAAAACTTGCAAAGGAAACTAAGTCCTGAACTTAATGCTTGAGGACTTCGCAGGGGGCAGGATCATTTTTAAACAAACCGTAGGAACAATTTCGCATTCATAACTCATTCAGCAAATAAACTAGTTATGAAGAAAGGCAAAGAAGAAGATAATAACTTACAAATTCCCTGGGTAAGAGGACGTCTCCCTGGTGGTAGAAGATGGATCTAAGGATACCTCCCTGATAATGAAACACTTGCAATGATAAAAATCACCAAGTGTAAAGAAGAAATCAAACATAACCTAGCCCAGTTCACATGCGAACAGGACTGCCTAGATCAGTTCTTCCTGAGCTACTAAGATCCGCTCAAATCCAACGTAACTACCTTGCCTAGTTCACATTCAAACCGAACAAATGTAATTGCCTAGCCCAATTCACATGCGAATAGGACTGCTGATAGGTGTGAAAAAATTATCTATTTCCAATCCGAATTTGTTAGTTTTCGAATATGTTTATATAGTATTTTATTATGTTTTAATTAGTTTTCCTACATTTTATATAACTCAGGTGTGTGAGGCGAAATGATAGGAAACTGGAGCTAAAACGATGAGATCGAACCAAAGCGGTTCGAAGTTACGGTGGATAAATAAGCTCGAAGGCTAAAAGATAAAACAGGCCCACCGCTTAAGCATCCAAACCACCGCTTAAGTGGTGAAAATGCAGAGAAGAGCAAAATGTTACTGACGGACGAACGGCTGAGCGGAAATTCTACCGCTTGGGTGGAAATCCAGCAGAGGACGTAGATGGCCTACTGACAGCCGCTCGCCTAGGCAGAAATCCAACAAAATGTTCTCCAAGTCCATCGCCTACTTCACCGCCCAAGCGATCAGACTTAACCGACCTAATTCCGCTTAGGCGGAATTTCCACCGCCTAGGCGGATTTGCCCTGCACTGTCTTGAGATATTTTTAGATATTTTTAGGATATGTTTGCTATAAATATCCCTTCTCCTCCCCCTTGGCCGGAATCTCTCTCCTCTCTCTTGTATTTTAAATCCCCTTAGGCTATATTTAAGCCGAGGGTTAGGAATTTTAGGTGTGGAGCTCGCATCCCAAAGTGGAGAAGACGGCGAATCGATCGTAGAGCGTTCTTAGCGATTTATCTTCGTACGAGGCTAAGTTCTTTGATCGTTTTTCCTTATTTCTTTATATTAGGAGCATGTGAGCATATTTAGCTCGTTATTTCATTATATATGCGACTATGGCCCTGAGTTAAATTTGGATTGTAGTAGGGATTAACACTATATTTATAAATACGTTGTTTGGATGATTTCGATATTTCGTTTGTGATTGTTCTTCGTAGTTTGATTGTATTTATCGTATTGTTTGTTTATTATGATAGGATTGATAAATGGAGAATACGGGGTTTTGACAAAACCCCGGATTCAGATTAAGGTAAACAAACGCCACGACTCTATAACCCGGTCGAGGTTTGAATCGTGGACAATCGATGACACTAAGCAAGACACACGCTACCTAGGGTGGTTAATACGTTGAGAGGGACTTCTTCGTTGACTCGAAGTTGCGTTATATCCCTTGTCTTACACTTGGAAAAGGTGGCGAGGGAGTTTTAGAACGGAGATTGTCGATAGGGTAAATACAACGTGACGATCCAATAACCCGGGAGGGAGTTGGATTGTGTGCAATCAATGATGCTGGGCGAGACTCACGTGACCTAGGGTCGTTAAGAAGTTGAGGGGGACTTCTCCGTTGGCTCGAAGTCATGTATTCTCCCGTCTTACACTCGGAAGAGGTGGCGGTGGAGTTTATGTACCGAGGTTGTCAAATAGGTCGAACAACGTAAACGCAAGTAAATCGGAATCGAACACGTATTTGTGAACACGTTAATCCCTATGTAATTCTTCACCCTAAAACATATTAACATAATAGTGTAGTTAATTTAGGATATATTAGTATTAGTTTAATTAATTAATTACATTTGTTTTTCGCCTAGATAAACTTAGGTCACGACAAACGCGGTATTCGATAGTAACGACAATAATCCCTATGGATACGATAATCTGATCTTAACGATTACACTATACTAAAACTTGGACCTCGTATACTTGCAAGTGTAAGTAGTGGCGTGTCATCCCGCGCGCTACCAAGTTTTTGGCACCGTTGCCGGGGATTGTTTTGATGTTATTATTGAAAAAACACGGTAATGGCTCTGGACTTAAGTTTTAGTTAGGAGAAGCAAGTGTTTTGTATTTTCGGGATTGGCGATGTCGTTCATTGTCGATATTGTGTGTAAATGACCTAATTTTATTTTAGGCATTTCTTTGTATATAATTTTTGTTTGTAGTTTTGTTTTTGTTTCCAATGCAGGGTACTTGGCGATGTTAGATCGACGAGTGTTGATGCATCCCTTTCGACGGGATTCGAAGCCGTTTATTGTGCTTGGCCAAGCACATAAGCCGGTGAGGCATTTCGTTGAAAGATCGAGCCATCCAAAGCAAAACCTCGCTAATCTTGAGGGCATTCTGAATGTCGGGCCAATGACATTAAACCACGCGCTTCTTGGGAGGCAACCCAAGCAATTCTTTTTGATCCATCACATCTAACTTGATTCGGAGGCGAGATCCTCTCGCCTCCCAGGTAAGTGTTCTAAACACCCTTCATCAGCATGCTTTAAATTTCATATGTTGAGATTGATGATTGGGATCACTGAGGACACTGTCCACTTTGAGTTCGGCGGTGATGAGTAGTAATAGTATGTTAGTTTATGTGTTATTGTTTTTTCCGTATTGCATGTGTGTTTAGGTTGGAATGTGTTTATGTTTTTGTGTTGTTGTTTATATGTTGAGTTTTGCATTCATCTGGGCCGTCACCCGATGATGAAAATTACCCCTGGTTGTTTTCGAAGTCAAGGGTAATACCCATGCATGTGTGATTCTGTGTGCTTGACTATTTTTTGGTAAAAATTATTGTAGATCCTAATTTGCACGAGCACATAGACTCAATGTATAGTTATTTAATTGATTTGAGGACGATTATTGATTAACCAAATTCATGACACATTCAGGGTTCTAGAACTTGATTGAGGGGAAGCTTGAGGCGAAATCCTAGGCGAGGTAGTTCAGGAGACGTGATTTAGGCATTCTTTTTGTCGCTTAAGCCTTTTTAAGCCTACCTTGTTACATGTTTATCCCTTGTTACCTTGTCGAAGCCTAAATGCAAATTCAATTCAGAACACATAAACTAATACCATGTCCAGTGGACTTTTTCCAAACCTAAATCGTTGAATTTAAAGGCACATTTGAGTGAATCAAGTTAGCCGTTGCAAAGGCTTCTTGATGTGAGCGGTTGGGATTAGGGCGAACTTCAAATTAGTTCGGTATTTGAGTACTCACTTGTCGTTTTTCATTTGTATTTCACATACCCCTTCAATTGTAACAATCAAATAAGTTTGGGGGTGTGTTCTTTGAAAAGAAAAGAAAAAATAAATAAAAAATAAAAAAATAAAGAACCAAATGTAAATACGGTTTTTATTTCCGTTTCTTTTTGACAAGTGAGTACGTCGGTCTTAAATACATGTTCGGGATTGTTCCCAATCTTTCTATGGGAGTTCGAGAGTGAATGTGCCAAGCATTGAGCCTTGGGTAACGTTAAGTTAACAACGTTAACCCGTTTTGTATTCCAAATTGCCCTTGGCCAAATATACCAAAACCGAACCAAGCCCTAATGATCTTTATGAACTACTAAACCTACATTAGTGGAGAGTGGACCCCAATCAAGCCTATGGAAATCTTAGTCCTTTACGGTCTAAGTCATGAATTTCATTGGTGGATAATCCAATCCGATCGTTGTATAGTTATATTATTGAGTCTCTCACTAACACGTTTACAGGATCTAGAATAACATTCACCATTATTGCATGTCAAAATTCTAGAACATTACATGCTGTGTGTTACCGCCTGAACTCGATACTACTGGCGATTGTTGAGGGAAAAATAAATAGGTTGTTAGAAGAATTTAAAAATTGCATGTTGTTATGTTTAGATTGTTTTTAGGTTGTTTTTTTTATTTAATTCAGTTTGTCAGTTTGTGTATTTTTTCATTTTAGTGTATGTGTTTGGCTCGAGGACTAGCCAAATTCTGAGTTTGGGGGTATTGATAGGTGTGAAAAACTTATCTATTTCCAATCCGAATTTGTTAGTTTTCGAATATGTTTATATAGTATTTTATTATGTTTTAATTAGTTTTCCTACTTTTTATATAACTCAAGTGTGTGAGGTGAAATGATAGGAAACTGGAGCTAAAACGCTGAGATCGAACCAAAGCGGTTTGAAGTTACGGTGGATAAACAAGATCGGAGGCTAAAAGATGAAATAGGTCAACCGCTTAAGCGGTGAAAATGCAGAGAAGAGCAAAATGTTACTAACGGACGACCGGCTGAGTGAAAATTCTACCGCTTAGGCGGAAATCCAGCAGAGGACGTAGAAGGACTACTGACAGCCGCTCGCCTAGGCAAAAATTCTATCTCCTAGGCAGAAATCCAACAGAATGTTCTCCAAGTCCACCGCCTACTTCACTGCCCAGGCGATCAGACTTAACCGACCTAATTCCGCCTAGGCGGATTTGCCCTGCACTGTCTTGAGATATTTTTAGGATATTTTTGTTATAAATATCCCCTCTCCTCCCCCTTGGCCGGAATCTCTCTCCTCTCTCTTGCATTTTAGAGCCCCTTAGGCTATATTTAAGCCGAGGGTTAGGAATTTTAGGTGTGGAGCTCGCATCCCGAAGTGGAGAAGATGGCGAATCGATCGTAGAGTGTTCTTAGCGGTTTATCTTCAGACGAGGCTAAGTTCTTCGATCGTTTTTTCTTATTTCTTTATCTTAGGAGCATGTGAGCATATTTAGCTCGTTATTTCATTGTATATGCGGCTATGGCCCCGAGTTAAATATGGATTGTAATAGAGATTAACACTATATTTATAAATACGTTGTTTGGATGATTTCGGTATTTCGTTTGTGATTGTTCTTCGTAGTTTGATTGTATTTATCGTATTATTTGTTTATTATTCTAGGATTGATAAATGAAGAATACGAGATTTTGACAAAATCCCGGATTCGGATTAAGGTAAACAAACGCCACGACTCTATAACCCGATCGGGGTTTGAATCGTGGACAATCGATGACGCTGAGCAAGACACACACTACCTAGGGTCATTAAGACGTTGAGGGGGACTTCTTCGTTGACTCGAAGTTGCGTTATATCCCTTGTCTTACACTCAGAAGAGGTGGCAATGGAGCTTTAGAATGGAGATTGTCGATAAGGTAAATACAACGCGACGATCCAATAACCCTTGAGGGAGTTGGATTGTGTTCAATCAATGACGCTGGGTGAGACTCACGTGACCTAGGGTCGTTAAGACGTTGAGGGGGACTTCTCCGTTGGCTCGAAGTCATGTATTCCCCCCGTCTTACACTCAAAATAGGTGGCGGTGGAGTTTACGTACCGAGGTTGTCAAATAAGTTGAACAACGTAAACGCGAGTAAATCGGAATCGAACACGTATTTGTGAACACGTTAATCCCTATGCAATTCTTCACCCTAAAACATATTAACATAATAGTGTAGTTAATTTAGGATATATTAGTATTAGTTTAATTAATTAATTACATTTGTTTTTGGCCTAGATAAACTTAGGTCACGACAAACGCGGTATTCGATAGTAACGACAACAATCCCTATGGATACGATAACCCGATCTTAACGATCACACTATACTAAAACTTAGACCTCGTATACTTGCGAGTGTAAGTAGCGGCATGTCATCCCGTGCGCTACTAACTGCCTAGCTCAGTTCGTCCTGAGCTGCCAAGATTAGCTCAAATCCAACGTAACTGTCTATTCCAATTCACATTCAGACCGAACTACCTAGCCCAGTTTATCAAAATTGGCTGACCTACCAAGGCGAGCCCAAATTATACGTAATTTCCTAGCCCAATTCATGTACAAACCGAACTGCCTATCCTAGTTCATCAAAATTGGCTGAGCTTCCAAGGCCAGCCCAAATCAAAACATGACTGCTTGGCCCAGTCCACTTTCAGATTGACTGTCTAGCTCAGTGATAGGTGTAAATTACCTATATATTTTCAAACTGAATTTGTTAGTTTTCGAGTACATTTATTACGTTTTAATATATTTTAATGTGTTTTTATTCGTTTTGTATTAAAACAGGTGTGTAGGGTGAAAAGGTATGAAATCGGAGCATAAACGATCAAATCGTATCGAGAACGGTCAGAGAATAGTGAAAAAATGACCAAGGTGGCACAATTCTGAAAGAAGCCCACCGCGTGACGTCCAGACCATCGCCATGGCGGTGAAAATGCTGGGAAAAACCAATTCTGGCTTAAAGCCCACCACTTAGGCGGTGAACTAACAGAACATTTTCCCACTCTAGCGCTAACTCCGTCGCCTCGGCGAACCTTAACCGACATACTCCATCGCCTAGGCGGTGGCCTCGGCACAAATTTAGATATTTATTTTAGATATTTTTCTTATTCAAACCCCTCTCTTCCCCTCTCCTTGAACTCTCCGGCCATTACATCCCTTAGGGCTTAAGTTAGAATATAGAGAAAGTATGGGGAGTGCTCAAACATATCCAAAGGAGAGGACCAACACGC
The DNA here is from genome assembly GCA_016647705.1 of Eucommia ulmoides. Classification (NCBI taxonomy): domain Eukaryota; kingdom Viridiplantae; phylum Streptophyta; class Magnoliopsida; order Garryales; family Eucommiaceae; genus Eucommia; species Eucommia ulmoides. The sequence continues at coordinate 37,150,228 of CM028340.1, forward strand.
AGAGAAGGAGAATCGATTGGTGGACGATTTTAGCAGCTAATCTTCGGATATCGGCTAAGTTCATCCAATACACACTTGGTGACAAAACATCATGTCTCGAAGCTCACATCAAGCCACTCAGATCGATTCACCAAGAGAACCATGTGGTTTAGAACAGTTCATCCAAGAAATGATTGGTGACAAGTCTATCTTTGGGAAAACATTATTCTTGGAATTCTAGCACTTGTTTGCGATAAATGAAATCCAACAGTTTTTTTATAAACAACAAATACAACGTTACAATCCAAAAGAAGAAAGGTACTTTACATTCTTCATCCAACTTGACTACAACGTTTTCCAACATAAAGCTAGATTCATCACTACGAGATAGCTTCCAATGAAAATTACTCTTTCATCTTGTTATATGACATCCATCTCAAGTTATCGTTCTTTTCCAATCTTAAACTCATCACTCCTTGCTATGGTGTTAGTGTCTGGACTTTAACCCTGGTTGAGTGAAAACCAAGTGACTTAGATCAGTTCGTCAACAAAACCAAGCTACTCAGATCAGCTCGACAAAGTAAACGCTTGTAAAACTGACAAAAATAATTTTGACCAATAACGAAGTGTAAGAAAAGAAATTGACCTTTCATCTCACTTCTTCAAATCAACACTCAGGTTTGGGGGGAAAATGATGAGGGAGAAATTCCCTCCTAGTAAAAGAACCGAAAATAAATAACTCTCCACTAAATTAGGGTGTAACTCCCTAATTAATAGCAACATAAATAGGGGTGTAACTCCCCATAAATGAGTCTATAATCATGGGCCAAAAAGGGGTAACTCTCGGGAGGTGACCAATCTATAAAAGCAAGGTATCACATTTACATATGGTTTCATTCTTAAGCTTACTCTCAATATTATTCTTATATACTCTAAATTTTGTTCTCTCTCATAAGAGAAATCTGATCTTATTCTTATGCCGAAGGTTCTTTGGCCAACACTACACAAATATCCCCCCATAGAACTAACTAGTTTTGTAGGTCAGAGTGCAGTTTACGAAGGTTCCCGACACGTGAGGGCTTGAAACACATATTGGATATTTTTTGGCAACATCAGAATAAACTAACCAATATGAGCTACAAAGATCAATCAAAAAAAGAGCTTTAAAGAGATATACTACTAAAGTTTTCAAGCAAAATTATGTGCAACATCACTTCTATTAGCCCCATGAACTACCTAAGAGATGGGGTGAATTGGGTAGTATTAAAAAAATTATCAGAATAATAATAACACTTCAAAAATTCAAACAATTAATTTTATCCTAAAATTAATTATTATCTTTGTAGCAGCGGATATGTGTTATCAACTAGGTGCACACCAAACGACAATATAACTAAAATAAATAAAGCAACATACCACAATATATCCCGATTCACCAAGCTACTCTTGGCTAATCTAATCCTCTGGGCCCCACAGAGATTTGCACCCACTAAACTCAAGATCCCTTTAAAAGTCGGAACCAAACCCTCTTTTCACAAGCTCATAATCAACCTTTACAATTCATTTTTCCAGGCTCAGGAATAACCTCTTCTTTTTCTTAGGCTAAAGATTAACCTAATTCTATTATAGGGAGAATCACGACCTAATCCTTTTAATACCTTAGGCTTAAGAATCAAAACCTCACAATCACACCAAGTATCATTTTCCTAGGTGAGGAGGGAACCTTTACAATTCACTCACAAATTCAATCAAGGAAGAATTAATACTTAATCTTTTTATACCTTAGACAAAGATCAAAACCTCAATCTCTTTACCGAAAGAGATTGAAACCAGCTACCCTTGATTAGACACTCCCAGTAGTATCTAATCCGATACTTAACTCACCAATTACAAACAATTGATAAGTGATTTTCCCACTCGGAGCTTCTACCACCCCATATAAATTCAAATTCAATTAATGGCCCGATACTAGTGATAGAAAAGTGAGAATTTCAAATCTGATAAATAAATATGGGTAGCAAGCAGTTAAGCACGTAATCAGATTTTCTCAAAAAATTGTTTCAAAAATAATTTTCATAAAAATCCGAAAAACAATTTCAAATATCAAATTCCAAATAAATAATAAAATCAAGCAACAATTAATAGTAAGTAATTTGGAAAGAACTTACCAGGATTCCACCGAAAAAATAATGATTAGCAATGCAACTTCAAATCGATGATCGAACAAATAATCTCCAAAGAATGATTCTCAAGAAAGATCTCACAAACTCTCATTATGATAACTCTTAGAAAGTATGAGAGCTAAATAGCTCAGAATAAATTCAGATTCTCTTGATCTCTGATTAATTTCATGTGAAATCCACAGGTCTATTTAAAGCCTCTTAAAACAAGCCCTATAATGGCTAGTTCCCATAAATCATGACATTTAATTACACAAATAGACCCTCTATATCATATTGACTCATTCCTAGCATAATTCACTTAAAATATCTCTTAAAATATTCAATTAAGTCCCTCAAACTTTTACTTAATCTCAATTAGATAAAATTGAAAGAATTATATGTACCAAATTGAGAAATATCAAAACTATTTGAACCATATCTATAGGGATAATTCAATATTAATTAAATAACTCAAAACATATAAGATCCCTAAGATATCTCTCATATCTTAACCATAAAATGGCTAGTAACAGCTACTTTTTGAATAAAATCCGAAATTTCAAAAATCCTGAAACAACTCCATCTGTCGACCGGCCAAGACCCATCGGTCAACCGCCTAATTCAGGATGTAGCCAAGCCAAAATCTCTTCGCCCATCGGTCGACTGCCCAACTATCACCCATCGACTGGACGTTTCAAAGAGTTTCATAAGTCGACCTATCTGTCGACTTAGAGATTTAGAGAGTTCATTCTCTGATCACAAGTTGACTCACCTGTCGACCTAGAGATTCAAAAACTTCATGTTTTAAGCTTAGGTTGACCTACTTGTCGACCGAGAGATTCAATAACTTCATTCATTAATCACCGGTCGACTTACCTGTCGACTAAGAGATGCTGGAATCCTTTTCTTGAATTCATATTAAAGCCTATTTCATCGACGTTTTCCCCTTTTAACCGATTTCTTTTCTCGGTTAGCTCCACTAAATACTCTAGTTCAATTTTAGTCAATTATCTTTATTTCTTTTTCAATTTCACATAGGAGCAAATAATTTAACTAATTAGGATCCTATAAAAACAAACATAATTTTGAAAAATATTTTGTGTCATATGTGATCCTAATCGGGATAAATCAAGAGTTAGAATTTAATCTGAATTGTTTTCCCTAGATTTTTCAATTTCTTCAAACTCTTAATCATCCATCATCTTTATCATCATCTTTAGCATTGCGACAATATCTTCAAGATCATATTTATCACTGGAACTAATAAACTGAAACACTCAATAAAATTGTTAGTTCCACCAAAAACATCAATATTTAATTGTCCATCAAATCTTAGGATCAACAACTTCTTTTTTTATTGATTCATTTTCTTGAGTGATTGTTGTATTATTGCGTCATACAAATAGATTCTTGAGTTCTTTATCTTGTGGGTATTGAATCTCCATTTTGTAAGACAATAAGAATTTTGATTATAAATCTTGAGTAAGGGTTTTGCTCAAGACAAGAGATTTATGAATGAATCATATTCACTCTAGATTGTAAAGTCTTGGGATATGAACTTCTCGAGCAAGGACTTTAGATGGTTTGGTCTTCACTTGAAATAAGATCAAAGATAGTGAAATCCTCAAAGGAGTTCGGGAGAGTAGACTAGGAAAATGATTTATGCCGAATTACTATAAATACTGATGTCAATCTCTCTAACTCTACTATTTAATTTTATATTTATATGTGTGTTTGTGATTGTTTGTTCGATTGAATATTCGTTATGCACTTAACACTATCACATAAACACTTCGTTTTAATTGAGTAGAAACAATTCATGAAAATTTTCCAAAACCAATTCACCCCCCCTCTTGGGTAATTCTTGGGTCATCATGTTGGAATAGATTTCTCAGAGAACTTATCCAATCACTGCCCCAGTCAGAGACTAGGGCACATTTCACTCTATTTTGGATTTTCCTATAGGAATCTGCATTCGTTTGCCTCCCAAGACGTAAATTGGAACACCTTGACAAATTAAAACAAAATGAAACAATTCCATAAACTATGTTTCGACCTAATTCTCTATGAAAACAGAGATACATAGGCAACGCCTATAGGTTTGGTCGACAACCTAAAGAAATGAAATTAAACCTATGCCACAAACTATGTTTCGACCTAATTCTCTATGAAAACAGGGATACATAGGCAACCCTTGTGGGTTCGGTCGATAACCTAAAAAAAATAAAACTAAATAGAACGGTGCGAGCTACATTTCAACCAGATTCCTAACATAAAAAATCAAGATACGTAGGCAACCTTTATAGGTTTGGTCGACAACTTAAAAGAAAAACAATCATGTAAGACACGAACTATGAAAATCCAATAAAAAATAAAATCTTCACACTGAGGATCGAACTACGTTCGACCATATTCTTAACCAAGGAAGTCAGGGTATGTAGACGACCCAGGTGGGTTTCGATCATATAACGGTGATTGTCCAAAACAACAATATGACATGATATCTAAAAGGGAAAAAAAAAAAAAAAAAAAGAACCCAACGAGGTTGTCAGCATCACTCGGACATTAAAAAGAACACGCTCTCGGTTCGAGATACATGGGTTACCCATGTGGAATCTATTACATTCTTCCAAATTCCTAGGACATATTATGTTCCCCAACTGTGACTGTGGCACATTATATCAGGTTTCTCCGTTAAGATTCTTTAATAATATTTACCCTACCTAGGGCTGGGGCAAAATTTAAGAATTGAGAACCATAATTCCTTAAAAACAAGCATCACTAAGCATGACTTTCCGAGTGGGGCATATTTTATCCGAGGTAACTTCTCACATGAAGCTTTCTAGTCCTCATCGGCAATCCCAAGTGGGATTTGTCCATGAAACTCCACTAAGTATCAAGTTTTCCCTGAGGATTTTCTTAGGTGAGAATCATCTTAATCATTTTCAATCATGTATTGATATGACCACCCAGGAATTGATTTTTCTAACCAAGAACCATTTCTGCCAAGTACTGATTTACATTAAGTGTTAGAACTATATTTGATCTGATTCTCAATAATTTGAGATATGTAGAAAAACCTTATGCAGGTTCAGTAAAAAAAAATAAAAAAATCTGGAAGTATGTAATAGCCTGATTCTTAGCAAGTTTAAGAAACACAGGTGCCCTGATAGGGTTCAGTCAAACCAGATTAAAATAAATAAATAAATGTTTAATTTACCGTTTCCCTATCGACTTTAGTATCAGACTGAGAAGACAACTTTGGAATTGGTTTCTCTAACCTATAACCTTTCAACCCAATATTGATTTACTTTTTCTCTTATAACTATATTTGGTCTGATTCTCAGCAATCAAAGATATGTAGGAAAGCCCATAAATGGGTACGGTCATAACTAGGAGATAGCGATGAATCGTCACTCTCTAAACGTTGCGGTGTAATCCTCTAGGACCGGCCATTCAGTCTTCTTTGAGAAGATTCCTTACTTGTTAGGAAGGAATGTACTTTTCCTATGGATAATACAATGAGTCCAAAGTATTCACCTTCTTAGGAAGCTACGGAGTTGGCGATGAGTCGTCATTCTCTAGATACTACGATGTAATCCTCTAGGACTGGTCATTCAGCCTCCTTTGAGAAGATTTCTTACCCATTAGGAAGGAATGTAGTATTCCTATGGATAATACAGTAAGTCCAAAAGTATTCTCTTTCCTAGGAAGTTATGGAGTTAGCAATGAGTCAGCAATCTCCAGATGCTACGGCGTAATCCTCTAGGACCAGTTATTTAACCTTCTTTGAGAATATTTAGTACCATTTAAGAAGGAATGTAGTATTCCTATGGATAATATAGAAATTCCAAAGTATTTGTTTTCCAAAGAAACTACGGAGATGGCGATGAGTCGTCATTCTTCAGGTGCTATGGCATAATCCTCTAGGACCGGTCATTCAGCCTCTTTTGAGAAGATTCCTTACCCATTAGGAAGTAATGTTGTATTCCAATGTATAATACAATGAGTCCAAATTATTCGTTTTCCTAGGAGGTTACTTTTTTTTGTTCCCTAAGGATGATGTAGCGAGTTACTATTTTCCCATTAAAGGACTTTACTATTTTCCCTTCTAATGCCCCTAAAGGACTTTACTATTTTCCCAGCTAAGTTAGTTTAAATTTCATGTCTTTACTTTTCATGTTTTGTGAAACAAAATGTTTGTTTCTTCATGTTTGTCATTATGGGTAAACACACATAATAAAGAAGGGCAACTATAGACACCATATTTTGTCCCGCTCATTTAGTATCGGATCTAAACTGCAAGTTCGAATCAACTTTAAAATGAGATTTAAAGGGAATAAATTTCCATCTTATATTACATTGGATAATCCAAAAAACATAAGAAAAATAAAAATGTCAACTTGATGTAAATCCAGTATAAGAAAAGTTTCAGGTCAATTTCGAAATTCCTAAAGTTAAGAGGGACTAAAATGATAATATTGAAAGTTTATTTTTTATGAAAATCAATTTTAATATGATTAAATTTTTTGCTACCCTTTTTAACTTAAAGAAATTTTACCAATTACCTTTGTTTCCCGTTTTGACCCCTGTAACTTTTACTATCACCGGTTTCGTCTAATTGACACCAAAACTATTTCTTTAATTTTCTTGTTTAAAGTACTAATCTCAAAAATCAAGTCAAATCCTTGATTAAGACAAGAATCCATCATGAAGCATAGTTACCTAAAGTAACTAGTGCCTAAAGACATGGTTCAAAACTAACCAAACCGATTTGTATCATGTCATGCATTTAAGACCCATCAAATCATGGTCTAATTAAGCATTAAATGCATTATTTAATGAATGAATTAATGTGGTCATTTAATGGGAGATCTTTTGAAGATTCCCTAGCAAATATCTTGATGGCAACCTAGTTACTTGGAAGTAACCTACTGCTACAAAGGTAACCTGACCAGTTTCCATCACATCAAGACATTTAAGACCCATCAATTCAAGGTAAAGTCATAGAATTAAATGTCATGAATGGTATTAATGTCCCAATACAATGTATGCAATAATGGGCTTTAAATAGAAGATATCTTTTCAAGATTTCCTACCAAAATATCTTAGTGACAATCTAGTTACTTTAAAGTAACTAGCAGTTAGAAAGCTAATCGGACCGGTTCCCATCATATCAAGGCATTTAATACCTTTAAAATCAAGGTCAAGTCATGGCATTAAATGACTTGAATGGTACTTAATGTCTCCATTCAATGTATGCATTAATGGGCATTAAATAGATAATATATTTTCTAAGCAAAAATCAAATTAAGTAACTAATTTATCAAGAGTAACTAGTACTTATCAAGCAAACCAAATCAAAATCCATCAAATCAAACAGTGAATAGGCATTAAATACCACATGTGAAAGCATTAAATGGTCATTAATGGCTAAGATATTTGTAAGATTTGGTAAATTGTTACCAAATATCATTATTACATAGGAAATTTGGGTAAATATTCAAAATATGGTTCTAGTTCTAGTATTAAATGGCATTAGAAGGTCATAACTAGCATTAAAATAATATGTATAGTAGGCTGGGGAAGCTTGCGCATTCACCAATGCACACCTATAAATAACGGCCTGCTTTCATTCAGAAACAAGCTTGGACATATCATTTCTCTCTCGACTCTTGGGATTTCTTAAGCGTCCTACTCCTTTTACACACTTAAATCTTGCCAAAAAAGCTCTAAAGAGGTGTTCTTGAAACTTGTTGATCCCAAGGTTTTGAGGGATAATTAAGGGTTGATGTTTTGGTGGATCTAACGTATTTATTCAGTGTTTCAGTTTAAGAGTTCCATTCAAGATCAAATCCTGAAGTAATTATGAAGGATGTAGAGATGGATATTAAAGATATAAAGAGAATTGAAGATTCTGAAGAAAGTAGGTGAAAATAACTCAAATCTCTTTTACTCTTAATGTCTCGATTAGGAGCACAGACGACACAAATTAAATGATTTATATTTATGTATATTTAATTTGATGAGATTAAGGTCCTAATTAGTGTTCAATTATTTGCTCCAATGTGAAATTGAAAAATGAAAATTGACCTAAGCAAAATTAGTGTTTAAAATTGAATATAAGTGTCAATTGAGTTAACCATGAAAAGAAACTGGTTAAAGGGATTAAAATGTCGAAGTTCAGAGTTGAAATAATTTGGCAAGTTGGTGTTCCAGCATTAATCAGTCAACCGACCACAAGAGGATCGATCAACCGATGGGCGTAGGAAAACATGATGAGTCTCTAAATCGACCAGTTAACCAACCAGGGGAGATTGGTCAATCGATGGACTGAAGTAAAACTCTTTGTATCAATTATTCAACCGACCATAGGTGATCGATCAACCGACCAGGGCCGAAATTAGGCGTAGAAGAGAATCCTGAATCGATCGATCAACCGACCCATGGGGGACTGTTAACCGACTGGTGGTTGAACAAGGCTTGGCTAGCTTCTTGTATCCATTGGTCGACCAATGGTATGGAGTTTGGTTAACCGACTGTGTAGTTACATTTTTTAGAATTTCGAGGATCTCTTCAAAAACTAACTGTTAACTAGCCATTTCTGGGATATGTGGGTGAGATATTTTGAAATTTTGGATATATTGAAGATATGATACACTTATTTTCATATCCCTATAGACATAGTAGATAAAATTGAAGTGTTTCTCAATTTGGTACAGTTAATACTTCCTATCTATTCGATTTGAAATTGAGAATTAATTAAAGGACTTAAGTAAAAGATTTTAAAGCCATATCTGAGTAAATTATACTAGGAATGAATGGTTATGATATATGGGGTCTATATGTGAATTTAAATGATATGACTTCAGAAAACTAGCCGTTAGAGGGCTTCTTTTAAAACAGCTTAAATAAACCTGCGAATTATAAATCATGACAACACATCAATAAAAAACTTTCAGCCCCTGAGCTTTCTAAGAGTTGTTATTTTGATATATATTCAAGAGATCATTTTTTAGACCAATTTTGTGTAAAGTTCTTGAGTTAAAGCGTTGATTGAGTTGGCGTCAACAAATTTGTGATGTCTTGCTATTTTGATTTCAATCTTTCGGTGTTTTCCTGGTAAGATCTTTCCAAGCTATCGTTCTTTATTGTGAATTCATATTACTATCTTTGCTGGGTTGATTAGATCTTAGTAAAATTAGTTTTGAACTTTAAAGAGCATAAAAAGAAAATTAAAACGATTTTTGTGATTATCTAATTGTGTGCTTAATTTTGTGCTACCCACATATATTATAATAAGATATTGAATTCCTTACTTAATTTTTATCACTAGTAATTATCGGGACATGATCGCACCGCATTTTGTGCGATCTAGTACCACTAAATTAAGTTTTGTTAATCTTTTAAATAAATTAAAATATTATAAATTAAGTTATTTTATTTGGTTTTGTAGGATTTTGAATTTGGAACAAAACAACATTAATTTGGGGACAAATCGGATGAAAAACGAACAAATCACGTCAAGCCAAACAAAAGTCAAGACTTTTGGAGTAGGGTGACTAAACTAAGACGTCCCTGTGAGAGGAGCCGAGCCACTGGCTCAGCTAGCCGCCCACAGACTGGCCATACGGTCATGCTGTTTAGGTTGAGTGGGCTGCCAACCCGTGGGCTGGCTATACCAGCCCACTTAGGCTCCCGTGGATTGGTAGCCTACTCTGTGGGCTGCTAACCCAACTGGCCAATTAGCCAGCCACCCCTCTTTCGTTTTCTTTTTTTTTTAATTTGTGCCCCTAAAATTTGTCTATAAATAGGAGGGCTTGGAACAAATGTAAGAATAATCATCCAATTATTATCTCAATTCCATATTCCATTTTATTTCATATTATTATTATTATTATAGAGATCGGTCGGCTAAGACCACCATCTTTATTTTTCTTTTATGTTTATTATTATCGTAGAGATCGGTTGGCTAAGACCACCATCATCATTGTTAATATAATTAATTACTTTTAAAAAAAAATTGGGGCTAGGGTAAATGGATAATTACTTTGGAGGATTTGACATCTCGTTTTACAGATTCTCAACAATCTTTTCTCTCAAAACCACAACCTGATCCTTACTCCCATATGATATACCAAAACCCAAACCAATTCACCAATCAATATCTGTATAATTACCAAAATCCCACATATCCCTATAATAATGATTATCCCGATCCGTATTATCTACCTCCCGAGTCTAATCAATACTCGAATAATTATGAATGGGATTAACATTATTATAGTGAGCCTTCAAGATCGTATATTTACGATCAATCCTATTATCAACCCCGATGTCAACCACCATTTCCCTAAGAAGCTAGGAATTCTGAACCCACTTTAATGCAACAATTTCTAATAATCTTAGAAGAGCAACACCAATTCCTAGTAGAGAGTAGCCAAGCCTTCACAGAGCAATGTCAAACCTTAGCGGAAAACCACTAATCCTTAGCAAAGCAAGGCCAAATCTCGGAAAGGCAAAACTAAATCTTAGAAAAGTGAGCTTTATCCTTGAAAAAGCAATTTGAAGAGATAAACTGGAAAGAAACCCTAATTGGGAAAATCATTGAATTAGTAAAAGAGAAAATTGCAAAAAATGGTCTAAAGATTGACATTCGGGTAAGTGATAAAGAGAGTGGTCTAGAACAAGAGAGTGAACATAAAAGGTTGTTAAAAGAACCACGAGTGAGCGAAACTGGTGAGGAACCCCAATGAGATAATCCCGAGTTAGAACCATTTTTGGCTCAACCATCACCAGTTAGTGAGGAAGAGAAGGAAGTGGGATACAAGAGTGATGGTGAGCCGGTGAGCATAGAAGTTGAAAATACGTACATAGAGGAGATTAGGGTTAGAAATTATAGAGATAAGATCCAACCACCAGTGACACATCCAAGTAATCTTCCTATGATTAAAACATCCATTATACCCTTGCTACCGCATCCCAAAATTAATGTTTATCTTTTCGATACGGTGGATCAACCGTCAACCAAAATCATGAACGATTCATGTCATATTCAATGGGTTGACTTAACTCACCTTCTATTTGGGGGCTTAATAAATAGGTTACCAAGTAAGTCCCACAGAAAAGAAATGGGATTTGATCCAGGAAAGAAGTTGATAAATTTTAGTGTCGCCCGTTATTCATCATTCATTGACTGGAGAGTAACTCAACAGAAGGTGAGAAGTGGGTTACTCCACTACGGATAGAAGGTTAAGACACTCATCGTCTGGCTGAAGACGTTAAATTTAGCGTTGAGTGGGAGGCAACATACTTTTGTTTTAATTTTCTTATTTTACTTTTCATTTGATAAGTTTCCTTGAGTGTTCCGTCAGATAGGTTTTACTAGCAGTTTACACCGACTCAGTACAAATAAGCAGATCCGATACGTCAGGTTGTCTCTCTCCTTACCAAATCTAATTTCGTAATTTTCACATTGAGGACAATACTAGATTTAGGTTTGGGGGTGTAATGCATTTATTCAATCTATCTTATGTTGACATATCTGTCAAATACAAACTTGTGTTTGCTAAAATAATCATTGGAACAGAGAACTGGTTTTTTTAAAAAATATTTTATTTTTCGACCTTTACATTCATGCCAATTTTCTTTTATTTTAAATTTAGTACATAAGTTGGTTTACTGAATTTTGACATGAAAATAACCTATCCCTGAAATTTAAATATAAAAATCAAAAAAATAAATAAAAAAAAAAAAATCTATCTTAATGATGAACTTTCGCTGAGTAACCGGGTTTTTTGCCTCAGTAAGCTTTGAGATTCGCGTCAAAAGGGGGAAGTGATTTGTTAATGATAAGTGGCTCGTTAGTTTTGAAGCCTAATTTGTTCAAGTTATTAAGCCTGAGGGGTGCCTTAACACCTAATGTCTCGAGCCAACTGGATTGGGATCATTGGCCTAACACTCGCTACACGAACATCTTAGAAAGCCCAGTGGGATTAACATTGCCCGATCATTTATTTAAAAAAAAATTATTTATTTACATATTTATTAAAAAAATGAAAAAAAAAAGAATAAAAATAATAAATAAATAAACAAAATAAAATAATTGCTTTATAAATTTTTATATATATCAGGGAAAACGTTGTTGGATTGTTTAAATTTAGTTGACTAGCTACTATGTGCTAAATTCATTATAAACGAGAGTTGTATGTATGTCGTGGGTGCAAAAATAAATATTGTTAGAAATCACGTACTATGAGATTAATGATTGTTTCAGTAACACTTGTTTGCCCTTGATTTGATATGTTAGCATTGGATAGGACTGATAGAAATTTTGTGAGAAATAATATGCACAAAAAGGGATTTGAGATGTTTGTGGGTAACATCACTGTAAACCCTCACGAGACTATATACTCATCCACTAGGGGCGACCTAGGGGTTTAAAAGTTTATTGCATACGCTAAATGCAATCGTGTTCCCTACAAAAATGGCTTTTTATTTAATTATTTTATTTAGTTTTGCTCGAGGACTAGCAAAATTTAGGTTTGGGGGTGTGATCGCACCACTAAATTAAGTTTTGTTAATCTTTTAAATAAATTAAAATATTATAAATTAAGTTGCTTAATTTGTTTTTGTAAGATTTTGAATTTGGAACAAAACGACGTTAATTTAGGACAAATCGAATGAAAAACAAACAAACCACGTCAAGCCGAATCGAAGACGGGACTTTTGGAGCAGGGCGGCTCAACCGAGCCGTCCCTGTGAGAGAAGCCGAGCCACCGGTTCGGCTGGCCATACGGCCAGCCTATTTGGGTTGGCAGCCTACTTTATAGGCTGGTATAGCTAACCTACTTGGGCTGCCCGTGGGTTGGTAGCCTACTTTGTGGGCTGCCCATGGGTTGGTAGCCTACTCTGTGGGCTGCCAACCCAGCTATCCAATTGGCCAACAACCCCCCTTTTGTTTTATTTTTTTTCATTTGTGCCCCTAAAATTTGTCTATAAATAGGAGGGCTTGGAACAAATGTAAGAATAATCATCCAATTATTATCTCAATTCTATATTCCATTTTCTTTCATATTCAATACCATTTGTATATATTTTCTTCTTCTTTTATTTTTATTTTTATTTTTATATTTGGAGGAACTTTCAATTTTAAAGGATAGAAAGTGTAAACGGTATTTTTGAATATTGTATTAAAACAAACACCATTCTACACAACGATGAGTGACTAACTTCCTTTTACTAGGATAGAGTTGTGGTATTGTATTTTTGAAATTATGTAATATTGTATTTTTCTTATTTAAATTTGGATATTATATAAATAATTATGTGGCAGGAATTCCGTTCTAAAAAATGAATTTAATTGTGATTGAATTAATTGTCAAAATGTTCTTGTAGAGATTTTGCTTTAAATCCATTCATTGCTAGAATATTAAATCTTGCACCTGTGGTCTTGATTTAATAGTCACATAATCGTATTCTTGGGGATTGATTATTGGTCTGGATGGTTTATGCCTAGATATTAATTCACCTTAGATTAGTTTAGTGTAGGAATTAAATATCGAAGATAATCCATGCCGGAGAATAATAATTCAAATATTTCTGAGTAGTTCCGGTTTATAGTTAGGAACACTTATTTATACAAATCCAATTTAGATAGAAATTACAAGAAAAACATAATTCTAAATACTAAACCCACAATTCTTATCCTGGTTCTTTTTTTTTTTTTAATTTTGTTTTTAATATTTATTTTCCTATTTTCAAAAAAACAAATTAAAATTCTCAATCGTGTTCACCAAAAAAAGGAAAATAATAGAAAATTGATAATTACAAGTCTGATCCCTGTAATTCGACACCCTAATTGAACACCGTACTACATTAGTATCGCGGTACCACTTTAAGGGTATTAAATTTGAGCGATCAGGACATTAATTGAGTTTAATTGGTTTGAGGTAGTAGAAGCTCCGAGTGGGAAGAAACTTAGTAATTTTTTTTAATTGATGAGTTTGTGCGAATTGGATACAGTTGGGTTGTATCTAATCAGGATAGCTGGGTTTTAATCTTTTTCGGAAAAAAGATTGAGATTTGATCTTTACCTAGTGGATAAAAGGATTAGATTATTCTTTTCTCTTGAAAATAATTAGGTGCGAACCTAAATAAAGTCCGTGTTTTTGAGTGAATTGTAAAAGTTCAATCCTTACCTATGAAAATGATACGTGGAGAGTTGTGAAGTTTGATCTTTATCCTATAAAAGGATTAGGTTTGATCCTTAGCTTATGAAAGGTTAGTCTTGAGCCTGAAAAAAGATAAGGTTATTCCTGCGCCTAGGAAAAGGATTAGGTGATGATTCCTTGTAATAGAATTAGGTTAGTCTTTAGGCTGATAAAAAGATAAGGTTCTTCCTTAGCCTGGAAAAATAATAATTATAAAGGTTGATTCTGAGCCTGGTAAAAGAATCATTGTGAGGGTTTAGTTTCTACCCTTAAAGGAATCTGAGTTTTTGTGGGTGCGAATCTCCGTGGAGTTGAGAGGACTGGATTAGCCAAGAGTAGCTTGGTGAACCAGGATATATCTTTGTGTTCTGTATTGTGTACATTTTGTTGGGTTGTGCACGTAATTTAAACACTTATTCGCTGCATCACAAGATAATAATTGATTTAGGATAAAATTGATTATTTGATTAATTAAGTGTTTAAAGATTTAAATTTGTTTAGATTTTTATTACTATCCAATTCACCCCCCCCCCCCCCCCCCTTCTCTCTTGGATAGCTCATTGGGCCAACAAGACTCTTTTAACAAGATCTAAAGAAGTTGTGGAGGAATAACCAAGAAGAGGAATAATATAAAAGAAGAAGAAGAATTAAAACACTTAGGGAAAGACTACTCCCCTAAGTTAGGTAAGTCCTCCTAAACTCTTCTTTAATTTTATTTAAATAGTTTATATTACTTGTATATGGTATATTTGGGTAGTTCTTAGAGGATTAAATCATGTATGTAGTGTCAAGAACATCAAGAACACTATGGTTTGTCCATGGCATCTTTGTCTTGGTCAAGAACACATGAAACTGAACTCCAATAAACTTAAAATAAACCACTGATGATGGACTACTAACTACTGAAAGCTAACATTTACTTTTCTTGTTCTAGCCTAAATCACAGCCTGACCCATTCACATGCTTGTGGACTGGCACCCTATACGTACTATCATGTCTAGACCTTTGTGGCTAAAATTCAAAATAAATGGAGGACCTCTATTCTTTCACGGATAAGTGTGCACCTTCTTCAGAATATTTTTTCATCTTCTTAGTTATGAGTAGGGCTGACACCCTATATATATTACTTTGTCGAGACCCTTGTGGCTAAAAGTCGAAATAAATAGAAGACCTCTATTCCTTTTAGTATAAATGTGCACATTCTTTAGAAATATTTCCATCTTCTTAGTTGTGAGTAGGACTGACACATATATTATATATTTTCTTATATTTCATACTAATAAAGTAAACCTTAACACTAGACTTGCCAAAGCAAGTAAGCTCGGTTGGAGTGTTCTTAACAAAATTAAACATGCATATCAATTTATCATTTTGTTATTTTTGTTTTTATCTTGTCTTAAGTAAACAAAAAAAAAAAAAAAACCAAAACATCTAAATTACGTAAGAGTTTTCAATATGAAAATAGTTGGTGTTTACTCTAAAAAATAAAACTTTTGTCTTTGAAAAATATGTTTTATAAATGAATATTTTATAAGCTTTGTCTTAAATAAAAAACAAAGAAAAAAATAAAAAATAAATAAAATCATCTTGTAGTAACGAACTACGTTTTGACTTGGATTCTTGGTAAAGACCAGGATACGTAGACAACCCCATACAGGTTCGGTTTCTATTTCAAAAAATTCACCTTGTGATGAACTACGTTTTGACCTGATTCTTTATGAAAACAAAGATACCTAAGCAACCTTTACTGGTTCGGTCGTCATTAAAAATAGATAAGCTATTCTTGTTACTTTAAATAAATAATTTTCTTTCATTTTCTTTGCATAAAAAATACATAAAAAACACAAAAAACTAAAAATAAATAAATAAATAAAAATGGAATTAGTGTGTTAACCAAAATCGAAGGAAATTACTTTCACTTATTTAAATGTAAATATTCATTTAGACTTAGGCACCGTCTTAGTATGGATGTCTTGGGGTGTCTACCACCTTCTCCGAGCATTATCAACACCCTAAACTTGAAAGAAATCTCTGGTAAAGACTAACTATTTTTGAGTAAAAAATTGGGCCATTTTAAAATAAAAATGATTTTCAAAATCTCAGTGACCTAGCACACCATTTAACTCAATACTAAGTTGTGACTCTATTTTTAAAATAAATCTTGGCCCAAAGAATGTTTTAAAACTGGTGCGTAGAAAATCCCTTGAAACTATATTTTCGAAAATGAACGATTTTTTGAGGAATTTGAGAAGGAGGAAATGAAACCTTATTTTGCTATTGGTAGTGAATTTTTATTTCGTCGCTATGATACCGCAAGTGTATGAGTCAAGTTTTAATAGAATAAGGAAAGTAAGGGTTGTCGTATCCATAGGGATTGATTTAAATTGTCGTTAATTACCGCAATTATCGTAACCTAATTTTATTTAGGAGATCGAATTTTGTGGTTTTTAAATTAATAAATCTAAAACAACTAAATTAAATATAAATACAAAAATAAAACAAAATATGGATTATCTATGCACAAATGTTCTAGGGGCTTGATTTTATCTCGTTATTCCCATGTTTTCCTATTTAGTAATTATTAGTTAATTTCGTTCATTCAATAATCAAGGTCCTCATACTATTGCCCTCTCACTACCTCTCCTGAGCATCAAGTGAGAGAATATGTAATCACTTCAATACCGATATCTCTATCCCGTATTTAGGTGAAAACATTCGCTATACCCGACCTTATAGATTATGCAAGCTCTAAATATCTCCCAATCAATTAAAGTTTACATTGTGTTTAATCAAAGTTCGAACCCGAGATTATCACTCTTGAGTGTCAAATCCCAAGTTCTCAATTCAACCAAAATATCATATGTAAGCATATAATGGAAGCATAAAGAAGACAAACACAATTGATTGAAAAATCTAGTTGGTAAATCTTGAACTTGATCACCTCCCAATTTTACAAATCCTAAATTCCCAACTAGATTAATTAGGTGTTGATTTCCTCCCAAACTCACAGCAACTTAAACTATGTACTCCTAATTCCGGTTATGAATTCAACCTCTCTAGAGTATAAAATTCGTAACCTAACATCGTTTAACTCATTGGCCACATGAATCAAATACATTAAGCCAAAGAGATGCATAAAATATAATTAAATCTAACAATTAACAAAATAATCTAACACGGTTCAAACGAGATTACATCAAGATCAAGATCTAGATTACAAGCAGAATATAGATAGATCCATAGCTAATCTTCTCAATAAATTCATAAATGTAGTACGTTTAATACAATATTACAAGTACAAAGTTAAAACAAAATATTAGGGAGAGAGAAATGAAGAGAAAATGCTTATTGTGGGTTTGGGCTCTGGATCTTCAACTAGACATGCCACAAATGATGTTTTCTTCTTTGATCTCACATCTAAATGCCATCACCCAGTGTTTTCTCTCCAAAAATTGCCTCCAATAGCTCCCAAAAATCGCTTTATCTACTTCCTCATTCATTCTCTCTCTCATCTCATTTAAAATAAGCCCTAAAATGCCTATTTAATGTTTCAGATTAGACCGAGCATATTGTAGCATTGGTTTTAGCATGCTGTAGTGCGCTATGGCTAAACACACTGCCATTTGCGCACTGCAGTGCAATCAAGGCAACGCCGACACCCGTTTTGTATTTTTGTCGCAACTTTCTCGTCCAAACTCCTTTTGAGGTGATTCAAAAAGAGATGAAAATATAATATGTATATCTACAACTTTCATGTCTTGCATTTTTTCAAAATCGGATTATATCATAATCAAAAATGGCTTTGAAGTTACTGCACCTGTATACATTTTGCACCGTTTCTCCCATTTATTTGTATTCCTACCAAACAACACAAAAACACATTAAACTAACAAAAATACTTGAAAACACACAAATATTTGAATCTAAAAGTACTTGATTTGTTGGTAATTAAACCACTCATCAGCTATTATTCACGTTCTCTTCTTTCTCTTTTCCAAAACCCGGGTTAGGTCAGTAGTTTTGTATCTTGCTATGATCCCTATATCTTTTCTCGCAGTGCCCTTTTGGGGTTTTTGCTAAGGCCTTAGGTCACAGATTTTGTTTTTGCCCTCACTACGTTTCGGTGGTGAGTTTGGGTTTATCTCTCTTTTTTAGTAAGGGTAGTTCTTATTAACTACATTTGATTTGATGGGCTCTGGGAACTTCTCCCCATCCATTTCTTGTAGTATTAGGGTTCCATGATCCAATATTTTTTTGATGACAAATGGACCTTCCCAATTCGACATGAATTTTTCCTTGGATTCCTCTCTAAATCGAAAAACCTTCTTTAATACCATTTCACTTGGTATACCATCAGTTCTTTTATCCTCAAATTTATTTCTAATTTGAGTCCCAAAATACATACTTCGTACTCGACGATTTTGTTTGAGTTTGTGAATTTCAACTTGGCAGCTCTCAGGAAGTGCTGGCCTATCGGAGAAATCAGGAAAACATCGATTCCATCTCTTTTCAAGTTGCTAGCTCCATCAAAGTACATTTCCCATGTTTTTTTCCTTCTTCATTGGAAATTAAAAGTTCTACAAGTTCATCAGGGAATTCTATCTCTAGCGATTCATTGTCGGCCATCAGATTATCAACAAGTTGATCAGCAATCACCTGCCTTTTAATGGCCTTCTGAGTTACATACACAATGCCAAATTTGGTGAGCAACTTATTCCATTTGTAAATTCTTCCAATGAGTACTCTCTTTTCAAATATGCACTTCAATAGATCCATTCAGTCGATCAGATGAGTGGTGAAGCACAACAGGTAGTGACACAGTCTCTGAGCGGTGTAAGCTAGTGCACAACAAGTCCTCTCCAGTATTGAGTACATCTCTTCATACTGAGTAAAACTCTTACTGATGTAATAGATTCTTTGCTCTTTCTTTTCAGAGCTATCATGTTGTCCTAACATCGCCCCTATAGAAATTTTGAGGACAGTGTGGTATAGAAGTGGACGACATCCTTGCATGGGTAGCACTAGGTAATGAGGATTCATTAGGTAGGATTAGACTTTGTCTAAGGTCACTTGGCAGTACCAAGATCGGTTGTACCCACAGAATTTGTCTACGAAAGATGAGATTCTGCATTTGGCGATATTGTCCAAGATGATGTGGATGTTGGGTAATGGTAGGTCATCCTTTAGACTTGCCACATTGAGACCTCAATAATCTATGCAAACTCGTATTTTTTTCCATCTTTCTTCAGTACAGGCATTATGTTTCTTAACCACTCGCAATAAGGGCATAGTTTAATGAGGCGTACCTCGAATTGCTTCATAACTTCTTCCTTAACCTTTAGGCTAATGTCTGCTATTATTTTTTGTAGTTTCTACTTGATTGGCTTGATCTTTTCCTTAATTGAAAGTTTTTGCATCACAATGTCTGTCTTAAACCCCACTATAATGTGAACGCATCTTGATACTCTTATAGCAAGGATATCAAATATTCTCTTTCTGGGTTTTCCTCAAACTGTCTGTGTCCCATAGATTTATTGTTTCGGTTTCATCTTGGCTTGGGATTAGTCAATTCTCAAATAGTTCTAAGGCTCTCTGGATTATTAATTATTTTTAGGGATAAGATCATCTTCTTCTTCGATTTCCATTAATTCCCAACTTATTTCCTTATCAAGATTGTATTTCTTAGGTAACCAATTTTCATTATTAGAGGGATTCTAATTTGATGTACTTGGGCTCCTTAAACTTAAATATGAGATCTAATTTTAAATAAAATATTTTTCTTAATAACCATACTTTAATACATGAAAGAAATTACAAAAACTAAAGGCCTAAGGTAGAATAGTCTTGACTATCAGTTGGCAAGTCAGAAATGAGAAGATACCACAATTTCCTAAATTGCCGCAATTCTTAACACATCTGAATTAGCTGAGCTTCCCAGTTTCTAAGACTCTTTATTGGTTCCTTCTTTCAAATAATCTTTTCTTCGTCCTCACTTTCCCCCAAATGTTCTACAGACTAGACCTTCTCGGGATATTGTGGGATGATTATTCTTGGCGTATTTCAGGATCAGTATGAACTTAGGCTCTTCTTTCTCTTTTTTCTCATCTGACTGGACTATACTTGCAATGAATGGGAATGTGATCCTGATCTGAGAGATTTTCTTTGGTCCCTCCTGATGTCCGTATTTTCTTTTTACTTTTGATGCATACACTAATCCAA
The DNA here is from genome assembly GCA_016647705.1 of Eucommia ulmoides. Lineage (NCBI taxonomy): Eukaryota > Viridiplantae > Streptophyta > Magnoliopsida > Garryales > Eucommiaceae > Eucommia > Eucommia ulmoides. The sequence goes on from CM028340.1 coordinate 37,170,800, forward strand.
AGGTATCTCTTTTTTCTCAGGCCATAAGTGGGACTCTCACTCCTATCCTATTCAATCTGAGACCTTTCTTTAGGTCAAAGCCCATGATATATAGGTGGTTAGCCAACACGGTCGTGGCAGCTAATAATTTGGGTATTGGCGGAGAATTCCTTTCTCGAACAATCATAGCGTTAGCTATATTGAAGGCTTAAAATGAGGCTACCTACTCAAATTGTACTGCTAGAACTACTGAAGCGACGGTTATGATACGGTCCTCGAGAATGAACTTCTTCTTTTCATGCAATGACAAATGAACAATCCTTGCTAAATATATCCAAGGTCGACCAAGAAGCAGGTTGTAGGTAGCTAATATATCGCATTTGTGCATATCTACTTGAAATGTTACCAGCCCTATAGTGATCTGTAAGATTATTTCTCCCATAGACTCTTTTTTTTTTCACTGTCGAAGCCTCGAATGGTTATAGAAGTGGTTATGATGCGTGATAGGTTGAAAATACCTATCTACTTCTAGGCCGAATTTGGTAGTTTTCGAGTGTTTTAGTAATATTTTATGGCATTTTTGTTTATTTTTAAGTAAATCAGGTGTAGGGACGAAATTAAGTAACAAACAAGCGAAGCAGTGGAAAAATGGTGAAAGAAATAAGGTTTCAGGACAATAAACCCACCGCCAAGGCGGTGGAGATGCAGGGAGAATTGTACAGAAGTCACCGCCCCAGTGATCATTCACCACCGAGGCGATGAAAGTCAAGTGAGCTATGCCAGTATTAAGTCCAGAGAGTTTTATTTTTGGTTCACCGCTGCCGTGGTGAAGTTAACTGACTTAACTCACTACCGCAACAGTGAACCACCGCCGAGGCGGTCTTTCTGTGCAAAAAATATCTATTTTTTAGATATTTTAAAGACATCTATTTAAACCCCTTTTTCCCCATTTGTCAAGGGACGTCCCTAACAATAGAAACTTGGTCTTAAGACTATTTTGGAGAGCCCAAAGAGGATATTCACATATCGGAGAAGAGAAAACACTTTCGGATCAATCTTTGGCGATAGTAGACCACTCCACTTTAAGATTTGATATTTCTTTCTTTGTTTCTATCTTTGTAAATTAATGTTTTATTGTGAATGATGATGAATCCCTCTTGTTTTAATGTTTCAATGGCTAAGATCATGGTAGGTTAGATAAATATTATCTAAGGATCGATGTAGTTCATGTAAATACATGTTTGATTGAATATATGTTTCTTTAACGGATGTTTGTCTAAATCTGATTGTGTTTACCATTTTATTACAATTTTAATATGCTTATTAAGGTATTAGGGTTGGTTTTGATAATATGGGGTTTAACACTCGGGAGAGGTAACCCCGGATTCGGACTAGGGTAAACACAACGCGACAATCTAATAACCTAGGAGGGAGTTAGAAAGTGTGCAATCCATGAGGTTGGGTTAAGACTCATATAACTAAGTGTCGTTAAGATGTTGAGGGGTACTTCTTCATTAACACAAAGTCGCATATGCACTCATCTTACACTTAGATGACGTGGTGAGTGAGTTTAAGATACCGAAATTGTCGGATAGAATAAGCACCGTTATTGATAACTAAAAGAAGTCAAACATGTATTAAGTGAATAAAATCAATCCCTAGATAATGTACTTAATTAGAACTAACCCAATAGTTTTAGTTTAACTTAGTCTAAATATTTAACTTAAAACATTTCTTAAACTGTCGAGATAATATAAGACTATGGCAATTGCGGTATTCAATTAATCAAACACATTTCCCAGAGGATGATATCCGATTGTAATGTCCACTATATTAAAACTTGATCTCATGCACTTGCGAGTATATTAAGACATGAAAAAGTCAGTCGTGTCCAAGTTTTTTGCACCGTTGCCGGGGATTGGTGTTTTGATTTGGTTGATATTACGACTAAGTGGTTAAATATAATCCTGACAATTCTTTTTGATTTATTTTCTTTCAAATCATTTTTTTATTTGTTTCTTAGTTGTGATCGAGTAGTGCATGCAACGAAGAAGAAGTTTGGAATTCTTTACTCTTGATCTCGAGATTGAGCATACCTTAAAAAGGATAAGGAGAAAGAGAAGAAGTCAACTTCAAGCCATGAATCGAGATCCAATGGAGCATACTATGCCAAATTTCCTATCTATGGGGGATTTTGGTGAAAAATGCTTAACCATGCAGGAAGGTGTTGTAGAATACATCCTATCTATGAAAGTTGTACTGAAGGACATACCAAAATTTGTACCTAAATCCATACCTAAAGACGGCAAACCTTTTGCGAATAGTCCAGATCATTTTGGATCAAGCAAATTTCCATTTGGCTCTATCGAATTAGAAGGAGATGATGGATGAATTTTCTGAGTCAATGGGGAGCAGATCAAACATTACTTAGGAAACAAAGAGCGAGATGTGGAGAGTATCTCCCTCATTGACGACTAATCTTGGAATTCATTAAGGCTAGCTAGGGATAGTAAATCAAGTGCACTTTTTGATATGAAACTGAGGGTATGATCTTGCCTGTCTTTTGCTACTATTTACTTTTTAGAGGCAAGAATGGTCTCAGAGCGTGTTTGGATGGTGAATTGAGGAGTGTGGATACTTGGGGATGTGTTTCACACTTAAAATCGTTGAACTAGCGAAGTGGAAGCGCGTGGTATAGAGCCGTGTTGTGAAAACTTGCAGAAATCATGAAAATCCAGAGAAAGCTCACCGCTGAAGCGGTGATCCCACCGCCGCGGCGGTGAAGCCTCTGTTCGATTAAAACTATCCCGCTCATTTAAACCGCCATAACCACTTCTAAAACCCCAAATCTCTCCATTTTCATCATCCCAATCTGTTTCGAACCCTCAAATCCATCATTCCATTTACAAAATTTGTGATTTCCACCACGAATCATCATCCAAAAAATCGATTTCCACCCCATTTTCGAATCCTAGGGTTTAAGGAACGAAAGGTGCGATTTTACCCATTTTCAATTGTTTGGACCAATTTTTTTCAATAATTAAGTACTTTTGATCCTACATTTCATCTATTTGTTGAAATATTTGGTTGATTTGCATATTTATATCAAGAATCATTGAATTTGGATTGTGCCCTAAACTCTTGAACCCTATTTTTACGATTTTCTTTATTTATGGGATTTCAGTTTGATTTTTGGTGATAAACAAGATTTCTATGGATTGTTACATTGTGCGATACAAAATTGCATGCTACATTGTTGAAATTTTGTTGAAACTGTTGCGATTGGTGTGTGTATATTGAGATTGTGACGTGTTCTTGATGGTGTTGATTTGGGGGATTGTTGTCCTTTGATCATATATGATTGGGCTGCCGTATTTGTAATTGTAATTGATAGGAGCCATGACTAAGTAAGCCGCATCGATGAGAGAAAGGGAAGAAGGTTCGAGTTCTCGCACCGGGGGTCCCGCCGCTGACTATGATTCTGCCCACTTTGTTTCCAAACAAGCCAATAAGCATTTCAACCATTTCGAGCATAAACAAACGTGCATTCGACAATGGGGATTTGGGCAATTAAACAGTCTCCTGGCGGAATTTCAGGATGTGATCCAAAGTTACAGTTGGGAACGTTTTTGCAAATCACCACCCCGAGACGAGGTGGATCTAGTGCGGGAGTTCTATGCAAACATTACAGAAGAAAATAACAATCGGACGAGGGTCTGAAATTACTGTATCTTGTTTAGTCCCAAGTTCCTTAATGAAGTTTTGGGATTGGCAGTCTCGGCACCCACTGACGAACCATATGGGAGCAGAGATTCGAGCATGGACACTGTTATCTGAGCCATCACTTCAGGCAATGTCCAATGGACTCACACAGGGTCGGGTCTAGCCACTTTCTTGGCTAAGTTTCTCAATCCAATTCCCAAAATATGGCACCATTTTATTTGCGGCAGCCTTCTCCCGACAATCTAATAACTCAGGAGGGAGTTAGAAAGTGTGCAATCCATGAGGTTGGGTCAAGACTCATATGACTAAGTGTCGTTAAGACGTTGAGGGAGACTTTTTCGTTGACATGAAGTCGCATATTCACTCATCTTACACTCAGGAGAGATGGTGAGTGAGTTTAAGATACCAAGATTTTTGGATAGGATAATCACCATTATTGTTAACTAAATGAAGTCAAACATGTATTAAGTGAATGAAATCAATCCGTAGGTAATCTACTTAATTAGAACTAACCCAATAGTTTTAGTTTAACTATTTAACTTAAAAAAATTCTTGAACTGTCGAGATAATATATGACTATGCCAATTGCGGTATTTAATTAATCAAAAGCGTTTCCCAAAGAACGATATCCGATTGAATGATCTACTACATTAAAACTTGACCTCATGCACTTGCGAGTATATTAAAACATGAAAAAGTCAGTTGCGTCGAATGCAACTTTATTCAATTCCTACTTTCTTGAGCATACTTAAAGGGCATATGTTTAATGCTGAACCATTGTCCACAAGGACTCGAGATAGGATGTAGTTCTTGCATTACACTCATATGTTCAATGACTTGATGTGCCTAGTCCCATCAGCAGGTATCTCTCGTCGTCAGTGAAGGTGATAAGGTTGATGTTGATAATATTCTCCACTATATTAGTGAAATGGTCTTGCGATATCGAGCTTGGAGCATGCACCTCATTAAGAACTTTTGACAACTCATCATGGTGGATTTTTTAAGCCATTAGCAAGATTAACATCAAGATTTGCATAGGTGTCTTGGTTAGTTGTTCAACAATTAGATATTCGGTGTTCTTTGCTACTTTAAGTAATTTGTGAATCTCTTCCTCGGTAATCGGATCCTTAGGGGCTCCTCTTGGTTCCTTGTCAGGTACCTTCAAGAGGTCTGGCATGGCAAAGATCCCTCCACTCTAGGTGATCCCTCATATTTCTCCTACTAGACTTTCGTCATTCTTTAGGACCTTGGTTTGGATGGTGGCGAAATAATTCCAATGTACCTCTTTTAGAGTTTTGACTAATTTTTGCTTTGGAATTACAAAAATCAATACCTTCTCAGGGTTAGAGGTTATCGCTTTTCGAGTAACTTACAGTTGTACAGTGAAGACATAAATTTTGGGACTCCCCACTCTCTCGAGGTCTATTTGCAAGAATTCACAATCAACTAAATCGATCAAGTAATCATTTTTAATCGGCACACTGGTACTAGAATTTTCCTTGGTTGGTGTATTAGTGCCAATTCTCCATGAGGCCCTTTTCTACCCATGTATTTGATCAATTGATATCAGGTGGTTAAGGTCGATTCTTTTGTCGAATGATTTCTTTGGTGGCAGTGTTAGTGGGTGACTCAGGTTCTGATCTTTGGATAGACAACATATATATATCACTTTGCCAAACATATCCACTACTTCTGTGACTTTCTTACCATCTTTTTCCATATGAGGTCTAATTCCTCACGATCTTGAGGATCTTTTCCTTTTACACGATTTCTTCCATATCGACATCAATTACTGGCTTTTCCTTTTATAGTTTCTTTTATCGGTATTTCTTCTTCGAAATCACTTATCCATCTGGTAGGCGTGATTGAACAAGCATCTCCTACCCAAGAAGAAGGGTGATAAATCTACCCAGTATGCTTTCGGGCAATTGTCTAATTCTACCAGGTTGTCATAGATTAGTCTTCCAAATTCCTTTAACATCACTGGAGTAGTTTCTCCAATCTAGGCCGATCCTGTTGATGATTAGAATCGGGTCTTCATAGTTAGGTAATGGGTTTTGCTGATAGTTAGGCCTGACATTTTCTATTAAAGAAAATAACCTTGGCTTGGATAATATCCTCTATTTGGTGTCTCAACTTGTAACAATTGTCAACATGGTGACCAGGTGCTCTAGGGTGATAGGCGTAGAACTGATTACGGTTGAAACCTAGCTTTTGAGTGTTTTGTTAACTTGGAGAAATTGGCTCATGCATTTTATTTCTTATACATTTGTTGAGGATTTGAGAGAATGGTGCTAGCAGATGGATGAATTTTCTTCTTTCTTTAACTTGAGGATTGATCCCTTGGCAATTTTGATTGGGGTTGAAAAGGGTAGGAGGAGGTGGCGCTAAAGCTCTATAAGGAGTACTATATGGATAAGAAATATATGTTGGATCTTGAAATGGAGTGAATTGGGGTAAACCCTAGTTTTGAGTAGGTAAGTTTTAGTATTTGGGAGGATTTGGTAGTAAATGGGTATATTGGGGCTTGATATTCTGGGGGGGTTTCTTTGATTGGAGCAATTATTGTTGTCTCGTGATTTTTTAATTATTTTTTTATTTTTTTTGGGACGAGCAGACTTGTTGGTTTTACTATCAGATGGCTTTTGGATTCTACTAGTTTGGATTCCTTTATCTATGTATTTTACTCAAAGTATCATATCAGATAATGGCCCACCCAACGTATTGAGGAGAGGCTCATATTATGGATGCGATCGAGATTGTACAAACATTTGTACCATTACAAAATCGTTTATCACTGGTACTAATTGTGCGGCCTTATCCCTCCAATGGATGACATACTCTTGGAAACTTTCTCTATTTTTATTGACTAAATTGCGGAGGGAAATCTTGTCAAGTGATTTCTCTCGGTTATAGCTATATTGGTCATAAAAGACATTGACAAAATCAATGAAGGTCTTCAATTTTTCTTGTTCTAAGGTTCCATACCATCGGGCTGTTGGGCCTTCCAAAGACTACGGGAAAGGTCAAACGGCTAAGGCCTCTTTGTGGATATAGGCTCTTATTTCGTTCTTGTACCTCTAAAAGTGCTAGTCTGGGCATTGATATTCTTCGTTCTTGGCAAGGTTTGACATTGTGTAGTTTTAGGAAATTTCACTTGAGGAACGGACGACAACCCTTTGTATCTAGGGTCGATGGTTAATTCTCCTTTCTTACCTCTTTTAGCTCTCTTTCAATTTGTTTCTTCTTCTCAGTCAGTAAAGAAGTCTTTTCGGATTGTTCTTTAAGTTCTTGTTCAATACGCTCATATACTTCAGGATTCAAGGTTACAGGTTTTGTAAACATAATACTCAGACTTTGATTTATGGGGGCGACTTATGGTCCTGACACATGAAGGAACGATTGTCCCACTACATGGCCATCCTTGAGAATTGGATGGTTATTGCGATATCACTAGCATGGTTGTTGTGATATCACTGGTTCGAATTGCTCAGTAGTTTCGATGAACGTTAACGGATGCTGTTGTGATTGTCGAAACTGATTCAATAACCTGGTTATGTGGCCAATGACTCTTTTTAACAAAACTATCTCATTGGGTGTTTGCAGTCATTCCTTGATGTCTTCCATGGGGACAGGCTATCAAGTCTAAGCACGAGTACGAACTGACGAATGGGAAACGAGAGTCTTTCTGAGGAGTAATTTTTCCTTTCATGTCCAAAAATCATGTTAATATCAATTATTCACAAAATGCATTTAAGTTGCGTTGGCCTAGTAAGCTACCCAAGTGGGGAGTGAATTGAGTAGATAAAAAATTATCAAATAAAAAATACTTCAATAATCCAAATAATTAATTTTAATCCTAAATTAATTATTATCTTTATATAACAATGAAAATATGATATCAACTAGATGCACACCAAACAATTCAAATGAATAATGAAAAATAGCAGCACACCAGAAATTTATACTGGTTCACCAAGTAAAGCTTGACCAATCTAGTCCTCCGAGCTCCACGGAGAGTCGCAGCCACTAAACTCAAGATTCCTTTAAGGGTAGGAACCACACCCTCACAAAGATTCTTTTCACAGGCTCAGAATCAACCTTTACAAATTCTTTTTTTTCACAGGCTTAGGATAACCTCTACTGTTTACAGTCTCAAGAATAACTTAATTCTTTTTATACCTTAGGCTAAAGAATCAAAATCTCACAAATACTCAAAATATCTTTTTAGCCGATAAGGATTGAACCGTTACAAAATTGCTCATAAATTAATTCAATCTAGGAAAGATTACTACCTCAATCTCTTTATAGGAAGAGACTGAAACGAGCTACCCTTAGATTAAATACTCCCAATAGTATTCAATCTGTCACTCAACTCACCAATTAAAAATTGACAAGTGATTTTTCTCACTCGGAGATTCTACCACTCTAGATAAATTAGAACTCAATTAATATCCCAAATCTAGTGATAGAAAAGTGAAATATTCAAAATCTGATTTTAAACAAAAAACAAATGGGTAGCACGTAGTCAAATTTATTCGAGAAATTGTTTCAAAAATAATTTTTAATAAAAAAATCAAAAAATAATTTCTAAAAATCAAATTCCAAATATAATCAAGCAATACTAAATAGAAAGTAATTTGGAAAGATCTCACCCGAATTCTACCGAAAGAATAATTATAGTAATGTCACTTCAGATTCGATAGCAGTAATGATTCACAGCAAATAATTCTCAAGAATAACTCTCAAAAAAGCTCTCACAATTCACAATATGATTTCTCTTAGAAAAACTCAGTATATTACTCTTGATCTCTATGTCTAATATAAAAAATGCAGGTATATATAAATGGGAGTAAAACTTGATCTCTAACGGCTAGTTCCCACGTATTATGACATTTAATCGCTCTTATAGACCCCTTATATCATTAAGACTTCATCTTGGTTCAAATCACTTAATTATAGCTTTTAAACTTCTCAATTAAGTCCCCCAAATATTTCTTACAATTAAATAGGATAGAAAAAATTACATGTACCAAATTGAAAAATATTCAAACTTAATGAATTATATCTATAGGGATATTATAATATATGTTGCATATCTCAAATAACATTAAATCCCTAAAATATCTCATGAATCCTAACCATAAAATGGCTAGTGATGGCTATTTTTAGAATACAATCCGAAATTCCATAATATCCTAAAACAGTTTCATAAGTTGACCGACCAAGATCACCTGTCGACCGATCGATTCAGGATGTAACAAAACCCAAAATTATGTGCCCATTGATCGACCTATCTGTCGACCTAGAGATTCAGAGAGTTACATTTATCTTTATAGGTCAACCGCTCTGTCAACTTATCGATATAGAGAGTTCATATTTAAGCACAGGTCAACCTGTCTATCGACCGAGAGATACAGAGACTTTTCCTTCTATCCGTCATTCGACTTACTTGTCGACTTACTAATACTGGAACACTTCTCTCAATTTGTTTTTAATCCATTTTTTTTACGTTTTCGCCCCTTTAACCGATTTCTTTTCTCGGTTAGCTCCACTAAATACTTAAATTCAAATTTATTCAGTTATTAATATTTCTTTTTCAATTACACATAGGAGCAAATAATTTAACTAATTAGGATCCTATAAAAAACACACATATTTATAAAAATTATTTAAAAATCTTTTTGTGTTATGTGTGATCCTAATTGGGATATTAAGAGTTGAAATTTAACCTGAATTATTTTTCCTAGGTTCTTCAAATTCTTCAACCTCTTAATCCTTCATCATCTTTTAGCATCCATTCATTACTTTGTCATCATATATTCATCATTGGAACTAATAAACTGAAACACTCAATTAAACCATTAGTTCTACCAAAAACATCAACCTTTAATTGTCCATCAAAATCTTAGAATCAACAATCTCCCAATTTTTTATGATGACAATTAACTTTTTTCTTCAAAACAATAATATAACCACACTCCCCCTAAATCCGAGGACGGGTTTTATAACTCATTAAAGCACAGTAATGAAGATAATCATAAGATATTCAACAAAACACAAATTTTAAAATATAATAAAATCTCCCTTAAGATATTCAATAAAATATCAACTATTATCCCCCTTTGTCATCTCAAAAAAAATTGAGGAGGGGGAAACACCAAAGAACTCTACTCTAGGGAAACATCATTACGTCTAACCATATGCAAACCGCGAATGATTTTCACAAACTAATCTTCCGCTAGTGGTTTGGTAAAAACATTAGTAAGCTGGTCGGAGATATCAATATACTCAATAACAATGTCTATTTTCTGAATGTAATCAGGAATAAAGTGATGTATAATCTCTATGTGCTTAGTTCATAAGTGTTGTGTAGGATTCTTACTTAGACAAATAGCACTTTTATTATTACAAAAAACCGGGACCTCCTCCATGCAAATTCCAAAGTCATTTATTGTTGCTTAATATATAAAATTTGAGCACAATAGTTACCAGCTGCCATATATTTAGCCTCAGTAGTGGATAAGGCTATCGAATTCTATTTCTTACTTGACCAAGAAACCAATCCATGTCCTAACAAATGACATGACCCATTTGTGCTTTTTCGCTCGACTTTGCAATCGACAAAATCAGCATCGGAGTAACTTACCAATTTAAAATCACTCCCCCTAGGATTCCATAATCCTAGGTCAATCGTCCTTTTTAAGTATCGAAAAATTCATTTAACCGCAGTCAAGTACGATTCTTTAGAACAAAACTGAAATCTAGCACAAAGACAAACACTATACATAATGTCAGGTCTACTAGCAGTTAAATACAATAGACTACCGATCATACCTCGATACATTTTTTCATTAACACTTTTGCCCGTATTATCTTTATCTAGCTTCGTAGCCGTTGCCATGGGAGTTTTGTACTTTTTAGCGCCATCCAAGCCATATTTCTTTAACAACTCCTTGGTGTATTTATCTTAGTTTAAATATCCCTTCTTTGGTTTGCTTAATTTGCAATCCAAGAAATAAATTCAACTCTCACATCATGCTTATTTCAAATTCAACCTGCATTATCTTAGAAAACTCTTAGCAAAGATCCTTATTAGTAGATCCAAAAATAATATCATCAACATACACTTATACTAATAGGATATCAGAATCAGTTTGCTTCACAAACAGTGCTATATCACGAATACCCCTTTGAAAACCGTTTTCGATCAAATATCGGTTAAGTCTCTCATACTAAGCTCTAGGAGCTTGTTTGAGTCCATACAAAGTCTTGCGAAGTTTAAATACGTGATTGGGAAATTTATCACTTTCAAATCCCGGGGGTTGTTCTACATAAACTTCTTCAGCTAGAAAACCATTTAGAAATGCACTATTTACATCCATTTAATATAACAAAATTACGTGAACGTGTAAAAGCGCGTAGCATTCTAATTACTTCTAGTCTAGCAATAGGAGCATAGGTTTCATCATAATTAATTCATTCCTCTTGATTATAGCCCTCTGCTACTAATCTTATTTTGTTTCTAATTACCATTTTTATTTCTAAAAGCTCATTTAGTACCAATAACTGGATGGAAATTCATTCTCGAAACAAGACATTAGACTTTGTTCCACTCAAATTGAAATAACTCATCTTGCATTGCGGAAATCCAAGATTCATCAATTAAAGCCTCATCTATATTTTTAGGCTCAATTTAAGATAAGAAAGCAAGATTAATTATATCCCTAAGAGAAGAATGAGTACTTACACCTCTTTCAAAATTACCGATGATTTCTTTTACCGAATATCCCGATACTGTCTTTATAGCTCGTGGTAAAGTCAAATCATTTTTCTTAGGTTTCTCTTCTTACTACTAACGTACGTTTATTATAAACTCTATAAGCCTTACTCTTAGTAGCATATCTAAGGAAAATCCCATAATTAGATTTAGCATCAAATTTACCAAGATTATCTTTGTCATTCAAAATAAAACACTTACATCCAAATACTTTAAAATAGGAAATATTAGGAGTCTTACCATTCCAGATTTCATATGGGGTTTTGTTAAACCCTCTACGAATCGATACCTGATTCACCACATGACAAGTTGTACTTACTACTTCGGCCCAGAAGTAGGTTGGTAAGCGATTTTCATTAATCATCGTTCTTGCCATCTCTTGAAGCATTATGTTCTTCCTTTCCACTATACCATTTTGTTGTAGTAATCTTGATGTAGAAAAGTTATGAGCATAACCATGCTCATCACAATAACTTACCATATCATCATTCTTAAACTCTCTTCCTCTATCACTTCGAATGTTAATAATGGAACATTACTTCTCATTTTGAACACGTTTACAAAATTTAGCAAGAACAGAAGCAACCTCACTTTTCTTAGAAAGAAAAAATACCCAGGTAAGTCTAGAATAATCATCAACTATAACAAAAGCATAAAACTTACCACCAAAACTAACAACAGAGTTAGGACCAAACAAATCAAGATGCAACAATTTAAGACATCTAAACGTGGATGTGTGCATCTTTTTCTTAAATGATGATCTAACATGCTTGCCTAATTGACCTGCATCACATAATTTATCTTTCACAAATTTCAAATCTGGTAGGCTATGTACGAGACTTTTCTTAGATAAATTAGCAATTAACTCCATACTAGCATGCCCAAGTCTCCTATACCATAACCAACTATTTTTAGACAAAATATTCAAACAAAATAAATTTTGAGAATTAAAATCATCAAATGAGCAAGTATAAACATTTTCAAAACGTGATGCAATTAACAAGATACTACTATCATGACTATTCTTAATAATTCACTTATCATAATCAAATATAACATTATAGCCATTGTCACATAGTTGACTAATGTTAAGCAAAATATGTTTAAATCCACCAACTAGTAACACATCTTTAATAATTGTAGTACCATTTTCGATATTACCTATACCAATAATTTTACTCTTTGTGTTGTCTCCAAAAGTCACAGGACCTCCAACCTTAGGTGTCAAAGATGTAAATTCCCTTTTGTCTCCCATCATGTGTCGAGAACAACCACTATCCAGGAACCATTTGTCCTTGCTTATTGAAGCTTTTAGAATAACCTACAAGGAGTACATCAAATAGTTCCTAAGTGGTACCCAATCTAAGTGGGTCCGATCTTGTTAGTCGGGACAATTTTAGTTCCTTTTGGAACCCAAACTTGTCTACAGTTAGATATCTTAGCAAAACATCTACGAATAGTATGCCCCGCAACATTACATTTAAAACATCTAACATGATCCTTGATTTCAGAAAAGAATTTGTGAAAACGTTTTTGTTTAAGATTTTTCTGAAATCCAATACCGGCTTTATCAAAAATTCCACGTGAACTTCCCAAAATCATTTTCAAGTTATTTTCACCGCTAGTGAATTTGAGAACAATTTAATGTAAATCCGTCAACTTGGATTTCAATTTATTGTTTTCAGATTCGTAGTCTACCACTTGCTTATTTAATATATTAATTGTACTTTGAAGGGTATTTATTTTAGAACACTGGTTTTATAATCATGAGAAAGTTCTTAATAAACATCAAATAATTCATCAAAATCTAAAGGACAATAACTTGAATATTTAGTTACCTCACCACTAGTGGCCATCAATGCAAACATAGACATATCTTCACTATTTGATTTTTCCAAGCTACTTGATTTAGTATTATCCCAAGAGCCTTCATGGATTTCTTCTTACTCATCTTTGCTCTCTTCTTTTCTTTCTTCTTCTTTTTCTTTTCTTTATCCTTATTTGGTTCAGGATAATCATTTTGAAATTGACCGGTCTTATGATAGTTGTAACATTCCACTTTAGTTATGTTGAGGTTTCTTCTCCCGCAGAATGTGCATCGAGTCATTCTTCTAAAATTCTTTGTGAGAAGTGCCACATCTTTCTCTTGCTAACTATCAAGACTTTCATCATCACTGTCATCATCTTCTTCAATTTTCTAAGTTTTTAGCGCCAAGGATTTCCTCTTGCTATTTTTGATATCATTTTCATATCATTTAATTGCCGATTTCTCTTAGAAAAGCTCAGTATATTACTCTTGATCTCTATGTCTAATATAAAAAATGCAGGTATATATAAATGGGAGTAAAATAAGCTCTATAACGGCTAGTTCCTACATGTTATGACATTTAATTACTCTTATAGACCCCTTATATCATTAAGACTTTATCCTTATTCAAATAATTTATTTATAACTTTTAAACTTCCCAATTAAGTCCCCCAAATATTTCTCAATCACAATTAAATAGGATAGAAAGAATTACATGTACCAAATTGAAAAATATTCAAACTTACTAAACCATATCTATAGGGATATCATAATATATGTTGCATATCTCAAATAATATTAAATCCCTAAAATATCTCGTGAATCTTAACCATAAAACGGCTAGTAACAGCTACTTTTATAATAAAATTCGAAATTCCATAATATCCTGAAATAGTCCCCCATAAGTCGACCGACCAAGATCACCTGTCGTCCAATCGATTCAGAATGTAGCTAAATAAAAAATTATGTGCCCATCGGTCGACCTATCTGTCGACCTAGAGATTTAGAGAGTTACATTTCTCTTGATAGGTCAACCGCTCTGTCGACTTATCGATACAGAGAATTCATATTTAAGCACAGGTCGACCTGTCTGTCGACTGAGAGATACAAAGACTTTTTCTTCTATGCATCAGTCGACTTACCTGTCGACTTACTAATGTTGGAACACTTCTCTCAATTCATTTTTAATCCATTTTCATTGACCTTTTTGCCCTTTTAACCAATTTATTTTCTCGGTTAGCTCCACTAAATACTTAAATTCAATTTTAATCAATTATTAATATTTCTTTTTCAATTACACATAAGAGCAAATAATTTAACTAATTAGGATCCTATAAAAAATACACATATTTATAAAAATTATTTAAAAATCTTTTTGTATCGTGTGTGATCCTAATTGGGATATTAAGAGTTGAAATTTAACCTGAGTTGTTTTTCCTATGTTCTTCAAATTCTTCAACCTCTTAATCATTCATCATCTTTGTCATCATCTTTTGGCATTCATTTATTACTTTGTCATCATATCTTCATCATTGGAACTGATAAAGTGAAACACTCAATTAAACTGTTAGTTCCACAAAAAACATCAACCTTTAATTGTCCATCAAAATCTTAGGATCAGAAATTTGATTATAACATAGGGAAGGCACAAGATTTCTATTTGCCCAAAACGTTTATAAATCACAACTATATCAAATTTTGACATTACTTCCCCACAAATGAGGAGTATTTTGAATTACAAACTCAATGACACTTCTTTTTGGGCTAAATAAAGATCTTATCTCAATTCTCTTGTTATTATTAAGTTCAAACTAAAGAGCATCCTAAATATATCCATCATGATATCTCTTAGCCCAATGAATTGTGACATAAACAACGTAGGACTTCCATTTTTATCCCTGTGATATCTTCATTGTCATTTAGACAAAGTCCTAACTTTGAACTAGATTATGGGAGAAAAAAAACAATTCCTAGGTTGGCTATTTCCAGGATTTATTGGTCCTAAATATTTCTAGTGTATAGTTTCAGGCTATGAAATATAAAGTAGGATATATCAATAGAATCATGTCTCTCCAATCCTATGTAGTATCCTAAAAGTAAGGGTTTTCACAGTAGTCTATCCTAGGCTCACTATATGAGGCTCATGGCCTTTCTTCTAACGCATCCTAAAAATGTTCGAATCCCAGATCTTTAAACCTCCGGCATACCGAGGGAACATCCATTATTGGTTGGTGATCTAAGCGAGGTGAGTTTTGAGGCCACAACCCGGTAGATAAACTGCGCGGCCTAACCCCTACTCACTCTACTTTTCTAATCCTACAAGGTTTTGAAGCTAAAACTAGTGGGCGAACCGCTCGATTCCAGCTCCTACTATTTAGGTTTCAATGATGTATATGAATGCATTTAAGTGCTCATGCCTTGGAGAGAATCACAACAAGATAAATGTAAAGAAAATGATACATAGATAACGTAAAGTAAAATGCAAAAATTAAAGAAGAGAAAGTAAATGGAAAAATTTAAAGCATGAAGTAAACAAGAATATGATACAATAATTTAAAGTTAGGAAATAAATATGTTTATGTACTTGTCCATGAAAATTGAAAAAAGGACAATTATTTTTTTAAGGTAAAACACGTTATTTTAACCAACAAAATGAAACAAACTTCTTGGACATGAATTTAATTAAAAAATATTTAGATACCACTAGAATTGACCCTCATTAAGTCCCCAATGGAGTCGCCAGTTGACGCGCCCGGGATTGTTTGCAAATCACAACACCAACCAAGTGCCAGTGTGCTATTCGAATCCCGTTCATTTTTTAAAAACGAACATATCCTTTTTAAAATATTTTTGGATAAGTTTTAATTTTAAAAATATTTTTAGAAAATAAGTTTAAGGGGGGTTTTCTAGGCTTTAGTTTGGAATAAATTTACTTGAGCCAGATTTTATGAAAAAACTTGGAGTCGCCACTTAGCAAACAATTTTAAAAGGTGTGCTAGGTCACCCAATTTTAGAGAAAATAAATAAAAGTAACAGAAAATCTTTTGAAAATGACCGAAATTTTTTACTCAAAAATGTCTTAACCAGAATATTCTTTAAGTTTAGGGGTCAGTTATGCTCAAGGAAAATGTTAGGCATCATAAGATACCCGTTCGAAAACAGTACCATGTGTCTAAATATTTTAAATTAAACTAAGTCCACATCATGTTTGAGTTTGGTTGGTTAACATAATCTTTTTCCCTTATTATTTTTTATTATGTCATGCAAATGAAGTAAAGCTAATAAACACATAAGTAAAAAAAACAATTAAAATAAAATACAAGTATTCCCTTTTTAAATCACCTATCGATTATAGAAGAATCGATAAGTTTGGTCCCGGGGAGGAGGAGGGTTCGTTTTTAGCTTAAGTTATGATGGCAAAAGCTTATGTATGAAAAATAAAAATAAAATCAAAAGGCTTTCCATTAAGACAAGATTTTTATAAAAAATATTTTTCTTTTTGTTCCGATGACTATAAAAAATTAAGAAAATATGTTTTATTGGATTTTTATAAAAAATAATTTTATTTTTTTAAAAAAAATATTCTAAAACATTTTTGGTTTTGAAAAAATAAAGAAAACAAGGGTTTGGTTTCTTATGAATAAAACTTTTAAAAAATATTTTATTTAGACTTTTCTTGTGAAGAAAAGAAAAAAAAATATGTAAAAAGAAAGAGTTTCATTTTCTTATGAAAAGAAAAAAGAAAACCACCTTGTTTTAAAATAAATGAGAGAGAAAATATGTTACCAAAAAATACATTTTAAAGTTACATGTTTAGAAAAAAAATTCTTTAAACACACTTTTGATCTTCTTATGAAGAAAATATTTAGGAAAGGCGCAGAGTGAAAAATAAATAACAGTAAAGGTAAATAACGATAAAAGTAAATGCAAGAAAATAAACTTATTTTAGTGTTCTCTTTGGATTTTTTTTTTCCCAGGCTTTGACCAGTTTTATTTGTCCTCCTTTAGATAGAAGAAAAATGTATAAAGAGGTTTAAAGAACTTATTTTGCTTAATGGAGGAAGTTCTTCATTTTCTCTTCGTCTTTTCTTCTTTCATTGTTTGATATCTTTTTTGTAGAGATTTTTGTTAAGTCTTTAAAAAAAAAAAAAAAATCTAATATTTTTTAGTGAGTTTTTCTAGAGAGAAAAAGTCTACTTGCATGTGTGTAGAGAGCAAGCAAGAGATCACAAGTGAATTAACAAAAAAAAAAAAAACATGAAATAATGGCACCCGTATTTATAGGCAAAGGATTTGCGCAATCCTCAGGGCACGCCCTAAGGAGTGTGCAAGCCTGCTAACTTCCAGTGGTAGTTGTCAATTGATGGAAAACCACCTCCTATTTCGTGAAAATGTGCATTCTAACCACACCCCCCCCCCCCCCACCCCCCCCCCCCTCATTTTGGGAATTGAGTTATTGACTTTGTTTTTTCACTTCTTTAACTCATACCATTAAAGCTAAGGGCACTCCAATTTGGAATTTCAATGCTCCGTCATATTACTAGGAGATGTACAAGAGACGAATTTTGTACTTTGGACATGTTTGTCAATTAAATATAATTTTTTTTGTGAAATTGAAATGAAAAATAAAATTAAAATATTTAATTTGTTATTAGAAATCGTCAATTTGACAAAACTGACGAAAAAACACATTTTTGGGCTAAAATAAAAAGAAATGTTGGAATTGGTAAAAATTTCTTGAAATTAAAGAGTGAAAATGAAATTAAATACATTCAAAATGATATTATATGAAAATACGCTTCTAATTTAATCAATTTGGTCCCCTATTAACTTTTAAAAATTTTGATTTTAGCCCGAAACATTATTTCTTTGCTGAATTTCTTACAATTGGCGGATTTTTTTTTCTTTTTTCAAAACATTAATTAAAAATTAAACACATAAATCTAATAAATGAATTCATCCCTTTAAACATAGTTTAAAGTTTGTCAGAATTTGCACTTTAGACTTGACAGTTTTATAAAATGCAAAAACGGGCGGGACAAAATATGGTATCTACATAAAGTACGGGAAAGTAAATGACAAGAATGTAAATGTAGAAATGTAAAGTGCAAAAAAATGCAGAGCAAGAAAAGGAAATGATAGAATTTTAAATGACAGATAAAGTAAAGCGTTAAAAGGCACGGAGCAAAAAAGTAAATGACATGTATTTAAAGTGAAGAAAAATAAATGATTAAAAGTATAATACAAGAAAAATAAACTATTTTTAAAATGTTCTCTTAGGAACATCCTCTTAAGGTTTTGTTGTTTTTAGGTCCTCCTTTAAAGCAGTAAACAAAAATAAAAAATAAAAAGGAGAAAAAAAACACAATTTTTGAGGGTCTTATGGTCTTAGGGTTAAAAAGACCTTACTTAGGGAGGAAGTTTTTTTCCCACGGTTTTCTTCTTCCTTTTTTTTTTTTCCCTTTGCTTTTTGATCTCTTTTGAAGAGGTTTTCGGGATTTTTGAGGGAGTTTTGTGGAGGAACCAAAGCAATCGGAGAGAGTATTTGAGAGTAAGAGAGAGAAAAAAAAAATATGTCGTGTGTTTGGGGGCATAGCAGGCCCCCTATTTATACTATCTTGAGTCTACGCACTCGTGAGTATGCGAAAACTCTAATTCCCTTCAGATAGCGATTGATGGGGGCTACACCTATTTTGTGAGATATACTCTTTAGGCCCCCTGAAAAGGTAATTACCTAAAAATATATGGGCGAATTTACAATATGATGGTATGGTAATGCAACAAATAGTGGTTTTTAAAAATGAAAAATAAAAAAATAGTAGTACAGTGTTATGTACACTAAACCATCACCACAACGATCGGCCTCACTCCTATACTACACGCTACACTTTTAAATGAGGCCAACCCACCCCTCTCTCTCTCCACTCCGCTTCTTTCATTGGTAATAGTAACACGGTATAGAGTCTCAGTTTTGCAGTCGCCGCTCTCCTTCCCCCTTTTCCTGGCCATCTCTCTCTCTCTCTTTCTCTCTACAAACCTTGACTAACCTCTCGCGCTCTCCCTCTAAGTTCCCTGAATTCTAATTGCTTCTTCTTCTCTACCACGCCCTGTTCTAAATTCTCACGTAGAACACCACAATTAACACATTCCCCCCTTTCTTCCCCCAATTCGAAATACCAAACAGGAAAGATGGTGGGTCTCTCTTTCTCTCTCTTAATTTTCGCACTTTCTGTTCGAAATGAAAACTGGGTTTTGTGTTCGTTCTGGAACTAATTGAATTTTTTGAGTTGTGGTTTTCTTTTTGGGCAGTTGAAATCTTTAAATCTTCCCCAGTGGCTTGAAGCACTTTTGGGAGAGAAGTTCTTCAACGCCTGCATAATTCACCAAGAAGCTAAGAAGAACGAACAAAACATCTTTTGCTTGGACTGTTGCGAGAGTATTTGCCCTCACTGCTTGCCCCCCCATCGCTCTCACCGCCTCCTTCAGGTCTCACAAAAATTCACCCTCCATAATCTTCAAAAATTCATGAGTTCTTCTCTCTCTGATTCTATGATTTTTTTTATTTTTTTTTTGGTTTCAGATAAGAAGGTACGTTTATCATGATGTCATAAGGTTGAGGGATGCCGAAAAATTGATGGATTGTGGCCTTGTTCAGGTAAGCTTTTCAAAAAACAATTCGAACCCAGATGGAAAAAAAAGAAAAAAAAATCTAGACTGAATTATGGGGAATTTTTTTCCCAAATTCTTAAGCTTCCTAATTGGTTTTCTCTCTCTCCAGTCATACACCACCAACAATGCGAAAGTGGTGTTTTTAAATCAAAGACCGCAAACGAGGCCATTCAGGATCTCCGGCAACATCTGCATGACCTGCGACAGAGGCCTGCAAGACCCATATCTTTTCTGTTCTCTCTCCTGCAAGGTACAGTTCATATATAATATATAAAACCCTAACTTTCTCAAAACCCAACAACGAATTAGAAAAAAAATGCCACTTTCTTCATTTCTCTGTCTTACCCATTTCATAATTTCCATTTTCCTCCTGTGTCCTTCCAAATTTCTTCACAGCTTAAACATATTAAGAGAACCGAAGGGAACCTCGGGAAGTATATTTTCAACTGCGAACACCTCACCCTGCCTGAACCGGGTTTTGACGACGGTCAAATGACCCCCGATTCCGTCCTCGAGGCTGACGGTTCGGTTAGAACGTCGTCGGGGTCGAGCGGAGGCGGCGGGGGCGGGAATCTTGTTTGTACGGCCACAACTGAAGTCGTGAGAAAGAAAAGGAGCAGCGTCTGGGCGTCACGTCCGGCATCTTCGACGGTTTCCGATTGTTCGGCGGCTACAATGAACCGGCGGAAGGGAATGCCTCACCGGTCTCCGTTCACTTGATTTATGTACGGATGAAAGGCAATGAGGAGAGAGGCAAAGGTAAGGGGGGATTTCAATTTCTAGTTCAAGGGCATTCTGGGTAATAAAAAATCCTCCCATTTTTGTAGAGTACCCCTCTCTCTCTCTCTAAAAAAACACTGTAAGAGTAGGGCTCTGTTTGGTTATCCCTTCCTATTTCACTATGATTACTACCTACTTTAGGAATTAATGCTTGATTTAGATGTGATTTTTATTTTTTTTTTAATTCAAAAGGGATATATGGCTGGCTATATAGTGATTCTATAGTTCATGGAAATATGGTTTTTGATTATGTAGTTTTCCATTATTGTAGAAAATTGTTTGTTCCATTATGTGCCGGATGGTATGACTTCTCATCGTTTAGGAATGGGTGTTTGCTTTTCTTTTCTTTTTTTAGAAATTGCTATTTGAAAAGGTGGAGGAGAATTAATTCATCTTTTTGTCGTTGAACAATCACACCTTGCTATCATTTTATTATTATAAGAATTTTTATTGTCTTATTTAATATTTTGTGATTTGTTTTTAATTTTAATAATAAATGTGACTCGTATCAATTTTGAAGATATATCTAATAATAAATTATTAAAAAAAAAAATTACAAAATAGATTATTTTTAATTATAGGAATGAATTTTTGTGGAAATTAATTTTTTATTCCATTTGACAATTAAATAAGAGAACCAGAATCAATGGTGGAATGATAATTTTATTTCACTCCGATTCCATAAAGTAATCAATTGTGTTATCAAATAAGGTCTAACCTAATGGTGTACTTATTGAATGAATCATTTAGATGTGAAAAGATATTTTCTCGACTTTTAGTAAAATTTTGGTCCCGTTTGGTAAGCCATCCCATCCCAGAAATTCCTATTTTATTCTTAGATTTTTGGAAATTCTGTTTGGGAATAGCGTTTGTTAATTTTTGTTTCTGTTTCTATTTCATTCCCATTTAAGAATTGTGCCCACTTTTTTCTTAAGAAATGAGAAACAAAAAAAAGTTGTTTCTCATTATTCCCATTCCATTCCCAAAACTCATGGTCACTATTCACCAATCGGCCGATCGCCGACCGCCGCTGTCGGCCATCGTCCGCCGCCTGCCGCCGCCGGTCACCGTCCGGCCGGAAATTTTTCGGCCACTTCCGGCAGTCGCCGGCGACGGCGCCATTGTCTTCCGACCGGCGTCGCCGGCGCCACCGCCGTCCGGTCATCGCCGGCGGGGGGCACCGCGTCTCCGACGCTGGCCGTTGCCGGAGCGCCGGCCGGCGATGGCAGCGGTGACGGCGCCACCGCCGTCAGGCCAAAACAGAAAAGAAAAAAAAAAAAAAAAGATTTTAGGATAAAATCGTTACAAAACACAATTCCCTTCCCAAAACCAAAAAAAAAAAATATCGTTACCAAACGCGATTCTATTTCCAAAAAGAAAACAAAATTCTCATCCCATCCCATTCCCATCCCACTGCTGGAATGGAAACAGAAATGATTACCAAACGCCACCTTTGTTTTCAAAAAACAAGAAAATATTTCTAGAAATGTAGGTTTTTTTTTTTGAAAATAATAAAAGTTTGTTTGGTTTAGTTTTAAAGAAATAGATATTCATTATTATTGTGTTAAAAAAATTGGAAAGTAAAAAAGATGCAATTGATTGAAATATGTTGAAAAAAAGAGATACATCCATCGGATAAATGTATGTTAGAGAAAGTTTATTAAAAAAAATAAGAAATAAAAATATAGAAAAATATTTAAATGGAAATTTTAAAATAACAAAAATAGTTGATATCATAGATTGAATATTGTGAAAACTATATTGTAATTGTTTAGTTGTCTTATTTAAAAAAAAAAAAAAAAAAAAGGTAATATTTCAAATTTTAAAAATGCTAATAGTTATAAGATGCAAAGTTAATTGATGGGCAATATTAATCCCTCATTTAAATTCAATTGTGGTGTTCCTTTAACTCTAAAGAACTAATAGTATAGTATAATATTTTTTAACTAGCATTATTTGTGTTAAAAAAATTCTAATTATTAATTAAATATTAAAAAAAAAATACAGATATTCAACTCAAATTAATTTACATTTTTTGGTATAGTTTATTTTTAAATATTTAACTTAAATTCGGTGTTCAAATGTATTAATACACTATTCATAACATTTATGTATTTGTATGTAATAAAAATGTAAATATTAAATAATTAAATCATAAAATTATAAAAAACATGTGTAAACTATTGTTATGAATAGATGAATTATATTAACACGGCAATTAAATAAAATTTAAACCTCGATAAATATGCTATGTTACATTGATATGAATAAAATTAAATATAAGAAAAATATCACTTATTTATTAATTTCATGAAAGCACTAGAATAATTTTTTTATTTTTTTTAAGTCATAAATATAAATTTTCATGAACTAAGTTATTTTGTAATTTGACCAAACAAAAGAAGTAAAAGAAGTATAATTCGATTCCTTAAAAGGTATAATTTAATTCCTTAAAAGGTAATTCTTAAAATAAAGTAATTTACGTAAACTCATGGGTCCCCCTGGAAGAGATTGCAAGGTGAGCGGAAAGCAGGAAAAGACAATTTTGTCCCTTATGCTGTTGAGATTGGGTTTTGAAACTTGAAACCCTAGGAAATCAATTTTTTGTTTTGTATTTTAGAGGCAATCATATTTTATGAAAATGACTGTGAAATGTTTCAAAGCTAGATATGTATTGACCCACCAATCTTCATGAAATATTACAAACTAGGTATGACCCCACCCTTGATAAGTAGTCCCATCATAATTATTTTAATGGATTATTACTATAGACACCCCCTTATTATTTCTAAATATTATATCAGCACCCAGTGTCATAATAAAAATACCGCGAAAATTCCTTGCCGAAACAAATAAGAGAAAAATGACTATTACACCCTTATTTTAGACAAAAAAGGGGCGCACATAGGTAAGTCCTTTTTCACAATTAGGTGAATCAATCCAACCCATCAACTTTTCTTTGTACCGTTCACTCCTTTGTGCCAAATTCTAACCCTACTACTCTTACAAACGTGCAAAATACAATTGTTTATATTCCCAGTATTGCGGCACATTTAACAGGCCGCAACCAAAAATCCGCAACACCTAAGTGTGAGGGGAGTGTACGTGAACAACAAAAACCAAGATATTTTGTGTTCATCCTGATGTTAATTTTTTATTTTATTTTATTTTATTTTTTTTTATTTTTTATTTTTTTTAGTCAGAAAAAAAAAATAAGAAATAAAAAAATCTCTTTCTATTGATATGCTAATCATGTACCGCCTCTTTCAAAACATATTGCAGTTTTTGCGACGTGATGTGACTGTTTCAGTAATGGTGCGATTTCCATTTGGAGACCTTACAGTTTCGTTCTTATCCAAAACCCCTAAAATCTCTTTCTCGCTTTCCATATTTTTTTTTTTTTTTTTTTTTTTTTTTGGCGATTTCAACATTGAAAGACTCTAAATACTCTCCAAACCCCAAAAGAATGTTGAATATGCAACGTAAGATGAGGACTATGAATCCCAATATTGCTGCTATCGCCCTGAATATGACGGACCCGGCTAAGTGCTCTGTGCACAATAAGCATTGTTTACTCAGTGAGCTACCCAAGAGGGAGAGTGAATTGGGTAGTATTAAAAATTATTAGAATATAACACTTCAAAAATCTAACAATTAATTTTAACCTAAAATTAATTATTATATTTATAGTAGCGGATATGTGTTATCAATTAGATGCACACCCAAACAACAAAATATAAACAATATAAATAATGCAGCACACAGAAATTTATACTGATTCACCAAGTTACTCTTGGCTAATCCAGTCCCTCGAGCTTTACGCAAAGTTACATCCACTAAACTCAAGATTCCTTTAAAGGTAGGAATCAAACCCTCACAATGATTCTTTTCACAAGCTTAGAATCAACATTTACAATTCATTTTCACAGGCTAAGGAATAACCTCTATCTTTTTACCAGGCGGAAGATTAACCTAGTTCTATTACAGGGAGAATCACGACCTAATTCTTTTTATACCTTCGGCTCAAGAATTAAATCTCACACAAACATGCTCTAAATATCCTTTTACCTGGTAAGGATTGAACCGTTACAATTCACTCACAATTCTATAAAGGAATAATTAAAACCCAATATTTTTATACTTTAGGCGAATATCAAAACCTCAATCTATTTACCAGAAGAGATTGAAATCAGCTACCCAAGATTAGACACTCCCAATAGTATCTAATCCGACACAGAACTCACCAATTACAAAAATTGATAAGTTTTTCCCACTAGGAGTTTCTACCACCTCAGATTAATTAATACTCAATTAATGTCCCAAAACTGGTTATAGAAATAAAGTGAGGAAATTCAAAATCTTATTTAAAAAAAAAAAATCAATAAAAATTCAGAAAATAATTTCAAAGATCAACTTCCAAGAAAATAATAATAATAATAATAATAATAATAATAATAATAGCAAATAAGCAAATAACTTGGAACAATCTCACCAGGAATCCACCGAAACAATAATGATTAGAATAACAATGACACTTCAAATTGGTAGTACCAATAATCCATAACAAATGTTTCTCAAGAACAAATCTCAATAAAGATCTCACAATACACTCAATATGATTACTCTTAGAAAGTACGAGAGCTGAATAACTCAGAATGATTGGGATTATCTTGATTAATTAAAACCTTAACAACGCAGGTTTACTTATAGGGGATTTCAACAAGCCCTCTAACGGCTAGTTCTCACTTATCATGACAAATAATTACTCCATAAGCCCCCTTATATCATTAAGACTCAATCCTGGTATAATTCACTTAAATATATCATTTAAAACATTCAATTTAGTCCCTCAAACTTTTGCTCAAACTCAATTAGATAAGATAGAAAGAATTTCATGTACCAAATTGAGAAATATAAAAAATACTTGAACCATATCTATAGGGATATTTAAATATTAATTAAATAGCTCAAAATATATCAGATCCCTAAGATATCTTGCATATCTTAACCATAAACAACTAGTAATGGCTACTATTTGATTAGAATCCTCTAAACCTGAAACAGACTGATCAGTAGACTGACCAAGACCCGTCTGTCGACCGCCTGATTCAGGATGTAGCCAAGCCAAAAATCCTTTGCCCCTCGGTCAACAGCCCATACTTTATCTGTCGACCAGACGATTCAGAGAGTTACACAAGTCGACTCACCTTTCAACTGGAAGATTCAGAGACTTCTTCTTTTGGCTATAGGTCGACTTACCTGTAAACCGAACAATCCAACAACTTCTCCTTTTAAGCATCTGTCGACCGACTAGTCGACTGCTCAAGCGGGAACATCTCTCCTTAATCTGATTTTAATTCATTTTCTTCGAAGTTTTTACCCATTTAACCGATTTCTTTTCTCGGTTAGCTCTACTAAAATCTTAAATTCAATTTTAATCAATTATATTTATTTCTTTTTCAATTACACATAAGAGAAAATAATTTAACTAATCAGGATCCTATAAAAACACACATAATTTTGAAAAATATTTTGCGTCGTGTGTGATCTTAACCGGATTATATTAAGAGTTAAAATTTAACATGAGTTGTTTTCCCTAGATTCTTCAATTTCTTCAAACTCTTAATCTTCCATCATCTTTGTCATCATATTTAGCATTGTCACAATATCTTCATGATCATTTTCATCACTAGAACTAATAAACTGAAATATTCAACAAAATCGTTAGTTCCACAAAAAAATCAACATTTAGTGATTCATCAAAATCTTAGGATCAACAAACACGATTCTTCATATTTTTTTTTGTGTGTGTGTGTGTGATCCTAAAAAACTTGACATGCAACAAGTGTATAGCATTGAACACTCAACAAAAGTGACATGTGTACACTATTGTTGTGCTCTATTTCGTTATGCTTGCATGTTTTTAGTCCCGCTCATTGTACTGTGGTTATGCCTTCGATCTAGATAAATGCATGGGTTCTTTAGTTGGGGTTTTTTGTTCATTTAGATGTTCGATATTTTTGTGTTTTGTTTGATGATTTATGTATATTATATGGAAATTGTATAATATCGAACCATAATATTCATGTTTGTCTTACATGTATACACTGTGTGTGTTGAATTGCCAAATTTTTGTATGTGTGTTGAATGTAACATTATTTGAACAATGTCAGTTGCTTGTTCAACTTGTGTGTTGAATGTAACACTGTCTATTGAGTCAAAAAAATTCTTATTTTTGTATGTGTTGAATGTAACATTGTTTAATTTCCCTTAATTTCAAAACCAACATGTGTGTTGAATGTAACATCATGTGAATATTTCCAATAGCTTGTTCAACTTGTGTGTTAAATACAAAACTGTCTATTAAGTTGAAAATATTTCTTATTTTGTGTTTGTTGAATGTAACATTGTTTAACTTCCTTTTATTCCAAACCTAACGTGTGTGTTGAATGTAATATTGGTCTAATAATATCTTCAAACTTATGTTCAGTTCGTGTTGAATGTAACGTTGTCTAACATCTCAATTTGTGTTTTCAGATGATGCTGTGTCTGTACAATACACACAACCTGCTGCATCGACTGGTGGGTCTGAAAATTCCCCTATTCCGTCATATAGCTTGTCTGATGCAGATGCACTTACTTTGCCGTCATCTAATGCTGCGAATAAATATCCAGTAAGTAATCCGGGTTCTAAATTCAGAGCAAACCTGTTGCAATTTTACTCTCTTATATCCAATATTCATCTCCACAATTCCCATATAAAATTCCTTAAATAGACACCCTTTTGAAACACGATGTCTGCGTTGTTTACTAATAACTCAACGAATTTGGCTTTCAACAAGATAGATAGTTTGTGTATGAATATTATACTCTCATATCATCCGCATCGAAAATCCTTCAAAATTGGTCCCAAAATAGTGCTATTCACCCTTGATTACGTGCAATTGGTAAGAAACAAATACCAAGACGGTATGCCACGAAACATAATTGCTCATTTCTGCGTCGTCAGCGGGTGAAGACTAACCGAATGAGTGTAGTTCAAATTAGGGATACATTAAGGGGGATTGTGGGGGAGTGATGATGAAGATGATGTTGAGGATGTTGTGTGCTTGCTCTGTTCACATCTTATTGTGACATGTTTTTTTGCAAACAAGGGCCAACATGTAGTCTCTCTAATATGAAACTCGTTGAGGATTTGAATGCTATTTCATCCTATAATTGGGCTAAGCGTGTGCATTCAAACCTAATGTATTTGATTGAGGCTGGATATTAGACGTCGTCGTCAATCATTGGATTGTGTAGTCTCTCTTATATAAAGCTTGTTGAGGATTTGAATGCCATTTCATCCTATAATTGTGCTAAGCATGTGCATTGAAACCTATTGTCTTCAATAGAGGTTGGATATCAGACGAAACTATTTTTTTTAGTTTAAATTTTACTTAATAAGTATTGTCCACGTTTGGTATTGTTCCTGATTTTCGCTTCATATATTCAGTTTTGGCTATGCGAGCACACTAGCATTCTTTATGTTGTCCCCAAACGAGAATCGTTTATACCATGGTGGGGGTGGGGGGGGGGGGGGGAATGGAATATGGTTGAACTAATGACTGTTGCATTAGGGCTACGATTTTCTGACTTAAATGAAGATTAGGTATGTTACAGTGTTTCCAATACATTTTTTCTGTGTGTTGAATGTAACATCTATACTGTGATATTTAATGACTGACATACTTTCAGGTCGATGAAGAGCATTGTATTAAGACAACGTCTAACATACAATAATCCTGTTAGGGATGTGGTTGTTTACACAAGTGAACCTTCCGCATTTGACGCCATCGCTACTGAGCCTCGTGTATTACCCCCCCTGCCCCCCGAGATGGTATTGTGGCCTGTTTGTTGCTCTTATTTGATTGGGAGAAGCTTGTGTTGATTATGCGCACCAATGGGTCTTCGTAAGCCTTTATTTGGTATTTGTTATTTTTATTTATACTGAAACTATACATATCTCAATATCCAAAACTTTTGAAATCACTGTAGTACGTACATATGGGGAGGTGAGTGGCCAAATGCTCAATTATCAATGGGCGACGTCCTTGGGTTATTGTGGGAAGACCAATTGACGAGTTTTGTAAGTGATACTTTTGTCCTTTTCAAAATATAATGATTGTTATATTCCACACGTGTTGAATGTAATATGCTCTTGTGTGTTGAATGTAACTTGCTCTTGTGTGTTGAATGTAACATGTGGGTTAAATCCCCTTTGCAATCTATTTATTCATTGTTGTGTCTTTATTTTGTTGCCTATGCGGGTGATCAATGCATATATGGAAATTATGTGGACCGAATAGTGTAAGGTTGTCGCTCAGTTGCCAGATCTACCTAATTTATCATTTTTTGTAAACAATGCATGTTGGGTGAGTGTGAAAACCCATACTATTTTTGTTGTCTGTATTTCAACTCATAAATTTGTGATGCCATATATACCCAATGTTGTTTATGTTTTACATTTTTTTATTCCATGCACCTACTAGACCTGGATCCATCAGAAAGTTTCTGATTGCCTTAGAGATATTCTGGATCCAAGTATAATAGAGGCATTTTCATCCAACATCTGGTATGTACATTTCCCTATACATACTAAAAGGTCGACACTAACATCGGGGCATTGAACGTTGCTTGTGTGTGATAAAAAATCAATCAATCTGGGATCATTATAATTCTATTAACTTGAGACAAACAGAATCATTTGTCAGTTTTTACAAGAATTTCAAGAAAGTTGTAAGTTTGTGTTTCAAATACTTATTCACGCGAAAATACGTTAAAAAACATTCTTATGTTTGTTTTTAAACCTGTCATATTTCATACGTCAACGCGTTGCTTTCAAACAAAGCTAAACAACATAAGCTGAAGCTTGTGAAGATTTCCAACGTTGCCGACATGCCTAATTAGGGGATGTCAGTGCAAGTGTCATCGTCCATCAGTCATGCTACCATTCCATTAATTTATATAATCGTATTATTGACTATTGTATCAGATTGGAATATGTGTAGTGTTGATTATGGTATAGTTGTGATTTATGTGATGAAACAACTATACAATGGCATTAAAACCAATATTAATTTAGGTCCTGACAGGTTTCGAATGGAATGAGCTGGACTTGTGCATATATTCCTTAATGATCCACCCCACTCTTGGACTATCGACATGTATTTAGCTAGGAAACTTAGTGACTGTGTATCCCAATTAAAAAGCATGTTGTCATATTGACCCACCACAGACATGGATCCCAACTAAGAAATATGAATAGTGACAGTATTTTGTGATTTTTTTTTCTTCTTAGAAACAATTCAGTCCATTATTTTTTGACATGCTTGACGTTCTTTTTGACATTAAATTGATTGTTGTTCACTGTCACGTCGACAAAAAATGTTGCGAATGTGATTGTGTTGGCACCAAGATGATATTGAATTTTTTATCGTAACATTAAATTGACTATTGTTATTTTTTGTTTGCTACTACTTACGTATACGTTGCCTGTTCACAATGTTAAAAATGCATGTGGTTTGAATGTAACATTATGGTGTTAAATGCCAAACAAAATACATGTGCTTTGAATGTAACATTCAACATTGTCTTCGGATGTTGAATGTAACATACACATGAAATTTGATTTAACATGGCGTTTTAACTATATGTATTGAATGTAACATCCTTGGCATTACCATTCAACATGTATTATTTTTGAATGCCAAATACAATACATGTGCTTTGAATGTTACATTCAAACATTACATTCGGATATTGAATGTAACATGCACATGAAGCATGATTTATCATGGAATTTGACTGTATGTGTTGCATGTAACATCCTCGGTATCAATTGAGACAGTTTTGTGTATTATTGTTGAATTCTAAAGAAAATACATGTGCTTTGAGATGTTACATTCAACATTCCCTTCAGATGTTGAATGTAACATGCACATGCAGCATGGTTTATCATGGCATTTTGACTGTATGTGTTGAATGTAACATGGAATTTTGCCTTGGATGTTACATTCAAAATTGCCTTTTTGATGTTGAAATATAACATGCACATAAATCATGATTTTACATGGCATTTTTAGCTGAGTGTGTTGTAAAAAAATAACCCCAATATAAAACTGTTGTAATATAGCGCGAATGAAACTATAACTATTCCCCAAAGAATGAAGACACAATATGTTTTATTTTCTATTCGGAAAATCTACAAGAAATAGATTTAATTTGGTACAAATGAAAAAAAAAAACCAGTCTCTATCTCCCCTAATCGAGCGGTACTTTGCATGATTTTTTGTTGTGTCTCCCCATTTGCCTGCATCTCCCACAACCTCTTTATTTTACCTCTCCGCAAGATGGAATCCGAACTTTCCTTGCTCGTCCCAATTGTTTCTTTGATAAGGGGGGTAAAATCATTGCTTCACTCTCAACTAATATTGGTTGTTCCATCTTTGGTATTGCATATATACCTCTCAAATACGTCTCCCGATAAAACTAACTCCGAAAATAATCCTCTATGTATCTGAATGTTGGCAGTCCACTCTTGTTTATAACTACAAATGCGTGTGCACATGGAAAACCTTTTATTTGCCACTATCGGCACAAGCATGATCGTCCCTCTGTATCAATTAAGACAGAATGGGCCAAATGGACTTCGAATACTCCGTTACCTGATGAGATAATGTTTCACATTCATCCTTTATTCATCAATTCGCATATATTATTCTCCCAATATGGTGTGATCTCACCTTGTAGCTTGATTGCTTCATCCCTCATCTCTGCCATTAAGTCCATCCACTTTATCCTTATCTTATCGATCAACAAAATTGCAGGTAGGTGGCAACATTCGCTTATCCAATAATTAAAACACTCCACTAGATTAGATGTCATGACGCCATATCATTTTCCTTTGAAAAACAAGTTACTGTTCTTCATGGCGGACAATTCCCAGACGAATCTTTCCACTTTTATGCCCCCTTCGTACATTAGTTGATTGTATAACAATTTGTACATTTTCAGCGTGTGTGCATATGCCAACCCATTCAATTTTTGGATGTCATACTTATGCCAGTTGTATGGCAAAATGTTGGTTACGTGCTCGCGTATTGACTATTTGCAAGTGTACGAGGTCAAAGTTTTAGTATAGTGTGATCATTTAAGATCGGGTATCGTATCCACATGGATTGGTGTTCGTTATTATCGAGTACCGTATTTATCATGACCTAACTTTATGTAGGCTAAAAACAATTGTATTTAATTAATTAATACTAATACTAATATAGCCTAAATTAACTGTACTAATATAATGATATGTTTTAAGGGAAAGAATTGTCTAGGGATTAACTTGGTTTACAAATACATGTTCGATCTCGATTTACTTACGTTTATGGTGTTCGACCTATTTGACAATCTCAGTTCTTAAACTCCCCCGCCACCTCTCCTGAGTGTAAGACGAGGGATATAACACGACTTCGTGTCAACGAAGAAGTCCCCCTCAACGTCTTAACGACCCTAGGTCACTTGAGTCTCGTCCTAACGTTATTGATTGCACACAATCCAACTCCCGACGGGTTATTGGATCGTCGCATTGTGTTTACCCTATCGACAATCTCAGTTCTAAAACTCCACCGTCACCTGTCCCGAGTGTAAAACAGGAGAATACATGATTTCGAGTCAACGAAGAAGTCCCCCTCAATGTCTTAACGACCCTAGGTCACGTGAGCCTTGCCCCAACATCATTGATTGGCGTTATGTTTACCTTAATCCGAATCTGGGGTTTGTCAAACCCCGTATTCTTGATATATCTATCTAAGCATCATAAACATAACAATACGATAAACACAATCAAACTACGAAGAACAAACATAAACGCAACACTGAAATCATCCGAATCACATATTTATAAATATAATGTTAATCCCTATACAATCCATGTTTAACTACGGCGATAACCGCATTTACAAATAAAACACGAGCTAAACAAGCTGACAAAATCGTAAGTTAAAGAAATAAGGGAAGAAATCGAAGAACTTAGCCTCGTCCGAAGATTTATCGCTAAGAACCATTCAATGATCGCTTCGCCGTCTTTTTCCACCTCGGGATGTGAGCTCCACTTCTAAAACCTCTCTATCTACCCTTAGATATATTCTAAGGGGCTCCAAATGGCTGAGGAGAGCAAGAAGAGAGGAGAGGATATTTATAGGCAAAATATCTTAAAATATCTAATAACAATATCTAAGCTGTGCAGAGGCCACCGCCGCAATGCTGGGATTCACCGCCGCGGTGGTGAGTAATTCGGCTGGCTGATCACCGCGGCGATGAAGAAGGTGGTGGATTAGGATGACATCCTGCAGTTTCACCGCCCAGGCGGTTAATGTCCAACAAGAATAGGTCATTCTCTGCATTTTCACTACCACAGTGGAGGTCGGGACGTCGCGGTGGTGGGCTTCTTTCAGAATATTTCCCTCGAGCTTGTTTTTCCACTGTTCTTTGACTGTTTTTTATTCGATCTCATCGTTTTCGCTCCAGTTTCCTATCTTTTCGCCCCATACACCTAATTTATACAAAAAGTATAAAAACTAATTAAAACATATAAAAACGCTATAAAAATGCTCTAAAACTTAACAAAACCGGTTTGAAAATATATAGGTAAATCACACCTATCACCAGTCATCGTAGCCCTCAAGTTAATTTTCAAGTGATACAGTCAATATGAGTAATGGAAATGTGGGAACACGTTCTGTATTCCTTGCAAGATCGCATTATGCCGGTCGAAAATGAATGTTATCACTTAGGAAACAACGTGGGGCGGCATAATCGAAATTCGTGTATGCACGCTTGGAACGCAATGAATATTCTCTTAAAGTGCTTTGTGTCCTCATCGTATTCTAGTGTAACGTGACTACCCGGGTTTATCTCTCTACATATCTCAACATAACATCTTAATTGATCGTATGACGATGAGTAGTCACCAAATACATTATTCTTGGCTTTTTCTACCCCCATCCATGCATTCCGACATGATATATCTAGTCTATATTGTTTCCTAAAGCTGTCAGTGACATCTATGGGGCATATTTTTGGGTTTGCAGATACCTCGTTAGCCAAACACGATGATATAATGTCTTAACTCAGTCGTTGGTTCTTGTTTGTTCAAAATGCAATACCACATGTGTATTTCTTTACTAGATTACGAATGTAGAATATACGATTTTTATTCCTTACGCGCCCATGCACAAACCACGGGCAATTGCTTTCCTCTCGCAATACGCATGCAACAGTGACACATATCTTTTCATTTCTAAGGGACCAAAAATTGAATCCTACCTATACTGCATATTTCTGCAACGCCATGTGAAATTCGCTTATCTCTCCTCTAAATTTTTGCCTCTCCTCCTAGATGCCATCAGCCCATTTTGCGAACAACAACATTTTGTTATTGGTAATTTGTAACATATTTCCATAACTACCTATGTAATCCATTTCAGCTTCGCTATTGCCGCTGCCACGATTGGTAGCGGCAACTATTGCACATGAGGAAGCCCTAGTAGATCCGCTCGAATCACTAACTCTCCTTTCGACGCACACTTCAATAAGTTCAATCTTTATAATCACAATTAGGAAAAACATTTCCTCGAAGTCATTCTGGTGGTCAAACACACATTTCGGATGCCCGAGGAGCGAATATGACAACTCAAGCTTTCCGTTGCTTAATTTTGACCATTTGTTTTCAATTGTTTTAATGCAACTCAACGATATCACAATCATTCTTCATTCTCAGCACTGTTTTCATGTTCTCGTAATTGCACAATAATGGGATTGATGACATCATCCTATCCATAAAAAAATATATCTCCTAGTCAATGCAAAATGCATATTGAACACACACCTGATCATATAGATGTTAAATATAATATCCATGTATTGTGTCGTGTGTGTGTAAAATGTAACACTCATTGTTTTTCAAAAAAATCACATATTAACGTCAATGGATTTGTGTCGTGTGCATGTAGAATGTAACATTCTCTATTTATTTAACAAAAATGATAGTAGTAGGTATCTTATTCTCACACGTAAACACCTTGTCGTATATGGACATCAATTGTCCAATGCTATGCGTGAATGTCAAACGACTAACAAAGAAAAAATGAAAATGATAACTTTCGTGAATGTCTTTGTGAATATGTTTTGTTCACCGCAATAAAAACATGAAACTTCAAGAAAAACGAATACTTTCATTAACGTCTTGTGCTTGTGGAATGTAACACTCTCTGTTTATTTTTCAAAATGACGTCAGTAAGTATCTTGTTCTAGCAATTAAACACCCTCATCATATATGGACATCAATTGCCCAATGCTATGCATGCATGACAAACGACTAACAAATTAAAAAATACCTTTAACTTTCATGAACGACTTTGTGAAAAAATGTTTGTTTACCGCAATAAAAAGCATGAAAACTTCATAAAAAATGAAATTTAAATACTTATCTTCTGTTGATGAACACAAACAGAGGTATATGAAAACGGTGATCTCAGCAATGCTCGATTGGTGATTCTTCAACTTTGCTTTTCTTGATTGAATGCCAATGGCTTTGAGACTGCTCGATCTATGCTTCTCCGATTTCTCTTCTCTTAATTGATTTTAACTTTTCAAAAAACCCTAATAGTGGAAGGTTCTATTTTTCCAAATGAATGTGTCATTGCATATGAGAATCTTGTGCTAAATATGGAACGATCTGTTGTGGAGATGATGCAGGGGTAATTCGATAATCCATCACTGGCGAAGATTGGGGAATGGGAGTTCTTGGGGAAGGGAAAATGTCCAACGGTAGTTATTGGTTTATTCTAAACATTGTAGGCTTAATCAGTAACTAGTAATTAAAAATGGTATTAATCGGTAATTTTCCCAGATAAAAATCCAAAAAGAAAAATTATATACAAATACCCATGTTTCATATTTATTTATTTTTTGTTTCGGGGGGATGGGGGGTTTGAAGCATAATTTACTTTTTTTTTTTTAACTTTTATTTGTATTTTATTTTTTTCTTTAGAACACGTTTGTCTTTTAAGGATATATCATTGTGTGCTGTATTTTTTACTTTATCTATTTTTTGTTGTTTGGGTGTACACCTTGATTTAATAACACTTATCCGCTGCGTTATAAAGATAATTAATTGATTTAGGATAAATTGATTATTTGATTTAATAAGTGTTGAAAGATGAGAAATTTGTTTATATTTTTATAACTACCCAATTCACCCCCCCTTATTGGGTAGCTCCCTAGGCCAACATCAACTAATTTATTCTTTGACTGATTCACTTTTATAATGTCTTCCTTATAGAGACGACTTTCTTTTGAATATTTTTCGAGGCGATCTCCTTGCCATTATACAATACTTCGTATTACTTTGTCTTATTATGATCAACAACGATTTTATATGTTGGCTTGTTCTGATTTTGGTTATGTACTTTTCTTTGATGATAATCATTGGTTTTTCTCCTATACTAAAAGTGTTGCTTTCTTAATTTTTCGTTAAATCTTTGTATATCATATTGATTTGTCCTTCTCGATTCAATAAATCTAGGATCCCTCATTTGCATATTATTTCCATTTGTCGTTCTAGGTCTGACAAATCCACCATTCATTCCTTCTTGAAAGTTTTCTTTTTTAGGTATCCAGTTATATCAGGATCCAACTGGGTAGCTGTTGGCCCAAAGAGCTATCCAAGATGGAGGGTGAATTGGGTAGATAAAAATTTTAAACAATTAAATACTTAAACACAAATTCTTAATTATCCTAAATTAATTATTATCTTGATTAGCAGCAGAAATGTGTTTAATCTAAATGTATACCTACACAATAAAAAGAAATAAACAATGTAGTACACAAGAATATATCCTGCTTCGACAAACTACTCTTACCTACGTCCAATCTCCCGAGCTCCACAGAGATTCGCAATCCACTAAACCACTGATTCTTTTCCATGTAAGGACCAAACCCTTATAATCTCAATTCTTTTCATAGGCTTATAATCATCCTTTACAATCCATGATTCCTTTACAGGCTAAGAATCAACCTACCATTATTACACTGTTATTTTCGCAGGTTTAGGATGAACCTTTATAATCACAATTTAATTTTATTAGAAAAATAATTAAAACCTAATATTTTTAAGGGAAAAGAATAACCTAATACTTTTGTAGGATAAAGATCAAACCCTAATTTTTTTTTTCACTGGAAAAATATCAAAATTTTGGTAACCCTAACTAGATACCAACCCAAACGTGTCTAATCCACTCAAACTTGCAAATATATAAAGTGACAAGTTTCTTCCCACAAGGAGATTCTACCACCTCAATACATATATAATCAATTAATGGTCTGAATAAAAACTATGTGATAGATACAATATGTAATAAACAATTCTTTATTCTCCTTCATGGGATTTTCTCTACTGTTCTCGATCGGTTGTCGTCAACTTCTTGAGAGTTTCCTCCAAGATCCTCAAAAACTCCTTCTTGATGGTATTTCAATAGAATTTCTAGGTTTTCTTAGTAGGGAACTCTTGAGAAATCTCAAGACCCGAGAGCTCGGAACAAACCTAGAGAGAGAAGCTCTTCATTCTAACCCCCTAAATTTGTGAAAATGAGCCCTGTATTTATAGGTTGGGAGGTTTGCGTATTAGCCAATGCACATGTCATCCCAGGATGTTCCTTAGGGTCTATTTTTCTTAGGGGTCATCCATTTATGTCTTGAATTTGAATGGTTTGGGATGAATATTGAAGATTTTGTAAGATCCTCAAAGATTTGGTAATGATTACCAAATTATTAAATATCTAAATGCAATGATTGGCAATCACTGGTCATTATTAGAAATCATTAGTCACCCTAAGCAATCATAGTATATGATTGGTTGCACATGGATTCATTTAATGCATGATGTGACCTTTTCAGTTTGGTTTAGTGGCTAAGTATCGGTTACTCGCACTATTTCGATTTGGTTGCGATAAATGCTTTTAAGGTGCTTTAAATCTAGTCTACAAGTATCATTTGGAAATTAATTATTGATAATGACACTTGATGTGATAGGCATTGAATGTGTTGATCCTAAGATTTTGATGAACAATTAAAGGTTGATGTTTTCGGTGGAACTAACGATTTGATTAAGTGTTTCAGTTTATTAGTTCCAAATGATGAAGATATGATTATAAAGATGATGAAGGATTAAGAGGTTGAAGAATTTGAAGAACCTAGGGAAAACAACTCAAGTTAAATTTCAATTCTTAGGATCCCAATTAGGATCACACATGACACAAAAAGATTTTTAAATGATTTTTATAAATATGTGTGTTTTTAATAAGATCCTAAATAGATAAATTATTTGCTCCTATGTGTAATTGAAAAAAAAATATTTATAATTGATTAAAATTGAATTTAAGTATTTAGTGGAGCTAACCAAGAAAAGAAATTGGTTAAAGGGGAAAAAAGTCAATGAAAATATATTAAAAAGGAATTTAGAAGAGGTTCCAGCATTCATAAGTTGACAGGTAAGTCGACCGGCGCATAGAAGAAAAAGTCTCTATATCTCTCGGTCGACAGGTAGGTTGACTTGTACTTGAATATGAACTATTTGTATCTATAAGTCGACAGAACGGTCGACCTATGAAGAGAAATGAAACTCTCTAAATCTTTAAGTCGACAAATAGGTCGACTGATGGGCACAAAATCTTTGGCTTGGCTACATCTTGAATCGAACAGTCGACTGCTGATCTTGGTCGGTTGACTTATAGGTCTGTTTCAAGATATTATGGAATTTTGGATCTTATTCTGAAAGTAGCCGTTACTAGCCATTTTTTGGTTAGGATACATGAGAGATTTTAGGGATTTAATATTATTTGAGATATGTAACACATATTATGATATCCCTATTGATTTGGTTTATTAAGTTTGAATATTTCTCAATTGGGTACATAAAATTGTTTCTATTCTATTTAATTGTGATTGTGAAATATTTGGGGGACTTAATTAAGAAGTTTAAAAGCTATAATTAAGTAATTTGAACCAGAATGAAGTCTTATTGATATAAGGAGTCTATAAGAGCAATTTAGTGTCATAACAAATGGGAACTAACCGTTAGAGAGCTGATTTTAATCCCATTTATATAGACCTATGTTTTTCATATCAAAAAGAGAGATTAAGAGAGATCAAGATATCATACTGAACTTTTCTAAGAGAAATCATATTGGGGATTGTGAAAGCTTTTCTAGAAGACATTCTTGAGAATTATTTACTGCTACCGAATATGAAGTAACATCGCTATAATTATTCTTTCGGTGGATTCCGGGTGAGATCTTTCCAAATTACTTTCTATTTAGTTTTGATTGATTAATTTTTAGAATTTGATATTTAGAAATTGTTTTCTGATTTTTTATTGAAAAATATTTTTTAAAACAATTTATTGAATCAATCTGATTACGTGCTCAATTAGGTGCAACCCATTTTTTGTTTTAAAATTAGATTTTGAATATCTCACTTTTCTATCACTAGTGTTGTGACATTAATTGAGTTTTAATTTATCTGGGGTGGTAGAAGCTCCGAGTGAGAAAAATCACTTGTCAATTTTTAATTGATAACTTGAGTGACGGATTAAATACTGTTGGGAGTATTTAATCTAAGGGTAGCTGGTTATAGTCTCTTCCTATAAAGAGATTGATATAGTAATTCTTCCTGAATTGAATTATTTTGTGTGGATTTCGTAACGATTCAATCCTCACAAGGTAAAAAGATATTTAAAGTATTTTGTGAAGTTTTGATTCTTTAGTCTTTTTTTAAAAAAAAAGAAAAGAAAAAAGAATTAGGTTATTCTTCAGCTTGTAAAAAGTAGGGGTTATTCCTAAACCTGTGAAAATGAAATTTGTAAAGGTTGATTCTGAGTCTATAAAATAATCTTTGTGAGGGTTTGGTTCTTGCCTTTAAAGGCATCTTGAGTTTAGTAGGTGCGACTCTCCGTGGCGCTCGGAGGACTGGATTAGCCAAGAGTAACTTGGTGAACCAGTATAAATTTTTTGTGTACGACACTGTTTGTTTTCTTTATTTTATCTTGTGTTGTTTGGGTGTGCACCTAGAGCTTATTATACTTATCCACTGCTATAAAGATAATAATTAATTTTAGGATAAAATTAATTGTTTAATTTTTGAAGTGTTATTATTCTGATAATTTTTTAATACTACCCAATTCACCCCTCTCTTGGTACCTTATTGGGTCAACAATTGGCATCAGAGTTAGTTTTAGATCGATATACTTCACAGTATAGCTAAACATGATCACATGGAGTGTCTTGATTCTGAAGTTATGTGTACTATGGTAAATTCTACTTCTTCTAATAGTCATTGTTCTGATCGTTAGACTGATATAATTTGCAATGATGAGAATGCAGATAAAGCTATTGAGACGCTTATTGTTCTTACGTGTGTTTTTGGAAAAGAGAATTTTAAACTAGTGCAGAAAATTGCAACTCTTGAAAATAAAAAGTTTAGTACTCTCAAATCTCTCAAGAAAAAGAATTTAGACAAATATTTTGAAATTGTTGAGTTTAAAAATGCTTTATCTGAAATTAGTAAGTTGTGTGAGAAAATTGAGTCTCTTGAAGATGAGACTGAGATTTTGAAAAATGATTTTTATAATCTTCAACAAAATGAATTTAAAGGAAAAATCTTGAAACCTTGAATAAGGCCTTAAGTATTGAATTGGACAATACAAGGTATGAGCTTGATAGAGCTCGTGTAAAAATCCATTCTGTTGAAAATGAGTGTCAAATTCTAAAGAATAATCTTGAATTTATGCATAAAAAGAATTTTGGCCTACAGGTAAACGTTAGCACCAGTGAACGGTTATTCGAGAAGACTCAAAAGGATCTTAAAAAAGCAATGGATAAATTCAAGGATGTTGAGAGTACTAAATCTATTAAAAAACCAATAGTTACTAAAGCTGCTTCTCAAAATCGCAAACAATATTATGCTCCCGTACGAAACACTGACAATTCAAAGAAGCGTGCTAACAGTATCAAGTGTTTTTATTGTGGTAAATTTGGTCATTATGAAAACTCCTGTTATTTATTACATGGTTACCCTATCGGATATAGAAACAACTAGATATAAAAAAAAGAAAATTTTAGTTCAGGTGCTTATCAGAGATTTAGACAAAGGTACAATGAATGCAACGTGCCGACAAGGAGATTTGAATAGACAAGAAGGTACATTGAATATGCTTTTCCTAAGAAGGAACCGAGGTTTAATGTACCAAATAAGAAGAATCAGCACGTGCCAAATAGAAGAGTACAAAAACAACAAGCTCAATTTGTGAGAGTTGACAAAGCTTATCCACAACAAATGACATGATACTAGTACAAGAAAAAGTTCATTTACAAAGTTGTACCAAAGCAGACTAAAGCACAAAATAAAGGTAAAGAAGTTCTTATTGAAGCAGTTTATAAAATTGTCATTCCTAAGAAGGAAGAAATTAAGGGAAAAAAATAAAGTATTGGTGAAGTTAAAGGATTCCAAGTTAGAAATGAGTAATCCATCAAAGGTACACATACTACTCGCTCCCAAAGATGATCCAGGTATGTCAAAAAAAATTAAGTATAAGTTTACTAATTTTGTTAGGGAGACTGAGCCTGTCCATTTTGAAATTTAGATGTTTGTGATACATGTGTGTATATGTGTGTTTAAATGTGTGAGTAATTAATTTTTTTTAAAAATATATGTGGATCAAAACAAGAGGTAAAAAAAATGAGCTAAGTTGATCAAATTAAGATTTAAATGCACAAAATCAAACAGTTCAAAATGAGCAGTCGACTCATGAGTCGACCTACAGTAGTAGGTTAAAATACAGAGAGACACACTGCATTCATCTGTCGACCGCCTCTAAGATAGCTGTCGACCAACCATTACGGGATATTAATATCCTCACTTGTTCATTTCATTTCATCTGAACCTAAAACCTTTTTTTTTTTTTTTTTTTTCTCTAAAACCCTTCATCTCCCAAGTTCATTCAAGCAAAAACTTGAATAAATTAGTTCATTTTGGCTTGGATTATAAGATTTTTTGGTTGAATCTAAAGGTCTAAGGCTTGGATCTAAGATTTGGTGGCTCATTACTCGTGAAAAAATGTTGGTTTTCTCTGATATCTAGGGTTTCGGTTGGTTCTTGGTTTAGGCTTAATATCTAGAGTTATTTTGGTTGATTTATTTTAAATTTCTATGAAAAATGCCCAGAATCAAGAATCGCGCTCAAAGGTCTACCTTCGACAATAAACTTTTTCGAATGGAAGAGGATGAGAAAGAATATAATGAGGGGTTTGTCAACCGAAAGGTTTTAGGATGCAAACCTATAGATTTTGTTAGTTTGAAAGAGAAAAATATTAATATTGAAGGATATTTTAAAAATTCGGGGTGGGTCG
The DNA here is from genome assembly GCA_016647705.1 of Eucommia ulmoides. Classification (NCBI taxonomy): domain Eukaryota; kingdom Viridiplantae; phylum Streptophyta; class Magnoliopsida; order Garryales; family Eucommiaceae; genus Eucommia; species Eucommia ulmoides. Next base: position 37,213,037 of record CM028340.1, read on the forward strand.
ATTTTGTTACCCAAAGGAATGAGTGGATGCTGGTGTGGGTAAGAATGTTCTACTGCAATCTCACTTACAATAATATTGAAATTTCATCCTATGTTAAAGGTAAAGAAATACAGTTTAATAGGAGGCTATTATGTGATATTTTGGAAATACCTAGAGGAGACATAGTTCCGTACAATACCCCTCACTGGCTTTCGATAAATTTCAATAGAATGGTAATTGCTGAGAAATTTGATTTAGAGGGAGACAAAATAGGATCATTATCTCTTGAGCATCGATTCCTTCATTTGGTGCGAACCTATACAGTTGTGCCTAGAGAGGGAAGTCATGCTAATGTAAATGACTTTGATATTTATTTGATGAATGAGACCGTTGAAGGGAGAAAATTGGATCTAGCTCATATCATAATGGACCACATGAAGTATCATGTTCAGAAACCCTCTGGAGAATTATCCTATGCTGATGTACTCCAAAAATTGTTTGATCATTTTGGAGTTGAAACTAATCATAATGAGCAAAAATTCATGACAATCACACCCAAATGGATTAACGTGGGTAATACTTCGTTAATGGGATATGAATACAGAGGAAATAGATGGGTGAAGAAGAGGAATCAGAAAAGGCAAATAATGCAGACTGTGGGCGAGGAAGAAGATTATGAAAAAGAAATCAGTATAGATTAAAAGATGGATTTTCTTCATGATTAGATTGATGATCTAAGGGTACATGTGGATCTAATGGATGATCAGATGACTGGGTTAGAAAATAAAATAGTCCAAATGAATATTAACATAGAAGCTGTATTTAGGAAAATCACAGAGAATCTGGAACAAATATTTAAGTTTATGCAGTCATCTCATCACGGATACCAGCAGCAGTACAGTGCTTAGTCACACTTTACAGGACATCCTATGTTCGTAGCACAGCAGTCCTTTGGATGAACAACTGTTGCAGGGCCATCTGGAACAGGACCGTCAATGCCGTTTCATCAGCAAATGACTCCAGGACCAATTATTCAGCCAGGAATTTCGTATCCTCAACAGCCAGCCACTAGTTCGATGGGACTTTATTATCATTTTTCTGGATAGAGCCCTCATTAGACATTATCTTTTATTCTCTCTTTAAATTTGTTATTGAGACAACTTCCACATTTACTATTTCAGTCTGTAATAGCCAATTTAGGATTTTGGTGAAGCTTGATTTCTAGTGTATGAATTTTGATGAATTAACTTGACTTGATCTACTAAGTTAAATTTTTTTATCCCTAATGATGATCCACATAGTATTTGTTGAAAATAATTTTAATGCATAAAGTTGATTTTATGAATTGATTCAATGTATTTTTCAAGAGTTATATATATCAATATTCTGATTTAATTACTTTAGGTTTATTCTTTCAAAATAAATTATATGTTTGCCTAGAGTAGAGTTCTTGTGTGCTCCCCCCTCCCTAATTTTTTTTTTGAGATGACAAAGAGGGAGAATTAGTTGATGTTTTATTAAATATCTTAAGGGGGAGTTTATTTTTATATTTGTGCTTTGTTGATTATTTTATGAATATCTTCATTACTACATTTAAATGAGTTATAAAATCCATCCTCAGATTCAAGGGGAGTGTGGTTATATTATTGTTTTGAAGAAAATATCAAAGTTAATTGTCATCATAAAAAAGGGGGAGATTGTTGATCCTAAGATTTTAATGGACAATTAAAGGTTGATATTTTTTGTGGAACTAACGGTTCGATTAAGTGTTTCAGTTTATTAGTTCCGAATGATAAAGATATGATGATAAAGATAATGAAGGATTAAGAGGTTGAAGAATTGAAGAATCTAGGGAAAACAACTCAGGTTAAATTTTAACTCTTAATATCCCAATTAGGATCACACACGACACAAAAAGATTTTTAAATAATTTTTATAAATATGTGTGTTTTTAATAGGATCCTAATTATATAAATTATTTTCTCCTATGTGTAATTGAAAAAAAAAATTATAATTGATTAAAATTGAATTCAAGTATTTAGTGAAGCTAACCATGAAAAGAAATTGGTTAAAAGGGTGAAAACGTCAATGAGAATGTATTAAAAATGAATTTAGAAGAGTGAACCAGCATTCATAAGTTGACAGGTAAGTCGACCGGCGAATAGAATGAAAAGTATCTATATCTCTCAGTCGACAGGTAGGTTGACTTGTGCTTGAATATTAACTCTCTGTATTTATAAGTCGTCAGAATAGTTGACCTGTGAAAAGAAATGGAACTCTCTGAATCTCTAAGTCGACAGATAGGTCGACCGATGGGCACAGAATCTTTGGCTTAGCTATATCCTGAATCGAACGGTTGACTATTGATTGGTCAGTCGACATATGGGTTTTTTTCTGGATATTATGGAATTCCGGTTCTTATTTTGAAAGTAGTCGTTACTAGCCATTTTTTGGTTAGGATTTATGAGAGATTTTAGATATTTAATATTATTTGAGATATGCAACACATATTATGATATCTCTATTGATTTGGTTTATTAAGTTTGAATATTTCTCAATTTGGTACATAAAATTATTTTTATTCTATTTAATTGTGATTAAGAAATATTTGAGGGACTTAATTGATAGGTGTAAAATACCTATCTACTTCTAAACCGGATTTAGTAGTTTTCGAGTGAATGAGTTATATTTAATTATGTTTTTGTTAGTTTTTATGTAATTTAGGTGTAGGGATGCAAACAAGAGACAAACGAGCGAAAACGGTGGAAAAATTGTGAAGTAATAATGAAGAAACGAGGTTTCAAGATCACAGAATCCACCGCTGCAGCAGTAAGAATGTCGAGAAGTGCTAAATTGAGCAAAGTCCCACCGTCGCGGTGCAAGGTCCACCACCGCGACGATAAATGATCAGAGAGCTGAGGAGCTATTCCACCGCCGTGGCGAGAAGTCCACCGCCGTGGTGAATGTTAAACCGACTTACTCACTACCGCAACGGTAATCCCAATGCAACGGCGGTGATCTCTACACAGCAAATAGATATTTTCAGATATTTTGAAACCCTGTACCTATAAAACATTTTCCCCTCATTTCCATTGAAATCTCTTGGATGGTGGAATGTCTCTAACCCTTAAGAGGTGATCCTTGGCCATTTTTAAAGAGCTCAAAGAGGAGATTCATCATTCGGGAAAAGGAAACACTAGCGGATCGATCTTAGGCGAAAGTGGAAACTACTCCACTTTAAGATTTGATCTTTCTCTCTTTATTTCTTTCTTTGTAATTTATTGTTTTTATTGTGAATGATGATGAATCCCTCTTGGTTTAATGTTCCAATGGACAAGATCATGATAGATTAGTTAAATATTAGCTAGGGATCGGTGTAGTTGTGTAAATACTAGTTTGATTTAATATATGTTTCTTTAACGGTTGTTTGCCTTTAAATCTGATTGTGTTTATCATTTTATGACAACCTCAATATGATTGTTAAGGTATTAGGGTTGGATTTGAGAATTTGGGGTTTGACCCTCGGAAGAGGTAACCCTGGATTCGGACTAAGGTAAACACATCGTTACGACTTAACAACCCGGGAGGGCATTAATTAGTGTGCAATCGATGACGTTAGGGCAAGACTCACGTGGCCTAGAGTCATTAAGACGTTAAGGGGGACTTCGGCGTTGACGCAAAGTCACGTATTTCCCCATCTTACACTTGGAAGAGGTGGCAGAGGAGTTTGAGAACCGAGATTGTCGGATATCTAAACTCCGTTATTGTTAACTAAAATGAAATCAAACATGTATTAAGCAAATAAAATCAATCCCTAGTTAATCAACTTAGTTAGGATTAACCCACTAATTGTAGTTTAGCTTAGTTTAATTAGTTTAATTTTAAAACAATTCTTTAACCGTCTGGATAATAGGAGACTATGTAAATTGCGATATTCAATTATTCAACCCATCCCTGTGGGAACGATATCCGATCTTAAAATATCCACTATATTAAAACTAGACATCGTGCACTTGCGAGTAGTCAATACGCGAGCGTAAAACCTCGACGTACAAGTTTTTGGTGTCGTTGCCGGGGATGGTGTTGAATGCGTAGAATTCATATTGCGACTTAGTTGAATATTAATCTGGACATTTATTTTGTTTTATTTTCTTTTAAGTCCAGCTAGGGACAGTAAATCAAGCAAGTCACATTTTTTATCCAAAACTGATGGTATCAATTTTTACCCAATTTTTGCTATTAATTAAATTTTGGAAGCCGAATTGGTCTCGGAGCGTGTTTGGAGGTAAATTAGGGAGTGAGGATAATCGGAGATGTGTTTTGCACTTAAAAACATTGAACAAGCGAAGTGGAAACGCATGGTGTGGAGCCGTCATGTGAAAACTTAAAGAAAAAATAAAAATCCAGCAGCAGGCTTACCACCGCAGTCATGGATGCACCATCATGGCGGTGAAAATGTAGAATGTCACGTTTTCAACATAAACGTCTCACCGCCGTAGCGGTGAAATCCACTGCCGTGGCGGTGAAACAACAGAATGTTAAATTGTGAAAAAGGCGCTTCACCACCGCAGCGGTGACATGACAGAATGTTTTGGTTTTAAAAAAAGGCGCTCACACCGCCGTGGCGGTGAGGCATCTGTTTGTTTAAAACCATCCTGCTATTACAAAAACCCCACAACCACTTTTGAAACTCTAAAATCTCTTTATTTTCATCATCCCAAACCATTTCCAACCCTCAAATTCATCCTTCCCTTTACAAAATTTGTGATTTCCACCACAAATCAAATTCTAAAAATCAATTTTAAAATCCCATTTTTGCGATTTTCAATTTCTATGGGCTTTTGGTTTGATTTTTGGTGATGAACTAAGTTTCTATGGATTGTTAAAATGTGTGAAACAAAATTGCATGCTACATTGTTCATATTTTATTGAAATATTGTGATTAGTGTGTGCTCAAGGTCAAATCCAAAAGCTCTTTGGCGAACGCTTCGACATTGAAATGAGTGCTTATTTGCCTATGCCAAATGTGCCGCCGCACCTTTTGCAACCACCACAATTTCCATTCCGACGTGATAGTGGTGGCGATGACTTTCCTCCAACGAATAGTAAGGGGTGTGACTTTTAAGTCTTATCCCCTAGGTATGTGTCGGCACCCAATTTTACTTGTCATTGCTATAAACTATTTTTAGGTTCGCTGCTTAGTCAGTAAGGACACTGCATCTTTTTAAGTTTTGGTGGAATGTACATCATGTTTTGTGTTGTAAAAATAAAAAATAAAAAAATGTGAAGGATGGAAATATTTTATTTTATTTTTTGTATGTAAAACTTTAAATTTTAGTTAAGTTTTATTTTAATTTTTGTTTATGCGTGTTAAATTCTTAGTTTAGAGTATGTATGTTAGACTTTAGATTTAATATAGTATTGTTTATGTATGAAGTCGTATATGCTTGATGAGTTGTTGAATTCGTTTAGGGCCGTTTCCCAATGATGACAATTATCTCTTAATTGTATATCGAGGTTGGGGATAATGCTAGTCATATGTGTCTTGTGTGCTTAGCATGTCAAATAGGTAAACATTATTATGATCCTTAAATCGAATGATCGAATGGACTCAGTGTATAATTATTTGAATGAATTGATGTTGATTATTCAGTAATAAATTCATGACACAAATGAGGAATCTAGAACTTGATTTGGGGTAGACTTGAGGCAAAATTATAGGTAAGGTAATTTTGGAGGCATGATTTAGGCCTTCACTTTTTTCACTTGAACTTTTGTAGCTAACCTGAAAAATTTATTCCCTCTTTCCCCTGTTGAAGCCGATAAACCATTTCAATTCTGAACTCGTTTCTATACTTTTTCAAATTAAATTTTTTCCAAACCATAATCGCTAAGCTTAAAAGTCAAAAGTGAGTGAAATCAAGTAGCATTAGTTTATGCTAACTTGAAGTGAGCGATCAGGATTTCGGACGAAATATTATTGGTTCGGTATTAGCGTATTCACTTGTCAATCTTTTCGTTCTATTTGCACGCCCCTAAAATTGTACAAATTCGAATAAGTTTTGGAGTGTGACAATGTTCTTTTAAAAAAAAATAATAAATAAATAAATTGTGAATATAATTTTTATTCTCGTTTCTTTCAACAAGTGAATACAAAGTTCTTCAATTCTCGTTCAGGGTTGTGTTTTAAACTTGTGGGGTTACGAGAGAGTGATAGCGACAAGTGTTGTACCTCGGGTATCGTTTTATCTTAACGATTTGTTATTTTCTATTCTTGCGATACCCTTGGTCGCTCTCCAAAGCTTAACCAAGCCCAATTGATCTTTGAGAATGTCTGAACCTACATTAGTGGATAGTCTAGCCCAGTCAAGCGTATGGTTTTCCCGAATCCTTTAAGGTTAAGTCATGGACTTGTCTACTGAATAATCCAATCTGGAGTTTGGTTAGTTATACGTTTGAGCTCACACACACACACATTTCAATGGATCTAGAATGGTTTTTATTAAAATTGAGTGTTGAAATTCTAGAACACCACTTGATGTGTATTATTTCCCGAACTTGATCAGATTGATGGATGTTGGGGAGGACCAACGTGGTCTCTTCGATTAAATTTGGAACTCGCATGTGTATATTTCTTCTTTGTTAAAGTTTTTCATTTTTAGATTAGTTGTTAGTTAATTAGAGTAGTTAGTTTAATTTAGTGTTAGGGTGTTTTGCTCGAGGACTAGCAAAATTCCAAGTTTCGGGGTATTCGATAGGTGTAAAATACCTATCTACTTCTAAATCGGATTTGGTAGTTTTCGAGTGAATTAGTTATATTTAATTGTGTTTTTGTTAGTTTTTATGTAATTCAGGTGTAGGGATGCAAACAAGAGACAAACGAGTGAAAACGGTATAAAATAGTGAAGAAATTATGAAGAAATGAGATTTCAAGATCACAAAAGTCACCGCCACGGTGAAAAATCCACCGTCGCAGCGGTAAGAATGCAGAGAAGTGCTGAATTGAGCAAATTCCCACCGCCGCGGCACAAGGTTAACCGCCATGGCGGTAAATGATTAGAGAGCTGAGAAAACTATTCTACCGCCGCGGCGAGAAGTCCACCGTTGCGGCGAAATTTAAACCGACTTACTCACCACCGCGGCGGTAACCTCTGCACAGCAAACAGATATTTTCAGATATTTTGAAATCTTGCACCTATAAAACATTTTCCCCTCATTTCCATTGAAACCTCTTGGATGGTGGAACGTCCCTAACCCTTAGGAGGCGATCCTTGGCCATTTTTGAAGAGCTCAAAGTGGAGATTCATCATTCGGGAAGAGGAAACACTAGCGGATCGATCTTAGGCGAAAGTGGAAACTACTCCACTTTAAGATTTGATCTTTCTCTCTTTATTTCTCTCTTTGTAATTTATTGTTTTATTGTGAATGATGATGAATCCTTATTGGGTTAAAGTTCCAATGGCCAAGATCATGATAGATTAGTTAAATATTAGCTAGGGATCGGTGTAGCTGTGTAAATACTAGTTTGCTTTAATATATGTTTCTTTAACGATTGTTTGCTTTTAAATCCAATTATGTTTTTCATTTTATGACAACCTCAATATTCTTGTTAAGGTATTAGGGTTGGATTTAAGAATCTAGGGTTTAACGCTCGGAAGAGGTAACCCTGAATTCGAACTAGGGTAAACACATCGTTACAACCTAACGACCCGGGAGGACATTAATTAGTGTACAATCGATGACGTTGGGGAAAGATTCACACGGCCTAGAGTCATTAAGACATTAAGGGGGGACTTCGGCGTTGACGCGAAGTCGCGTATTCCCCCATCTTACACTCGGAAGAGGTGGCGGAGGAGTTTAAGAACCGAGATTGTTGGATACTTAAACTCCGTTATTGTTAACTAAAACGAAATCAAACATGTATTAAGTAAATGAAATCAATACCTAGTTAATCAACTTAGTTAGGATTAACCCACTAATTGTAGTTTAGCTTAGTTTAATTAGTTTAATTTTAAAACAATTCTTTAACTGTCTGGATAATAAGAGACTATGTAAATTGCGATACTCAATTATTCAACCCGTCCCTGTGGGAACGATATCCGATCTTAATAGATCCACTATATTAAAACTAGACCTTGTGTACTTGCGAGTAGTCAATACGCGAGCGTAAAACCTCGGCGTACATGAATTGAGAAGTTTAAAAGTTATAATTAAGTAATTTGAACCAGAATGAAGTCTTATTGGTATAAGGGGTCTATAAGAGCAATTTAGTGTCATAACAAAGGGGAACTAGCTGTTAGAGATCTACTTTTAATCCCATTTATATAGACTTGCTTTTTTCATATCAAAAAGAGAGATTAAGAGATATCAAGAGATCATACTGAGCTTTTATAAGAGAAATGATATTGAGGATTGTGAGAGTTTTTCTAAGAGAGATTCTTGAGAATTATTTGCTATTACCAAATCAGAAGTAACATCGCTATAATTATTTTTTCGGTGGATTCCAGGTGAGATATTTCCAAATTACTTTCTATTTAGTTTTGACTGATTAATTTTTGGAATTTGATCTTTAGAAATTGTTTCCTGATTTTTTATTGAAAAATATTTTTTAAAATAATTTCTTGAATCAATTTGATTACGTGCTCAATTACGTGCTACCCATTTTTTGTTCTAAAATCAGATTTGGAATATGTCACTTTTTTATCACTAGTGTTGAGATATTAATTGAGTTTTAATTTATCTGGGGTGGTAGAAGCTTCGAGTAAAAAAAATCATTTGTCAATTTTTATTTGGTAAGTTGAGTAACGGATTAAATACTGTTGGGAGTATTTAATCTAAAGGTATCTGATTTCAGTCTCTTCCTATAAAGAGATTGAGGTAGTAATTCTTCCTGAATTAAATTGTTTTGCGCAGATTTTGTAACGGTTCAATCCTTACCGAGTAAAATGATATTTGGAGTATTTTGTGAGGTTTTGATTCTTTAGCCTTTGTTTTAAAAAGAATTAGGTTATTCTTGAACCTGTAAAAAGTAGAGGTTATTCCTAAGCCTGTGATTTTTATTTTGTAAATGTTGATTCTGAGCTTGTAAAATAATATTTGTGAGGGTTTGATTGCTACCTTTAAAGGAATTTTGAGTTTAGTAGGTGCGACTCTCCGTGAGGCTCGTAGGACTAGATTAGCCAAGAGTATCTTGGTGAACCAGTATAAATTTCTAGTGTACGACATTGTTTATTTTCTTTATTTTATCTTGTGTTGTTTGGGTGTGCACCTAGAGCTTATTACACTTATCCGCTGCTATAAATATAATAATTAATTTTAGGATAAAATTAATTGTTTGATTTTTGAAGTGTTATTATTCTGATAATTTTTTAATACTACCCAATTTACCCCCCCTCTTGGGTAGCTCACTGGGATAACAGAATGTTTTCCAATGGGATTTATTCGATTTGGTTTGCCTTGTAACGGTTAGTTACATTTCAAGTATTTCGATTTCCCTAAGATATTTTGAACAAAATATCTAGGTGACTTAAATGTGGTCTTGACATGCCATCCCAAAAATTTAATACTTGATGGTACGAGAATTTAATGTCTCATTAAATGCATGCTAGGTGGTGAACCAGATTGGTTGGATTTGATAATCGTTAGCTACTTCTTGAGTAACTTGGTTCCCTTCCTTCGATATTTTGTAGGAAATATCTAGGAATTTTATGGGGAATTTAATGCTCATTAATGAGTCATTAAATGTTTGGTAGGGCCCTTGATTTTATGGGTTTCAATTGCAAGTCATCATGATTTTGGTTTGGTTGATTTTGAACTGAGTCCTAATCCTTAGTTACTTCGTGTAACTTGGAATTGTCATTTTAATTTCTTGACCTAATTTAAGTCTTTTATATTTCATTTATGAAGATTATTACTTTAAACGGATATGTAAAAAAATATTTTTGACGTCAAATAGACGAAATCGGTGATAGCAAGTAAATGTTTCAGGGTCAAAGTAGGTAACAAAGGAAAATTGGTGAAATATCCTATAGTTGAAGGGTAGTAACTAATTTTATTTCATATTAAAGGTGATTTAATGAAAGTAAATCTGATATCATCTTAGTCCCCCTTTAACTTTAGGAATTTTGAGGTTGACCCAAAACGTTTACTTAACCGAATTCAATCAAATTTGGCAATTTTATGTTTTTCTTATTTTTTATTGTTTTTCTGTATTATCCAGTGTGCTCTAAGGTAGAAATTCATTTACTTTAAACTTTAATTTAAAGTTTATCTTAACTTGTACTTTCAATTCGACAGTGATTGGGCGGGACAAAATGTGGTGTCTATAAGCACCATACTGAAAATTTGAAACATTAATTTTTTTTAAAAATATTTTCTTCTTCAAGGGAGTCAATCATTTCAATAAGTTCATTTATTTTTGAAAAAACATTAAAAAATTCTATAGTTTCAAAATATTTGTCTAAATTCTCTGTTTTAGAGATTTGGAAATACTGAACTTTTTGTTTTCAAGAATAACAATTTTCTACCCAAGTTTGAAATTTTCTTTGGAAAAACATATGTAAGAGCAATTAATGTCTCAATAGCCTTAACAGTGGCCTCATTGTCACTATATTTGTTATTCTCACTGACAGATCCTGGATTATTAGGATAAGTAGGAGATTCATTCAAAATATTAGGACAAGTAGGAAGTTCACATACAATATTAGGACAAACAGGAGATTCAAATAAAACATAAGGTCAAGCAAAAGATTCACATAAAAAAAAAATCACAGTGCACTCCATGTGATCATGTTTAGCTAGGATATTAAGTTAATTAGCTTAAAACCAATTTTAGTACAAACTGTTGACCCACAAATCTACCCAAAAGGGGGTGAATTGGGCAGTAATAAAAAGTTAAACAATTAAATATCAAATTCACAAGTTATTAATTTTTCTAATTGATTATTAGCTTGTATTATAGCGAAAAAATATTTAACTAAATTCACAACCAAACAATATAAATAAATAAATAGCACACAATGCTTTATACCTTGTTCGACAAGCTAATTTTACCTAAGTCCTTTCCCTCAAGCTCTATAAGGATTTTGCAATCCATTAGTCTCTGATTATTTCCAAGTAGGAACCAAACCCTTATAATCATTTTCATAGGTTGAGGACTAACCTAATTCTTATCATAGGCTCTCAAACAAACCTTTACAAGTTTACCTTTTCACAAATTAAGGAAGAACCCTTAGCTTTATACCATGTTAAAGACTAAACTAATTCTATTATAGGCAGAATCAAACACAATCCTTTTCAAAGGCTAAAGATCAAACCTAATTACCCTAATTAGACACAGTCACAAATATGTCTAATCCACTCATACTCACAAATACAAAAATACCAAGTTTCTTCCTATAAGAGCATCTACTATCTCAATATAAATTATGCTAAATTATTGTCTCGAAGCTATCTGATAGAACTATGTGAGAAAATAAATCTAATTTAACTTAATTTATGGACAATAATATTGATAGGTGTGATCTACCAATATATTTTCAAACCGATTTTGTTAGTTTTAGAGTATTTTTTATAGTGTTTTTATATGTTTTAATATATTTTTACTCTTTTTGTATTAAAATAGGTGTGTGGGGTGAAAAGGTAGGAAACTGGAGCGTAAATGATCAGATTGAACCAAAAATGGTCGAAGAACGGTAGAAAAATAAGCAAGGTGGCAAGATTCTAAAAAGAAACCCACCGCCTCGGCATCCAGACCTTCGCTACGGCGATGAAAATGTAGAAAGGGCCACTTCTTGCTGAACGTCCACCACCGCGGAGGTAAAAATGCAGCATGGTCACCACCCTTAGAACAAATCTAGCGGTAGATTGAGGATTTTTAGAGGGATAGCTCACATCCCGAGGGAGAGAAAGACGGCGAAGCGATCGTTGAACGTTCTTAGCTGCTAAACTTTGGACGAGGCTAAGTTCTTCGATTTCTTCCTTTATTTCTTTAACTTAGGATTTTGTGAGCATGTTTAGATTGTTCTTTCTTGTAAATATGATTATGCTCGTTAGTTAAACATGGATTGTATAGAGATTAACAATATATTTATAAATATTTGATTCGTATGATTTCGGTGTTGCATTTATGTTTGTTCTTTGAAGTTTGATTGTGTTTGCCATATTGTTTGTTTATTATGCTTAGATTGATATATCGAGAATTTGGGGTCTTACACTCGAAAGAGGTAACCCCGGATTCGGACTAAGGTAAATAACGCGATAATCTAATAACCTGAGAGAGAGTTGGATTGTGGGCAATCAATGACGTTGGGGCAAGACTCACTTGACCTGGGGTTGTTAAGACGTTGAGGGGGACTTCTTCATTAACACAAAGTCGCGTATTCCCTCGTCTTACACTCGGGAGAGGTGGTGGGGGAGTTTACGAACTTAGATTGTCGATATGGTAAACACAACGCGACGATCCAATAACCCGAGATAGAGTTGGATTGTGTACAATCAATGATTTTGGGGTGAGACTCACGTGACCTAAGGTCGTTAAGACGTTGAGGGGGACTTCTTCGTTGACACGAAGTTGCGTATTCCCTCGTCTTACACTCGGGAGAGGTGGCGGAGGAGTTTACGAATTGAGATTGTCAATTCTTTCCCCTAAAGAATCTCATTATATTAGTGTAGATAATTTAGTTAATTAGTTTAATTTAATATAAATTTTATATATATTCTTTTTAGCCTAGATAAAGTTAGGTCATGATAAACATGGTACTTGATAATAACAACAACCAATCCATGTGGATACGATACCCAATCTTAAAGATCACATTATACTAAAATTTTGATCTCGTACACTTGCGAGTATTCAATATGCGAGCGTGTAACAAACGCTTGTCGTACAAGTTTTTGGCGTCGTTGCTAGGATTGTGTTTTCTCATTATTATCGACATTGTGAGTAAATGACCCGATTTTACTTTAGGTATTTCTTTTGTATATAATTTTTGTTTTGTAGTTTTTTTTTTTTTTTTTTATTTCTTATGCAGAGTACTTGGTGATGTTAGATCGATGGGTATTGGTGCATTCTTTTCAACAGGATTCCGAGCAGTTTTATAGTACGTGGCCACGCACATAAGCTGGTGAGGCATGTTGTTGTAAGATCGAGCCAAACAAAGCAAAACCTCTCCAAGCTTGAGAGCGTTCGGAATATTTCGGGCCAGTGACATTAAACCACGTGCTTCTTGGGAGACAACCCAAGGTCCAAAATAAATTAAATCCATCTCATCCGACTTGATTTGGAGGCGAGATTCTCTCGCCTCCCAGGTACGTGTTCTAAACCCCTTTCATCAGCATGCTTTAATTTCATATGTAGAGATTGATGATTGAGACCACTGAGAACACTGTCCATTTTAAGTTCGGAAGTGATGTGTAGTATAGTATGTTAAATGTTTTATTTTTTTTCTTGTGTGCATGTTTGTTTAGGTTAGTTTCTATTTATTTGTTGTTGTTGTGTGCATGCTGAGTTTTGCGTTTATCTGGGCTGTTACTCGATGATGATATTACCCCCTGATTGTTTCGAAGTCAAGAGTAATACCCATGCATGTGTGTTCTGTGTGCTTGATAATACTTTTTGGTAAAAGTTATTGTAGATCCTAATTTGAACGAGCACACAGACTCAATGTATTTTTATTCAATTGATTAAAGGCCAATTATCGATTAGCTAAACCCATGACACTTTAAGGATTCTAGAACCTGATTGAGGGGAAGCTTGAGGCAAAATCCTAGGGGCAGTAGTTCAGGAGACATGATTTAGGCCTTCAATTTTATCACTTGAACCTTTTGAAGCTAACCTGAAAAATTTATTCCCTCGTTCCCCTGTCGAAACCGATAAACTTTTCAATTATGAACTCTTATAAATACTCTCCCAATTTAATTTTTCTAAACTATTGTCACTAAGACAAAAAGTCAAAATTGAGTGAAATCAAGTAGTATAGACTAATGCTGACTTGAAGTGAGCGATCAGGGTTTCAGACGAATTGTTATTGGTTCAGTATTAATGTATTCACTTGTTATTCTCTTAAATTCTTTTTGCACACTCCTAAAATTTTAGAAATTCGAATAAGTTTGGGGGTGTGTTATGTAAAAAAAAAAAATTACGTTCTTTCGACAAGTGAATACAAAGTTCTTAAATTCTTATTCAAGGTTGTGTTTATGTGGGGATACAAGAGAGAGATAGCAACAAACGTTTATGCCTCGGGTATCGTTCAATCTTAACGATTTTCTGTTTCTATTCCTATGATACCCTTGGTCATTCTCCATAGCCAAACCAAGCCCTATTGATCTCTGTGAATGTCCAAACCTACATTAGTAGAGAGTGGACCCTAATCAGGCATATGAAAATTCTAATCCTATACGGTCTAAGTAATGAGTTTTATTGGTGGATAATCCAATCCGGTCATTGTATAGCTATATTATTGAGTCTCGTACTAACACGTTAACATGATCTAGAATGGCGTTCACCATTATTGCATGTCAAAATTCTAGAACCACATGATGTGTTTTACCGCTTGAACTCGATATGACTGGCGGTTGTTGAGGGAAACATGACTTGGTCGTTAGAAGAATGTAAAACTCGCATGTCGTTATGTTTATATTGTTTTAGGATGTTTGTTATTTAATTTAGTTGTGTTTTTCATTTTCATGCGTGTGTTTTGCTCAAGAACTAGCAAAATTCCAAGTTTGGGGGTAAATATGTAATAAGATTTTGCAGGCAAAAAATTGTTTCTTAAGATATACAAGTTTTTCAAACTAGAAAACGATTTTTCAATCACAAATATTCCATGTTATCAATTAGATCATATAAGAAAAGCACATAAATTAACATGGAAAGATCTTACCGGGATTTTTTGAAAACAGATAAGATAGATTAGTGTAGTAATAAACCTTGTAATGAAAACTTTTGTGCGCTTTGGTCAAGAACACTTTCAAAATCACTCTTTCAAAAATATTTCAACAAAATCACATTTTCTTTTATGAAAAGGCTGATCTGAACTCTTTGTTCTTGACTACTTAATTGAAATCCATAAGTCTTATTATATTGATTTCAAGCAATGCCTATAACAACAATTTTTCAAAACATAAGACCATAAATGAGACTTTAAGACCCCATATATAATGTACTTTTGGAATAGATATATTTAATTAAAAAAAAAAAAGTACTTAAAAAACTCAATTTGGTCTTCAAAACATCTTTGATTTAAAATCCTTAAATATAGAAAGTAGTTTTAACAATTCAACTCATAGAATCAATTAATAAGGACTAATTAATAGGAACTTCAAAATATGTGATATACATATGAAATATACTTAAATCCCCTTAAAATCTAATTTTCTAATGTTCAAATCCATAGGATTTAGTTAGAAGTTTACGAAAATAGAAATTGTTAAAGTTGACTGAATTTAACACCGTTGGTCGACCGCCTATCTGTTGGTTGACATGTAGTCTACAACAGTTATAATTCACACCATTTTTAGTTTGTATCAGTCGATCACCCCTACTTTCGATTAAGCAATCCGGCCAGTAGCTTCCTCTCACATTTTTTTTCAAGTTATTGTTTCTGTTAGGCGATTGACCTTTTACATCGGTTGACCTAATAGACTCGAAACTTTTCATTTCATTTGTTAAAAATATTTTCTCAATTCAAAAGTTTATAAAAAAATATTTTCATGATTTTAACACTTTATAAACATTATTTACAATCATAAACTTATCACTTCTTACCATAACACACATAAGTGTAGGACCTTAGGCACAACCACTCATCTAAAAACCAATTGGTGTTAGGAAAGGCATATACACTAGCCTTATAGTGCATTCGGCACACACAAGCTCCTATGACATTTGAATGTTACTTGACCCACACCCGAGCCTTCGCCACAGGACAATAGCTGCCAAAACCCTGGCCATCAATTTCCCCCTCAGCAATTTCTCCCACTGGGAATCGAACTCGTGACCTTGGCTCTGATACCACTAGTGGGACCTTAGGCGCAATCACTCATCATAAAACCAATTGGTGTTAGGAAAGGCATATACCCTAGCCTTATAGTGCATTCAACACACACAAGCACCCACGACATTTGACTGTGACTTGACCCACACCTGAGCCTCTACTACGAGACAGTTACTGCCAAAACCCTAGCCAACAATTAGATTATTCCTTTTAAAGTATCTTGTGTGATCATAATTGGGTTGCAATAAGGGTATAAGAATATTGAGTTGTTTTTATATAAGAATACAAAAATCTTCAATGCTCCAAAAAAAAAAATCGACATCTTTATTTGTAACCATCTTGAAAATATTGTCTTGTAAATCTTCAATGATTAATATTTTTTTCGATTCAAACTTTTTCTCATTGGAACTATAAGAGCTCTAATATGAAATCACTCAATGAACATATTAGTTATATAAAGCATCAATGTTTGATTGTCCTTAAAAACATCTAGGGTCAACAACAAGGTTGCAAGAGCATATGTGAAATCATTCTTTAGCCACCGTACGTGCTCGAATTCAGTCTTCGAAAATCTTTTGTTGAATCTAAGGTTTTGATGAACAATTAGTATTGATATTTTTGGTAGAACTAGTGGTTTTATCAAGTGTTTCATGCATGTGCTTAATAAGAAGACTCAATGAAGAAAACATAAAGGGTGCAAGATGGACGCAATGAAAATATGAAGAGTTTCAAAGACTTTTAAGAAAAATAGGCGAAAAGAACTATTTACTTATACTCTTAATGCAACCTGAATTTGGATCACACATGATACTTAAAATGAATTAATTCTATGTGTGTCATGATAAGAAGTAATACGTTTAAGATTCTGAAATTAGATATTGTATGTGCTCCTTATGTGAAATGAATTTGATAATTGGCCTAATTGAAAAATATGTTTTAAAGTATAAAAAGTTGATTTTTTGGGTCAATTCGGTCAACCAAGAAAAACAATCGGTCAACTGAATTAAACAGTGAGTTTTTGAGTTAAAACAAGGTGCTACTGATCCAGTCGGTCAACCGAATGAAAATGGTGGGCCAACCGTTTGAAATAGTAGTTCAAATGTGTAAGGATATGAGCATACTAATCCAATCGGTCAACCGAATTAAGAGGGTCGGTCAACAGTTTGAGTTAATAGATGAAAATGTGAAAAAGCGGAAGACACTGATCCAATCGATCAACCGACTAAGTGTAGTTAGTCAACCGACTGGCTTTGTGACAATGGCTAATTGAAAGATAGCACAGGTCGGTAAACCACTGATAGGGATCGGTCAATCGACTGATTCAATTTAGATTTTGGATGATTTAGTCTCTTGGTAAAAAACTATCTGTTTTTTATGATTCCAAGAGAGGGATTTGGGGGATTTGAATATAATTGAGGTATTAATAATCTATTTTGTGATCCATATATTTTGAGATTTTCCAAATTTAAATAATTTAATACTTCCTTTTTCTATGGTTTTAAATTGAGAATAGTTTCATGAACTTAAATGAGAGAAATGAAAGTTATTTTTAAGTGAAATACACTTGAAATTAAAAGTAGTGATATATGGGGTATTGGAATGTCATTTTATGGCATATCTTTGAAAAACTAGCCATTGGAGGATTAGTTATTGGTCTATTAATATAGATCTGCGGGAATTATGTTTGGTACATCAAGAACAGTTTGAGCTTTTATAAGAGTGAGATTTATGTTGAGATTTTTATGAGAGAATTGTTATAAGTTATTGATATAAAGCGCTTGCTATTTGGCGTCACCAATTTGGGTTCTAATTGCTATTTAATTATTGTCTTCGGTGTTTTCCCGATGAGATACTTCCAAGTTTTATTATTTGCTTTAAAGTTATACTTATCTTGATTACTTGGTTTAGGATTGTTAGAAAAATTATTTTGAACTTAGAAGCTTGAAAATCTTTTTAAGCGATATTTTTCCTTGTTTATCCGATTACATGCTAAATTTGTGTTACCCACATTAATTATTCACCAGATTTGAATTACCTCACATTTTATCTGTTACATAGTAATTATTCGGGACATTAATTGAATATATTCGTATTGAGGTAGTAGAAGCTCCCAGTTCTATAAACCTCTGGCATTTGAAAGGAACATCTATTATTGGTTGGTGATCCAAGCAATGCGAGATTTGGAACTGGATTCCGATGGATAAACTACGTGGCCTAACTCCTCTTTCTAATCCTACCGGGTTTCGAGACCAAACGCAATAGGCAAACTGCTAGGTCCAACCTCTATTATAAGGTTGTGAAATAAAAGAGATGATCAATGCTCGTGCCATGAAGAAAGCTTATAGAGAATAAATAGAGAAATATAAAGACAATAAATAAATACGAAAATTAATGAAATTAAGTACAAAAAATTTAAAGTGCAAAAAATAAAACCAGGAAATAAATACTGAAGTGCAAAAAATAAAGTAGGAAATAAACATACTCACACACCCTTATGCATGATTAAAATCAGGTAAGAGAAAATGCACATAAATAAGAGACATTTGTTTTTCTAATAAAAGGGACTTATCATATTTTAAACCGAAAACATATTTCTTTGACTTAATTTTGATTTTAAGATTTATTTAAACTCCTACTGAGCTTGACCCTCTAAAGGTTTTTAGTAGAGTCTCCTTCTAACGCAACCGAGATTTTGAAAAGAAGAGAAAGAAAACGCGATTTTTGATTTCCTCCACTTAAATCCATTCGATTTTTTGGAAAAACAAGTTTATGGGATTTTTAGGTGCCCAATTTGAAAATATTTCTTTGGGTCGATTTTTGTTTGAAAAATGGAGTTTCCACCTAGCATTGAATTAAATAGCGTGCTAAGTCACTTGAATTTTTAGAAATTGGTTTTTTTTTTTTTTTTTTATCTTCTTTTAAATGACCCAAGTTTTGACTCAAAAATTAATGGTCTTAATCAGATTATTCTTTGAAATTCGGGGGTTCAATTACGCTCAGAGAAAATTTTAGGCATCACCAGACGGACAAGTCCTAAGTTTAATTAAATGTTCTAATCAAAACAAAGATCAAGTAATTTTCCTTTGTTTGATTTAACATATTCCCCTTATTTATTTATTTATTATGCAGAATAAAATGATAGAATTTTAAAAAAACAAATTAAAAAAAGACAAATAAAAATAAGATTTAAAACAATATCTCTCTTTTTTAGACCGCATATCGATTATAGAAAAATCGATAAGTTTGGCTCCGCCGGGGGGGGGGGGGGGGGCACTATTGTTTTCTCTTTTTTTAGCTTAGTTTGTTTTGGAAAAAGTTATTCTTGAATTGTATCTCTATCATTCATTATCTCTTGGTATCATTGATAGGTGAAATTTATCCATTTCTTTCCAAACCGAATTTGGTAGTTTTTGAGTATTTTTATAGTGTTTTAATTAGTTTTTATTTGTTTTTGTATATTCAGGTGTTTGGGACAACAAAAAGCTAATACAGTTGAAAATCAAGCTAACCGGTGGAACGGCGAAGGAAGAACGGTAAAAAAATAAGCAAAAAGGCCTTCCAGCATCTGTAGCTCCACCGTTACAGCGGTCAAAGTGCAGAGAGTTGCTGCGGCGGTCAAAATGCAAAGAGTTGTGCTTGACCACCGCTACAGTGGTAAAACCACCGCTGCAGTGGTCACCCGCTAGAAAGCCTACCGACATGCCCATCACTGCAGCGGTGAGCCTTACACTTTACACTCGGGAGAGGGAGTGAGTGAGATTTCAATAACGAGATTGTCGAATAGGTTGAATACTATTAATATAAATTAAACGAAATCAAACACATTTAATTAAATGAAATTAATCCCTAGATAATTTATTCCCCTAAACGTCTCATATTAGTATTATAGTATAATTCGTTTAATTAGTTAATTAGATTAGTAGTTTATAATTATTATAAAAACCTATTTTTATCGCCTAAATAAAGTTAGGTTATGACAATTACAGTACTCAACGATAATCTAAACCAATCCCTGTAGATACGACAATTCTATTCACTCACTATTCTATAAAACTTGACCCGTACACTTGCAGTGAAAGTAGCGATGTTAATTTCGCACTACCAAGTTTTTGGTGCCATTGCCATGGATTGGATTTTAGATTGTTGTTGATATTGTGAGTAAATAACTTGATTTTAATTTACGCATTTATTGTGTTTACAATTTGTTTTCTTTGTCTTGCAAGGTACTTAAAGATGTTAGATCAACAAGTGCTTTTACATTTCTTTCAACCAGATTTCGAGCCGTTTTATTGTGCTTGGAATCGATACAAGGAGTTTTTGTTTCGGTTTCTGAACCATCGTTTCCCAAGAGAGTGTCAACTACTGAACTTTCTCGATGGGTTACTAGACATTACACGAAATTGGGTTGAAGGAGGAAACGGTACCACCTCTTCGACCAACTAAACGCGGACGAAGCCTATCGGTTGTTGGAAGACATGGCAGAGTTTGATTTTTACTGTTGGAATTGTTCAACAAGATACCAAAGCTTGGGGGATAGTTTCACCATTTTAGAGCCATGGATTGACACCCCGGACCAATATGTTGAGTCTTATCCCTCCTTGGAAGAAATGTTCACTGAATTTATGGGGGAGAGCCAGGCTTTCTGGAAGGAAACGAATAACTGACTCAACGAGCATAAGGATCGTCTTGAAAATATTGGGATGACCTGTGTGGAAATTGATGCGACCATAACGTCTCTTTAGACGCAAATCGGTTAGCTAATCTACTTTATTGAGGTCAAGTCAGAAGTGGTGGCATTGAGAGACACAAAATCCATATGCATTGAAAGCCACCACAAGGAACTGGAAACAAGCAGAAGGAACTTGATTTAGTTCGAAGATGATGCAAAATCACAAGATAACACTTGTGATTATCCACCATTTGAGATCCACCTAGTGTTGCCACCACTGATCCAAGACGATCACATTTATGAGGATCCGATGTAGATCACTTGTCCTTCGTCACCTTTAGCACCATTCTTTCATGCCTACCAAGCACATGAAGCGACAACAAGTCACGTTGAGAGTACGGGTCATATAATGCCAAATCTTGCTAGGCTCGAGGGCGTTCTGAATCAAGACCCATATATAGTGTTGTATGACACTTACTATGGGCGAAAGCCACTCTTTGACAAGCCCTTCTCTGTGTCAGGCCGAGGACAATAAACCAATCGCTTCTTGGGAGACAACCCAAGTCTAAAATAAATTAGATCCGTCATTGCTGACTTCACTTGAAGGCGAGATTGTCTCGCCTCCCAGGTACGGGTTCCAAACCCCATTCGTTGGCATTCTTTATTTGAAATGCTGAGAATGATTATTGGGCTATTGTGGACACTACCCGTTTCAAGTTTGGGGGTGATGTGTTGTATGCTATTATGTTTTATTGTTTAACTGTATGCATGCTTATTTAGTTTAGATTTAGTATGTTTATATTTGTAGTATGTTTGTTGTTGTTTTGTGTTGAGTTTTGTAGTTCATCTGGGCCATTACCCGATGATGAGTCTATCCCCTAGTTGTTTATCGAGGTCGAGCGTAATGCTCAATCATGTGTGTTCTGTGTGCTTGACAACTCGTTTTAGTAAAAGTTATTGTAGATCCTACTTGCACGAGCACGTAAACTTAATGTATAACTATCCAACTAATTTGACGTCGATTATCCGTTAGCCAAGTTCATGACAATCGGGATTCTAGAACCCGATTTGGGGGAAATTAGAGGCAAAATCCTAGGCGAAGTAGTTCAGGAGACATGATTTAGGCATTCATTTTTATCGCTTGAGCCTTTAAAGCTTACCATGTAATATCATTTATCCCTCGTTACCCTATCAAAGTCGGAAAGCCGTTTCAATTCTGAACATGTAACTAATACCCTGGCCAATTAATTTCTTTCCAAACCACTATCGCTAAACCTAAGGCACAAATTTGATTGAAATCAAGTTAGCATTTATTTATGCTACTTGAAGTGAGCGATTGGGTTTTAGGCGAACTATTGATTGGTTCGGGATTTGAGTACTCACTTGTCATTTTTCTATCATATTTCCGCACCCGTGAAATTGTATGAATCGAATAAGTTTGGGGGTGTGTTTGATGAAAAAAAAGAAAAAGAGAAAATCATGTGTATATACGGTTTTGTTTTTCTTTGTTTTGATAAGTGAGTACTATGTTTTAAATAGCTAGTTCGAGATTGTTTCGAGTTTATCTTTGGGGTTATGAGTGTAAGTGAGCCAAGCATGTGCCTCGGGTATCGTTAAGTTAATAACGTTAACCTGTTTTCTATTCCTGATATACCCTTGGCCATTTTCCAAAAAACGAACCAAGTCCTATTGATCTTTTTGAATTTCTGAGCCTACATTAGTGGAGAATGGAACCCTGTCAGGCATATAGATTTCATATACCTTATTGGTTTTAGTAATGAGCTTTATTGGTGGATAATCCAATCCAATCGGTGGATATTTATATAATTGAGTTTTCGCACACACACTTTAACAAGATCTAGAATGGCACTTACTATTATCGAATGTTGAAATTCTAGAACACTACATGGTGCATTTTACTCTTGAAATCAATATAGTTGGGGGCCGATGAGGGAAAAACATTTGGCCGGTTAGATGAAATTCAAAACTTGCACGTTATTGTTTTTTTAGTTTGTTTGTGATTTTTTTTTTTTTTGAGTATTTAAATTCGGTAATTAGTTGTGGTTGTTTCATTTATTGTGTAAGTGTTTTGCTCAAGGACTAGCAAAATTATAAGTTTGGTGGTATTTGATAGGTGAAATTTATCCATTTCTTTCCAAATCGAATTTAATTGTTTTTGAGTATTTTTATAGTGTTTTAATTTGTTTTAATTAGTTTTTATTTGTTTTTGTATAAATCAGGAGTTTGGGACGAAAATGAGCTAAAACAGTTGAAAATCAAGCCAATCGAGGGAACGGCGGTGGAAGAACGATGTAAAAACAAGCAAAAGGTCTTCCAGCATTTGCAGCTCCACCGCTGTAGCGGTGAAACCACCACTGCAGCGGTCAAAGTAAGTGCAGAGTGTTGTTGCATTTCCACTGCTGCAGCGGTGAAACCACCGTTGTAGTAGTCAAAATGCAGAGAGTTCTTCTTGACCACCGCTGCAGTAGTCACCCGCCAGAAAACCTACCGACATACCCACCGCTACAGCGGTGAGCCCTGTACCTGTAAAGTATTTTTTAGATATTTTTGTGTCTATGTTTTAACCTCCTCTTCTATTTTCGAGCAGAGAATGGTAGGAAGACATTTTAAGAGAGATTTTGGTGTGCTCAACACAACCAAAGGAGAAGATCACATTTCCAAGAAGAGGGAATGATTTCAGAGTGGTTTTACCATCAATGTTTCAAATAACGGCTAGTCTATTTCGTTTCTCTCTTTATTTCTTAACTTTGGTAGTTTGTTTGAGTATATTTAGCTCGTTTGTTATTGTATTTGTGGTTATGACTATTAGCTAAACATGGATTATCTATGGGATTAATATAGTTTATGAAAATGTTGTTTATTTGAATTGTGTTTCGTTAACTGTTGTTCTTCGTTATTCGATTTTGTTTACCATTTTTTAATCTCCCTTTTATGCTTGTTATGATATACTGAGAAATCAGGGTTTGACACTCGGGAGAGGTAACCCAAAATTCGAATTAGGGTTTAAACACAACGCGACAATCTAATGACCTGAGAGGGCGTTAGAAAGTGTACAATCTATGACATTGAGGTGAGACTCATGTGACCAAGTGTCGTATAAGATGCTCGAGGGGGACTTCAGCATCGACGCAAAGTCACATATTCATTCACTTTACACTCGGGAGAGATAGTGAGTGAGATTTAGATACTGAGATCATCGTCTAAACTTCTCATATTAGTATTATAGTATAATCAGTTTAATTAGTTAATTAGATTAGTAGTTTATAATTATTATAAAAACTTATTTTTGATCGCCTTAGGTTATGACAATTATGGTACTCAACGATAATCTAAACCAATTCATGTGGATACGACAACCCTACTCATTCACTATTCGATAAAAGTTTACCCGTACACTTGTGGTGAAAGTAGCAACGTTAATTTTGCACTACCAATCATATACAAGGTATACATATAAGTTGATTCTAGACATAAATCCCTAGAATCAAGCTATACATGAATCATATCCCTCAATTACAGCCTTAATCAAATATTCTAAAATAGGAAGGTAGGAATTACTCTAATATCAACCTGATTCAACACTCTCCCTCAAGTTTGTATGGTCATGTTGAACTGGATTATGCACAATGTGACATGATTCTTTATTAACACGAAACAGTCGAATAAGTTTTTCAGATAGATTACCCAAATCCTACAAAAGTAGTCTTAGACATAATGTCTCACACAGTACATTAGCCAAACCTCTTAATTCAGTTTCTGCACTTGGTTAAGCTACAACATTTTGCTTCTTGCTTTTCTATGTCACAAGGTAACCTCCTAGAAAGGTAATATATTTAAAAGTATGTAGATTTATGAATACCTCTCGTGTGACGTTGTGGTGACTATTTTCTGTGTGGCTCAAGAACATCTTTTTTAAACGATTGCTGTGATATGTCGACCGAGGATAGAACCATATTTTCTAGAACCTCAGTCTAGCTGAGTTGGAGATGGATCCACCTCTTTAGTTATTGGGTTCTCATGACTTACTTCTTTGCTTATTTGGTGCTCATCACTATTTTGATATAATGTCATACCACTTAAATTAAGTTCACCCATTTCCTCATTTATTCTTGTCTGTGAGTCATCACCATTGGAATCCAATGTTATACCAGTTATATCCAAGTTTCCCACATCATGGTTATCATATTCTAGATTTTGAAGTACCTTTTGGTACTTGTAGACACTGCATTTTGTCCCGCCTAATCAGTGTCGAATCAAGTACAAGTTCAAATAAATTTTATACTTACGTTTAAAGGGAATGAATTTCTACCTAAGATCACACTATATAATATACAAAAATACCCAAAAAAAACATGAGAAAAATGCGAAAATATTAAATTTGACAAAATACAAGTAAGTAAAAATTTTGGGTTACCCTTGAAATTCCCATAATTTCAGAGTGTCGAAAATGACTTTATTAAAATTTGCTTTTTTTAAATAATCTTTAGTATAGATAATAATTAGACACTACCCTTAAATTATAGGATATTTTAAACAATTACCTTGGTTACCTATCCTGACCCTGAAACAATTACAATCACTGAATCTTGTCAGTTTATCACAAAAAAAAAAAAAAAAACAATAGTTTTGACTATGCATATTTTATCAAATACCCCAAAGAAACAATCCAAGAGACCTTAATCAAGTCTTGGAAAGGTCATGACAAGCCCCAAATCATAAAGGTGATTAAGGAGCTGGGCTTTATTTGGAATTACACCAAATTCAAGTTGTCTTGGCAAACCATCCTAGTCCCAATGATTTGAGGGCCTAGCCATCATTAAAGGCCCACAGAAATAGGCCTTGAAATAACCAAGGAACCTTCCTAGAAGTTTCCTACAAAATATTCAGGAATGGAACCAAGACAATTAGGGTGTGACCAACCGTTATCGAAACTAAATGGATTCAGTTCGCTACCTAAGTTAGACATTTAATGTGCATTAAATTCCCATCCCATCAAAAATTAAATTTTTGGGTTGAAATGGATAGACTATATTCAAGGTATCTATATATTTTGAGCAACAAATCTTAGGCGCAATCGAAAACCTTGAATTGTGAGTACCCACTACCGAAACCAAATTAAATTGGTTTGCCACCTAGACAATGCATTAAATACACATACCATAAAGAAATAAATTCTTGGGATGACATAGAATGGATAGGTTCAAATAATTAAGAAATGTTCACCAAAATATCTTAGGGTTAACGGAAATTGAAAAACAACCATCGGTTACAAGGCAAGTTAACCCGATTCAATTCGAAATCAACCGTAGGAGTGCTCACCAAGAGATGACTCATAAAATAGAATTAAATGAAATGGTAACCCATCAAGACTAGGTTTAATTCATTTGGAAAGCATTAATGACAACTAAACTGAAATAGTGAAACTAACTGGTACTTAGCCCCTAAACTGAGCCGGATGTGTCACATCGAGCCATTAATGCACCCATGTGAAAGCTATATGATTGGAGGAGAAAATATTTTGTAATGATTACCAAATCTTTGAAGATCTTGTCTTCCATCCTAAATTCGTTCAACACAAAACAAGTTCAATACAAAATAGCATGTCCCCTAGGCCAAAAATCCCCCAAGGAAGAGGCTGGGTTTACCTACACATTAACAAATGCACAGGCCCCCAGCCTATATATAGGGGTGCTTGGCTCTCATTTTTTTTCAAGCCTTGAAAACCTAAGTTCTCCCTCAAAACTTGAGTAACTCTCTCAAGTGCAAGGCTTTACAAAACAATTTCTCAAATAACACACCGTTATTCTACTGAAATCTGATCTTGAAAGGTGTTCTTAAGGTTATTGGAGCAAGAACTCAAGCAACAACACTAAGCCATGAGGATCAAGGAGGAATGGGAAATAGCTACTTAGGGACGACCACATCCCCTAAGTTGTTTCTTCAAAATACCCTTTGATCTTAAGTTTAATCTTGTGTATGTTTATTTAATATAGCATAATCATGTAGTTCATACACTTTAATTTCACGTACATAACACATAAAACCCATAAACAACCAAACAAATACTTAATAATTGCTATAATAACCAAACTATGTCCAAATCATACAAAACTATTTCAAGAACATCAAGAATGTACGAGAACATGTTAAGAACATGTGAGGACCCAAATCATTCGAGAACATGTTAAGAACATGTGAGGATTCAAACAAAACTATAACCACATCATGAGTTGTGCATACTCTCTACGATTCTGTCAAGAACTTTAAACCGACTCTTTACTAACTATTAATACTAACTATATAACTATTAATAATTAGATTTACTTTCTGCCAAACATCAACATCACAACTAGGTTGACTTGTGGACTGGCACCTATATATATATACACTACACCGACAGACCCTTATGGCTAAGAACTCGATGTAAAGGAAGCGCCTTTATTCCTTCGAGAATATGTGTGATTCTTCTTCAGAAACCTTCATGTTTTCCTTATTTACGAGTAGGACTGGCATAAATATATGGTTTTTCTTTTCATTTTTTAACTAAAAACTGACACACTAACACTAACTAACCAAAACAAAAGAGTTTGGTTAATATGTTCTCAACAAAATCTAAGTGGTTATGCACATGTCATGTTATGATTCATGTTGTTCAAAACTTAAAAAATGATTAATAATAAACATAATTAAGGTTGTGATTCAGGTTGTTCACAACTAAAATCAACTAATAATTAACCTAAATCAACTAAAAACCAACCTAGATTTCAATGTAACAAGAAATGAACTACGTAAGGACCTAATTCTAATCAATCCAATATATGTAGGCAACCCACGTGCAAGTTTGGTCACATATCTAAATAAATTAGTCTTAGTCTGCATTTCATATAGTTTGCATATTTACATTTCTGTCTATATAAACTATTATTGGGTGTCGCTGACTAGTATTAGTTGTAGTATTCACCTACTCATCATTGCATCATGTAAAATATATAAAAAGAGGAAAACCTTAAAAAAAATGAATTGTTTTTGTTTAAGTAAATCAAAGAAAGTTGTTTGGATATGTTTAACAGTGAATATCTATTTAGACTAAGGTACCGTTTATGAACAGGTGTCTTGGGGTGCGTAAACCCTTCCTCAAGCATAATTGATTCCCCAACTTAAAGAATATCTCGAGTACATAGACCTTTGGATATCAAAACACATGTCATTTTAAAGGAAAAATGAATTTCTAAAATCTTGATGACCTAACACACTATTTAACCCTATGCTAGGTGGCGACTTTGTTTTTAACATAAAATCCCAGCTCAAGAAGTTTTTCAAAACCGACGCCTACAAAAGACCTTGAAAAACCCTTTTCAAAATGAACAGATTTGAATGACTTAGAGAGAAAGGGGTGAAACTTGTTTTCATTCTCTTCTCGATTCTCTATTTCTTTCGCTATCAAAATCCAGAGTACGTTAGTACTCTCGCTGAAATTCAAGTTTAGAGAAGTACAATGTATCTTCATGGAAAACAACAGCCATTGTGATAAATAACCGACATGTTGGAGGATGATAACACCGATATCCTTTTTTATGAGTGGCATACCCAACAAAAACACATCTTAATGCTTGAGGAGTTAACCTGGTGCGTCGATACTTGTATAGATGTACAAACACCATACATCCAAAGACATTAGGATTTAAACTTGAGATAGTTGGAGCAACAATCCTATCATTAAGTGTTTGGAACAGTGTTTTAAAATTGAGAGTGTTGGAAAGTACCCGATTGATTAAATAAGCTACAGAAGTTAAAGCTTCCCATAAATAAGACAAAATCATATGGGCTTCAATTAGCAAACTCAAACAACCGCCAACAAGTGTCGAATTTCTCACTCGGCCACCCTATTCTGTTGAGGCATGGTGGAGTAAGTAGTGTGATGGATAATTTATTGTGGTTCCAAATAATGTTGAAATTCAGTACTCTGATATTCTCCACCATTGTCACTACGAAGAATTTTAATCTTTTTATTGTACTGAATTTCAATCATTTTATGAAACTTTTGGAATATCGAGTTCACTTAAATTTTGGATTTCATCAAACAAAGCCAGGTCATCCTGGTATAATCATCAATAAACGTTACAAACCAACGTGACCCACCCAAATTAGTAACTTTTGATGGACCCCAAACATCAGAATGAATAATCATTAAAGGAAATGGACTTTTACTCAATTGCAATGGAAACGAAGCATGATGGCGTTTTGCAAGTTCACAAGTATCACACGGAAAACTAGAAACATCAACTTCTATAAATAAACTGGGAAATAATCTTTTGAGATATCCAAAGGCAGCATGCCCAAACCGTCGAGGCCATAACTATATTTCTTTCTTTTTTTATCTTCATAACCACCCATTGCCATAGCTTGTCGTTGGCTTTTGGTACTCTTTGATTCCAAGTCAAAGTGATACATTTTCTCCCCTCTAATACTACAACCAATCGTCATCTTGGTTTTGATATCCTTAAACACACAAAAAATCAAGCCAAAACATTACAATACAAGATAAAATAGTGGTTATTTGAGAAAATGACAAAAGGTTATAATCTAAAGATGGAACAACTAAGACTGACTCTAAATTTAATGTATTGGTAAGAGTCAAAGATCATTCCCCCCAATAACTAGGGTCGAAGTTCCATTTGTAATAGAGATAAATTTTTGGATGAAGTGTTTGAGTGATAAGACTTGTCTAAAATCATATGTCATGTGATCTTTTACACCAAAATTAATTATCCATGCATTATTCAAAACAGGTGTTGAAATGTTTAAAACTTTATAGCCATTGTTTATAGCTATTACCAATGTTGAGACGTTATCACTGATTTCATCTTCCGTTTTCTTTGAACAGCTACTACAGTAGAATGCTTTTGTTGATTTTGCTTCACGCAACAAGGATCCCACCATTCTAAATAGCCCACCAATTCAAAACAATGACTTTTGGTATGAACAGTCTTAGGGAAATAAGTATATTAATATGAAGACTTTTCAACACCATTGGTTGATCTACCATTGTTGGGTTGTGCTCTATTTTGTTAACTCTGGTGAGATCGATTCTTAGCCACCATAGCACTAGGTTCAAATGCTCTAGAATCACCTTTCAAGGTGATACTATGTACCACCTCCCATCGAATTAATAAGTAACATTGTTCCAAATTTGGTATTGGGTCTCTTCTCAAAATCTCACGTCGAATTCAATCAAAGACCTCAACGAATCCAACAAGAAAGATATGAACTCTTAATCATTCAATAGAATGGCGGGTCTATATATTTCATTACTTCCTTATCACGATGGTCCAACTCTTGGAAGATTTCAGTCAATTATCCATAATACACAGAGAGGGTTCGCGTCTTTTATCTCGCAAAAAAGGCCCTCTTATTGAGAGTAAAGACATGCAACTCATGAGTTCCATCATAGAATGCTTTGAACAAGGTATTCCAGATGTCATAGGTAGTGGATAAGCATAAATAATGCCCTATAATATCTGGAGACATAGATTTTAATAGCCATCGTTTGACCTTTTGACTTTCAGCATACCATTTTTCATAGCCTTCATTAGATTCTGCAAGTGGCTTAGTCTTGTCATGAATGTTTGAGATATTTTCCCTTTCATCAATTTGAATTTCCATTAGCTAATACCATATATCATAATTCGATTTAGTAAAGGTGATTCCTGCATTAAAAACGCCTTCGAGCTGAACTAAAATTGGAAAGGACTTAATCCTTGTGGACTCAAAAAAAAAAAATCACTCATTTTTTTATTACAAACCCTGGGTGTCAATTATATAATTATCCCCTAAAATAATACAAAAGTAATACGCAATATGAATCATACCAAACAATTTTTCCTGGATACCACTTCGTTTCCTTTTCTCAATGAACAATCACTTACCAAGTAATCCCCATTCTCCGTCGAGGATGACTTGGCGCAGATGCTCCGCGGATAACCAAATTGATAATAAAGAACTAAATTGGCGATGGCAGCGGTGCTGGTTTTGAGGTAGATATGAGGCTATGGCAGTGGTATAAGGCACAATGGCTTGTCCTAGATGCTCTACGGATGATTGAATCGGCGATGGCAACATTGTTGGATCTAAGGCGGCGGCAACGGTCTAAGGCAATATTTGAAGTTGCGGTCCTAGATCTGCAACGATGTTGGATCTAAGGTGGAAACAGTGAGGGCTACGGTGCAAAGATGGATCTGATATGGCAATTTTGAATCCACGACGGATTTGAGGGTTTCTCATTTTGGTGCCTTCGATTCAAGCATGTATGAGGGTTTCGTTTGTTTTTTTTAAGATTAGATTGAATTCAATTTGTCTCCAATGCCATCTTGAATTGTATTTCTATCAATTATATGCATTTAAAAAGGAGAAAAAGGAAAAAAAAAAAAAAAAATCAAAGTCATAAGAAAATTTTAAAGACTAGATTTTGAAAAGGAAATAAATTTGCAAAAATCTTTTATGAAATGAGACGTTGAAAAACATTCGAAAGTTAAAATAAATTTTTTTCAAAGAGAACAATTTTCGAAAAGAAATTCTCTAAAAAAATCTTTTTTAAAGGAGAATGTAAAGACAATATTTTTTACAAAAAATGAAATACATATAGTTTTTGCTGGCACAACATTAGCTATAAAAAGGAAATATTTTTGGAGAGTGCCTCCCTTAACCTACCATTTAAACTTTCCACGAGATTGAGAAACCTAAAATAGAGTAAAAGGGGCCCTTCCTTATTCAGCCTTTTAGCTAAGGAAATATCGACTTTTATATTATATATACATATAAAATATTAAAAAAATACAGAGTATTTAAAGCACAAAAATACATGGAACAGTAAAGTAAACAGTTGAAAAGTAAACCGTAGAAAGGCACAGATCAGTAAAGTAAATTGTGAAAAAGTAAAGCGCGAAAAAGAGCAGAGTAGTAAAGCAAATGACAGAAAAATAAAAGCAAAAAAATGAGTAGAACAGTAAAATAAAGTCTAAGAAAGTAAAAATGCGAAAAGGTATAGAACAGTAAAGTACATGCGGGAATGTAAATAGAAGAAAATAAATGCAAGAAAGTAAAGTTTTGTTTTTTTGTGTTCACTTGGGAACTTCCTCGAGTTTTTGTCGGTTTTACTTAAACAAGAGAACAAAAAAAAAATGGTTTGAGGGGGGGTTTAGGGAAGACATACATTATTTATGGAGGAAGTCTTTCCTTAATGTTTCCTCATCTTTCTTCTACTCCTTCTCCTTCTTCTTTTCTTTTCATTTATTTTTTACTTTTCTTGTTTGCTTTTTTGGCCTCTTTTGAATAGTGTTTTGTGAGCTTTTGAGGGTGTTTTTACTTATGGACTAAGAATCCTGAAAGTGTACAGGGAGCAAGAGAGAGAGAATGTAATGTGTGTGTTCTACGGGACAAATAACCCCCTTATTTATACTATCATAGCTCTGCGAACTCTTGAGTGCACAAACTCTCTGGATGGGATTTAAGCATGATTGATAGGAGGTGTTGGCCCAAAGATCTACCCAAGATGGGGGATGCATTGGATAGTGATAAAAACTTAAACAATAAATTCAAATTCAAAATATTAATTTTCCTAATCGATTATTATCTTGTTAAGTAGCAAAAATATGTTTAGCTAAGTGCATAGCCAAACAAACAGAAAAGTAAAAATGCAACACACAAAGATTTATCTTGCTTCGGGAAGCTACTGTTACCTATGTTCAGTCCCCCGAGATTTAAAGGGATTTCACAATTCTCGAACCCTTTGATTCATTTTCTATTTAGGAACTAAACCCTTACAATCTTGATTCTTTTTATAGGCTTAGAATTAACCTTTACAACCTTGATTCTTTTCACAAGCTCAGAATCAACCTATCACTCTCACACTATTACACTTATCATTTTCTTAGACTTAGGAAGAGCATTTACAACGTACTAATTCTATTATAGTAAGAATTAAAACCTAATTATTTAAAAGGCTAAAGATCAACCTAATTTTTTTCATAGGCTAAAGATCAAACCCTATTTTTTTTCTCAGGCTAAAGATGAGGCCCTAATTCTTTTCTAACGATAAAGATTAAACCCTAATTTGTTTCACATGTTAAAGATCAAAACCTAACTACCCAGATTAGACATCATCCTAAACCTGTCTAATCCACTCAAACTCGCAAATACAAAAGATTTACCTGTTTTTTCCCATAAGGAGCTTCTACCACCTCAATACAGTTATGAACAATTAATGTCTCGAAATACTAGATGATAGATTCTATTGTGAAGCACAAATCTAATTTAAACAATTCAAAGCACAAATAGCAAATAATCTAGTTTCTTAAATAAAAATTGTTTCAAAACGTTTTCACAATATTATATTTTAAAAATATTTTTTCTCAAAATTACTTATCCAAGTAATTAAGCAAATAATATAATACAACAAAGTAATTAGCTTGGAAAAATCTAATCAAAATTCGTTAAAAACGATTACTATAGCACAATAAAGAACACAAACCGGTGACCAAAACTTTTAGCACTTTGATCAAGAATTCTTTCAGTAATCTTACATATAAATTTTAGAGTAGAAAAATCTCTCTTATAATAGACAAAATATGAATGGTCTTGATTGATTATTATGGATACCGCAAGTCACTATTAACCGACCTAGAATTAGACCTATAACGGCTAGTTTTCAAAAGACATGTCATTAAATGACACTCTAAGACCCCATTTATCATATATCTTCAAAATAAGTATTTTCATTTAAAAATACTTTTATAAATGATCGATTTGGTTCCCAAAAGTTTTTCCATTCAAAATCCTTAAAGATAGAAAGTAGTTTCAATAATTCAATTAAGAGAATAACGAAAAATATGGACCAAATAAATAGGAAACACATAATATATATATATATATACACACACACACAAGTAACACATTTAATTCCCTTGAAAAACTTATTTAAAATCATCAAAATCGAGAAGGATTGACCCAAACACCAATAAGTCAAATTCTTTGACTGTGGACATCAATTGACTGAGCTCCCTGTCGGTCTACCACCCTTTCCAACCATCAGTTTTATGACCTTGGCTAGCCTCTGATAAGTTGATCGACCACCTGGTTGGTTGACCGATCCAACCAGCAGGTTATATCATTTCTCCTTATTTCGGCTACTGGATTCATTAGTCGACCGACCATACTTATCGGTTGACCGAATCAACTAGTAAATCATCCATTTCACTTCCTTAAGCAACTATTTTCATTAGTCGATTGGCCCCTTTTGACGGTTGACCAAATTGACTCAAAAACTCACCATTTTAAGTATTAAACCCACTTTTTCAATTAGACCATTAACAAAAAATATTTTACTGACTTAACACTTTATAAAAACCATATTAGGATATAAAGTTATCACTTATTTCTAAGACACACATAAGATTTCTTCATTTTCAAGTATCCTGTGTGATCCTAATTTAGATTGTATTAAGAGCATAGAGGTAATAAGTTGTTTTCACCTAACTATCTTAAATGTATTCAATACTCCTAAAATTTTCATTGCCTTCATCTTGAACCCATTTTGAATTCTTTAACAATTGATCAAATTTTTTTCTCATTTCAACATATGTAACTTAAATCTGAAATCACTCAATAAAAATATTAGTTTCATAAAATATCAACATTTAATTATTCATCATAATATTAGGTTCAACAGGGGGCTACCCCCCCATTTCATAGAAGTTATGTTTTAGGTCCTCTAAATTTGGTATTATGTGTTGAACTTTGATTTTATACCAAAATTAGAGGTACGCACGGGTCGGGTCAGTCGGCTTTGGGGTAAAAAACTAAGCCAATCCATATTAATTTGGGGTATGAATGTGATACCCGTTCAAAACATTTCGGGCCGGGTAGGATCAATGGCCCGCCCATAAGATTTTTTATTGGATTTTTGGGCATATTCATTGATGGAGAACGGCGATAGATCTAAAACGACGATGTTTAAAAACTAGAACGATGATGGATCCAAATCGTTGTCCAAAAACTAGAATGACGATGGCTGATGATGGATCTGAAACAACGATAGAAAATGACAATGTAGAATGATGATAGATCTGGAACGGTGATGGCAAAAGACGATAGATATGGAAAAAAGAAATAAAAAACAACAAAGGAAAGGAAATATAAAAAATTAGTTCAAAAATAAGTGAAATGAAATTAAACTCCACAAACAAACAAAATGAAATTAGAAGCGTCATCATTGTTTTGGAAGATCAAAATGTAGATGTTGTCGTCATCATTGATCTGAAACTTGGAACAATTGGAAGGGTAAAGGCTTTAAATGGAAGAAATGATGGAAAAGAAAGCAGAAATTAGGTTTAAGGTTTCATGAAGAACAAGATGCAGACGAAAAATTATATTTAAGTTAGGGCATATCTTTTTCTCTTTTTTATTGACTCATTTCCAATGAGATAAAATCCGATGAATCGGAAGCAACACAACTTAGAATACAATTTTTTTGTGGAACAAACAAATCAATATGCATAGATCATACCTTTCATTCCACATCAAGTTCATCTTTTAATAGGGGTCGGACTTCTTCTTTTTCTCGCGGCAATAAAAACCTTTCACCATCTGTGGTCTTTTTATAATGTTTTATTGTTAATTATAGTTATTCTTTTTTCGATCAATCTATCTATTAATCAAATAACTAGTAATTTGATCTATCAGTATGTATGGTCTTGGACCATCAATAATTATTTGTCTTTAGAATTCAATTACTTTATTGACCCACTTTCTTCTATTATATCAATATTAATCACTACAGTTGGAATTATAGTACTTATTTATAGTAAGAATTATATGTTTCACGATCAAGGATATTTAAGATTTTTTACTTATATGGGTTTATTCAGTACTTCCATGTTGATATTAGTTACTAGAATTAATTTGATGGAAATTTATATTTTTTGGGAGTTGGTTGGAATGTGTTCGTAGTTGTTGATAGAGTTTCTGTTCACATGACCTATTGCGGTAAATGCTTGTAACAAATCCTTAGTAACTAATCGTGTAGGGGATTTTGGTTTATTATTAGGAATTTTAGAGTTTTATTGGATAACAGATACTTCCAAATTTCAGGATTTATTTGAAATATTCAATAACTCGCTTGACAATGACGATATTGAAGTCAATTTTTTATTTGTTGGTGTGGTTTCTAAATCTGCACAATTCCCTCTTCATGTATGGTTACCTAATGCCATGGAAGGATCTACTCGTATTTTGGCTCTTATACATGCTGCTACTATGGTAGCAACGAGAATTTTTCTTGTAGCCCGACTTTTTCCTCTTTTCATAGTTATCCCATATATAATGAATTTCATCTCTTTGATAGGGATAGTGACAATATCCTTAGTGGCCACTTTAGCTCTTTCTCAAAAATATATTAAGAAGGGTTTAGCCTATTCTACAATGTCTCAACTGGGTTATATGATGTTAGCTTTAGGTACGTGGTCTTATTGAAGTGCTTTATTTGATTTGATTACGCATGCTTATTCAAAAGTATTATTGTGTTTAGGATCTGGATCTGGATCTGTTATTCGTTCAATGGAAACTCTTGTCGGATATTCTCCAGATAAAAGTCAGAATACGATTTTTATTGGGAGGTTAACCAAACTTGTGCCAATTACCAAAACTTCGCTCTTATTAAGTACACTCTCTCTTTATGGTATTCCACCTTTTGCTTATTTTTGGTCCAAATATAAAATTATTAATGATAGTTGATTGTATTTACCTATTTTAACAATAATAGCTTGTGCCACAGTAGGATTAACCACATTTTATATGTTTCAAATCTATTTACTTACTTTTGAAGGACATTTACATTTTCATTTCCAAATTACAGTGGCACCAAAAGGCTTTCCCTCTATTCAATATCTCTATCAGGTTAAAGAAGTTCAAAAAAATTAATAAAAAAAATTCGTTTACTGAATTATTTCAAATAAATAATAATAAAATGCCTTCTTTGAAAACAAAGCAAGTATACCGAATTGGTGAGAATATAAGAAAGCTTTCACGACTTTTTATTACAATTACTCATTTTGGGATTGGAAAAAATAGGACTTATTCATACCCTTATGAATTGGACAATACTATGTTAGTCCCTTTACTTGTATTGGTCCTAGTGTATAGAAGTAAGGACAAGATTGAAGAAGAAACCCTTACTTTCCTAACGGCGGCTCATGATTTGTGGAAAAGGTGTTGCCTACAATATGAAGTTGTGAACAATATATGGCTAGGGTTCATATAACCAATGCAAAACGTTTGCACTGGTTAGGATCGGAACGGGTGTACCCAGCCTATATTCTAGTGTTCCGAATACAAAATCGCTGCTTTGGATAAAAAAAAATTCTATCAATTTCCTCCGTGCTTGGGCAGCAAATAATCAGGGCGGGTCAATTCAGACGGGTGTGGATCGGTTTAGCGGGTAAGTGGGTTTTTTTAACACCACTAACCAAAATAAGTCTTTTATTCTCTAGAAATGACCTAGGGATGCTACATTTTGGTTATCTCAACTCCTAAGAAGCATCCATTGCTCCGTCTTATTGCCAAGGGGTATGTGTAGCAATTTTAGTGTTTTCGGCACTTTTTGTTCAATTAAAGGCCATTTTTTGGTTTTTCTTGCAATTGAAAGTTTAAAATGAAATTAATATATACATAATGTAATTAGAAAATTCGATTTCTAAAAATAAAATGTTTTTGGCAGTCAATTTGACTAAATTGATTAAAACAACAATTTTTTAGGTCAAAACAAAAAGTATTGGTAAAATATCTTAAAATTAAATGGTGAAAAACGAAATTAAACATGCTAAAACTGATTTGCATAGGAAACCCACTTTCAATTTTGTCAATTTGTTCCTAAGTTAATTCAATTTTATCAATTTGTTCCTAAGTTAACTTTTAGAAATTTCAGTTTTGACCTAAAACTTTTATTTACGCAGGAATTCAATCAAATTACCGATTTTTCTCATTTCATGTGTTTAAGAATTATGAAAAATTTAAATGGAGAATCTAAGGTAAAAATTAGTCCCTGTAAACATTGGTTTAAAGTTTATCTGAATTCTCACTTTAACGCCGAAACTTTTAATAGGCAAAATAAAAGCGGGACAAAATGCAATGTCTACAGCAAGATCCTTGAACAGGCAAAACTATTGGGGTTGGTCATAAAATAGTACATCTATTGAGCTTAGTAACTTCCCTCTTCCAAACCAATCCCCACCGCTACCCTCTGTCCTTTCATCCACGTGTGCAACCTACTACCATCATCATTTCTTCCTTCCTTATTATCATCACCTAATTCATCTTCTCTCAGCCTTTGGCATTCCTCGTTAGGTCATATATGCATCGGACGTATTTGTACTTTAACCTCAATTGAAAAATTAGGATATGTCTCTACTGAGCATCTCTATTGCCTTCCATGCCAATAAGATAAAAAAAGAAACATGTTTTACGTTTTTCGACAAGTTAATTAGTCTATCTCGCACCCTTTGACTTACTCCACTCTAATATTTGGGGACCCTCACCTTCTACCATAATGGGGGCATCCACATAAATTTTTATATTTGTCGAAGATTACTCTCGATACACCTAGCTATACCTCATGCATAAGCATTTTGAATTACCTAAAATCTATTCAGATTTTCCCGCCATGGTTCAAAATCAATTTTCCCGCAAAATAAAAATATTTAGATGTAACAATGTCATGGAATACAAGGACTAGTGTTTTATTTCCACCTTTCCAAAACATGGCACACTTCCTCACAAATATTGCCTAGCACTTCTACCCCAAATGGTTGAGTTGAATATAAACATCGTTATATCATAGATATTGTCCATGTACTACTCATTTTATCCTTTTATCTGGAGTGCTTATGGATATAAGTTTCTCTCACTACATTCGATAGCATCAATCGTGTCCCTTTACCTACTATTAGTAATCTTTGCTCTTATGATAAGTTGCATAGAGTCTCTCCAAACTACAACCTCTTAAAGACTATGGATGTACTTTATGTATCCTCTTACAACCTCACGAACATAGAGTATGTTGTTTCCTCTGATATGGAATTGAACACAAATGATATCGATTTGAGGACCCAATTTCTAATCATCTCTATATTTCTCGCCATGCCACTTTTTGGAAACACAAGATGTTTTCCTCCATAGCCATGTTTCTTCCGACATCTACTACCAATCATCTATATTCAGGAATACATCCATCAAATTCTTCCATGCTCATTTGAGTACATATGTCACTAAGTCTCAAATAGACCTTCTATCTACTCCATTGCCCCCCAACTAACATTTATGCTCCGTCTACAGATCCTAAGCATGACTCTCTCAAGCATATCCCAGTGACATCAGATGTTGCACCAACTAAGCCTGTCCTAGAGAATCCCCATCATTATAGTAGGACAACACAACCTCTTCCATATCTTCTTAATATTTATTATTTTTCTACCATACTTATCTACACAATCCTCAATCTCATAAAGAGGTTGGTACTAACCCTCTTGGATATAAAACAATGGATGAGAAACTTCATACCCTAGAAAACTTTATACTTGGGGTATCTTTGACCTCCCTCTTAGGAAATATCATATTGGATATAAGTAGATTTCTAAAATTAAAAGAATTTGTGATGGTTCTGTTGAACGCTACAAAACTTGATTTTTTGGCATTGACTATGAAGAAATATTTTCTTCAGTAGCTGGACTCACATCTGTTCATTATTTACTTGTCGTCACTGCCATTCACAAGTGGACTATTTTTCAAATAGATGTCAAGAATACACTCCTCAACAGTGACCTTCTTAAGAGAGTTTTTAAACATATCTCTCCTAACCTAGTTGTTTCTTGATACAAAGTTTGTTACCTTCATCATGATCTGTATGGCTTAACCATGCTACAAATGCTTGGTTTGAAAATTCAGCACTGCTATCCACCAGTTGGGGTTTACATCCAGCACTCATGATTTTGTCTTGTTTCATATCTAAACTGCTGATGACATTATATTTCTTTTATTATATGTGAATGACATGATCATTACAGGAGATAATAGACGTGATACCTAAGAATTCAAAAACAAATCTCAGTTTTCAATTATAGATGAAAGATCTTGGCATGTTTAACTATTTCCTTGGCCTCAAAGTTTCATATAGTTCAGATGAATACTTTATCTAGTAGGAAAAATATGCCTCTGATCTTCTTTCCAAGGTTGACATCACAAACTTCACCACTGCCAGTACTCATTTGTAACCGAATACCAAACTTTATCTACTAGATGGATCCCCACTCCCCAACATCATTCTCTATTGCCAACTAGTTGGAAGTTTAGTATACCTTACCGTTACTCGCCAAACATTATCTATGTTGTCTATCAAATCTGTCAGTTTTTGTCCACTTCTCGGATAACTCATTACTCGATTGTTCTTTGCATTCTTTGGTATGTAAAATGCAACTTGTTTCATGAATTTTATATCTCAGGCCAGTCCATTCCCAGCTTATAGGCTTATTTTGAACCCAACTCAGCAGGGGATCCCACTGACCGACGTTCTACTACTAGTTATTGTGTCTTCTGGGGCAACTCTCTCATTTTCTATGGACTATTACTCCTAGGACTTGATGACAAAATTTTCATTTTCTTCATCAAAATATGGATCATTGCTCCTAGGACTTAACGAAGGGTTTAAAATAACTTTGAATTCATTATGTCGCTTTGAGGTTGAATCTATTTTGATAATCCGGCTGGTGAACCTTAGTTGGCTTCTTAGCATAACAGGTTTCGACTTACTTAAAGCAGTTTTGAACCTAAAACTTGAATAATGAATATTGGAACATGCTTGATGTATATTATTCCTTATGGTGTATGACTTCTACTATACAAGCTTACGAGAAAATACACCTTTATATCATGCTTAGGACATGACATGTAAATCCTAGGGGGAGGTGACCCATGGTATTTTCAATATCAGATCACCTAGTCTTCATTTAACGAGTGACAATTTCTTGCATCTTGGTAAGCTTGGTGTGGTTTTACGAATTTGATTCCATCTTGTTGCCTTAACATACGAACCTTTAAAATTTTGTTTAGCAAAGTCTATCTTTTGA
The DNA here is from genome assembly GCA_016647705.1 of Eucommia ulmoides. Taxonomy (NCBI): domain Eukaryota; kingdom Viridiplantae; phylum Streptophyta; class Magnoliopsida; order Garryales; family Eucommiaceae; genus Eucommia; species Eucommia ulmoides. The sequence goes on from CM028340.1 coordinate 37,253,869, forward strand.
AAGTATTGAGACAAGGTTTTTATGTATATTATTCATGAGACAACAGTATTCATAAATTACTAAGGCCATGTTGATTTTATGAAGATTTTTCGCACTAACCATTGTATAGGCAAAATAGGGATTCTCATTCATCTGCTGCGGCTTGCTCCCTAGTCCGATTTTTAAAGCATTTTTTACGTTTGAGCAAGATTATGAAACGTGAAATATAATAGGAATTTTTATGTTGTCTATTATGCCCCTTATTAGTCCTAGAAATTTCCTTTTACAGGTCTAAAAGGACAGATGTATAGACAAATGTACACAAGGTAAAAGTAAAAAAAAAAAAAAATTATTTCTCCAAGATAGCGTCCTAAATACAAAAGGGGCATTCTAGAAAGATTCACATCCCATATCTTCAAACCTACGGCGTCCTTCCCGGGGAAACATCCATCGTTGGTTAGTGATCTAAGTGAAGAGTGTTTCGAAGTCAGTCCCCAGTGGACATACCACATGGCCTTACTTCTACTGACTTCTCTTTCTAAATCCTAATAGGGTATCGAGGCTTAGATCGGTGTGATGAAATCGTATGATTTCAGCCCCAACTGTGGGCCTCCTGATGAGATTTTCGGCTTTGGGTTACAAATACAAAGTGCTGCTCGTGCCTTGGAGAGAGCGTACAGAAAGTAAAATACAAAAATTTAAAGACGGTAAAGTAAATGCGATAAATAAATATAGTAAATAAATGAATCCAATATATAAACAAAAAACATATAAGAAGTAAAAATAAAAGAACATTTTTTTTATTAAAGGGAATTATTTATGTTTTAAAAAAAAATCAAACACATATTTCTTGGACTTTATTTGATCATAAAGATAAATTTAAACTTCAACTAGTCTTGACCCTCAAAAGTCCACAGTGGCATCACCAGCTGCGCACCTCGGATTTTGGAAAAGAGAGAAAAGAAAACGAGAAAAAAAAAAAAAACAAGGTTTTGGTTTCCTCCCTCTTGAAATCTTCAAAAATCCATTCATTTTAGAAAATACAATTTTAGAGGCTTTTCTAGGGTCCGGTTTTGAAACCATTCTTTGGGCCGGGATTTATTTCAAAAATGGGTCTCCACCTAGTATTGAGTTAAATGGTGTGTTAGGTAACCGGGATTTTGAAAATTATTTTTATTTTAAGAAAAGACCCAAGTTTTGACTCGAAAAATACTAGGTCTTTATCAGAGATTTTTTTAAAGTTCGGGCGTCGGTTATGCCCGGGGAGGGGTTAGGCACCCCAAGACACCCGTCCGAATACGATACCTATATTTAAATAGATCTTCACATTTAAATAAGTTTGAGTAATTTTCTTCAGTTTTGGTTAACACAATAGTTCCCATTTTTAATATTTTATTTTTGTATTTTTTATGTAAGAAAACAAGAAAAAATTATTTATGTAAAGCAGCAATAAATAAAACAGACTAAAAAAATAACAAATATCCCCATTTTAGACCGCTTATCAATTATAGAAGAATCGACAAGTTTAGCCCCGAATGGGAGGTTTTATTTGGAAACTTTACTTTACAAAATTAGTTTATTTACTTTGTAAGAGAAGAAAAAAGGTAAAAATATTTAAGAACAAGTTTTTCATAGGAATGTGAAAAATCATGTTTTAAATATTACAAACAAGTAAAAGTTTTATAAAAACATTTATTTGAGACAAAGTGTATATAAAACATTTATTTATGAAAATATTTTACAATTACAAAGGTTTATTTGGTTTTAGAGTAAAACACCAAATATTTTTCATGTTGAAAAACTCGTATGTGAAAATTCTTTTTTTATTTTTTATTTTTTATTTAAGAAAGGTAAGAACAAAACATAACCCAAATGATAAGTGAATATGCACGTTTGATTTTGTCAAGAACACTCCAACCGAACTTACTTGTTGGCAAGTTGTAAGTTTAATGTTAGGGTTTACTTTATTAGTCCAAAATAGAAGAAAATATATAATATAAGTGTCAGTCCTACTCATAACTAAGAAGAAGGAAACGTTTCGGAAGAAGGTGCACACTTATCTCCGAAAGAATAAAAGTCTTCTGTTTATTCCAATTTTTTGCCACAAGGGTTTAGACATGATAATATATAAGGGTGCCAGTCCATGATCTAGGCTTATATATATATAAGGATTCCGGTCCAGAAACCTAAGGCGTAGGGTTAGGCTGTGATCTAGGCTAGCGCGGAAAGGTACAGAGTGAGAAAAGTAAATATTAGTTATTAGTTGTTAGTAGTTAGTAGTCCATAGTTAGTAGTCCTTTACTAGTGGTTTATTTTAAGTTCATTGAGTTCAGTTTCATGTGTTCGTGACAAAGGCAAAATATGCTATACGTATACCATAGTGTTCTTGCTGTTCTTAACACAAAATAAATTATGTACACTATATACAAGACCTAAGACACTAAAGAACAACCAAAGAACAATATGTACAAACAAACAAATGATATTAAACAAACAAATTTAAAGAGAAGTTTAAGCAAAACTTACTTAACTTAAGGAGTAGTTTTTCCCTAAGTATTTTTTCCCTTCTTCTTCTTCTTTAATATCTTCTCTCTTTTGCTTGGTTGTTCTTGAAGAATTTCTTGAACTCTTATTAGAAGAGTGTCAAGAATACCTTTAGAAGTTTTTTGGAAGAATTTATGTGTGTTTATGAGGTAGAAAGCATAAGAAATCAAAAGACCCGAGAGAGAAATTCGAGCCTAGAGAGAGAAGTCTTCTGAAAAAGGTTGGTTCCAAATAAAAACAGGCTATCTTTTATAGGAAAAGGCATGCCTTCACATTGGGGAGTGCATAGGCATAGCCAACCTGTTTTATTTGGCTATTTAATACCATTTATAGATAAAATGATTAGGCAATTATCAAGATTCACATAGGCACATGTAGGTAATCATGAGGATTTTGTCATGATGAAAAAAATCATGCCAAATCTTGATATTAAATGCCCCGTTAATGCCATTTAATGCATGATTTAATGGGCATTTAATGATTTGTCATGATGGAAGCTAGTTTAGCTAGGTTTGTAGGCACTAATTACCCTAGGTAATTAGGTTTCATAATGAGATTTTGCTTAAAAATCTTGCCAAGATATTGTCCATTTACTGCATGCATTTATTGTTTCATTTAATGACATTTAATGCCTTTAAATGCTTAGCCATGATAAAGGCTATTTTAGATTAGGTTTAAGCACTAATTACCTATAGCATGATGATATTTTATCATTCTGGGATGGTTCATGCACCAAATCTTCCATAAGATTGCTTCATTTAATGTCATTTAAGCTTTTATTTAATGCAACATTTAATATTTCATTTAATGTCATTAATGTTCTTTAATAATGGCATGTTAATTCTACTAGTGTAGGCATCATGGAATCCCCAGCAAAAAATGGTATTATTATGGTTGAGATCTTTCCATAAGATACTCATTAAAAACTTGAATTTCGTGTCAACCTTGATAAGGGCATACCGGTGGAAGAATTCTCCACTATTTCTAAGCTAAGGAGGGTGTGCTCCTAGTAATCTTTGTCTTGGTCACCAATTTGCCTAATCAAGGATTTATTTCTTAATTTTAGGAGATAAATACTTCAAATAGAAAGTTAAACAAATATTTTTTGTTGTCAATTTGACAAAACTAATGAAAATGAAAGTTTCAGGGGTAAAAAATGGGAAGTAAACGCAATTAGTGAATTTTCTTAAATTAAAGGGTAGAAACTAAACAAAACATATTAAAAGTGATATTTCATGGAAAATATAATTTTAATATATGTCACATTAACTTTTTGGAATTTCAAAATTGACCCGAAATTTTTTTTATATTGAATTTCGATCAAATTGATGATTTTATATTTTTTTTTATGTTTTTGTCCTTTTGTAGTATCAAATGTAATCTAAGACAAAATTTTGTTCCCTTTTAAATCTTAGTTTAAAATTTATCTGAACTTACACTTTAAACTCAAAACTTTTAAAAACTTAAACAGGCAGTACAAAATGCGGTGTCTACATAAATTCTCTACTCGTCCCTTACCTTATGATTTTAATTCTTCTCCCAACTTGCAATATTTATCAATCATTGTGGCGGACACCATCATCCAATATTTGAACACCAACATTTCCTCAAATGCTTGTTTCACTCTTGCTAGTTTGTTCTTCAGATTATTCTTCGAGTAGTTTAAAAAATATTAATTAAATCAATTCATGAACATCCTTATCACCTTCAAGTCTACCGCTATGTGAGTCATAAATGAACGTTAAACACACGTTCATGCGATACAATTTTTTATAAATGCGACATGAATCAGTACAGGTTGTTGTCATTCTCTACATCAACGACTACAAATGCTACTAAAAATAAACTTGTGCCATATGGAAAAACAAGTCAGAAAACACATTTGCTTGACACTACTTTAAACATTAAAAAAAAAAAAAAAAAAAAAAAAAAAAAAAAGAGAAAAAAGAAAGTCAAATATATTACCATTGTTTCCATCATTTGCACTAGCCCTCAACAAACGTTCCATCAATGAACAACATCGATCTGCAATATTTGAATCCATGTATCGTTGCGTTAAGCGCAACAAAAAGTCCCTTAAAATATCCATTTTCTTTGTCGTAATCTAATACCAGATGACTACCTGAGTTCGTTTGCAAACATGCATCCAAATACCAACGCAATTGATCGTATAACGACTCATGATCACCATACAAATCATCACGGGCTTTCTCTACTCCATTCCATGCAATGTGTTGTGGGATATCAATTCCGTAGTCATTCTTTATTGTGTAAACAACGTCAATCAGTCGAGTTGTCAGCGTATTCCGAACTAAATCTAACAAATAAGACTTAACAATACTATAATTCATCTTCTCATTCCTCGTCATCCTATAAGTGGCACAACGACAATGATTGTTCTCCCACTCCCATATATAACCCTAATATTGTCATTTTAGTGCCCATTAACTTTTTGGAATTTCAATATTGACTCAAATTTTTTGTTTATATTGAATTTCGATCGAATTAACGATTTTATGTTTTTTTATGTTTTTGTCCTTTTGTAGTATCAAATGTAATCTAAGACAAAAATTTGTTCACTTTAAATCTCAATTTAAAATTTATTTGAACTTGCACTTTAAACCCAAAACTTTTAAAAACATAAACGAGCGGGACAAAATGCGGTGTCTATAGAAATTCTCTACTCATCCCTTACCTTCTACATTTAATTCTTCTCTCAACTTGTAGAATTTATCAATCATTGTGGCATACACCATCATCGAATATTTAAACACTAGCTTTTCCTTGAATGCTTGTTTCACTCTTGCTAGTTTGTTCTTCAGATTATTCTTCGAGTGGTTTAAACAATATGAATGAAAGCAATTAGGGAACATCCTTCGATCCTCTTCAAGTACACCGCTATGTCAGTCATAAATGAACGTTAAACACACGTTCATGCGACACAATTTTTGATAAATGCGATATGAATCAGTACAAGTTGTTGTCATTCTCCGTATCAACGACTATAAATGCTACTGGAAATAAACCTGTGCCATATTGAAAAACAAGTTAGAAAACATATTTGCATGACACTACCTTTAAACATAAACAAAGTCAAATATATTACCATTGTTTCCATCATTTGCACTAGCCCCCAACAAACGTTCCATCAAAGAACAACATCGATCTGCAATATTTGAATCCATGTATCGTTGCGTTAAATGCAACAAAAAGTCTTAAAATATCCATTTCATTTGTCGTAATCCAATACCAAATGACTACCTAAGTTCATTTGCAAACAAGCATCCAAATACCAATGCAATTGATCATATGATGACTCATGATCACCATACAAATCATTATGGGCTTTCTCTACTCTGTTCCATGCAATTTGATGTGGGATATCAATTCCATAGTCATTCTTAAATGTATAAACAATGTCAATTAGTCGAGTTGTCGAGGTATTCCGAACTAAATCTAGCAAATAAGACTTAACAGTACTAGAATTCATATTCTCATTCCTTGTCGTCTTATAACTGGCACCGCAACAAAGATTGTTCTCCAACTCCCATATATAACAAAAAATTGTTTCGTTCATCTAATCTCCTATGAACTCTCCATCTGCATCCTCTTTCTTCCTTGAGTGAACATTCAGTTGTCACCCTTTTTTATCGTTCTTCATGAACTTAAAATTGAACCCAATTTGTAGAGCACATGTTCGTAGTACTTATCCGAATTCTGGTATTTCACCCTTAAAAATCTGTCTGACTTCTTTGATGCCTTGAACTCAGTTCGAATAGTATTACTTTTTGCAGTAATAGTCAAAACATTGCCAACAAGTCAATATCACTATTCATGTCGCCTATGCCCCCCCCCTCCCCCCCAATCCTATTGGATATTCAATAAGCATCTTATGCCCGATACCACTAGACCCACTCCTGCTCCCATACATCTTTATCTCCACCCCCACGTAGTCTCATTTCATTACACATATAACACTAACCATCACTTCTAAATCATTTGGACACGATATTAAGCACTTATGATGCCATGTTATCGAGTAATACATCTTGAATGAATCATCCCTCAGCACGTCACACCTTGATAACAAATTTTTAATTAACATCTGATGCGTGAATTCATCGTCAACTTTAATAGCCAAAGATTATCTGTCAAATTTGCACGTCAATATTATATGCATTGCCGTTAAACCAAAACAAATTTGCAATTACAAAAATGCACCTAGTGTACACTGACCACCAAATGAATAACAAAAAATTGATTGTCTGCGAATACATATCACAAGTGAATGTCCACGTAAACATGCAAGCAGATGTTAACACATGTGCTACATGTTAACGTATCCAGAAAATTGATTACGATACATGTATAAACATTACCGTAATTTTTTTTTAAATATTTTTCACATTAAAACATATGCAAGAACGTTAACATATTAAAACATTCAGGTTAAACCTTTCACTCCCAGTAAAAACATTTTAATGTAAAAATTAAAAACCGATTACAACGCACTAATGAACATCTTTTGGATCATTTACAATGCATGCATGAACATTAATGTGCATCTTATTAAAAATCTCTTTCACATTAAAATATTTGCATGAAAGTTAACATATTACTACATTCAGGTTAAACCTTGTATCTTCAACATGCGTACTTCAAGAAAAGCAGAGTTTAAGCATACAATGTATATAGCAAAACGTGTTAACATAAATAAAAAACGATTACAAGGCACTCATGAACGTTAATAGAAGTTTTTATAAATGTTTGGCATTGTTTGATTTATTGTACACCTTTAATACATGCACATGAACGTTAGCGCGTTACCCAACATGGATACTTCAAGAACTGAATTATAAAGCGATCGAAAAACTTAAATCGTAAACATTAAAAACATGTTCACACACAGTAAAATCGAACAACGCACCAAATAATCACGATTAAAATACCTTTTCACTCAATGCAATCGAACAACGGAGCTTGCTTCGAGAATCCATGTACACAAAATCAAGACTCCTCGATCGTTCTTATCTCAGTTTCAAAGATAGTATGAACGTAGGAGAGAACCAGCTGAAATTATCTTCCTGCGCTGCCTCATATTTGAATGGAATAATTTTGAAATCCCCGCCTTGTGTAAGGAATACCGTATATGTAGTGGAAATCTTCCTAAAATACATGTTTTGTCACTTACCATAACCATATTCCTCAATCCAGATGGGCCCGCAAATCGTGCAGGAGTATTTCATCCATCGCAATACACATGCAATACACTGGATGACCAAAAACTATATTGGTTGTACGGCTTGGAGTAAATTCTAATACAACTGTTTGATTGGTTTCTTTTCTAAATGAACTCTAAATTTAGGTCTAATAAATAAAAACTTCTATAATATATTGTCCACATTTTTTCTCTTTGTTCCTAGTCATTTACTTAATTTAGGAGATGTTAACTTGGATCGAAATTGTATACGATATCATAGTTAACGTTAATTACTATATTAATAAGGACAAACAAATAAGTTCATTAGGAAAAATAAATAAATCTCTATAAATAAGATAAAGAAAACTTAAAAAACAAAAAATAGAGGACTACATAATAAGAGCCCACAAAAAAGAGTTTTTTCTTTTTTTTTAACAAATAGTTCGAGGAGGAATTTTTTAACATTAGACCTTCCACTAGAAAACCACACGATAATTGTCAGGTTACAAGTTTTGGGTTAACTCATTAAAAATACCTAATTGTATTTTTTTTTTCTTATCATATTTATATAGTTGTGTATTTTCAACTTGTTCTTGAGTCATTATTAATATTTTAATAACATAATAATTTATAGAGTAGTGTATTTTCAACTTATTCTTGAGTAATTGTCATGTCAAATGCAAATTTTACATCTAATTAATATTAATTAGATACATTCAATCAAATTAATGTTAAATGAACGGAAAAAAAAAAAAAAGTTATTCGAATAAGTAGTAAATAAAAAAAGATTTTGAAAATAAAAACTGTAAGGCCAGGTTTGGTAATGCTTAAATTTTAAGTGCTGAAAATTTTAAGTGGTGAATTTTAAGTATTGAAAATAACAGAAACTTATTTGATAAAATTAAAATTTTAAATGCTGAATTCTTTTATCCGTTTGACAAGTACAAAATTTGAAGAATAAAAATTGTTTAAATTATATTTCTATCCTCTAAAATTAAAATTTTAAATCAAGATAGTATGGGAAAGAATAGAAAATAAACAATAATTAAAACACTAATAACATGCTAAAAAATTTAAATATATGAATTATCACAAGTCAACAATAACATAGAGTTCAATCAAAAAAATATTAAATCCGGATTTGTTTTTTTTTTTTTTTTTTTAAATTCCTAGCTTTCCTTTTTTATGTTCATACTAAATAAACGTCGGCTTGACTATTTTTATTTTTGTGTTTCATAGATTCATTGGTATTTAAATATATCATTTTAAAAAATTGATAAATTATTTGTTGCTTACGTCATCACCACCATCAACTTCGAAAATGATTTCTTTTATGTCCCTCCCATCGTTCATGCCAAAATCACGTAGAGCTTGTTCTAACTCTTCAATCATATTGTACATGATTTCATAATTAGTTAAAAATTAGTAATGAATTTCACAATTTTCGAGAATAGAAACAGAACATATGGGGAAAATTGTTCTATTTTCTGATTGTTAGAGACATTACAGAATTGTTCCCGTATTTTCATTTATATTTCAAAATTTCAAAGAACAAAATTAGAAATATGGGAAAAATGGGAAAATAAACACTAAATTCTATTGAAGGTAAAAAGGTCTCAGCAAAAAAGAAATGGTTGAGCCCATTAACTAATATTTCTGTTTTTCTTCCCGATTTCTGTTTTTCTTCCCAGATTTCTGTTTTTGTTTTTATTCTCATATTTTTGTTTTTGTTTTGTTCCTATATTTCTGTTTTTCTTCTCATATTTCTATTTTTCTTCCCAATTTCTATTTTTGTTCCCAGATTTCTGTTTTCGTTTTTGTTCCTATATTTTTGTTTTTGTTTTATTCCCAGATTTCTATTTTTGTTCCCATATTTCTGTTTTTCTTTTGTTCCCAGATTTCTGTTTTTGTTTTGTTCCCAGATTTCTATTTTTGTTTTTGTTCCCATATTTCGATTTCTGTTTTTGTTCTCATATTTCTGTTTTTGTTCCCGATTTCTGTTTTGGTTCCTAGATTTCAATTTTTGTTTTTGTTCCCATATTTCTGTTTTTCTTCCCATATTTCTATTTTTGTTTTGTTCCCAGATTTCTGCTTTTGTTCCCAGATTTCTGTTTTTATTTTTGTTCCTAGATTTTATTCCCATATTTTTGTTTCTGTTTCATATTTTCTGGGAAAAGAAATATAAAAGTAACACCACCATATTTTTTATTTTTGTTCCTAGAATTTTATTTTCTATTGTGAAAAATACGGAAATACAAGTATAGGTCATTCTTCTTACCGAATACTTCATTTCATTTAGAATTAAGTAATCCCGAGATTACCTAATATCTCATTTCATTTGGGATTGACTAATCCCAAGAATTGTGGAATTAGTCATTACTTGGGAATGGGAATGAAAATCAATCCCACCAACCAAACATAGGAATGGAATGACCATTCCAATGGTCACTCTAATCCCATCTTGAATCCCGCGTACCAAACGCCACCTAAATTCTATTGAAGGTAAAAACGTCTCAGCAAAAAAGAAATGGTTGAGCCCATTAACTAATAAAAAATAAGTAAAGGCTCAATAGAAATTTTAGGCTCATGCACTGAAAATTTTAAATGACACTTAATTAATTAAGTAATATTACTTAAAGTTATCAATCAAAGTTAATTAAATAAGTATTTAATTCGTTCAATTTTTAACACTTAATTCGATTATGAAACATGATCTAAATTTCTTATTTCAAGTACATTCTAATAATTTGACTTAAAAATTAATTATTATCGCTGTATCAATTTTGCCATAGGAAATGGTAGACATTAGGTAAATTTTCCAATTTTCAAATATGTAGATACGAAGGTTAATCCTAATTACACCGATAATGTTTAATTGCGAACACACATTGAAATTTGTAAACTGTGCCAAATAGTGCTTAAAAAATAAAAAATAAAAATCTAGTATGGAGAGTAGAAATAAATGAAAATTTAAGAATGCAAAGAGAAACTTTCTTCCAAGTCAAAAGAGAAAAGGATAGAGCGTAAGACAATCAGAGCAGGACTGTGATGAGGCGGATCAATCAATATTTGCCATATTGGTCACAATGCATAAATTTGGACTTTTGCCAAACGCCAAAACATAGAGAAGTTTGTTTCCATATCTCACTTCTTTTAGACCTTTGTTATATTTGTCTCAAGCATGCCTATGGATTTCTGTTTCACTTGAAGTCCTTACCAATTTGATCTACTCCTTTTTTATTTTTTACACTTTTAGCATTAAATTTGGAATTATTCTACGAGACTTATTCAAAAAAAAAAAAAATCAAAAAAAAAAAGTCCTTTAAACATTTATTTAATTATGATTATGTTGTCTTAAGAAACAAATAATCCTTTCGATTTTCAAAAAACTTTGTCGTCAAAATTTAATTTACTTGAATTAATTGCCAAATAAAAAAAATAGTTAGATATGTATATTCAGGGGGTAAGACTTTAAATACCCAATGCCTTTATTTAAAGTTCTACCGACACCCCATTAATTATAAAAATGGCATAAGACTTTCCCTATAATATTATGTGAAAGATCAGTAATACCCTTTATCATTAGAATTATAGATGAATTATCAATTATGCCCTTTGACAAGTCAATCATAAATTTTATTTTCCCAAATTAACCCCAATATTTTAATAAGACAAAAATACCCTTCTCCTTTTTATCATCTTTCTCTCTCTCCCTTCTATAATTTTGGGTAGACCAGAACAAGGTATCGGATACCCATTCGTCATCGTTGCCAACCATCACACTATCGGTATCCCATTCATTTCCATCAAAGAACACCTCGGCCAAACTGAATAACACCGCCGCGGAACAACACCGCTGAAGCGAACACCACCACCACTGAACCGAATACCATCATTGCCAAACAACACCGCCTTAACGCCAAATATGATTTGGAGTTTAGTGGGTTTAGATTAGGGATATAGGGTTTCGAATTAGAAATTGTTAGATTTTTTTGCTATTTTAATTGATTAATTAAAGTGAGACCGATTAATTAAATTAATCGGGTTATTATTCCCTTGCGTTCCTTGTCGTTTGAGGATTAACATAGTATATTTATATGCCAAAAATAATTAAATTTTGAATGTGATTTTAATTCTCAAATAAACTTATTTGAGATTGGTTGAAAATATAAATGAATGAATTATCTCAAATTGCTTGGAAAGGGAGAACTTGAGTTATAAGGTGTAGCTATCCCACATTGGTTGTGCAGAAAAAACTCAAGCTCTTAACTTATAAATTGAGAATAAAGACAAACCACTAACCATCAAACCTTCAAACTCAAATTGGGTTGGGTCGAGTTTGGATTGGGACAAACCGATCCATATTTGGATTTGGTTTGTACTGAATCCGAGTCAGGTCGGGTTGGGTCCAGATTGGGACGGATCTTGACCCGCCAGAATAGTTTAAAATTTAATTAATGGCACTTAAGCAGTTAATTAACTACTTAACCGTTAATTTTGAATTAGCACCAGTGAACAGACATGAAGGTTCATTAGGTGACTGTTCGCATTAACATTAACGCGAACAGGTGCCTTTCTAAAGTTGGTGACAGTTCACATTAACGTTAACGCGAATATATGTCTTTCCAAATTTGCATCCATTCAATGGTGGCTTTTAGTCTTCTACAAATATGAGATTTTTCATTCATTTTAATAAGTCTGATTTATAACATTATCACTTCATATCATCACCAAAGCACACATCAATTAGAATTTTGTGAGAGTTCACGAATAAGTCTAGTTCGCCGAAATTTTTGGTTTCAAGTGCTTGTACTAAAAACTTCAAGATCGTTGTACCCTGGGAGGCATACGTCTATTCATCGATTAACACCAGTGTGGGGGCATGAATCTACTTTAAGGGCATAGAGTCAAACTCTAGTTTTGATTTACTTCAAATAAGTTCGTTGTTTAAATATTCGGGTAAGTTTTATTTAAAGTTTAAAATTTTATTTTTGTTACATTTACTTTAACGTTAATACATTCTGTCACTGTTAGTTCTTTGTTTCTGTTCAGTTAACGTTATACATTCTATCACTGTTATTTTTATATTCTGTTACATTAATGTTAACATCACATTTCTGGTTTAATATACACTTAGATTGTTTCACAAAATTTTCATAATTTGTTTTTATATGCCCATTGATAGGTGTAATCTACCTACGTATTTTAAAATCGGTTTTGTTAGTTTTAGAGTAGTTTTATAGTTATTTTTATATGTTTTAATATATTTTTATTCTTTTTGTATTACAACAGGTGTGTGGGGCGAAAATGTATGAAATCGGAGTATAAACGATCAATTCGTATCAAGAACGGCTGGAAAACAGTGAAAAAATGAGCAAGACGACAAGATTCTGAAAAGAAGCCCATCGCCTAGGCGGTAAAGATGCAGAGAAAACACATTTGGCTACTGACAGACCACCGCCTAAGCGGTGAAATGACAGAAAGTTTTTCATAGCCACCGCTGACTCCATCGCCTCAGCGAAGCCTTAACCGACATACCCACTGCCTAAGCGGTAGCCTCTGCACAGTGTTAGATATTTGTTAGATATTTTTTGGCCTATTTAAACCCTTCTCTCCTCCTCTCTTCTGGGAACTTCGGCCCCTAAGGCCTTAGGCCATATTTTAGGGTTAGGATAAAGGATTTTTTAGGGAGAGCTATCAACCTGAGGTGGAGGATGAAGATGGAAGCGATTGTTGGACAGTTCTAGCGGCTATTTCTTCGGATATTGGCTAAGTTGCTCGTTTATTCTCTTTGTTTTCTTCATTTTGGTAGTTGTTGAGCACGTTTATGCTATTTTACATTGTATATATGGTTATAGCCATTGGCTAAATATAGGTTGTATAGGGATTATTAATATAATTTAGGAATTTGTTTTTTAATTGAGTTTGTGCTTTGTTTGCGGATGGTCTTCGTTATGTTGATTGTGTGTGCCGTATTGTTTGTTTATATTGCTTAGATTTACATATCGAGAATACGGGGTTTGACAAATCCCGGATTCGAACAAGAATAAATAAACGCCATAATCCTATAACCCGGTTGGGGTTTGGATATTGGATAATCGATGAAGTTAGGGCAAGACTCACGTGACCCAGAGTCGTTAAGACGTTGAGGGGGACTTCTTCGTTGATTCGAAGTCACGTATTCCCTCGTCTTACACTCGGGAGAGGTGGCGAGGAAGTTTTAGAACTAAGATTATTGGTAGCGTAAACACAACACATGATCCAATTGTTTGCGATTGTTCTTTGTTATGTTGATTGTGTGTCCCGTATTGTTTGTTTAGCATGCTTAGATTTACATATCGAGAATACGGGGTTTGACAAATCCTGGATTCGAACTTGAATAAACAAACGCCACGATCCTATAAACCGGTTGGGGTTAGGATTGTAGACAATCGATGACGTTGGGGCAAGACTCACATGACCTACAGTCGTTATGACGTTGAGGGGGACTTCGACATTGACGTAAAGTCATGTATTCCTTCGTCTTACACTCGGGAGAGGTGACGGGGGAGTTTAGAACTGAGATTGTCGATAGGGTAAACACAACGCAACGATCCAATAACCCGGGAGGGAGTTGGATTGTGTACAATCGATGACGTTGGGGCAAAACTCACGCAGCCTAGGGTCGTTAAGACATTGAGATGGACTTCGGCGTGGACACGAAGTCGTGTATACCTCCGTCTTACACTCGGGAGAGGTGGCAAAGGAGTTTACGAACTGAGATTGTCATAGAAGTCGAATGCTGTTAACATAAACTAAAATGAGACTGAACATGTATTTGTAAACGAACTAATCCCTAGACAACCTATCCTCTCAAAACTATCTCATAGTAGTATTTGTAATTAGTATAGTTAAAGTAGTATTTTAGTATTAGTATTAGTTAATTAAATTATATTTTTGTCGCCTAGATAAAGCCGGGTTATGACAATCGCGGTACTCGATAGTAATCTCAACCAATCCCTGTGGATACGATACCTGACCGAAAGGTCCATTATATTAAAACTTGATTCGTACACTTGCGATGAAAGTAGCAGCACTTAAATTAGCGGCCACCAAGTTTTTGGTGCTATTGCCAGAGATTGGTTGTTGTTAGATTTAGTTTCTGGAAACGTACACCAAGTTTTTGGCACCGTTGCTGGGGATTGGCTGGTAGTTTGTTATCGATATTGCGAGTAAATAACTTGATTTTAATCTAGGAATATCTTTTGTATATAATTTTCATTTGTAGTTTTTTTTTTGTTTTCCTACAAGATGCTTGAAGATGTTAGATCGACAGGTACTCTTGTGTTTCTTTCATTGCAAAATCTCGCCAGTCTTAAGGGCATGTGTCGAGCCGAGGACATTAAACCAAGCGTTTCTTGGGAGGCAACCTGTGTCACAAATAAGTTAGATATATCTCCGTCGATTTGAGTTGGAGGCGAGATCCTCTCGCCTCTCAGGTACGTGTTCTGAACCCCCATCTTCAATATCATGCAATATACTGTCATTGGGATCGCTGACGGCTCATTTTAGGCAATACCTGTGTTAATTTGGTGGTGATGTGTAGTATGTTTTAGTATGTGTTTATGTTTTTAGTTAAGTTTTACTGTTTTTATATGTGTGCATGCTTGTTTAGGATTAGTTTATTTAGTTTAGTTGTTGTTTTGTGCTGAGTTTTGATGTCATCTGGGCCTTTACCCGATGATGATTATGTCCCCTGATTGTTTTGAGGTCAAACATAAAGCTCATTCATGTGTATTCTGTGTGTTTAGTGTATCGTCTTAGTAAAAGTTATTGTAGATCCTAAATGCATGAGCACATAAACTCAATATAGCACTATCTAATTGATTTGAAACCGATTATCCTTCAATCAACTTCACGACAATAAGGATTCTAGAACTTGATTTGAGGGAAATTTGAGGCGAAATCATAGGCGAGGTTGTTTAGGAGATATGATTTAGACATTCATTTGATCGCTTGAGCCTTTTGAAGCCTACCATGCAATATCATTATCCCTCGTTACCCTGTTGAAGCCTAAAAGCCATTTCAATTCTAAACACTTAACAAATACCCTAGCCGACTGATTTTTGTCCAAACCTATATCACCAAATTAAAGGCACAATGTAAGTGAATCAAGTTAGCATTCCGCTACTTGATGTGAGCAGTTGGGTTTAGGGTGAACTTTTAAATTAGTTCGGTATTTGAGTACTCGCTTGTCGTATGTCATTCATATTTTTGCACACTCCTAAAATTGTAGAAATTCAAATGAGTTTGGGGGTGTGTTACTTAATCCTTTTTGCACACCCCTTAAAATGTAACAATCGAATGAGTTTGGGGGTGTGTTCGAAGAAAAAAAAATCATTTCTTTTGGATATGAAAAGTGAGTACAACATTCTTAAAGATATGTTCAGGGTTGTTTCTAATTAAACTATGGGGTTTCGAGTGTGAGAGTACCAAGCATATGCCTCGGGTATCGTCACGTTAACAACGATTAACCTATTTTGTATTTTCAATATACCCGTCACCATTATTCCAACACCAAACCAAGCCCTACTTATCTTCATAAACCTTCGAGCCTACATTAGTAGAGAATAGATCCCAAGTCAGGCGTATGGATTCCCTATACCTTAAAGGTTTTAGTTATGAACTATATTTAGGGATAATCCCATCTAATCAAAGGATAATAGTATATTTGAGTTTAATCACACACACTTAAACAGGATCCAGAATGGCGCTTACTATTTTTTAACGTTGAAATTCTATAACACCAAAAGGTGTGATTTATGCTTGAACTTGATAGGATTGGAGGCCGATGAGGAAAAAATCTTTCGGCCGGTAGATGATAATCAAAACTTACACATCTTTGTTTTTAGTGTTTTTCATTTTAGTTTTCAATTTTGTAATTAGTTTTTATATTTTCTTGTATTGTGTGGGTGTTTTGCTCGAGAACTAGTAAAATTCCAAGTTTAGG
The DNA here is from genome assembly GCA_016647705.1 of Eucommia ulmoides. Taxonomy (NCBI): domain Eukaryota; kingdom Viridiplantae; phylum Streptophyta; class Magnoliopsida; order Garryales; family Eucommiaceae; genus Eucommia; species Eucommia ulmoides. The sequence goes on from CM028340.1 coordinate 37,270,581, forward strand.
GGTAATTGATAGGTGTGATCTACCTACGTATTTTCAAATCAGTTTTGTTAGTTTTAGAGTAGTTTTATAGTTATTTTTATATGTTTTAATATGTTTTTATTCTTTTTGTATTAAAATAGGTGCATGGGTGAAAAGGTATGAAATCGGAGCATAAACGATCAATTTGTATCAAGAACGGTCAGAGAATGGTGGAAAAATTAGCAAGACGGCAAGATTATGAAAAGAGGCCAACTGCCTAGGCGTCCAGATATGCAAAGAAAATACATTTGGCTACTGATAGCCTACTGCCTAGGCGGTGAAATGACAGAAAGTTTTCCACAGCCGCCACTAACTCCATCGCCTCGGCGAAGCCTTAACCGACATACCCACCGCCTAGACGGTGGCCTCTGCACAGTGTTATATATTTGTTAGATATTTTTTGTCTTATTTAAACCCTTCTCTCCTCCTCTCTTCCGAGATATTCATCCCCTGAGGCCTTAGGCCATATTTTAGGGTTAAGATAAGGGATTTTTTAGGGAGAGCTCTCAACCCAAGGTAGAGAATGAAGAGGGAAACGATCGTTCGACAGTTCTAGCGGCTATTCTTTTGATATTGGCTAGGTCGCTCGTTTCTTCTATTTGTTTTCTTTATTTTGGTAGTTGTTGAGCATGTTTACGCCATTTTACATTGTATACGTGGTTATGGCCATTGACTAAACATAGGTTGTATAGGGATTATTAATATAATTTATGAAAACGTTGTTTAGTTGAGTTTGTATTTTGTTGGCGATTGTTCTTCGTTATGTTGATTGTGTGTGCCGTATCATTTCTTTAGCATGCTTAGATTTACATATTGAGAATACGGGGTTTGACAAATCCCGAATTCGGACTTGAATAAACAAACGCCACGATCCAATAACCCGGTCGGGGTTAGGATTGTGGACAATCGATGACGTTGGGGTAAGACTCACGTGACCTAGAGTCGTTAAGACGTTGAGGAGGACTTCGGCATTAACGCGAAGTCAGGTATTCCCTTGTCTTACACTCGGGAGAGGTGATGGGGGAGTTTTAAAACTGAGATTGTCGATAGGGTAAACACAACGCGACGATCCAATAACTCGGGAGGGAGTTGGATTGTGTGCAATCGATGACGTTGGGGCGAGACTCACGCGGCCTAGGGTCGTTAAGACGTTGAGGGGGACTTTGACATTGACACAAAATCGCGTATTCCCCTGTCTTACACTCAGGAAAGGTGGCGGAGGAGTTTACGAACTGAGATTGTCATATAAGTCAAACGCCGTTAACATAAACTAAAACAAGATTGAACACGTATTCGTAAACGAAACTAACCCCTAAACAACCTATTCTCTCAAAACTATCTCATATTAGTATTAGTAATTAGTATAGTTAAAGTAGTATTTTAGTATTAGTTAATTGAATTACATTTTGTCGCCTAGATATAGTCGGGTTATGACAAACGCGGTACTCAATAGTAATCTCAACCAATCCTTGTGGATACGATATCTGACCGAAAGGTCCATTATACTAAAACTTGATCCATATGCTTGCAGTGAAAATGGCAGCGCTTAAATTAGCGGCCACCACCCATACATGAATAATTAATATTTTCATTAATATTGTTTAATAATTGTTAGTTTTATTACATGGTTCTTTAAATATTTATCTTGAAATTTTAGCATTTCCACCAACAATCTTAAAGCAAATTCAAGTTTTATATTCTGAAATTTTTAGATAAATAATTTTCTAAATTTATGTAGCTTTAAAATTTGAAATTTCTTCTTTACTTAGATCTTGAAACGATATTTAACTATCTTAACTGTTTAGTTAGAATATTGTTGAGACAATACTTGTTTTTTTATCATTTAAATTTTGTCTGAAATACTTGTTGTTTTGGTAATAATCTGTTGTGTGAACATTAATGTTTTAATTTGATTTCTGATTGATGTATGAACGTTAACTTCTAGTTTCTGGTTAGTGAAACGTTTGATTCCTTAGTCTGTGCTTTGGTTGTAAAATATTTTTAAGTATTTATTATACATTTGTTAAAATTGTAGACATACTACTCTATGATAGCAAGTGAAAACACTACGCCAATTGAGACGTCTCCTGTGACTCAAACCATTATCACTACAATACCTACTCTATTGCCTAAGGCTGAAAAGCCTAACAAGTTTTATGGGAGCAACTTTAAGATGTGGCAACAAAAGATGATGCTCCAGTTATGACTGAGAATGTCGATGCTTAGACAAAGGCTGTGGTAGAAGCATAGAAAGATTCTGACTATCTGTGTCGGAACTACATCTTCAATACTTTCAGCAACTCTCTACATAAAGTATATTGAGGGATTTCAACCATTAAAGAACTGTGGGAATCCTTGGATAAAAAATATAAAACAAAGGACACCGGCTCAAAGAAATTTATAGTTGGAAAGTTCCTTAATTATGTAATGGTGGATTCCAAATTTGTTGTCAATCAAGTCGAAGATCTTCAAGTCATTATACATGACATTCTCATTGAGGGAATATCATTGAGTGAATCATTTCAAGTATCTTCTATTATTGAGAAGTTTCCACTGACTTGGAGTGATTTCAAAAATTATCTCAAGAATAAATGCAAAGAGATTAACGTTAAAGATCTAATTATGAGGTTTAGAATTGAAGAAGAACATCGGTTTGCTGAGAATCCTGATAGTCGTAATTCCATGAACTCAAAGGAAAATGTTGTGGAGGTTCACAAAACCAATAAGAAACAAAAGTTTCATAACCTTGGAACGAGTCAAAGCTTTGGTCCCAAATGAAACAAAATGAAGAAATTCAAGGGGAACTACTTCTCGTGTGGAAAAGCTAGACACCGTGCAAGTGAATGCCAAGTGAAACGTAATGTAAAAAGGCCCACACATCAAGCTAACATAACTGAAGTCGAGTATCTTACTTCGGATGTTTCCAAAATGAATCTTTCAGTAGTGGTGTCCGAAGTCAACCTAGTTGGCAACCCAAAAGAATGGTACATGGACACTGGAGCTACACGTCATATCTACTCAGATAAGAGAATGTTCACTACATATCAACCGGTGGATCAAAATGAACAACTCTATATGGGAAACTCCTCGACTTCTAAAGTTGAAGGACATGGAAAGATTGTGCTAAAAATGACTTATGGAAAAGAACTTATTGTCAATTATGTGCTTTATGTGTTAGACATTCGGAAGAATCTAGTTTCTGAATCTTTGATGAGAAATAAGGGCTTTAGAATGGTCTTTGAGTCTGAAAATGTTGTAATAACCAAAAGTGGAGTGTTTGTGGGAAGGGGCTACATGAATGAAGGTCTCTTCAAAGTGAATGTAATGACTGTGATTCCAAAAGCTAATAAAACTTCATCTTCTGTTTATATGACTGAGTCAATTGATGTTTGGCATGCTAAATTAGGATGTGTTAATTATGATTCTTTACGTAAATTGATTAGTTTAGATTTATTGTCAAAATGCAAAATTGATTCAAATCATAAATGTGAGACTTGTGTGAAGTCCAAGTTGACTCAAACTTCTTTTTCAATCCATCAAAAGAAGTATTGAACCTATGGAGTTAATTCACACTGATATTTATGATTTAAAATTTGTACTAACTAGAGGTGGTAAAAAGTATTTTATTACTTTTATTGATGATTGCACATAATATTGTTATGATTATCTTCTATGGAGTAATGATGAAACCTTGGAAAAGTTTATGCAATATAAGAACGAAGTTGAGAATCAACTTAGCAAAAAGATTAAAGTTCTTCGAAGTGATAGAGGTGGTGAATATGAATCACCGTTTGTGGAATTCCGTGCTCAACATGGAATAAGTCATCAAAAAATTGCACCTTATTCACCTCAGCAAAATGGAGTAACTGAGAGGAAGAATAGAACTTTAAAATAAATGATGAATGTTATGTTGATAAGTTTTGGACTAACCCAGAACATGTGGGGAAAAGCATTGCTTACCACCAATTACGTTCTTAACAAGTTGCTACATTAGAAATTGGAAAAAACTCTATATGAAATATGGAAAGGTAAGACTCCTACTTATAAATTCTTACAAGTGTGGGGGTGTCTAGCTAAGGTGGCGGTTCCTATTCCTAAAAGGGCTAAAATAGGACCTAAAACAATTGATTGCGTATTCATTGGGTACGCTCAAAATAGTAGTGCTTATCGATTTTTAGTTCACAAGTCTGAGATTGAAGATGTACATGAGAATACAATAATGGAATCCATAAATTCATTCTTTTATGAGAATATATTTCTTTGTAAGACTTCTCGAGAGTCTGGTTTTTTAAAAAGAATGCTTGATACTACGATAAGTAAGGTCCGAAATGAAATATCTTTGGAAGATAATGAACCTAAACATAGTAAGAGAGCTAAGACAACAAAGTCATTTGGTCCTGACTTTCTTACCTATATGGTAGAAGGTGATCCTAAGAGTTTTAAACAGGCGAGGTCAACTCCTGAAGCACCATTTTGGAAAGAAACTATAAACAGTTAAATAGAATCTATCTTGCAAAATCATACATAAGAACTAGTGGATCTTCCATCCGGTTCCAAATCTCTTGGGTGTAAATGGATCTTCAAAAAGAAGATGAAAGCATATGGATCAATTGATAAATATAAAGGTAGACTTGTAGCTAAAGGTTATAAGCAAAGAGAAGGTGTTGATTACTTTGACACGTACTCACCGGTTACATTAATAACATCCATTAGAATGTTGATAGCCATAGCAGCTATACATAATCTTGAAATACATCAAATGGATGCTAAGATAGCTTTCCTAAATGGTGAACTAGATGAGAAAATTTACATGGAACAACCAAAAATCTTTGTTGTTTCTGGAAAAGATAACAAAGTTTGTAGACTTGTTAAGTCTTTATATGGACTTAAACAAGCACCAAAATAGTGGCATGAGAAATTTGACAAAGTTATGATGTCAAATGGATTTAAAATTAATAAATGTGACAAATGTGTTTACATTAAACATAATGAATCCGAATATGTCATTGTATGCCTTTATGTAAATGGCATGCTAATTATTGGCAGCAACAATGACATCATTAAGTCTACCAAAAGGATGTTAACTAGTAAGTTCGATATGAAAGACTTAGGTGTTGCTGATGTAAGTCTAGGAATTAAAATTGCTAGATCTACTAAAGGACTAGTATTATCGCAATCTCATTATATTGAAAAGATACTTGAGAAATTCAATAAGTATGATACTAGTCTAGCTAAAACACCTATTGATGTGAATTGTCATCTAACTAAGAATACTGGTGAAAGTACCTCTCAGTTAAAATATGCTCGTACAATAGGTAGTCTAATGTACTTAATGAATTGTATTAGACCTGATATTGCCTACACGGTGAGCAGACTGAGAAAATATACCAGCCACCCAAGACACGAACACTGGAATGCGATAGTTAGGGTACTTAGATATTTAAGGTATACCCTAAACTATGGATTTCATTACACCAAATATCCAGCTATAATTAAAGGTTACAGTGATGCTAATTGGATAATGAATTATAAAGATACTAAATCCACAAGTGGATACATCTTTATACTTGGAGAAGGAGTTATCTCAGGGAAATCCTCCAAACAGATGTGTATTGCAAGGTCTACAATGGAATCTAAGTTTGTTGCTTTCGACAAATCAAGTGAAGAAGTAGAATGGCTTCATCAAATTTTAGAAGATATTCCAATGTGGGTGAAACCTGTGCCAGCTATTTGTATACATTGTGATAGCCAATCTACAATTGGTAGGGCACAAAGTAGTATGTATAACGATAAGTCTCGACACATACGACGTAGACATAATACTATTAGACAGTTCATCTCAAATGGAGTTATTACAATTGACTACGTGAAATCAAAAGATAATATTGCGGATCCACTAACCAAAACGTTAACTAGAGAGAGAGTATACTGCTCATTGAAGGAAATGGGTTTAAAGCCTACAACTAAATAGTCACCTTAATGAAAACCCAACCTAGTTGACTAGAGATCCCAAGATCTAGGTTCAAAGGAACAACCTAATTATGTGTAGACTAAGTAATCACTGGAAGACTTTAAGTCTTATACTCATTCCTATGGTGAACCAGTGGTAAATATAAGTATTAAGGATAAACTTTGCTTTTAAGGATTCCTATAGCTTGAAAAATTCAAGTAGGGTATACAGGATACTCTTGATAGGTTAATCACCTAGACGAGTGAAGAACAAGGCCAGTTCTATGAGAATGAGAAGGCTAAATTCTCAAAAGCACTCATTGAAACACTAGGATGTTCAAGGCCAAAATGAAAGTTCAAGGCCAAGTAAATCCGATAGTCTTTCACTAGAGAAAGTTCAAAGCCAAAAGCTACCAACCTCGATGTAGTTACTTTCTATTTGAACTCTCTATAGTGTGTCAACATTGCATATGCACGTATATCTAGTCAATCTCATTCATGTGGGGGATTGTTAGTATTTTTGGCTACTTTAATTGATTAATTAAAGTGAGACCCATTAATTAAATTAATCGGGTTATTATTTTGTTGCGTTCCTCATCGTTTGAGGATCAACGTAATATATTTATATACCAAAAATAATTAAGTTTTGAATTAGATTTTAATTCTCAAAGAAACCCATTTGAGATTGGTTGAAGATATAAATAAAGAATTATCCCATATTGCTTGGAAGGGTATGAGTTATCCCACATTGCTTGGAAAGGGAGAACTTAAGTTATAAGGTGTAGTTATCCCACATTGGTTGTGGAGAAGAAACTCAAGCTTGTATCAACTTATAAATTGAGAACAAAGGCAAGCCACTAACCATCAAATCTTCAAATTTGAATTAGGTCAGGTCGAGTTTGGATTAGGATAAACCGATCCATATTTGGATTTGGTTTGAACTGGATCCAAGTCGGGTCGGGTTGGGTCTAGATCGGGTCAAATTTTGACCCGCTAGAATAGTTTAAAATTTAATTAGTGGCACTTAAGCAGTTAATTAACTTCTAAATCATTAATTTTAAATTAGCATCAATGAACAGACATGAAGGTTCATTAAGTGATTGTTCACGTTAGCGTTAACGCGAACAGGTGCCTTTCCAAAGTTGGTGACGGTTCGCGTTAATGTTAACGCAAACAGATGTCTTTTCAAAGTTGTATCCATTCAATGGTGACTTTTGGTCTTCTATAAATAAGAGACTTTTCATTCATTTTAATAAGTCTGACTCATAATATTATCACTTCATATCACCACCAAAGCACACATCATTTAGAATTTTGTGAGAGCTCAAGCATAAGTCTAGTTCGCCACAGTTTTTGGTTTCAAGTGCTTATACTAAAAATTTGAAGATCGTTGTTCCCTAGGAGGCAGACGTTCATTCAATCATTAGCACCAGTATGGGGGCGTGAATCTACTTTAAGGGCATAGAGTCAAACTCTAGCCTCGATCTACTTCAAATCTATTTGTTGTTTGAATATCCGGGTAAGTTTTTATTTAAAGTTTAAAATTTTGTTTCTGTCACGTTTACGTTAACGTTAACACATTCTGCTACTGTTAATTCTTTGTTTTTATTACGTTAACATTAATACATTATGTCACTGCTATTTTTATTTTCTGTTATGTTAACGTTAACGTCACGTTTCTAGTTTAGTATACGCTTAGATTATTTCACAAAATTTTCATAATTTGTTTTTATATGCCCATACATGAATAATTATTATTTTCAATAATATTGTTTAATAATTATTAGTTTTGATTACATGGTTATTTAAATATTTATCTTGAAATTTCAGCATTTCCACCAACAAGAATATAGGGTTTCACATGTATAACTAGGTTTGGGGAATTATAATTTCAAATCTAGCAACGCAATGTGGTGGTGACGAGGTGGCCACTGGTTAGAATAGAGGGGATGACAAGATTTAGGAAAATAACTTACATGAGAGAGAATGTCGGGCAATGACTGCTTCCCACACCACCACCGCCGAAGACCGGCACTTCCCAGATCTCCGATTTCGGCTTCATCCTCACCAGGCCCTTAATCAGAGCATAGACACTATTGAATACTCTAGGAAGATCGAAGAATCAGAACTCCAATTTGAAGAACATAAGGAAGACAGGGGTTTTGACTTTGGCGATGGTGACCAAGAACAACACTGTCAAACTGAAAACCCTCTTCCCCTCTCCCAGATCTACGACCTCCCTCTCAGATCTACCACCTCCACCATTGTCTCACCAAATTTGGGCATGAAATTTCGATGAATTTTGTTGATTATTGGAATCTCTTATTGTTTTGATTTAGAGGAAAGAGAGATAAGGGGGTCACCACAAATTTGTTGGGTCTAAGTACAAATCTTATCATCAAAGCTAGGTTTATTTCGATGTTGGTGGAGGTGACAGTTTCAATGGTGGTATTTTGATTTTGGCTGTGTTGGATATGGTGTTTTTAGTTTTGGATTTGGGTAGAGAGAGAGAGATAAAGGAATGGTAGGTGGTGGAAGGTGAATGTCGCTGTGGTTGGCAGTGAAAGGTAGCCGGCGTCGTGGTGGCCGGTGGAAGGTAGCCATCTGTCTTGGTGGATGGTGGAGGTGTTGCTAGAGTCTAGGAGAAAAAGATCAAAAGCAAAGAAAATAATGGAAAATAGGAAGGATATAAACGTAATTGCACATAATATTTTTATTTAGTTTTTAATTAAGATAAAATTGTGGACAAAAACGTCATTTTACTTTTGTTTTTCCGGTAGGAAATTCCCGTGGTAATTTTGATACATAAAGAATGTCAATGAAACTTTAAAAAACATCAAAGGTGTCAATAGTATTAACCCGTATATTAAGTATAAAAAACTTAATAATGAAATTAAAGTCAGTATTACCTTTATGTTATCTTAATATTCTCTTTCAAAACTCAGATCTATGTTACTTTAAGCTAATAAACTAGTGTGGTACAAAACTAACAAGTTCTAGGGTCCATGGGGGAGGCCTATTACTACTATTACTCCTTTTTTTCATAACCATTTTTATGCTCGTATATTGAAATTTTTGTTCAGAGTTTTTGATGTGTTATTATCATCAATTTGTTGAATTTATACTTGATAGAAGTACTGAGTTCGTCATTTTTCATATCTGGTACATTTCTTATCATATTTTGTTAACAAAAATACTCTTATAACATAAATATTCTTGATCCTATTATTTTTTTAACTTTTATTTTTTGCTATTTCTCTTTATTACTTGATTGATATTTTTTACTTTTAAATTTTTTGCTTTGGTTTGATGTTGTCTATTTTATTTATTTTATTTTTACTTCTTTATTTTTGTATATTTTTTGTATATGGTGTTTATATTTAGAAGAAGAAAAAATAGAAAAGAAAAACAAAAAAAAAAAAAAACACTTTGCATTTGAAAATAAATATATATATATATATATATATATATATATATATATATATATATATATATATATATATATTTCTTTTTTTTTAAATCCTGTTTTCTGATTTTTTATTTTTATTTTTTTTGTTGTTGTTTTACTTTTGCATTTTGTTTTCTAGATTATTACTTTTTTTCTACATAAATACCATTCAAAAAAAATTAATAAAACAAAAAAATAAAAAATATTGAATAAACAATAAAAAATATTATGCTGAGAGGATATTTTTTCAATAAAGTATGATGGAGGATGACTTGAATAACTAAACTGAAAAGATAAATGATATCTCACGAATTATAAAAATGACAAGGAGTGTCTTAGATTTAAAGTCTTGTTTGTTTGATACAGTTTGAGATTTTATTAAATTATTATTATTGTAAAAGTATGAACTTTTATGAGTACTGTTATGTATTTTAAGTGATATTTGATATTTTGTGAGTAATAACATGGGTGTTGACTGTGATAGACAAGTAAAGCACGAAGAATAATATGAATAATATAACGTATGCCCAAATAAACCACAAGGAATGGCAATGAGTCAACAAGTCTAGAAATCAAGATCGAAAATAATGTATTGAATAACTCTAAGAAAACAAGAGTTTTTCTTTTTATGGGTAGCAGTACTTTACATTCCACATATCCATTGACTCGATTAGGAGCATGCACTTGGAGACACATGTTTGATACTTATTTTTGAATGTGCTTATGAAGTATTAGAAACTTATGAAACATGCTAAAATGGCTATGTTATGAATTAGAGTCAAAATGATTAAAATTCTGGTTAAAAACAAATATAGAAGTTGAGTTCTTTAGAGATCGATCAACCAATCCCATAGAACCGGTCAACCAAACTCAACAGGGACTTAAAATAAGTTAGGTTCTTCATGCATTGGTTTATCAAATGCCCCATTCGGTTAATTAAACAACCCAGGAACATAGAAAATAGATTCTTCTTGTAATCAGTCGACAAAACCCCTGTGTCCGGTCAACTGATCATTCTAGAAAGTTCATATATTCACATAAACCCAACTTCGGTCAACCTAGCCCTATAACCAGCTAATCGAATTGACTAAGAGACTTTTAATCTAAGGAGTTATGAATATTGGCCAACCGATCTCAGCGACAAGTCAACCAATCCTCGTTGATGTGGTTCAAAATTTGATCCATAATTCCAAAACTGACTTAATTTTTAAATTCTAATTGTTCCAAATAAATTATAACATGAAATTAAATATATTTACATGCATTTGGATCAATACCCAAGATTCAAAAAATAAATTTTTGGGGTCAATCGTGCAATTTTGGTATTTTTCTCAGCCACCTAAAATCAAGCCTAAACTTAAGGGATTTTTTATCTACCTTAAATTTGTTTGATTTAATCTGGATTAGCAATTAAAAACTACAAGAATTAGATCCGATCTAGAGCTGTAAAACGTTCGCAATCCTTTTCTAACAATTGATCTAATCAAAAATAAATTTTAATGGCTAAATTGGTATAGCAACTATCTTGTTTTCTTCTTCGTGTAACCAACCCCTCTTGCATGTGTTTGAGATATAAATTCGCAAAGAAGTTCAAAGAAAAAATGTGATAAATTATCACTACATTTGTGGAGATATATGTTTGGAAATTTCATTTCTTAATCTAAATTTCACAACATATTATTAACTCAATTATATTTGCTATTTAAATTTAATGGGCTAAAATCAAGTGATCTAATTAATTTGAGTAAGCCCGTAAAATACTCAAAATAATATGGATTAAATGTGTAGATACCATATTATTATTAAGTGATTTGAGAATTATGGGAACCTCAATCACACCATATATAAAGAAAAGTTAGGGTTATAGTCCCTAATACACCAAATCAATCGACGGCTTCCTTCTCCCCTTTGGAAGAAGAATGACAGTCCCATTGAGGAACTCATGCGATTTAGTTGAGGAAGATCACGTACTCATTCGATCTGCACCCTACTCGTGATCGATCGTCTCAAATTTCCGTATCGGTAATTGATTATTCATAATGAATCTAGGTACGCAATTTACGTGCTCAATAGAACTATTGATGATTTGATATATTGCATTAGGTGTTATAGATTCAGATCTATAGGGATTAAATCCCAATAAGTTTATCAAAGCCTACTTCATGTTGAATCATTAAGGTTCTTGAGTTTTTCAAGTTCAAGTTTGAGTTTTCTCCATTAAAGTTTGATTATTTGTGAAATAGTGGGAGAAAACATTAAGATTTTATGTGGTTTATGTGGTTTGATTTAATTTTTGCTAAATACTACAGATTTGTTATGGATCTAAAGACAGAACAAACACCATTTTTCAGAATATTTTGGGTGTTTTTCGCTGAAGAAACTTTAGATCCGATTCAGATCCGCATGAATTGGCCAACCAATTCATGTAGAGATAGATCGAAATTTGGTTCTTATTGAATTGGTTAACCGATTCATAAAAATCAATCAACCGATTCAAGCAGAAGGGGATCAACATTTGGAATTTTGGTTTTAAACGATTTGGTCGACCAATTTTTATAAATCCATCAACCGAATCCTTCTAGGGTTCAATTTTTCGGATCTGATCAATTTGGTCGACCGAACCATATTGGTCGGTCAACCAACTGTTTCAGAGTAGAGGCCAATAAGCCTCTGTCCATTTTGGTAAACCAATGTTTCAAGACCAGTCGACGAATTAGATGCCCCAACTTCAGAAACTTTAACACGTTACACGGCATTCGATCAACGGACCATTAGGACGGTCAACTAATAAAATCTTATATTTTGAAATGAATTAAAATGAAACAATATGTTACCAAAGTAATCTCTATTGTGTAGTTTATTTTATTTTGAGATATTAAGATGCTGATATTTGTCATTTATGCGAACAATAGCCGGCCTAAAGGAAAACTATTGTTTGGCCAAATAATAAACATTGGTGTTTATTGTTTATGCGAAATATAATCGGCCCAAAGGAAGGTTATCATTTAACTAAATAATAAACATTGTTTTAACATTAGTATGGTTATTATTTATGCAATCAATAATTGGCCCAAAGAAATGTTATTTTTTGACCAAATAATAAACGTACCTACGGGAATAAATGTGTGATGATTATCAAGTTTCCATATGAACAATAAGTCGGTCCAAAGAAAGGCTTATTGTTAGACATGATCTATTATCAACATTTGATTACTGCACTGAGAATACCACTTACAGTTAATTCCTCTATCTAAAGACTAGGAATTAATATTGTGTTAGGTATCTTAAGATGGGTCCCCAATTTGGATTAATTGTTCATGTATAGTTTTATTATTTTATGACATGTTTGTGAGTATGCTTGTTTATTTTGTTCTCTATACAGTTCCTGTTATTATTGCCATGAATGTTTCTGTCCAAGTCAGCAATATCCCAATGCTGAGTGGGACGAACTTCAAACTTTGGAAAGAAACCATGGAAATTGTCCTTGGTTGTATAGATTTGGATCAAGTACTTCAAGAAGATCGCCCCACTACTATTCTGGAAAAGCTTAATGAGGTTAAAATAGAAAAGTAGGTTCAGTTTAGCTAGATGTGTTTGATGATCATGAAGCGCTCTATTCCAGAAGCGTTTCAGGGCTCTATCACTAAGAGTAAGAGTGCCAAGAAGTTCCTGGAGGAAATTGAGAAATATTTCGTCGAGAACGAAAAGTCAGAGGCGAGTAACCTTTTGGGTAAACTCTTGGTGATGAAGTATAGAGGTAAAGGGAACATAAGAGAGTACATAATAGATATGTCTAATCTTGCGTCAAAACTAAAGGCACAAAAGTTAGAGTTGTCTAATGACTTACTTGTGTACTTAGTTTTGATCTCTCTTCCTACACACTTTAGGCAATTCAAAGTGAGTTATAACACTCAAAAGGATAAATGGTCCCTCAATAAACTAATATTTCACTGTGTGCAAGAAGAAGAGAGACAGTAGCGAGATAAGACTAAAAGTGCTCACTCGGCCTCGACCTCTCAAAGCAAGAAAACGAAAAGAAATGAGGTTGCTGTGGAAGGATCTTCTCAACAAAATGAGAATTTTACTTGCTACATCTACAAGAAGTCAGGACACGTGAAGGAGTGTTCCAAGTAAACCGCCTAGCATGCTAAAAAGGGTATGCTTATAACTTTGGTTTGTTATGAAGTTAATTTAGCTTTTGTACCTAAAGATACTTGGTGGGTAGATTATGGTGCTACTACTTACAAAAGTATGACTATGCAGGGTTGTCTATAGAGCCGACCGCCAAGTGATACTGAAAGATTCATCTTTGTGGGCGACAGCAATAAAGTTGCAGTGGAAGTTATAGGGACTTTTAGATTACAGTTAAAAATCGGATTTTATTTCGATTTGTATGAGACATTTGTTGTACTGCCTTTTAGACGGAATTTAATTTCTATTTCTAGTTTAAACAAATCTGGTTTTACTTGTTATTTCGAAGAAAATAAAGTTAGTCTCTATCAAAGTTCACATTTTATTGGTTTCGGTTCTTTAATTGATAATTTATATATGCTTTACATTAGTTCCTATAACGAAATAATGCAAACAAGTTCACGTGGTACAAAGAAAAAATTAATTGAGAATTCTGTCACCTTATGGCACAAGCGTTTAGGTCAAATCTCTAAACAGAGAATTCAGAGGCTTATGTCAGATGGAATTCTTGAACCCCTAAATTTGACAAACTTTCAAGTCTGTATCAAGTGCATCAAGGGAAAATGAACAAACGATAGAAAACAGTATTTTATTACATTCATAGATGACTATTCTCGTTATGGGTACCTATATTTAATTCATGAGAAGTCACAATCCTTGGACGTTTTCAAGTCTTTCAAAGCTAAAGTTGAACTTCAACTTGGAAAGAAAATTAAGGTTGTCAAATCAGACCGTAGTGGTGAATACTATAGGAGAAATGATAAATCAGGAGAACAACGTCTAGGACCCTTCGTTATTTTCCTCAATGAGTGTGGAATTGTTCTGCAATACACCATGCCCGGCAAACCCAGCATGAACAGTATTGCAGAGTGACAAAACTGAACTCTTAAGGATATGGTAAGGAGTATGATTAATCATTCCTCCTTGCCATAATCACTTTGGGGAGAAGCTCTAAAGATCGCAGTGTACATCCTTAACAAGGTACCCAGCAAAGCAGTTACCAAAAACCCCTCTGAGCTTTGGACAGGCAAGAAGACTAGCATTAGGCACTTACATATTTAGGGTTGTCCAACTGAGACACGGCCTTATAGTCCACATGAAAGAAAACTAGACTCAAGAACGGTTAGCTGATATTTTGTTGGTTACACTAGATGCTCTTGGGGCTACATGTTTTATAATCTCATATCAAGATCCTTCTTTGAAACGAGAAATGCAAGATTCCTCGAGGGTGTTAAGCTTAACGGGGAAGAGACTATAAGGAATGTTGTCTTTGAAGAAGAATTTGCTATTGACGGTGATCAGGTCTCTGTACCTACTATTGTTCAAGACACAGTTTTCTTCAAAAGGAAAACCTGTTATTGATGGTGATTAGATCTCTATACCTATTGTTGTTCAAGACACAGTTCTAGCTCTAGATAGCAATGTTCAGGCTCAAGCTCATATTCCTGACATTGTTCCAGAACAAGACAATAATGAGATTCTTCTTCAAACACAACCTATAGAACAAACTCAACAATCTCAAGAAGTGCCATTAAGGAGATCTACTAGGGAGAGAATAAGTGCAATTTCAGATGAGTATATCATTTTTCTCCAAGAACATTAGGATGGCGTTGGTTTAATAGAGGATGACCCAATCAACTTCTATCAAGTCATGCGTAGTTCTAACTCTCAAAAGTAGATTGATGCCATGAAGGATGAGTTAAAGTTGATGAAATACAATGACGTTTGGGATCTCGCCGAGTTACCTAAAGGTGTAAAGCCCATTGGTTGTAAATGGATATTTAAAATCAAGAGGGATTCGAAGGGTAACATCGAGAGATATAAAGCTAATATAGTCACCAAAGGCTTTACTCAGAATAATGGCATAGACAACAAAGAGACTTTCTCTCCGATATCTTCGAAAGACTCTTTTAGAACTATAATGGAATTGGTAACTCCTTTTGATCTAGAGTTGCATCAGATGGATATCAAGACTGCGTTTCTTAGTGGAGACATTGACGAGACGATTTATATGGTACAACCAAAAAACTTTGTGCCAGGAGATCCAACGTTTATGGTCCATAAATTGAAGAAATCTATCTAGGTCTCAAATAGGCTTCCCGTCAATGGTATCACAAGTTTCATCTAATCATCACCTCGTACAGTTTTGAGGCGAATGTTGTTGATGACTGTTTATATCGCAAGTTTAGTCATAGTAAATATATCACCCTGGTATTATATGTTGATGATATTTTGCTTGTTAGCAGCGATATAGGTTTGTTTCACGAAACCAAGAAATTTTAAACAAAGAAATTTGAGATGAAAGATCTTGGTAACACCTCTTTTGTATTAGGTATCCAGATACTAAGAGCTCATTCCTGATGTATCCTTGGGTTATCACAAAAGATCTATATTGACAAGGTTCTGAGTAGATTTGATATGAAAGATAGTAAACCAGGAGACACGCCTATGGCTAAAGGAGATAAGTTTAGTCTCAAACAGTGCCCCAATAATGATCTTGGTAGGAAAGAGATGTAGAAGATTCTTTATGCATCAGTAGTAAGGATTCTAATGTATGCTCAAGTCTGTACTCGTCTTGACATAGCATTTATAATGGGAGTTTTGGGCAGATACTTGAGTGATCCACGCATGCAATATTGGAAGGCAGACAAACACATGATGCGTTATTTGAGGAGAACAAAAGACCACATGCTCACTTATCGGAGATCAGACAGTTTAGAGATCATTAGGTTCTCTGACTCCAATTTTTTGGGATGCTAGGATAGTAGGTGCTCCATATCAGGCTATATCTTTATGTTGTCTAGAGGAGATATCTCATGGAAGTTTTTTAAGCAGACTCTCATAGTTTCTTCAACTATGGAAGCAATGTTTATTGCTTGCTATAAGGTGTCCAAACATGGAATATGGTTGCGAAACTTTGTCACTAGACTGCGTGTGGTAGATGGAATTGAAAGGCCATTGAAGATTTATTGTGACAATAACTTTGCGGTGCTTTACTCCAACAACAACAGGAGCTCGATGAAGTCAAAATTTATCGACATTAAGTTCCGAGTTGTTAAGGAGAGAGTTTAGGATAAATAGATTTCTATAGAACATAAAGGAACAATTTCTATTACAGCAAACCTATTAACCAAAGGCTTATTCTCTAAAGTCTTTCATAAGCATATCGCTCACATGGGTGTTATTTCTGGTAATACCTTAGTTTAGTGGGAGTCATTTTGTTCTATATGTTTTACTTAAACATTGGATTGTTTAAGTTTTCAGCAAAATAAAGTTGATGGTTTAAGATTTTTTATTGTTTGCAATGTTCGCATGGCATAAAGATTTTGGATTGATCTAACTAAAGACTAAAGAAGGACTAGATGGAAATAAGCATGTCTGATATCACATTGCATGTAATTTTCATGTCACTCATCCTTATTTGATCTATGTCATTGAGTGTATTAGTGTTAGACCCTAACAATGCTGGAGAACCAAACAGCACCAACTTGGTGCGATTTGCTACCGAACATGGTGCATGTGCACAGATGGGTTTGTTGGCAGAAAGGGCACCAACTTGGTGCCTACCGTTGGGCAGCAGCATTGTGGCACAACACCGGTGGGTGTTGGGCAGTGTGGAAGACCTCGGTGCGGGACCGAGGCAAAATGGTGCAACGTAGGTGCAACACTACGTTGTAAATGGTGCTTTGGATGCAGCAACACACGTTAGAGGAGCGGGAAGGCGCTAGACCAAGCTATTGGGCAGGCGTTGGCAAACGGTGCGCTGTTGGGCAACGTGGACGCACGTTGGCGGTGTTAGCAGAGGTTGCTGATAATGGGGTTCTCGTTGGGGATTGACGGGACCAAAGGAAGATCTCGGTGCGGTACCGAGGCAAAACGGTGCAACGGAGGCACAACGATACGTTGTAAACAGTGTCATGTGATCGGCGTGGCGGACTGTTGGGAACAACGATGCATTTTGGTGCGAAAAATGCATACGGCGTTGGGACGTCGTTAGGCAGAATGATGCAACAAAACAGAACGTAGGCACAACGCTACGTTTTGGGCAGAGTCATGTAGCGGCATGACGCACCGTTGGGCGACGGTGCATTCTGGTGCGGAAATAGCACACGGAACGTTGGCAGGTCGTTGGGCGCAACGACATGTTCCGGCCATACAGCAGCGTGGAAAAACGTTGGGGAACGTTGGCAGATTATGGGACGAGACGGCAACGGGCAGACGTTGGGACGGTCCAAAAACGCTGGAAGAATGCTACCTAGTGAGCTGATAGACTGGTGGTTTCCAGACATGTGCAGTGCATGTGTGAGCAGTTCTGGGTAGTTCTTGGGCGATTTTGGTTGGTTTTCAGACAGGAAAACCAACTCCTGTGGTGCTGACAAGTGTCGGGACAGGTGTCGGTAGTCTGCCTATATAGTTGGGGCTGTCAACTGCTGTCTTCTCCTATAAATACTGTTGTTTTGGTCTGTTTTGAAAGGTTGGAATGCTTGCCTGCGGATTTTACAGACTATGTGTTGTATTTGGTTCCTTGTAACCGGAGTTTATTAATACAAGGTTGGGTTTTCCCGTAATACGTGTGTGTACTGTTGAGTTGGTGCATTTCGGTAGTATTTCAGTGCATTCCGGTTGTATTTCGTTACAGGAACGTGTGTGTTTACAATTCTGTCGGTGTAATTCCGTTGCGAGGCAGTGCATTCACCGTGGCTGACTGATTGTGCAACGATCAGGCCATCACTCGGTTGAAAATTGGTGCTGAAAATTTCGACCCTGTGACAATTAGTATGGTGATCATTGTGGTTTAGTCGACTATATTGTGATAAAAGTTGCGATAATTTTATTGCTAGTATATGAGATGGACCAGATTGTTTAAGGAGAAGTCTAAGGATAAATAGCAAACGGATACGCTCCTATGAAATTTTGTGATATAATTATTTTAGGAATAATATGTAGCCCAAGTGGGAGATTGTTATGAAATTTTGTTTCCTAATCGAAATTAGGAAACATATTATTAACTCAATTATATTGGCTATTTAAATTTAATAGGCTAAAATCAAGTGATCTAATTAATTTAGGTAAACCCGTAGACTACTCAAAAAAATGTGAGTTAAATGTGTAAATACCAAATTATTATGGGGTGATTAGGGGATTAGAGGAACCCTAATCACACCATATATACAGAAAAGTTAGGGTTATGGTCCCAGACACACCAAATCTGATGCGAACCTCACCAAGAATTAGTGAGACTCGAAACCAATTTAGGGTTTCTTCGCAAAGGATCGAATCTAAATTCAAATTTGAAAACGAAGAACACAAGAAAATACAGAAAGTTGATAGATTACCTTGACCCGACATTTATGAATGAAACGCAAATCAAAGGTATAAGAGAATCCTTGACCCAATGATTACAAGAGAATCACGAACCAAAGAGGTTGAACACCACAAGAAAACTTTATAAGTTCAGAAAAGTTCTTTGAATAACTCAAGAGAAAACCCTCCCAAAATATATTAATCAATATCAAAAGTGTGAAATTCGTAGGTCTACAAAGCCCCTTAAATAGCCGGCCAAGAGAATAAGAAAGGAACCCTAGTACACTTGAAAATTCGTGGGTCTGCATGGAGGAAAAATGAAACCCTAAAATCTAATTGCTAAATAAGAATAAAGAAACTTCCTAATTGGCCTTACATTCCTAGTCAGAAAAGGAAAAGATTTACTTGGCAATCAAGCCTTACAAATCAGCCTAAAAAATAATTAAAAGACTTAAAATGATAAAATAAATAAAATAAAATTCGTGGGTCTCATTCTTGGCCCGTTCAGGATCACGCTTTCAGCTCATTCACTTGCCTTGATAAGGTGGACTAGGCCTTGATTATCCTATGGGCCGAATTTAGGCTTACCATTGTAGTTTCGGCCCCAATCTCTCGAATAAGCCCATTAAGTGCATCTTTGAATCTCTTTGCCCTTGCCCTTATTATTGGGTCAACGGGAACATGCAACAGATCTCTTGGTGCAGCTGATATATTTTTATCAAAATCAATCAATGACACATTTCTCCCCATCTGGAAGAAGAACAACAGTCCCATTGAGGAACTCAGACGATTTGGTTGAGGAAGATCACGTACCCATTCGATCTGCACCCTACTCGTGATTGATCGTCGTAGATTTTCGCATCGATAACTGATTGTTCATAATGGATCTAGGTACGCAATTTACGTGTTCAATAGAACTCTTGATGATTTGACATGTTGAATTAGGTGTTATAGATTCAGATCTATAGAGATTAAATCCCAACAGTATAAATTTTCAATTTTTTTTAGAGAAGCCAAATTAGTTTGTAGCGTGCTTAAATGCATCTATATAATCCTTACTAGTCGGCCAATTTTTCTTTATAATTACTCTATGCTTTATACATGTTGAACCTTACTGTACCTCCTTATGTGTCTTTGGTTACTTATGTTACCCTTGTTTACAACTATACATGACACATAAGTTAGAATCTCATTCTCGGCCATGCGTGTTCCTTGGTCACTCTCTTAAACATCACGTTTTCACTTATCTTGATCCCATCACTAATAAAATTTTCACCTCTAGGCATGTAGTCTTTTTTGACAAATTCTTTCCTTTAAAAATATTCACTCACCAAAATTGCATGTCACTCCATAATCCATTTCAAAATTACTTGACTCTTTTTTTAAAAAAGGGGCACGACAAGCAACTCTTCTCCCTACACTCAACTTTTACCCGACTCTACTCTCCATATGACAAATACCTCTAATAACAATAGATCAGCTCAAATCAATAACTCAAATCAATTCAGTCACCTTCTGGTTCGAATCAACCGCTCAGCACCACTTATGACAAATACATCTCCCACAATTATAACCACCTCAAACTCCACACCTTCCAATTCGGATACATCTATCTCTTCCACCGCCAACACCAGCTCATCCCAACCACCTAAACCTAGTACTATTCCTACCTATACCTATATACCAGGTGCCACTGAGTTAGCTTTCGCTCATATAAATAACTCTCTCCCTCATGATTCTATGCATGTACCTCTTCTCTCTTATTCTTCTCACATTGTTACTTTAGCACAGAACAACATTTTCAAACCTAAGAAACCTTTCTCTCTAATTACCAATATCTCCACTATAACCTCCACTTTTTCACCTTTAACTGAACCCAACTCCTTCACCCAAGCCAAAAAACTTTCTCAATAGAAAATTACTATGGCCGAAGAGTTTCAAGCCCTCAAACACAATAATACCCAGTCTTTAGTTACCATCTTCCCTACACAAAATATAGTTGGTTGTAAAGGGGTTTATTGCATCAAAAAGAACCCCAATGGCTCCATTACTCATTACAATGCTCGTCTTGTCACCAAGTGATTTGATCAACATCCTGGTATTGATTTCAATGAGACCTTTAGCCCTATCGTGAAATTTTCCACTGTTAGAGTTGTTCTTAGCCTTGCAGTGTCTCGAGGATGGGATTTGAAATAGTCGAATGATAATAATGCCTTTTCATAAGGTACTCTCACTGAAAATGTTTTCATGCAACAACCACAGGAGTTTATTGATGCTTGGTGTCCTACTTATGTTTGTAAACTGAACAAGGCAATTTATGGGTTGTGGCAAACTCCTCGTGCTTGGTACAATAAGCTCTGATCCTTCTTCCTTGCAACTGGCTTCAGTAACTCGAAGTGTGATACTTCTCTCTTAATATGGCATACTCAATCATCTACTATATATCTTCTGGTGCATGTTGATGATATATTTATTTTCGGTAACAATAACCATACTATTCAAGACGTTGTCACCAGCTTATCTACTCGTTTCTCCCTCAAAGAACTTGGTGATATTGGTTATTTCTTGGGGTTGAACCTCATCAAACTAAGTCTAGAATTTTTTGTTTGAAAAGAAATATATTACAAATCTTCTTGTTAAGACCAATATGCATGAATCCAAAGAAGTCAGCATTCCATTGTCTTAAACAGAACCACTTCAGATGAATGATAGATCTCTCCTTCATGACCCAACTGAATATCGACAAGATCTTAGGTCTCTTTAATACATATCTCTCACTTGACTGGATATCTCCTTTTTAGTAAATGAACTTTCTTAGTTTATGCATTGTCTCTCTACTACTCACTGGAATACAATCAGAAGGATCATTCGTTACTTGAAAGGGACCTCTCACTTTGGGTTGTTCCTTAGTAGTTGTTTGTCTCTATTCCTTCATGCCTTTGTAGATGTTGACTCTCTTCATTCCTTTTTAGACTCTGACTGGGCAGAAGACATTGATAATTACAAGTCCACCTCAGCCTACATTGTGTTCTTAGGCTCCAATCCCATATGCTGGAGTTCAAAGAAACAATCCACCATTGAGACTGAGTATTAGGCTATTGCATCAACTACTACTGAAGTCAACTGTATTTTTTATGAACTAGGTGTTGTTCTCTCTACTCTATCGGTTGTTTATTACGACCTCAAATCTTGTGTTTCACTCTCGCATGAAACATATAACTATCGACTTTCACTTTGTTCGAGATTAAGTTGTCAAGCAACAAATCCGAGTGTTTCATGTTCACGCAGCTAACCAACTTGTTAAATTCTTTAACCAAACTGTTAGCTCGACAATTATTTCAAAATCATCGTTCTAAGCTTAACGTCCTCCCAGGATACTTGCACTTGTAGGGGCATGATAGAGTATGATTTTGGGAACCACCTACCTTAGAAGATCAACAGACCAGACGTGGCAGATCATATCCGCTCAGCAAAACAAACGTGGAAAATAAGATCATAATAGAGCATGATTTTAAAAACATGATTTCAGGCAATCATTTGAGTACAAATATTACTTTCCTATTTGTATTCTCTATGTAATTACCCATTTAATTCCCTTGATTCAGTTTCTTATTTCATAACAATTATTTTAGGAAACCACTGTTGTATTCTGTGTATAAATCTTGATCCTACAACTAATGAAAGTACATCAATATTCACCATATTCTTGAATTCCTTACCCCTCCCCCCTCTTTCTTGGTTAGATCTTTGGGCCAACATGAACTACTATTACTGCCATTGTCAACTTTGCAAAAAGGCAAAAAAGGTGAATAGAAAACAAACCGTATTAGCATCCAGTAGTTAAACGTTCACTATACTTCTCTTTAGTTAAAGTTTACTAATTTACAACTCAGTTAGCTACATGGATATACTAATTGAAAAGTGAATGTTCACTACTATTTGTCAAATCAAATCATATACACGTTTGTCAAATTGAATCATATACACGAATACAAAAACAAAAATCAAGATTTCATTACAATCACAATCTTAACTGATATTCTAATAAATGAATGTTCAATCACTTATAACTCATTGAACATTCTATATTTAGAACTTAATTGCTTTCCTAATTTAATGGAAAAATTAAGATTCACTATTGTTCAACAAATTAAATCGAAAATTCTCATACAACAAACAGAAATCAACAATCAATACAATCGAAAGCTCAACTGATGAATCTGCAATATAATCAAGAACATATTATTTAATAAAAAACCAAAAATATAATAAAGATATATGAACCAAAATTGGTGAAATCAAAATCAAACCAAGGAAACCAAATGCAAGCTTTATAATTTGTTGATGATTTCTGGAAATGAACAATATGATTACAAAAAAACGAACATATGATACTCTTCAAACAATGTTTCACTCTTAATATTTAATCTAATTGAAACAAACAAAGACAATTCAACTTTTTTGTATAATTGAATGATAATTTCCTACGAATAGCAAAACTAAAGAAAAGTAATAATGAAATTCAATTTCACTTATAGAAATGAAAATAATAGAAAAACTAATTGAATTGATATTTATCATAATTTATCCTTCCTAAAATACATTTTGACTTAAAGAAAGGGTAGTACGATAACTCTTTGTTCGACATTCATTTAAGGAAAAATTACCGATCAATCCCAATTTTAGCGTGAAACTACTAATCAAACCCATATATTTGAAAATAAACCAAATAATCCCAATTTACAGATTTTTTGAACCATCTAGTCCCAAATTTTAAAAAACGCAGAAATTATATGACAAAATTACCCCTGTATGATTTTTCTTTTTATAGCTTCCTTATTTGAAGGTTTCACACAAAGTCATTTTATTTAAATCAAAATAACTTTTATTGTATATATTTTTTTGCGATATAATTATACATTTAGATTTGTGTTAATAAGATCTTCAAAATGATATCACATTTAATATTTTCATTTATTTATTTCGGATTCGCGTTATATTCAATATGTATGTTACATGTAACATTATTATTACATGGATGTTATATGTAACATTACTGTTACACCATGTTACATGTAACATTCACACTTATTACGATATCCGATTCAATATAGGCAATATTACTTTCCATATGCAATATGTTTTATATTGACAGATTTGCTCTTGCATTATATGCGGGTTTCTTTAATAGAGATTGAGAGTTTCCAAATTCAACAAAATCATTTTATTAAAATGAAAATAATTGTTATTGTACACATTTTTTTTACAATCTAATTATATATTCAGATTCGTCTAAACAAGATCTTCAAAACAATATCCAACTCACTATTTTTTTTCATTAGTTTCAGTTTTCATATTCATGTTACGTGTAATATGATATTTTCTGAATTTTTAGTTTCTACGAATTATAAGATGTTACATGTAACATCTCCTGAAATGTAACATTGATGTTACATGAATATTGAATGTAACATGGTGTAGTTACTAACATTTTGATTTTTGTTTTTGTTTGGTTTTGGTTAATATTACATATAACATCCTCTGAATTATAGATGTTACATTTCCCACGTGGAATGTAACATGAATATGAAAACTGAAAATTAATGAAAAAAATAGTAAATTTGATATCATTTTAAAGATCTTATTTAGATGAATTTGAATATATAATTATATTTAAAAAAAAATGTGTACAACAATAGTTATTTTTATTTTAATAAATGATTATTTATTACCTAAATTAGCTCCGCAAAATAGGGATGTATTATGTAGGCACAATAATTAGGGGTAATCTTGTCACAAAAATGGCAAAAGGACCGCTTGGTTCATGAAAAAATAAGCGGGTGTAATTGGTAATTTTCAACCATTTTGGGGATCTCCCGGTAAGTGCCCCTTCATTTAAATAGGATTAAAAAATAAATAATCTTCAAATAAGGTTAGGAAATAACTGATAAATAATAGAGGTAATTTACTTGTGTATCTATCTATAAGTAATAAAAAAATAAAAAAATAAAAAAATCTCTAATTATTATTTTTCCACAAGTTAATTATTTGTTTATTAGTTTCTTGTCATTCAAATAGATTTTTAGTCAATCAATTAATATTAATTAAATTATATTTATATATTAGATGTTGAAATTATATGTGATATCAAAATGAAAATAAACTCAATTATTAGCTAGGAGTATATAATATATAAGAGTAAGAATTAAAAACTAAACTACTTTAAATAAATAAATAAATAAATAAGTATATAATATGCAGCTAGATTAAAAACATAAATGAAGAAAAAAAAAAAAAAAAATGGATAAGGATTCTTGATAAACAATCTACAAACATAAATTTTATATTCATGTAGTCCATGTTTCACATTATTTTTTCCATAATTCCAAAGTCATTATACTGAATAAAAAAAAAATACATTAAGTTTTTCATGTATAATATTAGAGTGATTTTTACCTAGAGTATTTTTGGACTTACAACATAATTACAATTTAATTCACAAAGTATGAGCGATTTGGATTAGTATGAGTGATTTGGATTAGTAAGGTGGCATTTGGATAATGTTCATGTTTTTGTGTCTAAGCCCCCAGATAAATGGGATGCGAATTATATTTTCATTCTAAAAATTCTAGGAATAGAAATATATTTGGTAACGACAATTATTCTTAAATTATTTCATAATTCATGAGAATAAAACTAAAGAAGCATGTTTGATTACAGCATTAATTCTCATGATATTTTTTTAACTTTAAATATAGAGAATAAATTTACATATTTCTTTTAGGCAATCAATTTTCACATATTATAAAAAAATACAATCACATCTATGATATCAATTACAAATAAATAAATAAATTATAGGAAAACAGTTTTTTGTTTTTCTCTTATTTTAAATTAATGAATAAAAGAGAAAAAAAAAAAAATAGGAGTTTTATTATATAATTCTTATAACTAGTAGATTCTATAAATATGCCAATGAGTTAGTCGACACTAGTATTTAGTTCACAAAGAATAGTTACTAAATAGTACTTAAATTTTCTTAAACCATTGTCCCTATGTCATTTAATTCACAACTGATGTCATGCAATTAAAAACAGTCAAACGTCACTTTCTTAATAATCACTTATAGAAATAAACACCAACAAAAAATTCCAAGTTATGAATGTTTACAATGGATTAAATTCATAAAAATTATATTATATTAATCTATATATCATCAGTTTCATTTTGATATGCATATTGATTATTTTTAGTTAAAAAACAAAAGTGAATAGTCACTAAACTTAGGGTTAATATTGTATTTTGTGATAATGTTGATATCATGGTTTTCACCATCAATGAACATTCACTTTAATTGAAGATGCATTAAGACTAAAAAAACGCATTACCATTCTGAAAACACCAACCCACGTGAATTGGATTTAGTAAATGTTCAGTAAATTCATATCTAAATATATTCCAATCATATTAAACAATCACTAACACGTTGAAACGGTGTTTTTTTATAGTAGTGAACATTCATTGAGTTTGAACATACAGCAAGACATGATACACTACTATATCCCATAACATCTACTCGATATTAGTGAATATTCACTTATATTGAATCACTATTTAGGATTTATTGTATCGAACATTAACATTTACTTATTCTAAATCGCATGATCAATTAAATATTCACTTAAAATCATACACATTCTAATTGTTGTGAACATTCATTAATGAAATATTACTTAAGCTCATGTTACAGATTTACTCGCAATAAACATTTACGAATGAAACATTATGTAATCTCATGTTATTGTTCAACCCGTAGTGAACATTCACTAAGCGTGATAGTAAATATTCACTATTTTAAAGTGAAATTGGATTCAACGCGTCACTATTTCAAAGTCAAACATATTTTATTTATTGTGAAGATTCACTAATATGTTGAGACATTGATTTTTTATAAATAGTGAACATTCACTAATAATAAAGTATTGGTTAGGCATTCACTTAAAATTATACATATTCTATTTATTAGTGAACATTCACAAAGTAAATTAAACCTGATAGTAAACATTCACAAACCCCCATAATTCATCAAGACATTCACTAATATTTCAACAAATTTCACTTATGGTGAAGATTCACTAATACGTTTAGACAATGAAAATATACTAAACAAAAGGTTATAATGAACATTCACTAATCTCCCAAATTTTTCCTAGCAAGATGAATATCCTTGGGCAAGCTGAATAAATATTTAAAAGATAGTAAAAAAAATTAACGAAAAAAAGGGTACACCTCTTTCACTTAATCCTCCTAGGACGTTGAATACCCTTAGCATGATTATAACACGCTTCACATGAATTGCATAGAGAATGGTGTTCTCAAGTAATCCCACAAGGTATGCATTATCATCATGAGAGAGAGACAATTAATGACCTTCAAATAACGTAGGAACATTATGGTCTTAATAGATATTAATTGAAAGATGAATAAAAATTAGATAATAATTATATACGGCTAATAAAATAACTAAATGATAATGATTGGGTAAATTATATTGTATCTATTGGTAGAGGATTACCACACTTCTATGTTTTAGGCTCACAAAATTTGACGGATCAAGCATGACCTTATTAAGAATTTAAAAAATACTGACCTTGTCCCTTTAGTAAGAATAAGTTGGGAAATGATGAAAATAATATTTATTTTTTTAAATTAAAGAATTTTGGGCTCAAATTCAAAATCTTGAAAATATTTGCGAATGGAAACATATTAAAATTCAAAATTCTAAAAATAAGAATAAGAATTTGGGAATAGATTATGCGTGGCGCTGACAATATGTTTAAGTAGAGACCATCAATGTCAATGTTGCGACCACAGGTGAATATTGCCCACCTGAGGTAGAGACAAGTATTTGTTGTGGGGCCCAGAAGCCAGGTGTCAGTACAGGGGCATTTGGTTTTTCGCCATGTCTTTTCATGGCACGTGTTGGTTGTACCCGCAGGATGTTTTTCTTTTTAGCAGTCTTCCCAAGACGTCTGCGCGCATTAACGCAACCGATTTGCAGTATCAGCGTGTTTACTCGATTACCTCTTTTGCCCCTCGCCTAAATAATAGAGCCTTGGGAATCGATGAATTATAGTTTCATTTCGGACGGTAAGGGAGAAGGAAAAAAAATATTTTTATTTATTGCGAAAAAATAAAATATTACTAAAAATAATTTGGATATCAAGAAAAAAATATAATTTTTATTAATTTAATCTAATAATGAATATTTAGAAAATAGTTTTTTTTATTGATGTTTATTTTCTGTGAGTCATTTTTTACGGAATGTGACATCTGAAATGACATGTAAAAACAATTGTTTAAAAAAATGTGAGCACTTTTGAATGAGTTTTAATAACTAAAGGCCCCGTTTGGTTAGTGTTTCCAATCATATCCAACCCAACCCAACTAAAAAATTGTGGATTTAATTTTTGGAAACGTTTTTGGCAAATACAAAACTCAACTCAACCCAATCCAAAAAATAGGAATTGATTCTCAAAATTCTAAAGAAACCAAAAACAAAAAAAAGTTATTTCTTTTTGTGCCCAAAAAACTCAAACTAAAGTTCTCAACTTCCGACTTTATCTGCCGGCCGACCACCACCACCCGCCGCCGTCTGCCGCCGCCTCCGGCGACCAGCGCCGGCCGACCACCGTCTCCGGCAACCTCCGGCGACCGCCGCCGGCCGTCCGGCCACCTCGCCGCCGCCGGTCGTCCGGCTGCCACCAAACAATTTTTTTTTTATTAATTTTAAGATAAAATCGTTACCAAACACATTATGTTCTCAGCACAAAACAAAAATTGTTGTTACCAAACGTAATTCTATTCTCAAAATTCTCAACTCAACCCAATTCAATTCAACCCAACTCATTCCAATTGGGTTCAGAAAAATGGGAACACTGAACAAACGCCACCTAAAAGTTTATATTTAGCCATTCAAGATTTGTTTTTATAAATTGTATTACTTTTGGGTTGTGTTTTGTTGGAAGAGTAAAAAAAAAAAATAAAAATTTGAAAGGATGATATTTTTATTTTGGTGAGAAAAAAATTATTTTTTTTAATATTGTTTAGATAGAAGGATATAAATGGATGAAAATATAATATTTTATATTTATTAAAATAAAAAATTATATACTCATTCAATTTATAATTATATCCTCATGTGTGAAATGAATGAATTAATCTGCGTAGATATAAAAGAACAGAGTATAATTCTAATTTTTGTCTTCTTTCACAAGAAAAAACTCATTTTTATTTTATTTTCATTCCACTTTTGGAACTATTAAAAAAAGAGACCCAAATGCTTTTTTTCACCTCTATTTTCTTTTTTATTTTATTTTCTTTTTTCTTTACCAAACAAGACAATTTTTCCATTGTTACCGTGTTTTCTTTTTTATTTTTTCATTCACTCTTTTTTCTTCCCAGCAAACACACTCTTGAGGATTAAACAAGAAAACTCTAAAAAAAATCCTAAAATAATTTGGTTAAAAGGATATAAAAAATGAGAATATAAGATTTTATATTTGAGTAAGAGAGAAAAATATGAGTGATAGCCCTGGAGAGTTTAATCTTATAATGTTGATTTTGATAATAACAATAATTTGAGAATAAAGCACAGGATTTTTTAGTATACAATTTTTTTTGTGTTTTATGGGTGTTCTCTATTAACCATACATGCACGTGCACACACCTTCCCCAACCGGTCGATTGACAAGCCGAGTTGTGTCATGCTTAGTTCGGAACGAAAATGGGAATTGGTTGGATTGGGCTCGGGTTTGAGTATGAACCTATAAAGTATTATCTTTTGGGATAAAATTTATTTAATTTTAAATAAAATTTAATTCTTTTTAAAATCGTTAACTATGAAGTTGAACCAGTCAGGCATGTATAAAGAGTTGCATTTGTCTCCTAATCATGTACTTTTTACCTTTCACTCCTTTCTAAAGTGGTGCATCCATTCAAATGATGTATCCTAAATGTGGGGCTCCATTCTATTTTCAATCATTCAATTCACTTCCACTATAGCACATTACATATAGAGAGTCTAAGGTAATGTGTAATAACTACTTAAATTTCAATATTATGTTTATTCTAAACTAATTTTTTTGTAAGCCACCGTTTGATAATATTTTTCTTAATCTTTTACATGAAAAAATAATTAAAAATATAAGCATCATTTATTTTGCTTTTTAAAAAAAGCACTCTTAAAATTAACCCCTTGAATAAAAAGATTAAAATATCCTTAATGAAACATTGACCGTTAGTTGACTTAACAGAATCTACTTCAGGGATCAATTTGGAACGATTTGAAATGTCAAAAACAAATGTGTCGAGTTGCAAAAGTTAATGACCAATTAGACACTCGAACTGGGATCAATTTGGAACGATTTGAAATGTCAAAAACAAATGTGTCGAGTTGCAAAAGTTAATGACCAATTAGACACTCGAACCATTTGTCAGAGACCAAAAAGATTTTTATCTCATCAAACTTTACTTTCGATCTACTTCAGTTTTTTATTATGTAATTGTAAGTTTGTATTTTTTGTATTTCATAATTTATTAAAAATAATTTTAAATAAAATTGTTTAATTTTTATTTATTTATTCAATTTCCTAATTGATTAAGTATTTAATTATTAATTATAGTAATTATTACCAACATAACCGTCGCATTACTAACACTATTTGCATATGAGGGTGAGCGTGAGATTCTCTCCTAAAATAATATATTAGTATATTAGTCAGGCATTAAAAATTAATTTTACCGATTGAATCCTGGCATTAGGTTTCCACTAACAAAGTTTGACTTTGGTTCCTTACGTGACCTCCATGTAGATTTTAGGCCATCCCCCTTGATATTTCTACGAGAGGAACATTAGATACGATCAAATGATCAACAATATTGCTTTATAATCTCAAAAAAAAAAAAAAAAAATTATCTTTTTAGTCAACATATTTTTAATAAATTTGATAACCGTTTAAATTTTAAATGTAGTTCTGTAATTATAAGTGTTGAATTTATTAAGTATTTTAATTTTTTAATATTATTAACTTCAAAAAAAAATATTTGTACAAATTTTTATTCTTAAAATAATTTTTATAATTTTATTTTTTAAAATATTTTTTTCTACAATATTTTCTCTCTATTTTTTTTTTCTATCTATAATATTTGTATATAATTGTTTTTTTGAAATTTTACAATATTAATATAAAATATTAATTGTGATAATTTAATATTTTATGGTATTAAATAATAAATATTAAAAAATTAAATAAATCATATATCAATTAAAATTTTAAATAATTTTATGAATGATGTTTATTTTTTTATTTTGATTGTTTGATTTTGTATGTATTTAATTTAATAAATATTTAATATATTTAATTGTGTTATCAAAATAATTGATTGATGTGTCGAATCATTTTGCTTTTGGTTGCGCGTGTTTGTGTCTTACTTTGTCAACTAAGGGCAAATCTAGGTGTTAATTATTGATCTATTTGGCCTTAGTACGATTGTCCAAGGCTATAAGTTTAACTTCAACGGTATTTCTAGATATGATGATTTTTTTATCTTCAAACCCGAAGATGTAATCGCTTTCCAATCAATAATAAATACCCGGCTGTGGACTTGACATCCAAATTGTTTGTGATCCAAACATCACGAAACCCTCAACTACACAATTAAAAACTTGTATAATCAAAAGTAGCTTTAAGATACTTGAAGATCCTCTTTAATGTCATCCAATACTCTTTGACTAGAGTTACAAGTACTCAATCTTCCAACTACATATGAGATATCAAGTCATGATTTGTTAGCTAAGTATAGAAGAGATCATGTCATTTGAGAATACCTAAATTGAGAAATTGAGCTACCATTGTTATTTTTATTTTTTTAGGATTTCTAACGCGATAAAAATCAAAGAACTCAATTATTTTTCAGCATCATCTCAACAATATTTGATTGGTCAATAGTTATACTCTCAATCTTCTCGATAATGCTCATAGAATCCTTTTTAATGTCATGTTCATAAAAAAAGTATATCATCTGCATAGAGATATAGAATAATATAATCCACACTTTCTATTTATAGTGTATGTATTTATTATAACCATTGGTCCAAAATTTTTATTCTCAAATTACCTTATCAATTTTTTCATGTCATTTCTAGGAGTTTGATTAAAACCATATAAAGATTTCATTAACTTACAAAGCTCTTGTTCTTGCTAGTTTACATTGAAGTCCTAAGGTTGTGTCACATAAACCTTTTTATCCAAGCCTCTATTTAAAAATAGAATTTTTTATAATGGGCCCCAAGATTCATTAGTATTTACTCATTATACTCATATATTAAGGCTATGTTTGGTTAGATGAAAAATAGAATGGATGAAAAATGAAAAAGAAAATGAGGTAAAAAAGAAAAAAAAAAATTGTGTTTGGTAAGAGTGGAAAATGAAAAAGAAAAGAAAAAGGAGGGGAAAAAAAACCCTTCACCCTCCCCCCCCCCCCCCCCCCCCCCAAAAAAAAAGGGATGAAAATAATGGAGATGGAGGGAAAATATATTCAAATTACCGTTATACCCCTATTAGATTTTTTTTTTTTTTTTTTTTTAATATGTAGGGGTAAACACTAGTAAATTACATGAGTATATATTGTCTTTTTCTTTTATTTTTCTTTTTTTAATATACATAAAATTTTATTTTCTTTTATTTTATATCCCTCCAACCAAACATATTAAGGAAAATAATTTTTTTTCTAAGGATAAAGAATTTTTTTTTCATTTTTTTTTCTTTTCTTTTTCTTTTCCATATTTCCAACCAAATATACCCTAATAGAATTTTGGGATAATCAACAATTAATCCTATTTTAGGGTTTAATCCGCGATTAGTCCTTTCTTATTATTAAGTTTGAAATTAGTCCCTTAAGTTGGATTTCGCTTGAGTTTTAGTCCATCATTGCAAGGATTGTAGAAGCATTACAGGGATTATAGAAAGAACTTAATAAGTAAATTCGGTTTTATAGTGAATATTAGTTACAATTTAATAACTGTTATATTTCTACATATATCAGTGTATTTTTTGTTATATGTACTTATGTAATATTAGTTACATGTTACAATTACATAAATCTATATAATATTTGTGACATTTAATAAATATTACACACAAAAATTAGTTTAATATTAATTACATATATTTGTATACATTTAGTTGCATGTAACTAATTACATGTATTTTGTATGATTTTTGTTATATCTAACAAAATTTTACACACAAAATTGTTACATGTTACAAAATACAGTAATATTTGTAACATGTAACAAAATTTTACACACAAAATTGTTACATGTAACCGCACGTCTATAAGCGCGTGTAGTGAGCTTCTACCTTTTTAAAATAGGCAGGAGTAAAATAAAAGCTCTTTTCTACATCTGGGACTTTTTTAAAATTAAGGGTGAAATAAGGGATCTTCCACATAATGCCCCTAAAAGTTTAGGCAAAATCCCCATTGTTCAACATGTGTTCCCAACCTTAGAAAAACGCATGTGCCGCATACCAAAAATCCTAACTGGTTCTTTTGGAGGAAATCCCCAAAACTTGCCTTCTATATTCAATTTGAGTGAACACCCAAAGAAAAATTGTTGTGCAGCTTTCTTCCATCGCCAAGGGTCTTAGGTGGGATAGGATTTTGCGATAGTAACGGAACGGATTTGCGAGTACAACAACGACAAAAAGTGAAACGACAATGACTGGTGCGATGATGGCAACAGGTGCAACATCGACGAAGGTGACAACAACCAAAGTTAGTCTATATTTAGATTCATCTTAAATCCAAGAACCTTACTATGCACCCTCCTTTTCCGACCAGTCTTCCATCCAAAAAGGAACTCTCCTGCAACATTAATGTAAGTCGATTCATTTGTTACTATGTTGGAACTCCTAAGCTAGATAGATACATATTTGCGATTAAATTTAGAAGCACAATTGAAATAAATGTTTTGAATTGTCTGAGTTATGTAGATGTATTAACGAATACATGTATGTTATTAGCTCGTTGGTGATCTTTGTTTGTCATACCTATTATCACTATTTGTAGTTGTATCACACTCAAAATTGGGTAATACCTTGAATAGATATGTGTAAACGGAGCTTTTGTGCTCAATAGTCCATCGATTCCTGTTATATTCTTGTTGAAAACGCACATGATTTACTAGATTAACAAAGGTAGGACTTATGCCCACCGCCTGTTTGCTTTATTGCGTATACCTTGCCCTTGGTATATTACTTCAGTTAAAATATGATATTTCTATTCTCTTGATTAAAGAACAGTGTTTCTAGTAAATCATGCTTTGGAATTTTCCCACACCATAAATGTTTTGAAAAAGTTATCGTACAGTAAAATTTTGTGAAAATGGTTACTGAATAGTAAAATTTCTTGAAAAGTTGCGACCCATCAAATTTTTAAGGCAAATTATAGTTTTGATCCTCATATTTGTACTCGTTTTTCCATTTGGCCCTCATATTTGATGTTGCACCTGCAATGTAACTTTATCATCTGTGGCAATCTTCGACGACATTTTGGCTGCGGGGATACTGATTTGGGCTGTAACGTTCCAGTGGCTATGTTTTAGCCCCAATCATCGGCAGCGAGGTATGTTTCAGCGACGGAGACAAATGATTTCACTAGCAGCAATCTTTGGCAGCAACATTTCAGTGGCAGTGAAATATTTTGTTACTGCACTGCAAATATTGCTCCTTGCAATATTCCTACGCTGTAATTGTCACGGGGGTGGTTCGATTTTGGCAATGTGTTGGAAATTTTTTGCTATGGTATTTTCATTAACGAAGGGTAGCAAAAAGTTGAATAATCATTTTTAGCCATGTTGAGTGTAATGACCCGGTTTCCTAGGGCTATCACGCGGTTTCTTCCCTTGGAGTATTTAATGCTAAAACTAAACGACCAATATTGTATTACATAAATCTGAGAATTTTTTTTTCAAGGCAACGACAACAATTATAGTTTGTCGATTTATCGAATCAATTACTACAATAGTAAATAATAAATACATTTCTTTTTCTCTTTATTTGTTTTTAAAAAAAATTCAAGATATAAATATATCAAATATTTTATATAATTCAAATACTTAATCATATCAAATTGGGATCACAATAATATTATTAATAGAAATAATAGTGTAGGCACCAATATATCAATCTGGATAGTTTATTATTAAAACAAATCTCGAAAATTTTACAAATGACGTTGATAATTATAATTATCGATTTCGTCAATTCAATTTTTCAACGGTAAATATTAACTACAATTATTAAAAATAAAAATTCTAATATAATTCCTAGCATCGTTTTGCTCTCGCCGGCCCTACAATCAAAACTGTGGGGTTGTAAGCCAATGCTCAGTAGAACTCTAACTCGTCTAATACGTCCATTTAATTCGTACAACCAATAAAACACCTTGACATGATTCCTACATAATTTTCACATAATTATAATTATTTCATGAATTTTAATAGTTAAAATTCGACAACAATAACAACATTAATCACACCATAGGAAAATTAAATATATATATTAAAATAGTTAGAAATCCTACCTGAAACTCAAGCTGAAAATCGAACCGAAATCAAATTTTTTTCCCTTTTCAATTCCAATTCCGCGGCTCCATTCTCTTGCTACTTTGGGAATCAATCTTCCATTTTCTTCTTCTTATTCTTATATAGCCGAGAGAAAGCAAATGAGATGAGTGTTTTTGTTTTTCAAATTTAAAAAAAATAAAAAAAAATTAGGGTTTTGATTTAATAGAATATGGGTTTAAATTTGTTGATGTTGGATTTTGGACGACCCCAACGGTATAGTCCGGTTATTGTTGATGGAGATCTTTGTCCTTGCTGGGATGGGCGATAGGTTGAAAATACATATCTACTTCTAAGCCGAATTTGATAGTTTTCGAGTGTATTAGTAATATTTAATTGCGTTTTAGTTTGTTTTTAAGTAAATCAGGTGTATGGACGTAACAAAGTGATAAACGAGCGAAACGGTGGAGAAACGATGAAGAAGCAAGGTTTTAGGACAGCAGTCCTACCGCCGAGGCGGTGGAGATGCATGGAGAAATAGAAAAAAGGCACCGTCGCAAAGGTCAACCACCGTAGAGGCGATGAAAGTCTAGTGCTTAAAGCTAGTCTCATTGCCGAAGCGGTGATCTCACCGCCTAGGTAGTAAAAGTCTAAAGAGCTCAATATTGCCTTCACCGCTGCAGTGGTCTATCACCGCCGCAGCGGTGAATCCACCACCGTGATGGAGACTTTGTGCAGAAAATATATATTTTTTAGATATTTTCAAGCCTTCTATTTAATCCCTTTTCTCTCCCATTTGTCAAGAGACGTCCCTAACATTAGAAAAGTGATCTTGGGCCATTCTTAAAGAGCTCAAAGAGGAGGTTCACATATCGGAGAAAAGGAAACTCTTTCAGATCGATCTTTGGCGACAGTGGACTACTCCACTGTAAGATTTGATCTTTCTTTCTTTGTTTATATCTTTGTAACTTAACTTTTTATTGTGAATGATGATGAATCCCTCTTGTTTTATAGTTTCAATGGCTAAGATCATGGTAGGCTAGATAAATATTATCTAAAGATCGATGTAGCTCATGTAAATATACGTTTGATTGAATGTATGTTTCTTTAACGATTGTTTGTCTAAATCCGATTGTGTTTACCATTTTATTACAATTTTAATATGCTTGTTAAGGTGTTATGATTGGTTTTGAGAATACGGGGTTTGACACTCGGGAGAAGTAACCCTAGATTCGAACTAGGGTTAAACACATCGCGACGTTCTAACAACCTGGGAGGGTGTTAGAAAGTGTGCCATCCATGACGTTAGGTCAAGAATCATGTGACTGTGTTTGAAACGACATTATAGGAGGACTTCAGGTTCATCGCTAAGTCACATATTCATTCACTAAACATTAGAGAGAGAGAGAGTGTGTGAGTGAATGAGTTTAAAATACAGAGATTGTCAGATAGGATAAATACCGTTATTGTTAATTAAACGAAGTTAAACATGTATTAAGTGAATGAAATCAATCCCTAGGTAATCCATGTAATTAGAATTAACCCAATAGTATTAGTTTAACTTAGTTGTAATTAAATTTCAAACAATTCTTGAAAAGTCGAGATAATATAAGATTATGTCAATTACAGTATTCAATTATTCAAACACGTTTCCCAGTAGAATGATACCCGATCTTAAAGATCCATTATTCTAAAACTTGACCTCATGCACTTGCGAGTAGTCAGACATGAGCGTAAAAATGTTCTCGTACAAGTTTTTGGCGCCGTTGTCGGGGATTCATGTTTCGATTTGGTTAATATTTTGACTAAGTGGTTTAATTTGTATCGTTAGTTGTGATCAAGCAGTGCATAAAATGTAGAAGAAGTTTGGAATTTTTTACTCTTGATCCCGAGATGGAGCGTACCTTGAAAAAGATAAAGAGAGAGAGAAAAAGCCAACTTCAAGCCATGTATCGAGATCCAATGGAGCATACTATCCCGAATTCTCTGTCTATGAGGGATTTTGGTGAAAAATTCTTAACCACGCAAGAAGGTGTTATGGATTACGTCTGATCTATGGAAGCTGTACCGAAAGACGTACCAAAAGTCGTTCCTAAAGCCATACCTAAAGCCGGCACACCTTTTGCGGATGATCTGGACCATTTCGAATCAAGAAAATTTCCTTTCGGTTCAGTCAAACTGGAAGGTGAAGAGGAGTGGATCAAGCGCTATATCGAAAATAAAAAACGAGTTGTGGAGAGTATCTCCCTCGTTGATGACTGATCTTGCAATTTCTAAGTCCAGCTAGGGACGGTAAATCAAGCGCATGTTTTTTATATGATTTAGGGTATCAAGTTCTGCCCGATTTTTTCTACTAATTACTTTTTGGAGGTCGGAATGGTCTTGGAGTGTGTTTGGAGGTGAATTAAGGAGTGCGGATACTCGGGGATGTGTTTCGCACTTAAAATCATTGAACAAGCGAAGTGGAAGCGTATGGTGTAGAGCCTTGTGATGAAAACATGAAGAAATAATGAAAATCCAGTAGCAAGCTCACCGCCGAGGCGATAAAAATGCAGGATGTCAAGTTTTCAGCATAATGCTTCACCGCCGAGACGGTCAACCAACAGATTGTTAAGTTTTAAAAAAAGGTGCTTCACCGGCTAGGCGTTGAAACAACAGAACTTTTTGGTTTTAAAAAGGCGCTCTACCGCCGAGGTGGTGATTCCCACCACCGCAGCGATGAGGCCTCTATTTGATTAAAATCATCCCGCTTATACAAAAACGCCACAACCACTTCTAAAAACTCCAAAATCTCTCTATTCCCATCCTTTCAAACCATTTCAAACCCTCAAATTCATCATTCAATTTACAAAATTTGTGAATTCCACCACAAATCATCCAACAAAAATTAGATTTTTCCCCCATTTTCGAAAACCTAGGGTTTAAGGAACGAACGGTGAGATTCTCCATTTTCAATCGTTTGGACCTAAATTTTTCAACAAGTAAGTCTTTATGATCCTAGATTTCATATATTTGTTGAAATCTTTGATTGATTTGCATATTTATATCAAGAATCATTGAATTTGGATTTTGCCCTAAACCTTTAAACCCCCATTTTCGCGATTTTCATTCTCTATGGGATTCGTGTTTGATTGTTGGTGATGAACTAGATTTCTATGGATTGTTACATTGTGTAAAACAAAATTTCATGCTACATTTTTGAAATTTTGTTGAAACCGTTGCGATTGGTGTGTGTGTATTGAAATTGTGACTTGTTCTTGACGGTGTTGATTCAGGGGATTATTTTTCATTGTTCATATATTATTGGGTTGCCATGTTTTGTGATTGTGATTAATAGGAGACATGACTAAGAGAGTCTCTTCAAAGACGGCGAGGGGTGAAGGTTCAAGTTCTCGAACTTGGGGTGCCACTGCGTATTACAATTCCGCCCGCTTTATTTCCAAACAAGTGGAGGAACATTTCCACCATTTTGAGCATAAACGAACATGTATTTGACAATGGGGATTTGGGAAATTATATAGCCTCCCGGCGGAATGTCAAGAAGTGATTCGAAGCCGCTGTTGGGAACAGTTATGTAAATCACCATCTCGAGGCGAGGTGGCCCTAGTGCGGGAGTTTTATGCCAAAGTCACTAAAGTTGTTGACTACCGGACAAGGGTCCGCACTCACCCTATCTCATTCAGTCCTGAGTTCATTAATGAGGTCTTGGGATTGGCGGCCCTGGAACCATACACTGACGAACCATATGAGAGTTGAGACCCGAGCATGGACACAGTAATCAGAGCCATCACGTTTGGCAATGTCCAGTGGACACACACTGGCCCGCGTCTCGCCACATTCTTGGCTAAATTTCTCAATCCAATCCCCAAGATATGGCACCATTTTGTTTGCAAAATTCTTCTCTCGATATGTCACTTGTCGGATGTCTCCAAAGACCGGGCCATGGTGCTATATTCAATCCAAATGGGCAATCCAATCAGTGTTGGCTACTTGATCTACTCTTCAATTCTCCATGCAGTCAATACAACGAAGACCGATCTTCTATTTTCATCACTCTTGACCGACTTGTTCTAACGAGCTGATGTATCAGTACCCGAGGATAGCCCTTATCCCCCAATCCTTTTGCTTGATCTTGTGATGATTAATAGAATATGGAAATCTAGAGCACAAGGGGTGTCCAGGCAAGAAGCCGAAGAAAAGGAAGGGCCTACAGAGGAACAGGCGGGGCTATCGGAAGCCCGCGAGGAGGTCACTTCAGAGAGGATCTATAAGGAGCTCCAGGAGGTCCGGGTCGATATTCATGTACTTCGCCAAGGGAAATAAAATACGGATCTTCAAATTACCGAGCTCGGGACTTTCCTGGATCAGTATTCGAGTCATCAAGATCAAGTCCACCGATTCATATGTGAGCGCCTTGACATTGACATGAGTGTTTATCCTCTTATTCCTCATTTGCTGCCGTACCTTTTGCAACCGCCACAATTTTCTTTTTGATGCGATAGTGGTGGCGATGACACTCCCCCAGGTGGACAGTAGGAGATGAGACTTCTACGTCTTATCTTCTAGGTATGTGTTCCAACCCAATATTTTCACATGAATGCTATATATTGCTATTGGGTTCATTGTTCAGTCAGTATGGACACTACCTTGTTTAAGTTTGGGGGGATGTTCATCCATTTTTGTTTTTTGTAGAAGACGGATGAACAATATTTTTTGATGTATTATATTTGGATGTTTTATGTATGCGTAGTTACGCTTTGTAGAAGTTTAGATGTATATTGTAGACTTTAAACATATAGTTAAGTTTTATTTTAAATTTTCATGTTTTTGCATGTGAAATGCTTAGATTACTGTATGTATGTTAGTATTTAGAGTTAATGTAGAGATGTTTATGTATGAAGTAGTATTTGCGTGTTGAGTTGTTGAGCTCGTCTGGGCCATTTCCCGATGATGAAAATTATCCCCTAATTGTATATCGAGGTCGGGGGTGATGCCATTCATGTGTGTTTTGTGTGCTTAGCATGTCGATTAGGTAAAAATTATTTTGATCCTAAATCGCACGATCATATAGACTCGGTGTATAATTATCTGAACGATTTGACGCCGATTATTCAGTAATAAGTTCATGATAGAAATGAGAAATCTAGAACTTGATTTGGGGGAACTTGAGGTAGAATCCTATGTAAGGTAATTCCGGAGGTGTGATTTAGGCCTTCAATTTTTTTTTTCCTTGAACCTTTGTAGCTAACTTGAAAATTTTATCCCTCATTCCCCTGTCGAAGCCGATAATTTTTTCAATTCTGAACAAGTATCAATACTCTATCCAATTAAATTTTTCCAAACCATTGTCGCTAATCCTAAGTTTCAAATTGAGTGAAATCAAGTTAGCATTAGTTTGTGCTACTTGAAGTGAGTGGACGGGTTTCGGATAAATTTTTATTGATTCGGTATTAGAGTATTCACTTGTCATTCTCTTAATTATTTTTGCACACTCCTAAAATTGTATAAATTTGGGGGTGTGTTATGTTCTGGAAAAAAAAAAAAAAAAAACAACTATGTGAATATAGTTTTTATTTTCATTACTTTCGACAAGTGAATACAAAGCTCTTAAATTCTTATTCAGGGTTGTGTTTTAAATGTGTGGGGTTATGAGAGAAAGATAGCGACAAGCGTTTGTGCCTTAGGTATAGTTCAATTATAATGATTTTCTGTTTTCTATTCCTGCGATACCCTTGGTCGTTCTCCAAAGTCAAACCAAGCCCTATTGATCTCTGTGAATGTCCAAACCTACATTAGTGGATAGTTGAGCTCAGTCAAGCGTATGGTTTTCCTGAATCCTTTAAGGTTTAAGTCATGAGCTTAACTATTGAATAATCCAATCTGGTTTTGTTTAGTTATATATTTGAGTTCTCACACACATACTTTAAATGGATCTAGAATGGTTTTTATTGATATTGAGTGTTGAAATTCTAGAACACCACTTGGTGTGTGTTATTTCCCGAACTTGATCAGATTGAGGGTTGTTGAGGGAGGAACAACTTGGTTTCTTTGATTGAATTTAGAACTCGCATGCATTTACTTCTTTTTTGTTAAAGTTTATTTATTTTTAGTAGTAGTTAGTTAGTTAGTTAGTATAGTTAGTTTATTTTAGTGTTAGGGTGTTTTGCTCAAGGACTATCAAAATTCCAAATTTAGGGGTATTTGATAGGTTGAAAATACCTATCTACTTCTAAGCTGAATTTGGTAGTGTTCGAGTGTATTAGTAATATTTAATTGCGTTTTAGTTTGTGTTTAAGTAAATCAGGTATAGGGACGTAACAAAGTGATAAACGAGCGAAACAGTGGAGAAACTATGAAGAAGAAAGGTTTCATGACAGCAGTCCCACCGCCGCGGCGGTCAGGCCACCACCAAGGCGATGGAGATGCATGGAGAAATGGGAAAACGGCACCGTCACAGCGGTTAACCACCGCTGAGGCGATGAAAGTCCAGTGCTTAAAGCCAGTCTCACCGCCTAGGTGATGAAAGTCCAGAGAGCTCAATACTGCCTTCACCACTGCCTCAGCGGTGATGTGAACCAACTTACTCATCGCCGCAACGGTGACTTTGTGCAACAAATATCTATTTTTTAGATATTTTCAGGCCTTCTATTTAATCCCCTTTCTCCCCCATTTGTCAAGAGACGTCCCTAACATTAGAAAAGTGATCTTGGGCCATTCTTGAAGAGCTCACAGAGGAGATTCACATATCGGAGAAGAGGAAACACTTTCAGATCGATTTTTGGCGACAGTGGACCACTCCACTTTAAGATTGGATCTTTCTTTCCTTGTTTCTATCTTTGTAACTTAATGTTTTATTATGAATGATGATGAATCCCCCTTGATTTATAGTTTCAATGGCTAAGATCATGGTAGGCTAGATAAATATTATCTAGGGATCGATGTAGTGCATGTAAATATACGTTTGATTGAATATATGTTTCTTTAACGATTATTTGTCTAAATCCGATTGTGTTTACCATTTTATTACAATTTTAATATGTTTTTTTAAGGTATTAGTATTGGTTTAGAGAATACGGGGTTTGACACTCGGGAGAGGTAACCCTGGATTCGGATGAGGGTTAAACACATCGCGACGTTCTAACGACCCGGGAAGTGTTAAAAAGTGTGTATTCCATGACCTTGGGTCAAGACTCATGTGACTATGTGTTCGAAAAGACGTTCAAGGGGAACTTCGACATCAATAAAAAGTCACATATTTTTCATTAAACACTCGGGAGACAAAGTGAATGAGTTTAAGATACAAAGATTGTCGGACAGGATAAACACCGTTATTGTTAACTAAACGAAGTCAAACATGTATTAAGTGAACGAAATCAATCCCTAGGTAATCCATGTAATTAGAATTAACCCAATAGTATTAGTTTAACTTAGTTGTAATTAAATTTCAAATAATTCTTGAAAAGTCGAGATAATATAAGACTACGTCAATTATAGTATTAAATTATTCAAACATGTTTCCTAGTGGAATAATACCCGATCTTAAAGATCCATTATTCTAAAACTTGACCTCGTGCACTTGCGAGTAGTCAGACGTGAGCGTAAAAATGTTCTCGTATAATGGGGATAGAGAGGCATGGGATCAGTCCACCTGGCCCAAGATGGGTAGAGTTGGAGTGATCCAGGATGGGAACAGAGCAAAGAATTAACCTAGGAGTCTTTCGATCCATGGAGAGTCTTCTTATCCGTGGAGAGTCTTCCAACCAAGAAGGGATGGGTCTGAGCTCGAATGGGCTCAAATACCTTTCGGTCCCGGAAGAGATGGGTCCAATCTGGGATGAGCTTGAATACCTTCTAGTCTTCTGATCCGTGGAGAGATGAGTCTGACTTGGGATAGGTAGCACCTTGACACTTGCACAAAAGACTTATTGAGAAGGACCCGACGTAAGAATCAACGCTTAGGGGAAGGATTTATAAAAATATTACCGAGAAGAGTAAGCAAATTTGGTCTACCTTTGGGCATTGGCATGACCTCCTTTATATAGGCAATGGATGGATTAGTTTAAGGGCTTATATAAGGACTAGTATCCCATTAGTGTCCCATCTCGACGCGAGGCCACTGAGAGGGCGAGTGAAGGGCTTTATCTTGGGGGCCTGAGTTTTTTGGCTCTTTTCTTGAGTCCCATAGTAGAAAATATTTCCAATTGGAGAAGTGGCCTAGCCCATGATCCAAGAAGGACTCTTTCCTGAT
The DNA here is from genome assembly GCA_016647705.1 of Eucommia ulmoides. Taxonomy (NCBI): domain Eukaryota; kingdom Viridiplantae; phylum Streptophyta; class Magnoliopsida; order Garryales; family Eucommiaceae; genus Eucommia; species Eucommia ulmoides. Next base: position 37,314,366 of record CM028340.1, read on the forward strand.
GTACCCGAGATAAAGAGTTCAATCTTTACCCCTTTTCAGATACTTGGAGACAAGAAAGGGGAAGTTGTAAGGAGCTTCCTACCTTGCCCTTCTTGGATAACAAGAAATGAAAAGAGGGGCTTCGTTGAGAAGCTTATGGAATCAATCTCCAAGATGGGCAATGTCACTGTAGAGAATGCCAAGATGGGAGAAGGTTTTCCCATCCTGATGGTGGCTTGCCAACTCTTTCTGGAGAATGCTGGTGGTGAGGCCTTTGGAATGGCAAACATGGGTTTAAGGTGCACCCCTACCCTAAACAATATTTATACTTAGTCTTTGGTGAGAGCTGATCTTGGTGTAGAGTTTTAGACATATGGCGGTCTTCTGTTGGTTGTGTGGGAGTAACCATTTTTACACTTATCAGTTGCCCCACAAGACCTAGTATTGAGAAGGAATTTGAAGTACTAGGGACTCTACTCTGAGCCTTTTCGGGAGTTATGATGCTTTTATAGAGTATTTCGTGGTGTTTGGAATCTTATCTAGCCTTAAAGATATGCTGGAGGGGAAACAGATATTCTTCCGAAATAGGTAATGGGCGATTTCGAGATGGGAACAGTTAAGCTGGGAATGGAAATGGATGGATCAAAAAGGCAATGATTGGCCCACCCTAGGCCCGTAAAAGTCCTGCTCGTCTGACATGCACGTCACTCATGTTACCCATCAGGTCAGCGCCCTTCAATGCTCATTGAAATGCCTGCTACAAAACTGACGAAAAGAGGACACACATTCGTATGGCTCTGAGCGGCACGACGCTCCAAGCGATATCAAATCATCGTCCTTTACGACGATTGAGATGGACAGACCTCCCATACAAAAAAGGCTTCCCAAGCCTATTTTTACATTTTACAATTTCTATTAGCATTTTTCCCTGCCCAAAAGAATGAGCAAGTTCTTCAAGTGATACCAAGCCTTCTGGGCATCACGATAGCGGTGATGGTGGTGGGCCTTATGGTTGTCCCACTATTGAAGTCAGTTCGGGCCAAGAGGGTGAGGTTGGGCCTACATTGGATGCGGTGGAGGTCCAAGAGCCTGAGGAGGTCCTAGAGGAAGTCATTCCTCACTGGAGCCCTATTTAGACAATGACGAAGGTGGTACTTGGCTTGGCCCAAAGCACTTTCTCTTTCTTGGAAGGGGTAGAGGTCTGTCTCCCTTGTTTCGGGAAAAGGCCTTGTGCCCCCTTCCCCCCCCCCCCCCCCCGGAGTGATTTATCATTGTATATGTGGAGCATCTTCATGGTGGCATGAGGTTTCTGATCCATCCCTAGATAAGGGCCTTCTACATGGAATACCAACTGTGTCCGTCGTAGCTGGCTCTGAATTACACGAGGGCCTTCGTGGCCTCGTACATTATTTGTAAGGCTGAGGGGATAGAGCCATCTATTAACCTTTTTAAGTCTTTTTTCTCTCCAAAATCCATGCCTTCTGGGAAAGATGGGTGCTACGTGGAGTCCAGGAATCAGCTCATTTTGGGTTTAGAGTCTTCTGTCAAGAATTAGAAGCCCTAGTTCTTTTTCTTGGGATGAACTAGTGGGGAGTTTGGTCTAGATGATGATAGAGTCAACCCCATCCCAAGGGAGTGAGGTGTTATAGGTGAGAATATAATCATTTGCAAATGATTTTACGATTGTGTATTCTTTTTGTAATTTAACTGTTTTTTTCTCTTTTTGTTCCACCTGCAATCCTAGAGAAAGTGAGTGGCAAGAGGGTAAGGCCAAGCGCACTGATTCAGAGGTAGAGAAAGCCCATTTGGAACACAGAATTCAGAATCGTTGATAAGTGATAGGTTTAAAATACCTATCTAATTCTAAATCGAATTTTCCAGTTTTTGAGTACTTTATTGAAGTTTGAATATCGTTTTAGCTGTTTTTATTAGTCAGGACCAGGGAAGTAAACAATCGGCAAATCGAGCGAAATGGTGCAAAAAGGGTAGCCAAAAAGATGAAAAATGAGGTTTCAAATAACAGAGCAATTCCACCTAGGCGAAGTTTCCACTGCCTAGGCGAAAATTCAGCAGAAAGATGCAAAAATTGAAGATTTGAAATCCGCCTAGGCGAAGTTTCCACCGCCTAGGCGGAAATCCGTCAGAAGGTTGCAAGGGTTGAAGTATTGAATCCGCCTAGGTGAAGTTTCCACCGCCTAGGCGGAAATCCATCAGAATGCTGGATTAACTGAACTGCTGGATTGAGCTGCACTGCTGTAAATCCGCCTAAGCGAACTAGCTACTTCGCCTAGGCGGAATTCCGTCAGAACGACAAGGAGCCAAGAAGTTAGTCCTCCGCCTAAGCGAAGATTCTACCGCTTAGGCAGAATTCTAACCGACTTAAGCACCGCCTAAGCAAAGTTTCTACCGCTTAGGCGAAAATCGTAGAACAAGTCGAAATATCTGTTTAGATATTTTTGAACCCCTAAGCCTATAAATACCCCTTGGCCACGTCTGAAACTTGTTGTTGAAGAACCCTAACCCTAGATAAGAGCTCTTAAGCTATATTTTGAAGATCAAGAAGGAGGTTCATTATTCGGATAAAGAAGGATAACTTGCAGATCGATCATTAGTGACAGTGAACCGTTTCACTTCCAGATTTGATCGTTTCTCTCTTATTTTATTCTTTGTAATCACTTTTTCATATCTAAGAATGTTGAATCACTCTTATTTTGCATGGTATATGGCTAAGATCTTGTAGTAGTAGTTAAATGTTACTTAAGAGTAGTCGAAATCATGTAACCGTTTAGTTGAGTAAATTTATGTTACTTTAACGTGTTGTTTGTCTAAATCCGATTGTGTTTATCGTTATTCTAGATATTATGCTTGTATTGATAAACCGAGAACATGGGGTTTGACACTTGGGAGAGGTAACCCCGGATTCAGACTAGAGTAAATACAACGTGACGTTCTAATGACCCAGGAGGACGTTAGAACATATGCAACCCATGACGTTGGCTCAAAACTCACACGACTTAGGGTCGTTTAGGCGTTGAAGGGGACTTCTTCATTGACACGAAGTCGTGTAATCCCTCGTTTTACACTCGGAAAAGGTAGCAGATGAGTTATTGATACAGAGGTTGTCGGGTTAGATAAAAACCGTTATAGCTAACTAAATGAAATCAATTATGCATTATATGAAAGAGATTTATACCTAAGTAATTAGTGTAATTAAAAATAACTTTATAGTTGTCATTTATCTTAGTATAGTAATTAGAAAACAAACAAAATTTGATTAATCGAGACAATATGAAACTATTGAAATTGCAATACTCAACTGAATTACCTGCCATTCCCAGTAGAACGATATTCGATCCTAAAAGATCCATTATAATAAAACTAGACCTCATGCACTTGCGAGTAGTCCAATTACCGCGAGGAAGAAACATGTGTGAATCTGAGCGCGTAGCAAGTTTTTGGCACTGTTGCCGGGGATGCGACAATGTGTTTTTCATTTAAGTTGATATTGTGATTAAGTAGTTGAATGTTAATCAAGATAATTATTTTGCTTTTAAATTTTATTCAATTCATTTATTTATTTTATTTATCTATTGAATTTGAGTAGTGCATGCTGCGTAGTAAACGTATTGCTAAGCAAAAAGAAGAAAAAGCTACAGTAATGGCCGGCGGACATGAGAATATTCCGCAACCACCAGAGCCGCAAGCACTCCAGCCTCCGAAGCATGAGAGGCCACAACGAGTCCTTCGGGACTATTATCGGCCCCTTATGTTGGATAATTATTCAGGGATCCGGAGGCAGCCGATCCAAGCTAATAATTTCGAGTTGAAGCCCGCCCTAATCAATATGGTTCAGCAAAACCAATATGGTGGGAATCTTCACGAAGATCCCAACGTACACTTGGCTACTTTTCTGGAAATCTGTGACACCGTTAAGATCAACAGAGTTGCCGAAGATATGATAAGGTTGAGGTTATTTCCGTTCTCCTTACGAGATAGAGCAAGGGGATGGTTTCAATCGATTCAGCCGGGGAGCATTAACACTTGGGAGGACCTTGCACAAAGGTTCCTCACTAAGTTCTCTCCACCCTCGAAGACTTCTCAACTCCGAGGCGAAATTGCGCAGTTTCGTCAGAGAGATTTCGAGCCATTATTTGATGCGTGAGAGAGGTTTAAAGACTTATTGAGAAGGTGCCCCCAACACAGTTATCAAGATTGGTTTCAAACCCAATTATTTTATAACGGGTTGGACGGCCAGACAAGAACGATAGTCGATGCAGCCTCCGGGGGATCATTGTTGTCCAAAACCCCAACCGAAGCAAATGCGTTATTGGAGGAGATGGCGGCTAATAACTATCAATGGCCGAATGAGAGGAACACGGGAAGACGGGTCGCTTATATTCAAGAATCTGACCATATTTCAACGTTATCGGCCCAAGTGTCCAAGCTCTCGGACCAATTAGTCGCCTTATCTACAAAAGGTGCTTTGTCAAGTCAAGGGGAGGAGATAGCGGCAAGCAGTTCTCAATCCGGATTGGATAACGAGTTTGAGGAATGTCATTTTCTGAACAACCGTGCCTACACTTTCAGGCCGTCTACCAACATTCCAACTCACTACAATCCTGGACTTCGTAACCATGATAACTTCTCATATGCGAATAATCAGAACGCTTTGCGGCTACCTCCGGGGTATGGAAATCAATCTTCAGGATATCCAATGCAAGCCAATTGGCAAATGCAACAACCGCCAATGCACAATCCAAAGTCAAATTTGGATAAATTTCTGGGTTCAATTATGAAAGAGACGTAGACTATGATGTGTGAGACGCATAATCGCCTGAATAAACATGAAACACGGCTGGACTCTATTGATACCACATGTACAAACACTAATGCCACGGTGAAGGCTCTTGAGACTCAAATCACGCAACTTGCTAGGGCAATTCAAGAACAACAAAAGGAGAAGTTTCCAAGTAATACGGAAACCAACCCTCGGGAATGCAAGGTGATTAAGTTGAGGAGCGACAGAGACGTGAAAGTGAGAAGGCCTATGAAAACTGAGCCGGGTGTGAGTCGTGAGTTTCTGGATGATGAACCAAGAACTAGTGTGGAGGAGGAAGTAGAAGCAAAGGCCGATGAAAGAAAGGAGAAGCTGAGTGAAGACGTGAATGAGAGTAATAACAAGGAGAAAGTCGAGGAGAGAAGAGAAGATGAAAGGGTGATACCGGGACGAGTAACATTTTCAGAGAATCCACCGATTCTAGTAACACCATTGCCATATCCTCAAAGGTTCCAAAAGAGGAAGTTGGATGCTCAATTCGAAAAATTTCTTGAAATCTTCAAGAAAATCCACATCAACATATCTTTTGTGGATGCGTTAGAACAAATGCCCAACTATGGAAAGTTCTTGAAGGATATCATGACGAAGAAGCGAAAGTTGGAGGATTATGAAACGGTGAAGCTAACAGAAGAGTGTAGTGTAATACTACAGAAGAAGTTGCCTACCAAATTAAAGGATCCGGGTAGTTTCACGATTCCGTGTACTATCGGGAAATCTCACTTCGATAAGGCACTTTGTGATCTAGGGGCAAGTATCAATTTGATGCCTTCTTCCGTTTATCAGAAGTTAGGACTCGGAAGTGCAAAGCCTACGACGATCTCTCTTCAAATGGCGAATCGTTCACTAATCTATCCAAAGGGGATCATTGAGGATGTGCTTGTGAAATTTGACAAATTTATATTCCCGGTGGATTTCGTGGTTCTTGAAATGGAGGAAGACATAGAGATCCCGATCATCCTTGGAAGACCTTTCCTTACAACGGGAAAGGCCTTAATCTATGTGCATAATGGCAATTTGACCTTAAGAGTGAATGATGAAGAAATAAGGTTCAACATTTTTAACACTATGAACTTTCCGGATCAATCTCCCAATTGCAATCGAGTTGATGTTATGGACTCTTGCGTGTAGGAGTTCTTTCTTCCAAACATGGATATGGATTCCTTAGAGAGCATTCTCACAAGTTCCTTATCTATGGGGGATCTTGGTGAGGAAGGCTCTACCACCGACCTTGATGTTGTGGAATATGTGCTAGCTCTTGATGCTCAATCGAAAGACGTAGATTGTCCTATTCATGTGGCGGAGATTGAAGAAGTTGAAGACTCTCCCGAGAAATCAAATCCACCTCACGGTGGGTTATTACTCAAGCAATTATCGGAACACCTTCGGTATATCTTTTTGGGAAAGAATTTGATCGATCCGGTTATAATTTCATCAACTCTGACGGAAGAAGAGGAGAGTAAGTTGCTAAGAATCTTGAAGAGGCACCGATCCGCTTTTGCTTGGTCTATTTCGGATATCAAGAGAATTAGTCCGTCGGTGTGCATGCATAAGATTTTGATGGAGGATACATTCAAACCCTCCATTGAACATCAACGGCGGCTAAATCCGGCTATGAAGGAAGTGGTGAGAGCGGAGGTGTTGAAGCTATTAAATGCGGGGATTATATATGCTATATCCGATAGTGAGTGGGTTAGCCCGGTGTGAGTAGTGCCAAAGAAAGGAGGCATGACAGTAGTAAAGAATGAGAAGGATGACCTTATTCCGACATGGACCATCACAGGATCACGTGTATGTATTGATTATAGGAGATTAAATAAGGCAACGAGGAAAAATCATTTTTCTCTTCCTTCCATTGACCAAATACTAGATCGTTTAGCCGGTTATGAATACTACTACTTCCTTGATGGCTATTCCGATTACAATCAAATAGCCATTGCACCGGAGAACCAAGAAAAGACTACTTTCACATGCTCGTATGGAACGTTTGCTTATCGACGTATGCCGTTTGGCCTTTGCAATGCACCGGAAACTTTCCAACGGTGTATGATGGCGATATTTTCTAATATGGTGGAGGAGAAAATTGAAATCTTTATGGATGACTTCTCAGTCTTTGGATCGTCCTTTGATCACTGTCTCTACAATCTGGCGCTTATTCTTGACCGATGTGAAGAGAAGAATTTGGTTCTAAATTGGGAGAAGTGCCACTTTATGGTTAAAGAGGGGATCGTCTTAGGTCATCGAGTCTCTTCCAAGGGGCTTGAGGTGGACCGAGCAAAGAAAGAAACGATTGAGAAGCTTCCGCCACCAATAAATGTGAAAAGAGTTTGAAGTTTCTTGGGTTATGTTGGATTTTACCGGCGCTTTATTAAGGACTTCTCGAAGATGGTGAAGCCGTTATGTTACCTTCTTGAAAAGGATACTTCGTTTGAATGCAATGAAGCTTGTATGGAGGGGTTTAAGGCGATAAAGGAGAAGTTGATCACGACTCCAATAATGGTCGCTCCGGATTGGGAAATGCCATTTGAGATAATGTGCGATGCGAGTGACTATGTTGTTGGCACGGTGTTAGGCCAACAGAAGGAGAAGATCTTCCGCTCGATCTATTATGCAAGCAAAACATTGAATGACGCCCAGGAGAATTACACCACAACCGAGAAAGAAATGCTAGCGGTGGTCTTTGCTTGTGATAAGTTCCATTCATATATCATTGGATTAAAAGTTATCGTCTACACGGATCACGCGGCTATCCGGTACTTATTTGCAAAAAAAGATGCCAAGCCAAGGTTGATAAGGTGGATTCTCTTATTACAAGAATTAGATGCAGAGATAAGGGACAAAAAGGAGAGTGAGAACGTTGTTGCCGACTATTTGTCGAGGTTGATTCAAGAAGACGTTGGTGACGAGTCTAATATCACGGAAGTGTTCCCAAATGAACAACTCTTTTCCGTAGAAAATGCACTTTCGTGGTATGTTGACATTGTTAATTACCTTGCATGTGGCGTGTTACCACCTGACTTGACGGGAGCCCAAATAAAGAAATTTCTTTTTGATGCTAAGTATTATCTGTGGGACGAGCCGTTTCTATTCAAGAAATGTGCTGATCAGGTGATCCGGAGATGTGTTTCGGAAGAGAAAATGGCTAGTATTCTCTACCATTGCCATTCATCATATTGTGGCGGCCATTTTGGTGCGACTCGGACAGCATCAAAAGTACTGCAATCAGGTTTTTAGTAGCCCTCTTTGTTTAAAGATTCATATACGTTTGTAAAAACCTGTGATAGATGTCAAAGGGTGGGTAACATATCAAGGAGGCATGAATTGCAGCTGACGTCAATTCTTGAGCTTGAGTTGTTTGATGTGTGGGGCTTGGATTTCATGGGGCCATTTCTGCCCTCATTTGGGAAGGAGTATATTCTGCAAGCAGTGGATTATGTGTCCAAATGGGTCGAGGCCGTGGCAACACCTACTAATGATGCCAAATTGGTGTTAAAGTTCCTTCAACATAATGTCATGACACGGTTCGGGATACCTCGAGCCTTAATCGGTGATGAGGGGACCCACTTCTGTAACAAAATGCTCAATACCTTATTGGCAAAGTATGGGGTGAGGCATAAGGTGGCTCTACCATACCACCCACAGACAAATGGCCAAGCAGAAGTTTCAAACCAAGAAATCAAGCTAATTCTGGAAAAAACGGTTCATACAAATCGCAAGGATTGGGCGGTGAAGCTTGATAATGCTTTATGGGCGTATCGCACGGCTTTTAAGACACCGATTGGTATGTCGCCGTATAGATTGGTGTTTGGGAAAGCATGCCATTTTCCCGTTGAATTGGAGCACCGTGCATTCTGGGCGATAAAGAAACTCAATTTTGACATAAAAGCTTCTGGTGCGCAACGTCTCCTCCAATTAAATTAAATGGAGGAATTCCGGCACGAGGCTTATGAGAATGCCAAGCTCTACAAGGATAAAACGAAGAGGTGGCATGACAAAATCATAGTCCAGAGTGAGTTCAGTCCAGGCTAACAAGTCCTATTGTTTAATTCAAGGCTGAGGCTCTTTCCCGGAAAGTTGAAGTCTCGGTGGTCTGGACTATTCTGGATCAAGCATATCTATCCATTTGGAGCTATCGAGCTAGAAGCCGAGGACGGACGAACTTTCCGAGTCAATCGGGAGCGGATCAAGCATTACTTCAAGAATGAAGAGCGAGTTGTGGAGAACATCTCCCTCGTTGAAAGATAAAGTTGGAATTCTTAAACGTCCATGCTAGGGACGTAAAACCAAGCAACATCTTTTGATATGTAACGAATATTCCCAACTTTTGTATAAATACCTTTTTGGAGATCGTATTGATCTCGTAATATTAATGTTTAGTGGTGAATTGATGAGGTTAGATACTTAGGATTGATGTGCATGCTAAAACTAATTTGAGGATTGAAGAGGAAATAAGAGGTGTAGAGAAACAATGTGAAAACCTGAAGGAATTCAGCTTAGGTCCACACTAGCAAAAATTCGCCTAAGCGATAAAACCACCGCCTAGGCGAACATTGGACAAAAAGACTGAGAAAACATTCTGGCGTAATTTCGCCCAGGCGGAAAACCACCGCCTAAGCGGATTTACAATCAAATCAGGGTTTCACATTGGTGTAAACTCGCCCCGGCGAAAAAACCCACCGCCTAGCGGATTTACACCAGAGAGTTTTTAAAAATGAAAAGGCGCTAATCCGCCTAAGCGGTAAAACCACCGCCTAGGCGAATTTACGCGAACTTTGTTTTTAAAACGCACAGTCCACTTCGCAAACGGCATTTCCCTCCTAAAAATTTCAAGAAACCTCTCAATCTCACCATCCCAAATTCCTTCCTCCCGTTAAAGATTCATTCTATAGTGCTAAAAACTTGGATTTTCATCAAGAATCTTCGTCCAAAAGAGAAATTTCTTTGCCCATTTTCGAAAAATTAGGGTTCGAAGGGTGAACAGTGCGAAATCGCCATTCTCCACTGTTTTGATCAAATTTTTCAACAAGTAAGTGTCAATAATCGTATTTTTCATTTAGTTGTTGAATTATTTACCTCATTTGCTCATTTATTTCAACAAAACATTGGATTTGATTGGAACCCTAAACCCCTTTAAACCCTAAATTGAGATTTTCATGTTATTTGGGATTGGGGAATGCTAAATGATAAACCCTATCATATTTTTGTGTTGATATACAATGTGAATCATGTAGTTTGTGCTACATTTCGACAAAAATGTGATTCGGTTATGGTTGGTGAAATATCTTGTGAGTTTTGTGTTGATTGGCTTTGGTTCGCTGACAAGGGTTTGAATTACTTGTTCAATTGTTATTCTTGTGGTTGGTGTGGTAATTTTAATTTTCAGGGAAAATGGCAAAGTGCAGGGCTGCCAAGCACCCAAGAACAGACAAACCTCCGTCTGCTTCGGACTTCAATTCTCTTAAATTTGTTTCTAAGCAGGCGGAGGATCGGTATAAAGAACATGAGAGTAAGCGGTCAGGCATCCGTCAAAGAGGATTTGGGCCTTTGAATGATCTTCCTGAAGAAATCAGAACTGTGATCATACAAAGACAATGGCAACAGTTCTGTGCTCCACCTCCAACGGGAGAGTTGGCCCTTGTTCGAGAATTTTATGCAAACATCGCAGAGGCCACAGGGTTTCAAACACGGGTCCAAAATATTCCCATCCTCTTCAGTGTCGATCATTTTAATGAATTGCTAGGGTTGACGGGGCCTGAAGCTTCAAGAGATTTATCCGATGCCGCCTCACCAACAATAAGTACGGTGATTCAAGCCTTGACGACAGGAAACGCACAGTGGACCAACACATGGCAGGGCCAAGCAATCTTTAAGTCGCAGTTTCGAAAATCGATCCCAAAGATTTGGTTTTCATTTATCTGCGCCAATCTGCTCCCGACGACTTATGTGTCTGACGTTTCCAATGAGAGAGCTTTCATGCTCTACGGCATCGATAGAGGGATGCCCGTAAATGTCGGTTGGCACATTTATTCTTCCATACTTCATGCTGCCAAGACGAAAAAATGGTGGCCTTCATTTTCCTTCCTTCCTCACCGCGCTCTTTTAACGAGCCGGAGTTCGAATCACGTCCACAAGCCCCTTTCCTCCTATGAAGCCACTTGATCTAGCAATGATTAACAGGGTATGGAAAGGCGGACCAGGTGAAGGAGAGAAGGGTCAATAAGAGGAAGAAGTCGGTCCTTCGGAGCGACCAACGCCTACAACCAACCGAGGCCAAACCACACAAATCTTAAGAGATGTCCGTAGTCTCCAGTCCGATGTGAGTCAACTTCAAGATAATTTGGCTCGGATGGAGAACTACATGGAGTCCTACATCCGGAAACAAGATCAAAACCAATGAGTCATATTCGAGCATCTTGGAATTGACATGGCGCGTTATACGCCCGTGCCGCTTTTCGAGCCGGATGAGCTGCCACCGCCATCTCCTCCACAATGAACGGTAGGAGGTTAGACTTCTATGTCTTCCCTCCTAAGTATATGTCCACCCCAGTTTCAATACATATTTTTCTATTCTGCTATTGGGTTCGCTGCTTAGGCAGTGGGGACTCGTTTAAGTTTGGGGGGAGTATGACATGCGATGCATGTAGTTTTTGTTTTTTTCCTTGGGGGGATAAGAAGGATGAAAAAATTTTGATGTAAAGGGGACAAAAATTCTTTTTGTGTACAAATTCATATATTAATGTTAAAATTTTTGTAAATTTTGAAATTCTTTTTGTTATACATGTGTAATGTTTAGCTATGCATGTGTAAGGATAATTAGTATAGGTAATATTAGTTTGTAGAATTAGAATAGAATTGTTAATGAATTGAGTTGTACAAGCATGCTGAGTTTTTGAGTTCGTCCGAACCATGTCCCGATGATGAAAATCACCCCCTAATTTGTGTTTTAAGGTCGGGGGTAATGTCATTCACGTGTGTTTTGTGTGCTTAGCATGTCAATTAGGTAAAAAATATTTTGATCCTAAAATCGCACGATTGCATAAACTCGTTGTATAATTAATTGAACGATTGGACATTGAGTATTCAGTAATAAGTTCATGACAGAAATGAGGAATCTAGAACTTGACTAGGAGAGGCTTGAGGCGAAATTATAGGTAAGGTAATTCCGGAGGCATGATATAGGCCCTCGTTTTTATCGCTTGAACCTTCTAAAACTAACCTGAAAAGTTATTCCCTCGTTCTCCTGTCGAAGCCATAAAATTTTGTCACTTCTGAACTTGTTTCTATACTTTAACCAAGTAAATCTTTCAGAACCATTGTCGCTAGGAATAAAAGTGAAAATTGAGTGAAAACAAGTAGCATTAAATTATGCTAACTTGAAGCGGGCAATCGAGGTTTCAGTATATTTGGTTAAGTATAAGAGTATTCACTTGTCAATCCTGTAGTTGTATCTAAACACCCCTAAAATTGTATAAAATTGAATAAGTTTGGGGGTGTGTTTGGAAAAAAAATAAAAAAATGTGAATATAGTGTTTAAATTCGATTGTTTGACAAGTGAATACAAGTTTACTAAATCCTGTTCAGGGTAATATCTTCAAAGATAAGGGAATCGTGAGAGAGATTTAGCGACAAACATTTGTACCTCGGGTATCGTTAAAATTATAACGAGTTTCTATTTCTACGATACCCTTGGCCGTTATCCAAATCCTGACCAAGCCCTATTGTTCTCTGTGAATGTCCGAACCTACATTAGTGGATAGTTGAGCCCAGTCAAGCATATGGCTTCCCTAAATGTTTTAACAAGTTTAAGTTATGACCTTATTCATTGAATAATCCAATCCGGCTTTTGATTTGTTATATATCCAAGTTCTCACACACACACATTTCAATAGGGTCTAAAATGATTTGAACTGATATTGAGTGTTGAAATTCTGGAGCACCACGTGGTGTGTGTTATTCTTTAACCGCATTTGATTATGGGTTGTTGAGGGAAGAAGAGCATGGTTTCTTTGACTAAACTTGTATCTCACAGGTGTGTACTTCTTAATTGTTAATGATTGCGTATCTGTAGTTTAGGATGTAGCTAATTAGTGTAGTTAGTGTTATTTAGCATTAAGGAGTTTTGCCCGAGGACTAGCAAAATTCCAAGTTTGGGGGTATTTGATAGGTGTAAAATACCTATCTAATTCTAAACCGAATTTGTCAGTTTTCGAGTACTTTATTGAAGTTTGAATATCGTTTTAGCTGTTTTTATTAGTCAGGACCAGGGAAGTAAACAATCGGCAAACTGAGCGAAATGGTGCAAAAAGGGTAGCCAAAAAGATGAAAAAATGAGGTTTCAAATAACAGAGCAATTCCGCCTAGGCGAAGTTTCCACCGCCTAGGCGGAAATTCAGCAGAAAGATGCAAAAACTGAAGATTTGAAATCCGCCTAAGCGAAGTTTCCACCGCCTAGGCGGAAATCCGTCAGAAGGTTGCAAGGGTTGACGTATTGAATCCGCCTAGGCGAAGTTTCCACCGCCTAGGCGGAAATCCATTAGAATGCTGGATTGACTGAACTGCTGGATTGAGCTGCACTGCTGTAAATCCACCTAAGCGAAGTAGCTACTTCGCCTAGGCAGAATTTCGTCAGAAAGATAAGGAGTCAAGAAGTTAGTCCTCCGCCTAAGCAAAGATTCTACCACTTAGGCGGAATTCTAACAGACTTAAGCACCACCTAAGCGAAGTTTCTACCGCTTAGGCGGAAATCGCAGAACAGGTCAAAATATCTGTTTAGATATTTTTGAACCCCTAAGCCTATAAATAACCTTTGGCCACGTCTGAAACTTGTTGTTGAAGAACCCTAACCCTAGATAAGAGCTCTTAAGCTATATTTTGAAGATCAAGAAGGAGGTTCATCATTCGGATAAAGAAGGATAACTTGCAGATTGATCATTAGTGACAGTGAGCCATTTCACTTCCAGATTTGATCATTTATCTCTTGTTTTATTCTTTGTAATCACTTTTTCATATCTAAGAATGTTGAATCACTCTTATTTTGCATGGTATATGGCTAAGATCTTGTAGTAGTAGTTAAATGTTACTTAGGAGTAGTCGAAATCATGTAACCGTTTAGTTGAGTAAATTTATGTTACTTTAACGTGTTGTTTGTCTAAATCTGATTGTGTTTATCGTTATTCTAGATATTATTCTTGTATTGATAAACCAAGAACACAGGGTTTGACACTCAGGAGAGGTAACCCCGGATTCAGACTAGGGTAAATACAATGTGACGTTCTAACGACCCGGGAGGGCGTTAGAACGTATGCAATCCATGACGTTGGCTCAAAACTCACGCGACTTAGGGTCGTTTAGGCATTGAAGGGGACTTCTTCGTTGACACGAAGTCGTGTAATCCCTCGTTTTACACTCGAAAGAGGTAGCGGATGAGTTATTGATACAGAGGTTGTCGGATTAGATAAAAAATGTTATAGCTAACTAAATGAAATCAATTATGCATTATATGAAAGAGATTTATACCTAAGTAATTAGTGTAATTAAAACTAAATTTATAGTTGTCATTTATCTTAGTATAGTAATTAGAAAACAAACAAAATTTGATTAGTCGAGATAATATGAAACTATTGAAATTGCAATACTCAACTGAATTACCTGCCCTTCCCAGTGGAACGATATCCGATCCTAAAAGATCCATTATATTAAAACTAGACCTCGTGCACTTGCGAGTAGTCCAATTACCTCAAGGAGGAAACATGTGTGAATCTGAGCACGTAGCAATAAGCTGTTGGAATCAACACTGTACTGTACCCACTTTTATCGTGCTCCTAGTTTACTTGTGTTGAGATTGACCCAGAAATAAAGAATGGTAAGGTTTTTCCCTTTCTCGGAAGTTTTCAAATACTTAAATCTTTTAGTGATTCCTTATCCTTCGCATATTCAATTATTGTGGTGTTTCTTTGGTAGAGATGGATAAAGCAGCGCTGAAGAAAGTGTTGAAAGAGAGAGCCACAAAAGAAGCTGCCGAGATGAGGCCGGTCTCCCTCCCAGCCCCAAGAAGGGGCTGCTTAGGGTAGAGCCCCTAAGGGAGGTGAGGAAAAGACTGCAAGGATTTCTCCGTATGAAGCCTTAGGATGGGTAGAAGTTGAGCCGAGAAGGGCAACAAGAAGAGAACTACAAAAGAGATAGGCAAAGGCCGCAACAAGAAGAGAGGCATCATTCCTGTCAGAGCAAGCTCCCATCCCCCCATCCAAGAAGAGTAGCACTGAAGAGAGCTAGGATAAAAGGAAGAGAAAGGTTGAGAAGGAAGAGGCTGAAGGGCAGAAGAGCCCCATAACTGGGAAAATCCTATCGGGAGAGGTGGTTCCTGGTGCTTTTCAATAGAGTAAGGCTCCTACAACGTTTTTGATGATGGACGCAGGCATCCTCCCCATTCAGAGGATCCTAAACCTATCTCAAGTTGCTATCTGATTATGTCCACCACTTCACTCCGTCTCTAGACCAAGATCGTGTGAATTCTGAGCCAAACGTAGAGATTACCACTGTACTGCAGAGGGATGCCATGTTGGTAAGACTTCTCACAATAATGATTTTAATTTGATTTTTCTCCTGCACTCTATTTTTTACTAACCATTTGACATTTTTCGTGTAGGCACTTTGAGGTCTACCTCTTTGTTTGCGCGCTTCCAGGCAGCGCTGAGGAGAGAGAGAATTTAGGGAGAAGCGTGTGAAACACTTGGCCTAGATTAAGAAATTCCACAAGCAAAGAAAAAAGTTGATGAGAAATGAAAGCATCTTTAGAGCAGACGTGACCAAATTGGCTGATGAGAAGAAGGACCTCAAATTCTGTCTCGGCAAGCTTGAGGCTTACCTCGCTACAGTACGGGGAGAGGAAGCAAGAAAATGAGATAGAGCACAATACCTCCATTACCAAAGCCAAGGTAGATACTGTGAGAGAATGGAAGCTAACCCCTGCCTTTGATAAGATGAGAACGGATATAACCGTTGAGATGGTAGAAGATGGCTATAGGTACACGATTCGCAACCTTCGCTGTCTGTATTCGAGTTTCCCAGCTGACGAGATTAGAATAAACTATTTAAACTCTGAAAGAGAAGTTAGTTCCGAGCAGGAGGATGCTGAGATCGGGTAGGGAGATACCGAAGTGGAACAAGGAGATGTTGGTGCCGAGATGGGAGAAGCTGATGCCTGCCAAGGCGAAACGGATACCGTTCAAGGAAGTATTGAGGCCGAGCAAGGCAAACCCTACATTGGTGAAAGTGTAGCTAGACCATCCTCTACTTCTCAGTAGGAAATTCTAATCCAACCCCAAACTTAGTCCCGAAATGATTCAAGAACTTGTACTTTTTTTTTCTTTTTTATTTTTTTTTTAATTTTATTGCAATGTCCCTTTCTTGGTGCCCCAACCCTTTCACCTGGAAAGGGCCTTTTTGAAACTGGCTTTGAGACCCCACAGTTGTAACAAAAATTTGAATAAATGATGACTGCCGTTTAATCCTATCTCGGAATATTTCATACACTTGCATTATTTTCTTTAAAATATTTGAGTTTTTATCTGTATGTTTTTGAGTTTTTGTCTGTCTTTGGAGATATGTCCCCTTTGGAGCAGAAATGGTTCCCCTTCCCGACGGCAGAGCTTTACCTCTAGCCTGATCTTGGAAATTCTGGGATGGGAATAGATCTGAGCTCGACAAGTTGTCTAAGCATAGAATTGAGTTTCTACTTGGTGCCTGAACCTATCTCGGAGATAGACCTAAGCCCCTGCTCGGTCATTTTCAAAGACTTAGATATTTTTAGCTATGACGTTTGTTTTTTGCTCTTTAGCGGTACTCTGCTCTGGACGGACAATCCTTATCACTTGGCCATTTTATTTATTTTCCCCTTTTTGTTCCCTTAGGCTTTATGCTAGACGTTCCGTTAGGAATAATTACTCGTGTCAACACCATTCAAAGTTTGGATGTGCTGAGGCCGACATGAGATCTAATCTTGGCCCCTTATCTCTTCTCAGCATACCCGTTAGAGAGAGGGTTGTTTGTGCTACATCATTCTCGGTCACAAAACTCATGTTCAACATGACCTTAGGTTGGGTATTCAAGCTAGTGATTGCAATTTTTTGCTGGAAAAAATTCAAGTTCTTCCTTTCCGGACACACGCCCCTTCTCAGCTAAGTGCCCGAGAAAAGTCTCATATGCCCTTCTTAGAAAAGACGTTGTTCTTATGCTACTCACTATATCCATATCTTTTCTACTCCCCAGCCTAGCATCCAAGCGTAACTTGAGTGGTAGGTTTTAGTCTGAGGGGGATACTCGTATGGCTTTTGGTTTTCGCAGTCCTTAGGGGGTGACCTTGGTCGGCCTCCTATGGCTGGTCACAGATGGGTTATCTGAAGTGGGGTTTATCCCTAAGCTTTTTTGGGTTATCCCAATTTGCCCTTATAGGAGCATCGTCCCTTTATGTCGCCTGAGCTCAACTTGGTCGTCAGGGGTGGGATACTTAGCTATAAGTCCTTAAACCCAATCGATACTTGGTCATCAGAAAATGACCATAGTTAGTGCCCGAGCATAAATTATCGACCTGTGGAGAGGATCTAGTTACACCCTCAACGCAATACGCCAAGATGGATTCACTCTTTGGAGATCATCCTCGATACGATGCATTAGGATGTCATTTCTTGTTAGAGGTCAACCTCAATATTGTGCATCAAGATGCCGTTTCTTCTTGGAAAAAAGCTGGGGACAGCACATATCTGTCCGAGATAGGACAGCGGGCTACTCATCCAGGCCTTGCATTTCGTATGCAAAATTTAGAGAACGAAGAACAGGTTGAACCAAAGATTCCTTTCATTGATAGGTGGTTGTACAATAAACTTAAAAAAAAAAAATGAAATATTTATAACTCCATCAGATCTTCATCACTGGGGTGGTAGCGCTTTAGATGCTCTGTGTTCTAAGGATGTCGTAAAAGGACACCCTTCTCCATTTCCAACTTACAGGTGCTGGGACGAGCAATACAAGTGATACGGTATGGCCCTTCCCAGGTTAGAACTAACTTACCTGTGGTTTGATCCTTGGTAGCCAGGGTTACTTTTCAGAGGACGAGGTTGCCAACGTCAAATGACCGTGGGAGGACCTTTTTATCATAATATCTAACCGCCGTTTGTTGATAAGCTGCTTGTCGAACACGGGCACACTCTATTTTTTCTTTAAGAAGGTCAAGGTTTAGAGCCAATGAGGCATCGTTCTCTTCCAGGCTGAAAACCATTGTTGTTTGTGAAGAGGGTATGCCGATCTCAACAGGGATCATCGCTTCAGATGTGGTAGGGGCGCGAAATGCGTCGCTACTTACACTCTCAAGTATACGAGGTCCAAGTTTTAGTATAGTGTGATCATTAAGATTGGGTTATCGTATCCACAGGGATTTGTGTCGTTACTATCGAATACCCCGTTTGTCGTGACCTAACTTTATCTAGGCGAAAAACAAATATAATTAATTAATTAAACTAATACTAATATAACCTAAATTAACTGCACTAATATGCTAATATGTTTTAGGGTAAATAATTGCCTAGGGATTAACGTGGTTACAAATACGTGTTCGATCTCGATTTACTCACGTTTACGGTGTTCAACCTATTTGACAACCTCGGTACGTAAACTCCACCGCCACCTCTCCCGAGTGTAAGACGGGGGAATACATGACTTCAAGTCAATGAAGAAGTCCTTCCCAATGTCTTAACGACCCTAGGTCACGTGATTCTCACCCAGCGTCATTGATTGCACACAATCTAACTCCCGACCTGGTCATTGGATCGTGCGTTGTATTTACCCTATCGACAATCTCCGTTCTAAAAATCCCGAGTGTAAGATGAGGGATATAACGCAATTTTGAGTCAACAAAGAAGTCCCTCTCAACGTCTTAATGACCCTAGGTCATGTGAGTCTTACCCTAACATCATCGATTGTCCACGATTCAAACCCCGAATGGGTTATAGAATCGTGGCGTTTGTTTACCCAAATCTGAATTCGAGGTTTGTCAAAATCCCATATTCTCCATTTATATAACTAAGCATGATAGACAAACAATACAATAAATACAATCACAAACGAAACACCAAAATCATCCAAACAACGTATTTATAAATTTATTATTAATCCCTATACAATCCATATTTAACTCGTAGCCATAGCCACATATACAACAAAATAACGAGCTAAACATGCTCACATGATCCTAAGATAAAGAAATAAGAAAAACAATTGAAGAACTTAGCCTCGTCCAAAGATAAACCGCTAAGAACGCTCAACGATTGATTCGTCGTCTTCTCCATTTCGGAATGTGAGCTCCACCTCTAAATATCCTAAACCCTAGCCTAAATATAGATTAAGGTGCCCAAATGGCCGGGGGCTGCAAGAGGAGGGGGGAAGAGTGGGTATTTATAGACAAAATATCTCAAAATATCTAATAAAAATATCTAGGCTGTGTAGAGGCCACCGTCGCGGACGTGGTAGGTCGGTTGGTTGATCACCGCAACAGTGAAGAAGGAGGTGGAATAGGAAGAACATCCTGCATCTCTTGTGCCGCGGCGGTGGATCTTGCGCCGTGGCAGTGAAGAAGGCGTTGGAATATGAAGAATATCCTGCATCTCTTGCACCGCGGCGGTGGATCTTGCACCGCAGCGGTGGAAGTTCAATAAGATATTGGTCTTCTCAGTATTTTCACCACCACGGTGATGGTCTGGACGCCGCGGCGGTAGGCTTCTTTCACAATTTTACCTCTGTGCTTGTTTTTCCACCATTCTTCGACCATTTTTGGTTCGATCTCATCGTTTTCGCTCCAATTTCCTATCTTTTTGCCCCACAGACCTGATTTATATAAAAAGTATGAAAACTAATTAAAACATAATAAAATACTATATAAACACTCGAAAACTAAGTTAATTCGGTTTGAAAATATGTAGGTAATTTACACTTATCAAATACCCCCAAACTTGAAATTTGGCTAGTCCTCGAGCCAAACACACACAAGAAAATAAAAAAAAAAAAACTAAATGAAATAAAAAACATCCTAAAACAATCTAAACATAACGAGATGCGAGTTTTACATTCTTCTAACGGCCTATTTATTTTTATCCCTCAGCAACCACCAGTCATATTGAGTTTAGGCGGCAACACACGTCATGTAATGTTCTAGAATTTCGACATGCAATAATGGTAAACGCCATTCTAGATCCTGTAAACGTGTTAGTGTATGACTCAATAATATAGCTATACAATGATCGGATTGGATTATCCCCCAACAAAATTCATGACTTAGACCGTGAAGGATTAGGATTTCCATAAGCTGGATTGGGGACCACTCTCCACTAATGTAGGGTTTTGGAATAGTTGGCCAAGGGTAATTTGGAATAGAAAATAGGTTAATGTTGTTAACTTAACGTTACCCAATTCTCAACGCTTGGCACATTCGCTCTCGAACGCCCATTAAAAAATTGGAAAACAATCCCGAACAAATAATTAAGTCCGACGTACTCACTTGTTAAAAAGAAATGGAAAATAAAAACCATATGTACACTTGATTCTTTTTTTATTTATTTTTATTTTATTTTTTTTAACGAACATACCCCCAAACTTATTTGATTGTTACAATTGAAGGGGTGTGTAAAATATAAACGAAAAATGACAAGTGGGTACTCAAATATCAAACCAATTAGAAGTTCGCCCTAAATCTAACCGCTCACATCAAGTAGCATTTGCAATTTCTAACTTGATTCACTCAAATGTGCCTTTAAATTCAACGATTAAGGTTTGGAAAAAAAAGTCAACTGGCTATGGTATTAGTTTATGTGTTCTGAATTGAATTTGCATTTAGGCTTCGACAGGGTAATGAGGGATAAACATATATCAGGGTAGGCTTAAAAAGGCTCAAGCGACAAAGAGAATGCCTAAATCACATCTTCTGAACTACCTCGCATAGGATTTCGCCTCAAGCTTCTCCTCAATCAAGTTTTAGAATCCTTAATGTGTCAAGAATTTGGCTAATCAATAATCGTCCTCAAGTCAATTGAATAGAAATACATTGAGTCTATGTGCTCGTGCAAATTAGGATTTACAATAATATTTACCAAAACGCATAGTCAAGCACACAGAATCACATATGCATGGGTATTACCCTTGATTCCAAAAGCAACCAGGGGTAATTATCATCATCAGGTAACGGCCCAGATGAATGCAAAACTCAACATGCAAAACAACAACACAAAAACATAAACACATTCTAACCTAAACACACATGCAATACAAGAAAACAATAACACATAACTAACATACTACATACTACACATCATCGCCAAACTCAAAATGGACAGTGTCCTCAGCGAACCCAATCATCATTCGCAACATATATGAAATTAAAGTATGCTGACGAAGGGTGTTTAGAACACTTACCTAGGAGGCGAGAGGATCTTGCCTCTGTTTAAATTCGACGGAGATGGATTTAATTTATGTTGACCTTGGGTTGCCTCCCAAGAAGCGCATGGTTTAATGTCCTCGGCCTGACATTTTCAGAATGCCCTCAAAATTAGCAAGGTTTTACTTTGGATGGCTTAATCTTTTAACAAAATGCCTCACCGGCTTATGTGCTTGGCCAAGCAACATAAAATGGCTTGGAATCCCGTCGAAAGGGATGCATCAATACCCGTCGATCTAACATCGCCAAGTACTCTGCATTGGAAACAAAAACAAAACTACAAACAAAAATTATATACAAAAGAAATGCCTAAAGTAAAATTAAGTCATTTACACACAATATCGACAATAAAGGACAAAATACAATCTCAGTAATACGATACACTTGCTTCTCCTATCTAAAACTCAAGTCTCCAGCCGTTACCGCGTTTCTCCGGTAATAACATCAAAACAATCCCCGGCGACGACACCAAAAATTTGGTAGGGGCGCGAAATGCGCTACTACTTACATTCGCAAGTATACGAGGTCTAAATTTTAATATAGTGTAATCGTTAAGATCAGGTTATCATATCCACAAGGATTGGTGTCGTTACTATCGAATACCGCGTTTGTCGTAACCTAACTTTATCTAGGTGAAAAACAAATGTAATTAATTAATTAAATTAATACTAATATAACCTAAATTAACTACACTAATATGATAATATGTTTTAGGAAAAATAATTGTCTAGGGATTAACGTGATTACAAATACGTGTTCGATCTCGATTTACTCACGTTTATGGTGTACGTCCTATTTGACAATCTCGGTACGTAAACTCCACCACCACCTTTCCCGAGTGTAAGATAAGGGAATACGTGACTTCGAATCAACGAAGAAGTTCCCCTCAACGTCTTAACGACCCTAGGTCACATGAGTCCCACCCAACATCATTGATTGCACACAATCCAACTCCCGACCGGGTCATTGGATCGTGCATTGTATTTACCCTATCGACAATCTCCGTTCTAAAACTCCCTTGCTACCTCTCCCGAGTGTAAGGCGATGGATATAACGTAACTTCGAGTCAACGAATAAGTCTTCCTAAATGTCTTAACGACCCTAGGTCGCATGAGTCTTGCCCCCAACGTCATCGATTGTCCACGATTCAAACCCCGACCGGGTTATTGAATCGTAGCGTTTGTTTACCCAAATCCGAATCCAGAGTTTGTCAAAACCTTATATTCTCTATTTATATAACTAAGCATGATAAATAAACAATACAATAAATACAATCAAACTACGAAGAACAATCACAAACAAAACACCGAAATCATCCAAACAACGTATTTATAAATTTATTGTTAATCCCTATACAATCCATATTTAACTCACAGCCATAGCCGCATATACAATAAAATAATGAGCTAAACATGCTCACATGATCCTAAGATAAATAAATAAGGAAAAACAATCGAAGAACTTAGCCTCATCCGAAGATAAACCGTTGAGAACACTCAACGATCGATTCACCATCTTCTCCCCTTAGGGATGTGAGCTCCACCTCTAAAACTCCTAAACCCTAGCCTAAATATAGCTTAAGGTGCCCAAATAGCCGGTGGCTGCAAGAGGAGATGAGAAGAGTGGGTATTTATAGACAAAATATCTCAAAATATCTAATAAAAATATCTAGGCTGTGCAGAGGCCACAGCTGCGGCCATGGGATTTAGTGCCACGACGGAAGTAGGTCGTTTGGTTGATCGCCGCGGTGGTAAAGAATACGGTGGAATAGGAAGAACATCTTGCATCTCTTACATAGCGGTAGTGGATCTTATGCCGCGGCGGTGGAAGTTCAGCAAGATATTTGGTCTTCTCAGTATTTTCACCGCCACGGCGGTGGTCTGGACACCGCGGCGGTGGGCTTCTTTCACAATTTTGCCTCTGTGCTTGTTTTTCCATCGTTCTTCGACCGTTTTTTGTTCGATCTCATCGTTTTTGCTCTAATTTCCTATCTTTTTACCTCACACACCTGATTTATATAAAAAGTATGAAAACTAATTAAAACGTAATAAAATACTATATAAACGCTGAAAAACTAACTTAATTCGGTTTGGAAATACGTAGGTAATTTACACCTATCAAGATGCAAACGTCATTGCGAAGGGTTTCCCCTGTAGGGGTCTTTGTAGTGGTGTGACATGCGCATAGAATGGGGCACAAGTCTTAAACCTATCTTTCTTTTGATTTATCCAACCTAGTTTTGAGCCCATGGAGAGTTGTTTGGTTGGTGACTTCCACTTGTCCGTTAGCTTGAGGATACCTTGGAGAGGCAAAGTATGTTTGAATCCCCATCCGTTCATAGAATTTCGCGAAGAGATCATTATCGAATTACTTCTCGTTATCGGAGACAATTGGGTATTTTGAAACGACAAACTCTGTTTTCCCAAACGAAGACTTTGATCTATTTCTTCGAGATCCGTGCAAGAGGCTTAGTCTCTACCCATTTTGTCAAATAGTCGATTGCAACAACAAAGAATTTTCTATGCCCGATCCCTTGGGAAAATGGTCCAAGAAGGTCAATACCCCACTGAGCGAAGGGCCAAGGACTTGTCATGGTGACAAGAACAGTTAGGGGGAGTTGTGGATGGAAAGTACTGATGTCAAATTTTGGTAGACTACAATGGTATGGTCTGATCAGCCTTGGATAGGTTGGAGGGGTCCGGAATGGAGATCTGCAATCTGTAGAGCTTCTAATCAGTGAAGGAGTTCTTAGCCGAGAAGGGAGATGTCCATATTGAAAGGGGCCCAAAGCCTTCGGGGCGGAGAAAGGGTGGTTCGAAACACCTTGTGATCCTTAAAAAGTGAATAAGAGCTTGGAATAGGGTTATTCCAAGATGGGGAGCACCTGGAAACCTACACAAAAAACTTGCTGGGATGATCCTGGCGTGTCCTCTCTGGCGTGAAAATCAGCGTGCGGGGGAAAAACTTTTTAGAGAATTTTCTGACAAAAATAGGTAAAAATCATCCACCTTTGGGCAATTGTATACCCTTCTATATATAGGCAAGGAGGATATTAGTTTAGGGGCTTAAGCATGGATTAGTATCTCTTCACGTCACATCAATATTCCAACTTGGGAGATAGCCAATGAGAGGATGCCAAGAGGCCCTTGGGTTGTCCAAAGGAGGAGATATTCTAGAGATATTTTTGGTTAGGGAAGTGAGCCTTTGAGAAATTTGTAGATATTTTGGGATATTTGTAGAGATATTTATGGATATTTTGGGATATTTGTGGAGATATTTATGGATATTTAGGGATATTTGTGGAGATATTTTGAGGATGGGAAAATGAGCCAACTAATAATTGGAGATACACTTTTTTTCTGTAGCCGATATGAGGAGTTCGATTCTTGTCCCTTCCCGGATTTCCAGAGATAGGAAAGGGAGTTGTGAGGAGTTTTTACCCTGCCTTTCTCGGATAACCGAAGATGAGAAGGAGGGCTTTGCCTAAAGGGCTTCGCGAAGCTGGTCTTTTGAGATGGATGGGATGGTTGGAGATGTTTTTCTCCTCATGGACATATGGCGACCTCCAATTGTTTGCGTTGGGGTGACCATTATGCACTCATTAGTAGCCCTCCAGTCCCTAGTGTTGAGAAAAGATTCTAAAGACTGTGGACTTCATCGTGAGCCTTCTCTTAGAGTTTTGTTGCTTTTATCGGAGCTTTTCGAGGTGTTAGTGACCTATTTTTTTACCTTTAAGGAGTGTTGCATGGGGGTCAAGCCTTCCTTTCCGAGAAGGAGATGGGCAGTTCCGGGATGGGAACAGTCAGCCCGAGAATAGAAATGAGGGCCTGAAAGCACAGATAGGTGACCTGAGAACAATAATGAATAGCCTGCCCTAGATCAACGAGAATGTTGCGAATGTCACGCACGCGTCCCATCGCGTCTACGCCCTTGTAGTAGTGCTTCTTCAATACACCCAGATATACCGCCAACCCAACCATCAGGAAGAAGACACGTGACTGCACAGTCCCTGAATGGCGTACCTTTTCCAGGCACCTTCAAGGCTTTATCAGGCGTGATAGTTGGAGTAGACGGGTTCCCTCTTATATAAAAGAGGTTTTCTGAGTTCCTTTTCCATTTTTTCGAGACCTTTGGAGCACCAACCTTTCCGGCAGGTAACTCATATCTTCTCCAAAATGTCTTCTTCATCTTTTATGGCTCTGAGTTTGCATCGGGGTCTGCCATCCCTGGGCAGGCCCTAAACTTTTCTCTTTTTCGACTGATTGACATTCCACTGGAATTACCTCCCTGCCTAGAAAAATGGGCAGGGTCTTCGAGTGGTGCTAAACCCTCCAGCCATCGTAACGATGGTGATGGTTCCAGGCCTATCAGTGGCCCCATTATGGAGGCAAACCCAGTCCTGGAAGACGAGGCCGAATCATAGGAGGAGATTATTCTAAGAAATAGTCATGTCTGGAGGATCGAATCAATAATAACGGAGAAGAAAATCCAGGAGGCCCGAAGTAAATACACCATCCCAAAAGGGTTGGAGACTCGTTTCCCTCTCCCTGAAGATAGGGCTTGCGCCCCTCCAGAGGGTTTTATTACGGTGTATGTAGAACATTTGCAATGAGGTCTCCGATTTTCGATCCATCCATGGATTCGAACCCTTTGTGCAGAGTATAGGTTGTGTCCTTCATAGCTTGCTCCAAACTGGATCCAGGACTTCGTGGCTTCATTTATCATTTTCAAGGCCGAGGGAATTGAGACATCCTTGGACTTGTTTAAATCTCTTCTTTTTTTTTCCCCAAATCTGTACCTTCCAGGAAGGAGTAGTGTTATGTTGCTTCTCGGAGGTAGTTTTTTTCTGATCTTGAGGAGTCAGTGAAGAACTAGGGGCCCCAGTATTTTTTCTAGGGAGGAACAAGATGGGAGTTTGGTCCCAATGATAAAGGAGTCAACCCCATTCCTAGGGAATGGGATACTGTAGGTGAGAATGTCTTCATTTGTGAGTGATTCACCAATTACACAGTCTTTCTTTATTATTTTGACTGTTTTTTCCTTTTCTCCTATTTTGTTTCCTTGAACAGTCCCAGAAAAAGTTAGTGAAAAGAGAGTTCAGTTAAGTGCTTCGATCAAATAGCAAAGAAAAATTGTGTGGGAGACGAAGTACAAGAATGTCAACGAACTGCTAGATTTAACGTTATATTGCTGCTATTTCTACCAGGCTCTGGGTATACCAATGCCAGATATTTAAGAAAATACCAAGAACAGTAAGGTTCCCCCTTCTCGAAAGTTGTTGGTTTTTTTAATCTTTTATCGTTTTCTTTACATTTTTCTCATCCATCTCTTTCTGCTTTCTTGGCAGAGGTGGACAAGGTGGCACTAAATAGGTTGTTGAAGGAGAGGGCTGCCAAGGCTAAGGCCGAGAAGAGGAAAGCCTCATTTCCTTAGGCAGAAGTTCCCCTGGGGAGAACTATCAATCATTTTATCAAAAACAAATCATAAAATAGGATAATTTAGACAACCAAGCATGCCTTATATATATATATATATATATATATATATATATATATATATATATATATATATATATATATATATATATATATATATATATATATATATAACTTAAATTTAAATATTTCTAATTAATGTTTGATTAATTTTTTTGGTCCACAATTTAAATTATTTAAAAAAATATATGTGATATTTTCACTTAAAAAAAAAAAAAAAGTGGATATGATATAAATTAATTAAATTAGAACTTGTTGACTTGAAAAATTTGATAAATTTAATCATAATTTATGGTTATTTGTTTGTTATTCTATAGTATAGTATTAAAAGATAATGTGTCAAAATATTATTTCACTATTTATGTAATTTTAATAGTATATTTATATTCAGTATTTATAAAACGTCATTATTCGCCAAAATTTATGTATTCACCATCGGATATTGCTATCAAAATAATCAAATGATATCCATGTGTTTCATGTTTCAATATAAAAAAATTATTATAATGTTTTCTTAAATCTGCGCAATGTGCGGTATAAAACTCGTTTTTTTGTAGAAGCCACACCCTAAATTGGTAAAGACTGCCCACTGGATGCAAAATGTATGTAGGAAGCATTTTAAAGATGGGACTCGTGCATGCTCAAGTTGTGCAAGATTGTTTAAGGTATGTGGTCAAATAACATTAAAAAAAAAAAAATTCACTCCTAATTTTTAAAATTACCATTTTTTGTATTTTAATTTTAAGCATACTTTCAATTTTACCAAGAAAAATAGAAAAAAATATTAAAAGATTAAAACCATATTGATATACCAGACTGATGTGAAGGAGTGCGCCCTTAAGATCTCCCAATGAGGTGATTAGTCGAGGTGCGCGTAAGTTGGTCCGGCACACCATACCGTAAATAAAAAAAAAAAAATAAAAAAAAATAATGATAACACATTTTTCATAATCTTGATCATTATTAGAAGTAGAAATTAAAAAAAAAAAAATATGATTTGTAAAAATATTTCGATAGTATTGTGATGTGCTCAAAATATAGTAAATTTTGCAAGAATAAATTTAATGATTTTTGTTATATGGTCTTTTATTTTTTTTATTTAATTTATAGAGCAAAACAACTTATTTTTTTAATTATTACCAATTTAATTTTAATTATGATATCACATGCAAAAATATACTAAATCTTGTTGATATTAATTGGAATAATAAAAAATTAATGGATAAAAAGTGTGGGCAGAAAATTATGAGTAATAATATTATAATTAACTTTTCAAGGACAAATTAATACTTTTATTTATTTTAATTTATGTCAATTTAGTCCATTAATTTTTATTTCTATAAAAATCTACTGGCAATAACTTTATGTTTATTTAGACAGTAAGTTTTACAGAAAACTCAAGTAACAAGCGTGAGCATCGAATCACTGAAAATTATATTGATCTGCGCAACGGTCAATTACTTTGTTTGGAGTGCCATTCAACAACAGTTATGGATGCAACACATGTCAAACCTATTGTTAACGAGGTTTATGATTTTTACAAGAAAGTAGGGCTTCAACTGATTAACGATCTTCCAGTTTTTGTGGTGGATAATGATGAGATGCAAAGAGCTCTTCAAAGTCGAGTAAGTCGCGTAATTATTTATGAAATTGTTATTAGATATATATTTTTTAATTTAATTTCATTATTTTAATTTAAAGGGATTTTATGTCTCGGTTTGGGATGGATATTAAATTGCTTATGAAACATACATGACCTATGAATGAGATGAACAATTTGCGAAACTAACACAGATTTTGCGACGAGTTTGCGGCTGAGAGGGGGTTGGCCTAAGCTGAGAAGGTTGAGGCAGAGGGTATGATGCAACATGCGCGGTGAAATGAGAGTTGCAAATTAAGAACTTTTTGATTCTCAAAGGAATACCGAGAAATTGACTTGGAAATTGAGAAAACCATCAATATTGATTTAAAGTAAAACTGTTCAACCTTTAAGAGGCCTTACAAAGCATATAAACGAAACCTTATATGTAGAAATTATAAAAAGAATTGCAAAAAAGTCCCTAAATTATTGAAGAATTGCAAAATTATTGCGTAAAATGTAAAAATGTCATTTTGACTCTCGAAACGATGGAATTTGATTAAAATCACGTCAGACACCAAATTTGGCGTTTTGCTCAGAAGACCGTTTCTGCAAAAAAAAGTGATATTTTTTGTCGAAAACGGACACAGATGACTTTCTGGTTAAACTTGGCCTTTTTTATTCTTTTGGGTCTTAAGGTGCTTTCTTTGGGTCATGAAGTTCCACTCCTGTTGCACTGCATCAGGGTACAAAGTATAATTAAACTATTGAACTGTGTAGAAAATTTTGAAATTAGTGAATTGAGAGGTTACACAAGTTGAATTTTAACTATTTACCTATTAAACTTAAATTTAGATCGTTAAAATGGCTTTTCGTCTTGGTTTATTGATAGATAGTTACATTTCCTTCAATCGGTAAAAAACAATTATAATTATGAAGAAAAAAAAACGATAAAAATATTTTGGATGATTGTTAATAAATTTATCACGTGCAGTGCATCAACAAACCTGACATTCCTAAGACTGGAGGACCGAACGGAGTAACATTTTATCATCCCCAGTCAATGCCAAGTCCCCAAGTTGTTCAAAGTGTAAGATCTCGTTGGTTAATTTTTATAAGTAATTTAATTTGAAAATCAAAACAAAATAAAAATTATTTATAATACTTAATTTAAACACAAGATATATTTTTGGAGGGATTTTATTGAACAATTCGCTGACTTGAAATTTTTACTCATACAATCCATGCGTTACAGTAATTTTTCTAGAAGTCTAAAGTTATTGTACTGGATAGATTGAATGAATGTAAATTGTAATATATTTTTTAAAAGAATAATGATTAATTAAATAATTTGATTATTGTGAGTACCACATATTAGATTGCGAAGTGCTCTGTACATGAAGAAAACATTACATTGGTGAAAGAGTCCATAACGTTACCCCGATGCCAAACGATATCAATTTTGATTAAATTCGGAAAGCACAAGTAATTACACTAAACACCCCCCTTATTTCATAAATGTGTTAATTTTGATCCACCTTATTTTATTTTTTCCCAATTTTTTTGTGTATTCAGGGTGGTGGCAAGTGGAATACTAGCACATGAGATGATGCATGCCTGGCTGACGCTTCAAGGTTTACTTACTTTTGTATTTATTTATTATTTTTAATTTTACGGTAATGAATGTAATGTTCGGACCAATTTACTTGCATTTCGACTAATCATCTGTCTGGAAAATTTTAAAGGCATAATCCTTTATATCGTCCTGATGCATTAAAGATATATTAAAAATTTAATTATTAGAGAGCTTACTATGAGAGTTGAATCTTGATTGACAAGAAAATAATACATTTTCTTGTCAACTGAACTAACACTTCTTGGGTATTTACTTTTGTATTTATAAAATGATTTTGTTTCTTGAAAAATATGATTAAATATAATAATTGCCATTTACCCCCTTATTTTGATTTAATTTATTTTGTCCCCTCTAATTTAAAAACTCACATTTTATTTTACCCCTTTTACTTATAATAAATTAAAAAATTATCCTTTTGTTTCGTTTCACTGAACAATAAACAAATTGGTGTAATTAAAAATATCATCTAAATTTTACATAAAATAGACAAGAATACCCATTATTTTAATTTCTAAAAGAGAAAAAGAGAGATAGCCATAAAGAGAAAATGTTAGTTTTTCTTTTCTTAACATTAAATATTAAATTTAAATTTAAGAAATAAAATAAAATTAAGTAATTCTATTTTATTTTTTTAATAAAAAGTGAGTTTCTCCCTTTAGTCCATAGTAGATAGGGTTGAGATGTAGGCTTTCAAAGTAGAGAGATTAAAATGAAATATAACTATAGTATAAGGGGGTTAAAGGAAATTAACCCAATTTTCGACTAATTAAGACATTTTTTTTTTAAAAAATTTGGGACAAATTGTCTTTTAACTCCCTCTATTTTTTTAATTATCACTTTACTCCCTTCGCTTTACCTACTTCTATTTTTAAATAAATTGAGAAACTAATTTTTTTTTTCATTTAAATTAACGGAATATTGATTAAAATAAATAGAGTTAAAATTTTTATCTAATTTTTAAATGAAATAGTCAAAATTGTCCCTTTATTTTAATTTAATTTAATTTTTATCACAAATTAAACCAGTTTTCGATTAATTGTTTTTTTTTTTTTTTAAGGTTGCAGGAAATTAGAGGACCAGTTGAAAGAGGGGATATGCGAAGTGATGTTTCACAAATTTTTAGTAAGGGCATTATCGGTAGAAAAAGATAAATTCATGAAGAAATTAATAGATCTTGTAAGAATTAACATAGAAAATAATCCTTCAAAGACTTATGGAGATGGATTTAGACAAGTCAAAGCTGCTGTTGATCAATTTGGATTTCATCAAACCCTAAATCATATAGTTACCAATAAAAAACTTCCCCACTAATGGAAAAAAAAAACTGTGGTCTACTTATTTGAAAAACTTTTGTAAATAATGGGTACATTTTTGTAAATATAGGATGGCAATTAGATGGTGTTTGGTTAGTGTTTTTGTTTTTCTGTTTCTATTTCTGTTTAATTGGGAAGAATTCTTCTATCGTTCACCCCATCATGCCAAATCCCCAACTCCTACTTGGAGCCCTTGAGTGAGGGGCGAACTGGTTAGAAGACTGGGAGGAACCGGTTACCGCAAGTTTGCGTCAGTGCATAACTAAGACAAATAACCGTACGATAACTAGACAATAAACCGTATTAACACTCGAGAAACGTTTCATTACTTGTCTAATATAATTTCACCCCATCCTAATTTTCAATTTGGACTATTTCGGGAATAGAAACATGTTCGGTAAATATTATTGTCCTTAAATCCTTTCTTTTAATTTATTAACAAAGAAACACGTTTGGTTGTAATATTTTTTTTATTTTTTTTAGTATGACAATAAATATCTATATTTTTTAGCCGAGGGGGTGGTGGTGAAAATAGTTTTGTAGGAGTGAATGAGAAACAATTTTTTTTTCTCAAATTCTTAAAAATTTCAATAAATACTCCAAAATTACTACAATTTTTTTGGGAACAAGAACATGTTTACCAAACGCACTTCTGTACATTAATCTCAAATTTTTGAAAGCAGGAACATGAATCAGAGAACGAAAATAAGTGTTTATCAAACGCGTTTCTGTACATTAATCTCAAAATTTTGGGAGCATGAACGAAAATCAGGGAACGAAAACAATAAACAAATGGGACCTAACCATTCCACTCAAATGGTGTGCGAAAGTTCATTTCTAGTTGTTGGGGGGCTTTGTGCAAATTTAAGTCTTATTTGATATAACTAAAATTGTTGGATTTTTTAAGGATGTTGATTATTTCTCATAATCACAATAAAACGGAATTGAATAATAATCGTAAATATACATGAATATTAGGACACAATAATAAAGAATGGTAATCGAATACGTACATGTTTGGGCCATCGTAGGAGATTAAATCTGTCGCAGCAGATTACTAACTAGATTTTCCTCCCTATGATCTAGATTATTGTGGTGACGGCTCTCAATGGAAAGAAACCCCTTAATCTAGATGAGGGAGAGGACTTAGTTTTATATACTAGGGTTTCTTGTTGAGCCCTCCCATAATGGGCTTCAACGAAATTCTAGACCTACACTCATCGCTTAACTGAGTTTCTACATCAAAGACACCACAGCCCAAATTAAAATGTAATCACTTATTATTTGAGCTGCTTAAATAATAGACTATCCATTAACCCGTTTTTGTAAAACAATTTATTCAATTAATGTTAGCCCACAATTTTTTTTTCAACATTCTCCCACTTGGGTTACATTAATTGAATAAATGTAATTTAAAAAACAAGACTCTCGGGTTAATAACAAAAAACAAATATTTTTGGTGCGGTCACACCTTTTTGTTTAAAGAAATGAAAGTCTATAAATAAAATCTAGATAAATTTATTCGATCTAACATGATCTTAACATTAGATTATGGTGGTCTATATGTTAATCTCAACAAACATAAGACCCTTCATACTCACAAATATTTTTAATCATATCGACATGGATCGTAAGTCCAGTAGTGTAGTAAGAAACCAATGCGAACATGTGATCATTATATATATGCATTGTTTTTTATCGGTCCTCATTACAATTTTTTAACAAAATGAAATTGCTGATTGCAGTTTCTCAACAAAATGAAATTGCTGATTGCAGTTTCTCAACAAAATGAAACTGCTGCAATTTCTCAACAAAATAAAATTGCTAATTACAATTTCTCAACAAAATAAAATTGCTAATTATAGTTTCTCAACAAAATGAAACTGTTGCAATTTCTCAACAAAATGAAATTGCTAATTGCAGTTTCTTAACAAAATGAAACTACTACAATTTCTCAACAATATGAAATTACTAATTGCAGTTTTTCAACAAAATGAAAATGCTGCAATTTCTCAATAATATGAAATTGCTAATTGCAGTTTCTTAACAAAATAAAATTGCAATAATTTCTTAATAATATGAAATTGCTTGACTTTAACAAGTCATTTGTCACTAACAATACATCACGAGATCTCAAAATAGTGATTTGTGACAACCAAAAGTATACAATTGTAATTCTTAAGGTACAATATCTTAAGATACCATATTGTATAATCAATTCAAATAATATGATATACAATAATATAATACGCAATAATGATGATCATTAAATAGATTTTAATTTTGCAAAACGCATAACAATAGTGATCACAATATAATCATCGAAATAAAGGAAAATACAAAAGTTCTCACTAAACTAGAGAATCAAAAGATTCAATGGTACTCATATTCACAACATGTTCCTTGAACGTTATAGGTCCTAAACATTGGTTTAGTATAATCAATTCAAATAATGTAATATGCAATAATATAATATGCAATAATGATGATCATCAAATAGATTTTAATTTTGCAAAACATATAACAATAGTGGTGTCACAATGTAACCATCTAAATAAAAGAAAATACAAAAACTCCCACTAAACCAGAGAATCAGAATGCTCAAATAAGTATAAGCGACACGATATATAAGAATTAATTGTATCATCATAAACTCTCCTTTGGGTAGAGCCTACAATAAACAATTATTCTTTAAGCATGAAGATCAATAAGATAAGAAATTTTTTATAATAATAGTGATCAATACTTACACGATACAATCATCGAAATAAAGGAGATTACAAAGACTCCCATTAAATCAAGAAATCAATTTAGAATTTCATTGTAGCGTTATTGTTGTTCACAACAAAAAAAAAAAATTTACCAAAAATTGCAACTAGATCAAGTATGGGCAAAAGGCAAAATGCTCAGTTAAGTATAGATAATACTATATAAGAATCAATTGTATTATCAGAAACTTTCCCCCGGACAGAGTCTACAATAAACAATTGTTCTTTAATTATGAAGATCAACAAAATAAGAAAAATTTACAAATTTAAAAATTCATCCCCTTTGAGCAGATTAATCTTCAAATCCATATATTTTCTTCAAAACATAATGAAACAAATAAATTTTCAAAATTCATTCCCTTTGGACAAACAAATTTATCAAATTATTTATCTCACATAATATTTTCATACAATTAAATTAATTTGCACAATAACCCCATTTGGGCAAGTAAATGCACAAATTAATCTAAAACGTTTTCATCAACAAAATAAGAACTCGAAAACTTGTAAACTGTGTTGATTAAATCACTTTGGTAAAATAAACTCAATAATTCACAAACCACCATTCCAAATTGAAAAAAATAAACTATATTACTCAACAATTAAATTAATTTGCACAATAATCTCCTTTGGGCAGGTAAATGCACAAATTAATCTAAAAAAATTTCATCAACAAAATAAGATCTTGAAAACATGCAAACTGTGTTGGTTAAATCACTTTGATAAAATAATCTCA
This sequence comes from Eucommia ulmoides, assembly GCA_016647705.1. Classification (NCBI taxonomy): domain Eukaryota; kingdom Viridiplantae; phylum Streptophyta; class Magnoliopsida; order Garryales; family Eucommiaceae; genus Eucommia; species Eucommia ulmoides. The sequence continues at coordinate 37,349,183 of CM028340.1, forward strand.
ACAATTCATAAACAACCGTTCCAAATTGAGAAAATTAAACTATATTACTCGACAATTAAATTAATTTGCACAATAATCCCCTTTGGGCAGGTAAATACACAAATTAATCTAAAAATTTTCCATTAACAAAATAGGAACTCAAAAACTTGTAAACTATGTTGGTTAAATCACTTTGGTAAACTAACCTCAACAATTCACAAGCAACCATTCCAAATTGAAAAAATTAAACAATATTACTCAACCACAACAATACATATTAGCGACATATATGCATATGATCAAAATAAGATGAAGTACATTACAAAATGTACTTTCAGTGATCAACGATCAATTATAATTGTAAAAATTTGAACAATAATTTTACTGTACTTTAAAACTGATTATTAGATTAGTCTTTATATAGAATAAAAAAAATTAAGGGTTTGAAAATTAAAAACTATAATTAATCATAATTAATGTTTTTATGAGTTCTTTAATATGAACCTCAAAGGTCGAAAGTTGTAACTAAGAAGATCTAGTTGGCTGAGATACTACAAAGGTCCAAACACAAAATCAATATCTATATAATGAGCCTAAATCTGAATTCCTACCAAGATATTTTAGTTACAGTGATAGTGTTTCTAATTCAAGGCCTTCTCATGTGTTCATGAATAATTTATCCATATTAATAATTCAATTAGGTTTGTTAATTAATAAATAATTAATGGCCCAATAGGCCCATCAGTATATATGTATAACCCATTAAACACTTTAAGACCCAGACAATACAAGAAAAAATCTATGCGAAATTGTATAAAAATAACTCAGTACTTTTCTTTCATTCTAAATCGCAAATATATTGCCCCAAACATATTCCAAAATTCAAAAAATAAAAGATCTCATTTTCGTAATAACCAAATTAGTTATTAACATAATACTTAAATCACTAAAAATCCTGAATACATATCATACACCTAATTATCCACGACCACTTTTTAACAGTACTCTATTTAATTTAGCTTCAATTAGGTTACCTAAACAAAACAAGGATATGATTCTTTTAATCATATAACTCTTCACGTAAATATTTCACAAAGATAACAAATAGAAAGATAAGGAGTCGATCTACTTTAGGATTCCTAACCATCAAATACATAAATAAAATAACCATATGGACAATAATCAAAACAACTAAATTTACACAACCTCTAAACTTTAGGGGTTAATTGTGTAATTAACTCTTCTTACTAGTTTTAGTTCATTGCACATTCGAAAAAAATATATAAAGTTAATAAAACATCTTATACGTTTAAATTGAAACTATTTAGAACAAGTGAGATTCTAGTTAAATTTTTGGGGTTTTTATTGTCAAAACCCCTAACCCTAATTTTAATCGCCTCTGCCATACTACCTGAACATCGTCACCACCTCGTTACCATCATTCGACTCTATCAAATGAATGCCGACATTCTTATCAGGGGCAAGGTGGACTTTTGGCAAACTACTACGAATGGATATCGGGTGAAGACCCAACATCGAAGTGGAATTCAACATGTCTAATATCAAACAAGAGTCCTAAAGTAGAAAACCTGGGAGCCTAACTCAGTCTCAAAGAAAACCTGAGTTCAGGATTAGGTAACACAATTGGTGTGGGATTCAACAAAGAATAATATCCCCAAAATAAAACAAACATGCCCTTTTATAGCTCATTCTATGAGCAATATGCAATTATCCAGCCATCTAATTCGAGCTAGAGCTATATCTTTATGATCAATTGAAAAATACTTAGAATGTGAAGTAGATTTTGGGATGCTTCTTCATGAGCTAAGATAATAAAACTTAAAGTATAAATTGACTTTTTTGACCCCTCATGTTTCCTCTTTAAAATAATAGAGACAAACTATTTTTCACTCGAATAATAACTTATCATAATTTATTCATCATATAACCAATCAAAGAAAGGGATATATGCATTATCCCTATAATGCTTACTCTATCCATTTACAATTAATAAGAACTACTCATGTAGCATAAAGTTGATCGTGTATAAATAGCAATGGAGCAAAAGAGTGTATGAAAAATCAGCGTCCAATTTCTCCTATAATTTCTATTATCATAAATCAATTCAATTATCTAAAATTAGGCAGCAATTAAAATAAAGTGAAATTTATCCACTTTCTACTAGAAGATTAGCACTAATCAATAGCTAATAGGTATATGCTCATAATCCATTTACAGCAACAAAATAGCTTCCTCAAATATATCAATATGTTGACTTATTAATGCCTAATTTTTAGCAGTCGGTCGCATTTCATATTCCTCCATTAACTTTCAAATTTGTACATTTCATATTTATCCATTTAATATTCAGGTTTGTAGTAAGAGATTATGGTAGTAGAATGTGATTAAATAAAATTAGAGAGTACGTCAAAAAAATCGCAATGTTATAATATACTTAAATTACGATACCATAATTTTTTTTTAGTATAAATCTAAAAATTAAATGTCACAATCAGAAATTATAATTGATTATTAAAAAATAATTCAATCATAACTGCTAAAATAATCTACCAAAAAAAAATTGATGTGCTTCAAGTGATATCAAGAAATCATGATTAGAAAAGTTAGACAATTCACGATCAACCGCAAAATAGAACTCTAATTCAATAGCAGGATTGTTTACTATCTCATTTTTATTTCATATTAACCAAAAAGGGAAAAAAACGCTAATAATGTATAGAAAAGCCAAGAATAACAGATTTGGACAATTGAAAAATAATAAGATATTCCAAGAAAAATTCAGTAATGAATTAAATCACCAGAGACAAGTTAAAATCACAAGAATGACATCAAAATCTAAATCGGTTGCAATAGTTCTGCACAGAATAATTTGTCAAACTTGTTTCTATTTCTAGATTACTCCAAAACGAAAACATAATTCATATTTCATCTCATCCTTGATTATTGGAAGTTTTCATATCATACTCAATTTAACCCAAAATCTAAGAAATTAGAACAACTGAAGCTATTAACCTAATTTTTTTTTTCGTGATTTAAAACTAATTAAGAGAGTACACATCAATAAATTTTAATTTAGAGAGAGTGAGTATAACAACCCTATTCCAAGTCATCTAATATAATTTCTGTAAAATTTTCAATAGAAAATAATGCCTAAAAATAATTTTAAGTTAATTAAATCTTATAATAAGTAACAATTAATTAAAAATATTTTTAATCCTAAAAAATTAAAATAAATTTTACAGAAAATTAGAGGAAAAGAAAACAAGTACACAGGAAAAAATAAGACCCAAAAAGGGCCCCGAATAAAGGCTCACGCGCCCCACGCGTGGGCATCACCGCCCTGACTGGAGGTCATCTTTAACCTCCACCTGGGTTTGCAACTAGGTCATACAACCTGGTTTTGACCCGGTTCGCTCAATTCCCAAAAAAAAAATCAATTTTTCTGTAATTTTTCGTGGGTTTATATATATCCCTTAATTACTAACATGTAAACAATGATTAATTGAAGAAAAAATTATAGAATCGTCCCCAAAATCGAAGAACACTTAGCGATTTTTCACACATCCTTGGCCAAAATATAAAACTCGATATTAATCCTTATTTATACCGAATTTTATATGGGTTTGTACCTAATATTAATTTAAAAACTATCTACAACGTTTAATTGAACAAAAAACGTGTCAATATTCCTCAATCTCAAAAATGAATATCGATTTTCCAGGATTTCGTAGCCGAAACTTCAACGTTAAAATACTCACTAATTAACCAACCAAAAAGAATGTATAATATATTAAATTAAAGCTTGAATCAATAGTAATAAAAGCCCTAACGTTTTTAAATCAATAGAAGAAAAAAAATTACATGAAATCACGGTCTCAAGTTTTGGTTTCGAAAGTTTTTTAGGGTTCGTAGTCGAAACTTCAACATCAAAATTCTCTCTAATTATACAACCAAATTGCATGTATCTTATATCAAATTAAAGCTTAAAATAAGATGAACAGAAGCCCTAATGTTTCATAGCTAATAGAAACAAAAACTCACATGAAATTGTGCCCGCAAGTTTCTGTTTTTGCTTAAGAACAAAAAATAAATTAAAATTTCTAAAAATAATTGTTGATCCTAAATCATGTACGTTGATTCTGATACCACATGTTGATTATTTCTCATAATCACAATAAAACGGAATTGAATAATAATCATAAATATACATTAATATTAGGACACGACAATAAAGAACGATAATTGAATACGTACCTATTTGGGTCTATAAGATCTAAATCGTAGCACGTATGTCATTAATAGTTGCATGTTTAAAGCACTGAAAAAATTTGGGATAAAAATTTTTGTGAATCAAATTTAAATTAAAACATTAGGGGCCAAATTGGAAATTTAGAAATATTAAATTTAAAATTGGGATTCAAATTTTCATTCAATTTATAAAAATAAAAATAAAAATTAACTATTAAGGATCAAATTACAAATTTAGAAAATGTTAAAAATGAAAATTTAACTAGAAAAGAGACTTTAAGAAGTTGGGGGAGAAAGTGTAATTAATTAAAGATTATTTTAAACACAAATATATATATATATATATATATATATATATATATATATATATATATATATATATATATATATATATGTACCCACACTGTGAGATGACCGATCACCGGCCGGAGCAAGGAATCGGGAAATGGGCAACGTGGCAAGTTAAGATCAAAACTTCCTCCACTCAAATCATGCAATATATATATATATATATATATATATATATATATATATATATATATATATATATATATATATATATATATATATATATATATATGATCATGCAAGTGAACTCAAAACCCATTTCAGAGAAATTCTAGAGAGAGAGAAACGGAGGGGGAGTTCGGTGGGTGTGTCTCCTCTGACGATGGGTAGGGGAATTAGCGTGCATGTGTGTGTGGTAGTTTGAGTGTGTTCTGCTCTCCGTTCGTCGTCTATTCTCCGGTAATTGTAGGATGAATTGATCGTCGCCATTTGGTTCGGTGCGGGATCGGCGGTCGTGGAAATGGATTGTCAACGGTGTGATCGTCGCCGTTCGTTGCCATCATTCGGTGAGTGTGTATATTTTCACATGCATGTATGTTTAAATTATTACGAATGTGCTCGTCCGATCATTCATCTTAAGTGTGAGTGTGCTCTGTTTTCGATTTGGTGCAGACAGTGTGGGTGTATGTTTCGTGCATGTATTTTTGGTGCTGCCGGTGGCGGTGGTGTGAGGTTGGTCCGATGAAGGTCGTTCGGTATGGGTGTCGTCGATTTTGTGGGTGTGAGTGTGTGCATGCCCTGAATCGTTGAGGAATGTCGGCGGTGAGTGAAAGTTAGAGAGAGATAAAGCGTCGCCAGTGGTGGGTTGTCGTCAGCTATGGGTATGTGTTGCCAGTGGGGTGTGTGTGTGTGTGCACATTCTGCATGGTCGGCAGTCGGTTGTCGACCGGTTGTGATGTTGCGTCTAGGGTGTTCTGATCACCAAGGTGTGAATGGCGGTGAAGAGAGTCGGGGTCGGACTGAAACAGAAACGCAAAAAAAAAAAAAAAAAAAAAAAAAAAAAAAAAAAAAAAAAAAGGAAGAAAAAGAAAATTTCACAAACAACCACGATAAAAACCCAAAAATCCATCTCGCGGCCCGTGAACGATTCGGAACGAGTAACTTTTTCATCGGATGTTATTATCAATAAAATTAACTAGTTAAGCATTAAGATTTTTTGCATTCGTAATAGTGATTGTAATAATATTTGTATAATCATTAATTTTAATAAATCGGTACAGTAAATATTAACGGAGTGAAACTAACCGAATAATAATTGCCATAAATAAAATGTGAGCAATGGAAAATTACGAAACTTAAGACCTGCATTGCATGATTAGGCTATCCTGTATAAAATATTAATTTAGGCCCTGTTACTATTAGGTTCCTAGGCACCGAGGTATCGGTAGAAGGTAATCTGTAAAAGTTGTTCGGAGCGGATAATTAGGTGAGTGTACTGTCTTCTTGCCAAACTATTTTTATATATATAAATATATGTGTAAAATGGTTTTACTTGGACTGTATGATTTTATAAATGATATGGATGAAGCAGGTTTTGGGTGAGTTGAGGAAATGGATTTTCGTTAAATTATGTTGGTTTTCGAAAGGAATGTGAAAATGGTTTTTCGTTGGATTTGGTGGTTTAAAAAAAAAGAGTGGAAAATATCTGTTTTTCTAAACATGTCTAATTTTCTAAAAATAAAGACTGAAAAAGTGGTTTTGGTAAAATCAGACGTTTCCTTTTAAAAGAAAGTGAGAAATATGATTTTCGGATAAAACGTTAGTTTTGGAAAAGAGAGGTGGATGTGGGATCTGACGATGTTGATTAGACGATATCATTACATTGTGATTTGATGATGATGTTGTTGATTTGATGATGTTATTGATTTTATGTCTTGCCGATGGGCGGTTCGACATGCGGTTGTTGATATTATATTCTGCCGATGGGTAGTTCGGCATGTGGATATTGATATTATGACATGTCCGATAAGTGGTTCGGGCATATGGTTATTTGTCCCACTAGTAAGGCAAATCCTACAGATGGTACGGTACCGTTGCAACTCCCGATTATGAGGTTAAAACGATCACATGGCTAGCCTGGGTGTAATGTGGTGTAGTGTGGTGTCGTATATAGTGATTGGGATGAGTACATTTATACATATTCTTTTATACTGGATTGGTATGTTCTAATTTCATTATACTATATGGTTAGTTGAATTATTCTGGTTAAATTTCATTGTTTAGTTGGGATGCTATATATATATATATATATATATATATATATATATATATATATGCTTATAAACGTTGATTTTGTGGTGACAGAAAAAAAGTGTTTTCCTTATGGTATGAGACATTTGTATATTATGAGATTTTTATTTAATATGTGATATTTATATGTTTTATACTCGATTTATCTAAAATATTTTTATTAAGAAGGCAGTACACTCGCAGGTGCAGCAGTTAGAAGTCGATCCCCTATTGGCACTAGGAAGAGTCCGGCGATGGTGTAGTATGGTAGTATTTTAAGAGGAGCTTTCTGAGGCGAACCTGTGAAAACTTTATTGTTGTTATACTTTTGTTGTTATTAAAATTCAGGGACAGGTGTGTCCCCAGTTAGAGATGATGTATATGGTGACAATTTGTGGTTGTATATTTATGTATGCACTTTGTGGTTTGCTAGTTGGTTTGACGTTCAGATGATGTCATGTCGATGTCACGCCGGCCCTAGGGTGATGGGTGTCCAGGGTGGGGTGTGACAGGGTCATCGCAGAAGATTGAATCTGTTGTAATGGATTACTAACTAGGTCTTCCTCCCTATGATCTAGATTATTGTGGTGGCGACTCTCAATGGGAAGAAACCCCTTAATCTAGACTAGAGAGGGGACCTAGTTATATATATTAGGGTTTCTTGTTGAGTCCTCCCATAACGGGTTTCAACGAAACTCTAAACCTACACTCACCACTTAATTGGGCTTATACATAAAAGACATCAATACCCAAATTAAAATATGATCACTTATTATTTAGGCTGCTTAAATAATAGACTATCCATTAACCTGTTTTTGTAAAACAATTTATTCAATCAATGTTAGCCCACAAAAAAATTTCCAACATGGGATTCTTGGTGAATAGACCATAAAATTAATTGTTTTGCTCATTACAAATAAAAGTCACTGTAATTTTTCTTTGTAAAAAGTTACAATAAATTTTAGAAAACTTTTTTAGAGGTCCCAATATTTTCACTTTTTAAGTCTCATCTTATGTGTAAAAAAATCATTCTTATAGGACCCCATAAATTGATGTTTTATGGGATGGGACCTTTGGAGGAATTTTCCTAAATTTTATAGGTGCAGTGACTTTGGACTTTTACCAGAATTATTAGATTTCTAAAAAATTTATTGTACCGAGTGAGTTGAATGAAAGTTGCGAATTGCAAATTTTGGTGTTATCGCAAAAAATGCCTTATTTTTTAATACTTCTAAACTCAAAATACATTTTTGTGTAGTGGATTTTTTATTTTTTTTAAGTTGTGCAATTTTAAATTTTTTTTTTTTGCTAAAATTAAAATTTATTGGTGTTGAAATTATAAATATCAATTTTTCGAGTGCTCAACATATTAAGTAATTGTTAGGGAGCTTTGTGTAAATTTAGAACTTATACGATAAAACTAATAAAAATTTATTAGTGTTGAAATTATAAATGGAGATTTTTTTTTTTTTTAAAGTGGTGAATCTATTTAGTATTTATTTTAGAAAAAGAAAAATCCTAAAAAAATATTAATTAATAGTTATAATTTTTTACCTCTAAAATAATTTTTGGAAAAATATTTTCGCTTGATTTTTTCTCATTTAAACCATCCAATCGAGTGTTGAAATGTATAATGTATAAATATTAATAATAATAGTGATTTTTCTCGTCTAAAAAGTATTACATTGATTTTCAATTTTATTAGTGGAAAAAAAGTAAATAAAAAATATTAGACTAATAAAATATATATATGATATATATAAAAACGGAAGCCTATCCTCAAGAATGAATCAACTTCAACAATAGCTCATCTCTGCATTCTTATTGATTTTGATAAATAAATAGTTAAGATTCACTTAATCTAAACAATTAATTATCCCCAATATCACTTCACCATTGACTATCCCCACTCTCCACTTTCCCCATTCCCAAAACTCTCCACTATCATTCATCGTCTCTACAAATACCAAACTCTCATTTCATCTCTCACACGTTCCTCACTTTTCTCAATTGTTTGCTTACCGTAATTGACATAATGTCACATTACCTCTTTAGATTATCTCCGCAATCTCACAACAACATACGGCGGTGGAACGACGACTACGAAAATAAGGGCGACGAACAATGGGGAGAGCCGCCAATGATTACGAACAAAAACTCTGGACGTTGAGCAAGCGATGAACATGAGGAGGCCCGCCGACGAACATCATGAAATCACGGGGACATGGGATGTGGAAGTTTTTCTACAGTAAGTGTAAAAGTCTGACATTCTAATTATGTTTTTGACACTTTTTACCCCAATTTTTTTTTACTAAATGATGTAAAAGCATTTTCACAATAATTAATCAAAAAAAAAACGTCATTAGACTCAATATGAAGGAAGAAAACCTTCTGAGTATTTCAACAATAATGAATTTTTGTATCAAAAAAAAAAAAAGGAAGCCTATATTGAGTCAATAAATCAACACAAAACCTTCCAAATAATGACAAAAAAAATATTTTTTCAAAACCACTACTAAACAACAAATGTATGAATACAATATATATGACATGATAATTATATGATTAAAAATAGAATTGATGATTTTTTTGAAAAACAAGGAATAAAAAGTTAACCCAACACTCCTCAATACCAATATTTTAACACAAATAATTTCATCCACTATAACCCCACTACCAATATTCGAGATCCTCACCATTTTCATTCTTATAGCACAAGAACAATTTGAAAATTTGTGCTTCAGCTTCTCATTAACACCTTTTTTTTTGTTTTATTTTTCAGGGCATGGGGTTGAATTTTAAACCTTTCACAAATGAGGTTAAGACATATTCACTAGGTTACAAACTTTGAAAGTAACATCTCATCTCTTTATTTCTATCAAATTAATAGTAAACATTTTTTTTTTTGTGAATGTATAAATGGTTATATAATTAGTATTTTTTTGTATGTAAATGTTTACCTAATTTTTTGTTTCTTAGTGTATAAAAGTTTTCATAATTATTTTTTTGTTTGTAAGGGCACTTTACAATGACAATGTTAATCGTATAATTAGGAGGCTTACTTTTGATCAACTTAGTCTCCTTAACTAATAATTCTAACTCGAGTCCCCTTAACTAATAATTGTGATTTACTTTACTATCTACTTCACTAATGTACAACAAAAAAAAAATATTTATCATTATGCAAAATTTTCTATTCCTCAAATTCATACTCAACTTTTGAATTTTTTTTGGTAAGAAAAATGATATATTTACCTCTTTCAATTAGATGTATACACATGCCATTTTAAGAAATCAATCATTGTACTAAAACACACAACTTAATAACAAACATAAAAAAATTGATTAAAAAAAAAAAAAAAAACTAAACTAAAAAAAAATTCTATAGCCTACGCATCCGCACGGGCAGAAAACTAGCATACATAAAATTTAAAAAGTACAAAATATAATTTAGCTTGCGTTTGGGTAAGAGATTTGATAAATTCAAGGGATTTGTGAAATGAAATGATTTATAAATCCTTTCATTTCACAAATCCCTTATTTGGATAATTGTTTGAATTGAAGTATTTGGATAATGTTTTTTTTCTCTATTATTGATCTCACATCTGGAAAAAAAAAATGAAATTGAATCACAGAAGCAGCAACAGCAGGTGAAGATGAAAAAAAAAAACAAAATTGAATCACATACGATTTCGAAATAAGGTTTGATTTCGAACCAGAAGCAATAGCAGACGATTTCGAACCAGCAGGTGAAGATGAAATAGAATCACAGACGATTTTGAAACAGGGTTCGATTTCGCCGTTCTAAAATCGTTCGCCATTCTTAATCGCAGTTTGAAAATTGTTCGCCATTGTTAATCGCCGTTCGAAAATTGTTCTCCATTCTAAATAGGGTTCGATTTCGAAATCGAAATCGATTTCGAAAAACGAAATCAAATCTAAAACGAAATCAGACGACGACGATGAAGTAGCAAACGACGTTGACACCAACGAAGAAGAAGCAAAAGATCGAAGCAAAAGAAGACGATGAACAAAACAGAAGACATGAACGAAGACGAAGCAGAAGACATGAATGAAGCACAGAAGCAGAAGACATGATGAAAGGATTTCACAAATTCAGTCTCTCCCAAATTTATTTATAAATCCCTCCATTCACCCAAAAAAGAATTTCACAAATTATTTCTCTTATTACCCAAACATGGATTTCAAAATCTCCTAACCAATTGAAATCCCTCCTATAAATCCTTCATCCAAACACAACCTTAACTCAACCGTTTTGGAGAGATTTTTTCCCTCCCAAAAATTCTAAACATGACCTTAATATAAACGGGCTTCAAAGTTGTGGGGTGGGAGGTGTAATTTTATCAGGTTTAATAGCCATCCGATGAGAAGAGATCCCAGTGATCTGCTCACTGTTTAATGGAGTGCTTAGCTCCTCCTTCGAGCTTTTTCTCGACGCTGAGGCCTCCATTACGGCGGCCGTCTCTTCATTTTCTCAACAACGGTCGTAGTGCCGACGGCGGTAGCAGTTGTAGGAGCATGAAACCTCACATAGAACTCTCTGCCTTCTCGTACCAGAAGTTGATTCATTTTGCTCTTGAAGAGATGAGAAAACATACGGATTTGGTTCATTCTCCTTTACAGGTACTAATTCGTTTCTCTCTCTACACGAGTATGCACGTATTGCTTTTAATTCGGTTTCATTTGATTGCTTTAAGAGTTCGTCGAAAACTTTAATTCGACATTACTGTTTGATGCAATTTGATTAGTAGCCACTGAAAAATACAAACTATTCGCCAAACGTGAAATGAAGTATTACAGCTTCTGCAATATTTAGGTTAGAATTTCAACTTCAAGATGTTTAATTACATTTATGGAGTTCTTTTGAGGTAATCACGGGGTATGTCTTCACTCTTTGTTCAAGTGCCATAAGCTGGAAGGCAACTTTGCGGCCAACAATTGTCTTGTCTACAACGGAAGCTGAATATATGGCGATTACAGCTGAATATATGGCGGCTACAAAAGCAGTGAAGGAAGCCATTTGGCTGAGTGGTTTGGTTAGAGATTTGAGGTTGGTACATCTGGTTGGGTGGTTTGATTAGCGATTTGGGGTTAGTACAAGAACTAACAATAGTATATTGTGACAATCAAAGTGCTATACATATGAGAGAAAAACCAGATGTTCCATGAAAGGACCAAACACATTGATATCCGAGTTCATTTTATCAGAGATGTGGTGTTTGAAGGAAGAATTTTGCTAAAGAAAATTTATACATCAGATAATTAAGCAGACATAATGTCGAAACCACTTGTAGTTGCGAAGTTCAAGCATTGCTTGGACTTAATCAATGTAAGGAACTAAAGATTGATGAAGCATTTGCGCCGAGAGGATGGGTGTCCTACTAGGAAACGAGACCTTGAAAATCTTGAAGGACCTAAGTGGCTTTCGGCCAAGGTGGAGATTTGTGAGTTAGTTGGTGGCCTCAACCTCTTACATTGATTCTGATTCCCCATAAATGTTTTAGGTAGGAGTTGTAATAACATTAACTCTTTGTATTAATGATACTAAGTGGGAGTTGAGAGTTGTAGGTTGGAGTAATAAGGTTAGGTGGATTATCTCCTATAAATAGGAGGAACCTTGGCCAAATGAGGGCATCACATTCTCAATCTCATCTTGATAGAGAGTGTTCTTAGAGAGAAAGAAGCTTAGAGAGCTTTCTTGTAATCGTTGTGACGTACCTTGGGTAGAGATAGTTGAGAGAGGGTGTACGGGGATTTAAGGGCAAGGGTTATTTGGGATGTATTTGAGTGTCTAGCTTTTGTATAGTAACTCTCTGTTCACTATCAACATACGGCCTCGTCTAGCCCGTGGCGTAGGCAAATTGCCGAACCACGTAAATTGTGTTTCCTTTTGTGTGTTTATTTTTATTTTTGTCATTGCTATTACTGATTCAACATCTAATCAGCAATTTGTCACAACAAATTGGTATCAAGAGCTAGGTCCATACTATTCATATACGGTATCGTTTGTCGGTGCCGTTGTACTGGATTCCTCGGAAACTGCTGATATAGATTCAAAATTTTGCAATGGTGGAAAAATTTGAGGTAAAAAAGTTTGATGGCAAGAATGATTTCAACATATGGTGTATCAAGATGCATGCTTTGTTGGTGCAGCAGGGACTTCATAAAGCACTGAAAGGTAAAGCGTCTTTACCCGACACGATGTCAGATACCGATAAGAATGATCTGATGGAGAAGGCATTGTGCAATTTTATTATGCCTGAGTGACGGAGTGCTGCGAGAAGTTACAAATGAAACTTCAGCCGTCGGATTATGGCTGAAGTTGGAAAGTTTGTACATGACGAAGTCTCTGATGAATCGCATATATCTTGAGAAATGATTGTACACGTTGTAGATGAATAAAGATACACCGGTCCAAGAGCACATTGACGAATTCAATAAAATCATCGTTGATTTGGAAAATATTGATGTCAAGGTGGATGATGAAGATCAAACAATTATTTTGTTGTGTTCGTTGCCACCCTCATACGGGCACTTTATCGATACAATGATGTTCAGTAACAATGCGATCTCTATGGAGGACATTAAAGTAGCCTTGAACTCTAAGGAGTTGAAGAAAAGGTTGTTGAGAATAGAGAGGGAAGCTTTAGCGAAGGCCTGTTCGGAAGAGGAAGAACATCGGCGAATGCTTCGAGCAACAAAGGGAAATCTAAGTCAAAATCAAAGCCTAGAAAGATCAAGTGCTACAACTGTCACAAGGAAGGGCATATCAGAAAAGATTGTCCAGAGGGAAAAGGAAAGGGAAAAATGGACGACTCAATATCTGGAGATGCTGGTATTGCGGAAGAAACCTTTTCTGACAGAGATCTTTTCACTTGCACAGACAGAAGCTCTAGAGACAAGTGGATTCTAGACTCCAGTTGTTCGTATCATATGTGTCGCAACAAGGACTGGTTTACTACCTACAAACAAATCGACGGTGGTAAAGTCCTGATGGGAAACAATGCAGCCTGCAAGGTTGTTGGAATTGTAACAATCCAGATCAGAATGTTTGACGGCATTGTGAGAATACTTTTAGATGCCAGGCACGTTCTAGAATTAAGGAAGAATTTGATTTCCTTGGGTACGCTCGACTCCATCGGCTGTACATACAAAGTTGGAGGTGGAGTTGTAAGGATTTCCAAATATGCTCTTGTTGTGATGAAAGTAGTAAAAAAAAACAGTTTCTATTTGCTCCAAGGAAGTACCATGACGGGTGCTGCTGCCGCTGCATCTTTATCAGATTCAGAAAAAGATACTACCTAGCTATGGTATATACGATTAAGCCATATACGGGAACAAGCGCTAGAGGTGTTGAGCAAGCAAGGCTTGTTGGATAGACAAAAGACAAGCGGATTGGATTTTTGTGAGCACTGTGTTTTCGGCAAACAATGCAGGAAGAAATTCGGGAAAGCTATTCATCGGACCAAAGATACCCTGGAGATTGAATCTCTTCACAAGAATCATACTTGGGAGCTGGTCAAACTTCCTAAAGGCCAAAAGATTGTAGGTTGCAAATGGATCTTTTAGAAGAAGGACGAAATTCCAAAGGTAGAAGATGCAAGGTTCAAGGCACGTCTGGTGGCAAAGGGTTATACATAGAAGGAAGGTACTAATTTCGATGAAGCATTTTCTCTTGTGGTGAAATATAGCTCTATCAGAGTGTTGCTTGCCATGGTTGCTCTGTGTGACTTAGAGCTTAAACAACTCGATGTCAAAACAACTTTTCTGCATGGCGAGCTGGAGGAACAGATTTATATGCATCAGCTGGAGGGATTTGTGGTCCAGGGAAAGGAAGATCACGTGTGTTTGCTGAAGAAATCTTTGTATGGTTTGAAGCAGTCACCTAGATAGTAGTATAAAATGTTCGATTTTTTTTATGATCACTAATGGTTGCTTGAGAAGTAAATATGATAGTTGTGTTTATCATAAGAAGCTTTTAGATGGTTTATACGTCTATTTGCTGTTATATGTGGATGACATGTTGATAGCTACTAAGAACATGTTGCATATCAGTGAACCGAAGGCTCAACTGAGTGTTGAATTTGAGATGAAAGATTTGAATGCTGCGAAGAAGATATTAGGGATGGAAATTCACAGAGACCGAAAAGCAAGCAGATTTTGTCTTTCTCAAAGAAGATACATCGAGAAGGTGCTTGAATGCTTTGAAATGCAAAGGTCGAAGCTTGTGAGTATCCCACTTGCTGCTCACTTTCTGTAGCTATGTCACCACAAATTGAGGATGAGGTAGAGCACATGTCACGTGTTTCATATACTAGTGCTGTTGTTAGCCTCATGTATGCTATGGTCTGCACTAGGCAAACATTTCGCATGGCGTGGTTAGTTGTTACAAGGACCAACTGGGGAAGACATATTGGCAAGCTGTGAAATGGATACTACGATACTTGAGGGGTACTGCAGATATCAGTTTATTCTATGACAGAGACAACAACACTTCTGCCAGTGTTGTTGGATATGTCGACTCGGATTATGCTGGAGATCTCGATAAAAGAAGATCTTTGACTGGTTATGTCTTCACTCTTTGTTTAAGTGCCATAAGCTGGAAGGCAACTTTGCAGCCAACAGTTGCCTTGTCTACAACAGAAGTTGAATATATGGCGGTTACAGAAGCAGTGAAGGAAGCCATCTGGCTTAGTGGTTTGATTAGCGATCTGGGGTTGATACAAGAACTAACAATAGTATACTATGACAACCAAAGTGTTATACATCTAAGTAAAGACCAGATGTTCCATGAAAGGACCAAAGACATTGATATCCGAGTTCATTTTTATTAGAGATGTGGTGTTTGAAGGAAGAATTTTGCTGAAGAAAATTCATACATTAGATAATCCAACAAACATGATGACAAAACCACTTGCAGTCGCGAAATTCAAGCATTGCTTGGACTTAATCAATCTAAGGAACTAAAGATTGATGAAGCATCCATAGCGAGAGGATGGGTGTCCTACTAGGACACGAGACCTTGAAGATCTAGAAGGACCTAAGTGGCTTTTGGCCAAGGTGGAGATTTGTGAGTTAGTTGGTGGCCTCAACCACTTACATTGATTATGATTCCCCATAAATATTTTAGGTAGGAGTTGTAATAACATTAGCTCCTTATATTAATGATACTAGGTAAGAGTTGGAAGTTGTAGGTTGGAGTAATGAGGTTAAGTGGATTCTCTCCTATAAATACGAAGAGCCTTAGCCAAAGGAGGGCATCACATTCTCAATCTCATCTTCATAAAGAGTGTTCTTAGAGAGAAAGAAGCTTAGAGAGCTTTCTTGTAATTTTTGTGAAGTAACTTGGGTAGAGATAGTTGAGAGAGAATGTACAAGGGTTTAAGGGCTTAGGTTATTTGGGATATATTTGAGTGTCTAGTTTTTGTATAGTAACTCTCTGTTCTCTATCAATAAAAGGTCTCATCTTGCCCATGGCGTATACAAATTGCCGAACCACATAAATCGTGTGTTTCCTTTTGTGTGTATTTTTATTCTTGTTATTGTTATTTACCGATTCAACATCTAATTAGCAGTTTATCACAATAGCGGTGGATCCAGAAAATTTGTTGGCTATTATTTTAGGGAGTTTATTAGATATTTTTATAATTCAAAGGGGGCTTTTGTAAAATTAAGGAATTATAATTGATTTTTTTTCTTTTTTAAAGTAGTGGTAATAGAGAAAATTTTCGGTAGTTCTGGGGGGCTTGAGCCCCTTGGGCACTAAGTAGCTTTGCCACTGTTTGGAAAGATGAATTGTTTTAGTCTCGAGCTTTGGAGTCTGTTAAATTGTATAATATCGAAGAGATAATTGAATAATATTATTTCTTATTTATCATTTGTGCTTTTTTCGGAAGTGTTGAATTTTTTAACATAATCAGCTGATCAGCCATTGATCATCAACACCAATTTCCTACTTATTTGTTTGGTTAATACTCGACTCTCATAATATACGAGCATTTGAATTCTGTTCTCTTCTCAAATCAGTGTTGCGTTGATTACGGTATTCGAGGCAGCAATGTACATGAATAACTCTTCTCCCTCTTTAGGGGTACTCAGTAGCGGCGCTAAGGAGAGATATATTTTAAGCCATTGGAAGGCGGCCTCACAATTCACTGTCCACTCAAATGCCTTGTTGCCTTTCAAAACCTTAAAGAATGAAAGACATTTTTCCAAAGATCGTGAAATGAAGCAATTCAAGGCAGCCAGCCTCCCCGTAAGCATTTGGACTTCATTTTTCGTCTGTGGAGAGGACATTCCTAGAATGGTGTCGAGTTGATCCGTATTGGCATCAATTCCCATCTAGGACACCATATAGCCGAAAACATTTCCTGTCGAAACCCAAAAAATACACTTGGTGGGGTTCAGCTTCATGCAATATGTTCGGAGTTTATCGAAACAATTTCGGAGATGGCCGATATAAACGCGTGCTTTGGCATTCTTTACGAGCATATCATCAATGTAGAATTTCATCGTTGAGCAAATCTCTTCCTTGAATATCTTGTTGACGAGCCTTTGGTAGGTAGCCCTAGCGTTGCGAAGGCCGAAGGGCATAATCTTAGAACAATAGGTGCCTCTGTCCGTGATAAACAAGGTCTTTCCCTTGTCAGGAGGAAACACGGGAATTTGGTTGTATACGGCGTAAGCATCCAAGAAACTCAAGAATTTGTGCCCCGCCGTAGCATCTATAACCGAGTCTATTCTCGGCAAAAGAAAAAAATCTTTGGGGGCATGTGTTGATTCTAAAATTTTGATGGACAATTAAATGTTCATGTTTTTTGTGGAACTAACAATTTTATTGAGTGTTTCAGTTTATTAGTTCCAGTGAAGAGATTATCATGAATATATTGAGAAAAATGCTAAATGGATGCTAAAGACATTGACAAAGATGATACATGTTAAGAGATCGAAGAATTTGAAGAAGTTAGGGAAAACAACTCAGGTTAAATTTTTACTCTTAATGTATCCCGACTAGCACACACGACACAAAGTTTTTTTACAATTATGTGTGGTTTTTATAGGATCCTAATTAGCTAACATATTTGCTCTTATGTGTAATTGAAGAAGAAACAATTGATTTAAGAAAGATAATTAATTAAAATTGAATTTAAGGATTTAGTGGAGTTAACCAAGAAAATAAATCGGTTAAAGGGGAAAAAACATTGAAGAAATTTTATAGAAAATTAATTAAGAAGAGGTGTTCAAGCTCAATCGGTCGACCTTCACAAATTGATCGGTCAACCGATGGAATGGAACGGGGAAGAAGATTCAGTCCCTGAATTATTCAGTCGACAGATAGGTCGACTTATGGAAATGAGACAAACTCTCTGAATCTTCCGGTCGACAAGTAAGTCAACTTATGGTCAAATGTGAATTCTCTGAATCGTTGGGTCGACAAGTAAGTCGACTTATTAAACTCTTTGAATCGTTCGCTCGACAGTTACAAAATGAGCGATTGGCGAAGGAATTTTGGCTTTGGCTACGTCCTGAATTGGTCTCAACCGATGGCCAGTTTCATGATTTGAGTTTTTTATAGTTTTGATCCAAAAAGTAGTCGTTACTAACCGTTTTATGGTTAAGATATGTGATATATCTTAGGGATCGGATAGTTTTTGAGCTATTTAGTTAATAATTTAATATCCCTATAGATATGGTTCAAGTATTTTGGATATGTCTCAATTTGGTTCATGAAATTCTTTCTATCTTATTTGATTGAGATTGAGTACAAGTTTGAGGGACTAAATTGAATGTTTTAAAAGATATAATTAAGTGAATTATACCACGTGTTGATCCAAAGATTTTGATGAATAATTAAGTATTGATGTTTTGATGGAACTAATGTTTAATTGAGTGTTTCAGTGATTTAAAGTTCCAGTACTGAAGAAGTCAAATTAAATGGATGAGAAATGAAAATGTCAAGATGATGAAGAAGAATTAAGAGTTTGAAGAAATTAGGAAAAACAACTCAGATAAATCTTAATTCTTAATATCTCATTTAGGAACACACACATGGCACAAAATGTATTTTATCTTTTATGTGTGTTTTGATTAAGTTAAATTATTTGTTACTATGTGAAATAAGAAGAAATAATTTTGAATGACTAAAATGGAATATAAGAATATTAGTGAAGTTAATCAAGAGAATAAAATGGTTAAAGGGGCGAAATCGTAAAAGAAAATAAGTTAAAAATGTATTCAGAGAAGAGATCTAGTGACAGTAGTCGACTGGTGAGTCCACCAGACATAGAAGTTGTAACATCCTGTATCTCTAAGTCGACTGACAGGTCGACCGGCCAAGAAGGCTGAACTTTCTGAATCAACAAGTCAACTGATAGGTCGACCGGTGAAGTAGTGTTGAATTCTCTGAATCTGTGAGTCGACCGGGCGGTCAACCTATATACGCAGCGGCGATAACTTGGCTACAACTTGAGTTGGGCAGTCGACTAGGCTATCAACAGAACGCGCTGTTTTAGGATACAGTTTGATCTGAGATTATATCCAAAAGTAGCCATTTTTTGTTGGGATTTGAGAGAGATTTGTGGGATATTACCTATATTTAAGATATAGTTCATATACTAATTAAATCCTATTAATATGGTTCATTAAATATTAATATTTCTCCATTTAGTACTTGAAATAGATTCTATACTTACTAAGAAATACTTTGGGGGTTTAATTGAGAGATTTGAAAGATGTTTCTAAGTAGAATTGAACCTAAATGAAGTCCTTACGATATAAGGGGTCTAAGAGCTTTTAATTATCATGACACATGTAAACTAGCCATTAGAAGATTGATTACATATTCCTTTAAATAAACCTACGAATTTTCAATTTAGGACTAATCATTCATTGAGAAAGAGCTAAAAGAGTTTATATCATTTGTGATCATTTATAAGAATTATCATTTTACGATATTGTGAGCTTTTCTAAGAGTGATTTTGAGAATCAATTGCGATCAATTTTTGCTAATACCGGATTTGAAGTTACATTGTTCTAATCATTATTTCTGTGGATTCCACGTGAGATCTTTCCATATTGCTTATTATTTGTTTATTATTCTATATTTGGAAATTGATCTTATAAATTGTTTTTGATTTTTGAAGAAAATATTTTTTACAAACAATTTCTTGAATCTGATTACGTGCTCTAATTTGCTACTCATATCTTGTTGAAATCAGATTTTTGTGTCTCACGTATTTCTATCACTAGTTGGGATATTAATTGAGTTAATGTTTATCTGGTATGGTAGAAACTCCGAGTGATATTTACTTCTTATCAATTTTTGTCTTGGTGAGTTGTGACAAATTAAATACTATTGAAAGTATTTAATCAGGGGTAGCTGAGTTTCAGTCTCTTCCTGTAAAGAGATTGAGGTAGTGATTCTTGCTGGATAAGAATTGTGTTATGAGTGATTTGTAAAGGTTCCATCCTTACCTGTGAAAATAATAGTTAAAGTGTTTTGAGAGATTTTGATTCTTGTGCCTTAGTGTTAAAAAAAAAAAAAAAAAAAGAATTAGGTTATTCTTTGGCCTTTAAAAAGTAGAAGTTCTTCCTTAGCTTAAGAAAAAGATATTGTAAAGGTTGATTCTGAGCCTGTGAAAGAATCGGTGTGAGAGTTTGGTTCCTGCCTTTAAAGGGATATTGGTTTTAGTGGGTGCGACCTCCATGGAGCTCGGAGGATTGGATTAGCCAAGAGTAGGTTAGTGAACCAGTATAAATCTTTTGTCTGCTACTATATTTACTTTGCTATTTTTGCTGTTTGAGTGTACACTTAATTGATTATATTATTTTGCTGTGATATAAAGATAATAATTAATTTAGGATTAAAATTAATTATTCAATTTATTGATTTTTATTCAGATAATTTTTAATTACCCAATTCACCCCCCCTCTTGGGTATACTACTGGGCCAACAATTGGCAAAAATATGGAGGATAGAGTACGAAAGGTTCTAAGGTCCTTGACAAAAATATGGGAGTCAAAGGTGATGGCAATCGAGGAAGTTAAGGATCTTGGCAAATATGATATTGATGATCTCATTGGCAAGTTGATGACTCATGAATCGGCAATTAAAGGTTATGAAGATGATACCGGAAATGACAAGAAGAAATCTTTGGTGCTAAAAGTTTAAAAAATTGAAAAAGATGATGACAGTGATGATAAAAGTCTTGATAGTGAGCAAGAGAATAATGTATCACTTCTTACAAACAACTTTAGAAGAATGAATCGACGCACATTCTATGGGAAAAGAAATCTCAACATGTCTAAAAGTGGAATGCTACAACTATCGTAAATCCGGTCATTTTAAAAATGATTGTCTCGAACCGAAGAAGGATAAAGAAAATGAAAAGAAGAAGAAAGCAAAGATGAATAAGAAGAAATCAATGAAAGCTACTTGGGATGATACCGATTCAAGTAGCTCGAAAGAATCAGATAGTGATGATACGTCCATACTTGCACTAATGGCCAATGGTGGTGAGATAACCGATTGTTCAAGTTCTTGTCCTTTAAATTTTGATGAATTGTTTGATGTTGATCAAGAACTTTCACATAATTATAAAAACCAGTGTTCTAAAATAAATGTCCTTCAAAGTACAATTAACATATTAAATGAGCAAGTGGTGGACTACAAATCTAAAAACAATGGGTTGAAATCTAAATTGATGGATTTGCAATCAATTGTTCTCAAATTCACCGACGGTGAAAATAATTTGAAAATTCTTTTGGGAAGTTCACGTAGAGTTTTTGATAAAGTCGGTATTGGTTTTCAGAAAAATCTTAAACAAAAATGCTTTCATAAATTCATTTCTTAAACCAATGATCTTGTGAAATGTTTTAAATGTAACATTGTGGGGCATACTATTCGTAGATGTTTTACAAAAATATCTAACTTTAGATAAGTTTGGGTTCCAAAAGGAACTAAAATTGTCCTGACTAACAAGATCAGACCCACGTAGGCTGGGTACCACTTAGGAACTGTTTGAGGTACTCCTTTCAGGTTATTCTAAAAGCATCAATAAGCAAGGATAAATGGTTCCTGGATAGTGGTTGTTCTCGACACATGACGGGAAATAAAATAAAATTTACGTCTTTGACACCTAAAGATGAAGGTCATGTGACTTTCGGAGACAACGCAAAGGGTAAAATTATCGGTATAGGTAATATCAGTAATGGTACTACTATGATTAAAGATGTGTTACTAGTTGATGAACTTAAACATAATTTGCTTAGTATTAGTCAACTATGTGACAAGGGTTATAATGTTATATTTGATCATGATATATGCATCATTAAGAATAGTCATGATAGTAGTATCTTGCTAATTGCATCACGTTTTAAGAATGTGTATACTTGCTCTTTTGATGATTTTAATTCTCAAAATTTATCTTGTTTGAGTGCTTTATCTGAAAATAGTTGGTTATAGCATAAAAGACTTGGGCATGCTAGTATGGAATTAATTTCGAACTTATCTAAGAAAAGTCTTGTACGTGGCCTACCTGATTTAAAATATGTGAAGGATAAAGTATGTGATGCATGTCAATTAGGTAAACAAGTTAGATCATCATTTAAGAAAAAGATGCACACGTCCACGTCTAGATGTTTTGAATTATTGCATCTTGATTTATTTGGGCCTAACTCTGTTGCTAGTTTTGGTGGTAAGTTTTATGTATTTATCATAGTAAATGATTATTCTAGACTTACCTGTGTATATTTTCTTGCTAAGAAAAGTGAGGTTACATCGGTTCTTGCTAAATTTTATAAACGTGTTCAAAATGAGAAGTAATGCTCTATTATTGACATTCATAGTGACAGAGGAAGAGAATTTAAGAATGATGAAGTGGTAAGTTATTGTGATGAGCATGGTTATGCCCATAATTTTTCTGCACCAAGATACCGCAACAAAATGATGTAGTAGAAAGGAATAACAGAACGCTTCAAGAGATGGACAGAACGATGCTAAATGAAAATCGCTTACCAACCTACTTCTGGGCCGAAGCAGTAAGTACCACTTGTCACGTAGTAAACCAAGTATCAATTCGTAGAGGGTTTAACAAAACCCCAGATGAAATCTAGAATGGTAAGACTCCTAATATATCCCATTTTAAAGTTTTTGGATGCAAATATTTCATTTTGAATGACAAGGATAATCAGGGTAAATTTGATGCTAAATCTGATTATGGAATTTTTCTTGGATATGCTACTAACAGTAAGCCTTATAGAGTTTAAAATAAACATACTTTAGTACTAGAAGAAACAATGCATGTTGTTTTTTAGGAAACTGATCCATTCTTGTCGAGAAAGGTTTTGGATGATGATAATACAGGTATCTTAAATAACCAAAATCAAGATAATGATGTACCAAAGGAATCTCAACAAGAGGAGGACCCTAAGAAGAAGAATTTGATTTTACCAAGAGTTATAAAGAAAGTACCAAGGCATTCAATTAAAGAAATCATCGGTAATTTCGAAAATAGTGTAAGTACTCGATCTTCTGTTAGGGATATAATTAATCTTACTTTCTTATCTCAAATTGAGCCTAAAAATATAAATGAGGTGTTAATTGATGAATCTTGGATTTCCGCAATGCAAGATGAATTAGTTCAATTTGAGCGGAATAAAGTGTGGTGTTTTGTTCCAAGACCGGATTGTCATCCAGTTATTGGTACTAAATGGGTATTTAGAAACAAAAAGGATGAATCTGGTATGGTAATTAGAAACAAAGCAAGATTAGTGGCATAGGGCTATAATCAAGAGGAAGGAATTGATTATGATGAAACATATGCTCCTGTTGCAAGACTAGAAGCAATTAGAATGCTACTCACCTTTGCATATTCACGTAATTTTAAGCTATATCAAATAGATGTAAATAGTGCATTTCTAAATGGCTTTCTAGCTGAAGAAATTTATGTGGAACAGCCCCCAGGATTTGAAAGTGATAAGTTTCTCGATCACGTATTTAAACTTCGCAAGGCTTTATACGGGCTCAAACAAGATCTGAAAGCTTGGTATGAGAGATTTAACCGATATTTGATCGAAAATGGTTTTCGAATGAGTATTTGTGATATTACACTATTTGTAAAGCAAACTGATTCTGATATCCTATTAGTACAAGTATATGTTGATGATATCATTTTTGGATCTACTAATTAGAATATTTGCCAAGAGTTTGCTAAGATAATTCAGGTTGAATTTGAAATGAGCATGATGGGAGAGCTTAATTTCTTTCTTGTATTATAAATTAAGCAAACCAAAGAAGGGATATTTATAAATCAAGAAAAATACACCAAGGAGCTACTAAAGAAATATGGCTTGGAAGGCGCTAAAGAGTACAAAACTCCCATGGCAACGGCTACAAAAATAGAAAAAGACGATACGGGCAAAAGTATTAATGAAAAAATGTATCGAGGTCTAATTGGTAGCCTATTGTATTTAACTGGTAATAGATCTGACATTATGTATAGTGTTTGTCTTTGTGCTAGATTTCAGTCTTGTCCTAAAAAATCACACTTGACTGCGGTTAAACGAATTTTTCGTTATTTAAAGGGGACGACTGACCTAAGATTATGGTATCCTAGGGGAAGTGATTTTAAATTGGTAAGTTACTCCAACATTGACTTTGACGGTTGCAAAGTTGAGTGAAAAAAGCACAAGTGGATCATGTCATTTGCTAGAACATGCTTTGGTTTCTTGGTCAAGCAAGAAACAGAATTCGATAGCCTTATCCACTACTGAGGCTGAATACATGGCAGTTGGTAATTGTTGTGCTCAAATTTTATATATTAAGCAACAGTTAAATGATTTTGGAGTTTGTATGGAGGAGGTCCCCATCTTTTGTGATAATAAAAGTGTTATATGTCTAAGTAAAAATCCTACACAACACTCACGAACTAAACACATAGAGATTAGACATCATTTTATTCGTGATCACATTCAGAAAAGGGATATTATTATTGAATATATTGATAACTCCGACCAACTTGCTGATGTTTTTACCTAACCACTTGCGGAAGATCAGTTTGTGAAAATCATTCGCGGTTTGGGTATGACTAGATATAATGATGTTTGCCTAGATTGAGTTACTTGTATTGGTTTTTCCCCCTCCCTAAATTTTGTTTTTGAAGATGACAAAGGGGGAGAAATTAGATGATGTTTTATTAACGGGGAGAATTAGTTGAAGTGTGATTAAGGAGGAGTATGTTTAAAATAGTGCTTTAATGAGTATTTTAATTTGTGCATTATTGAAATCTTCATTATAATGCTTTAATGAGTTAAAGAACCCGTCCTTGGATTCAGGGGGAGTGTGGTTATATTTTATTTTGAATAAAACATCAAAGTTAATTGTCATCATAAAAAAGGGAGAGATTGTTGATCCTAAGATTTTGATGAACAATTAAGTATTGATATTTTGATGGAACTAATGTTTAATTGAGTGTTTCAGTGATTTAAAGTTCCAGTAATGAAGACGTCAAATTAAATGAATGAGAAATGAAGATGTCACGATGATGAAGAAGAATTAAGAGTTTGAAAAAATTAGGGAAAACAACCCGGGTGAATCTTAACTCTTAATATCCCATTTAGGAACACACATGGCACAAAATGTATTTTATCTTTTATGTGTGTTTTGATTAAGTTAAATTATTTACTCTTATGTGAAATAAGAAGAAATAATTTTGAATGACCAAAATATGGAATATAAGAATATTAGTGGAGCTAATCAAGAGAAGAAAATGGTTAAAGGGACGAAATTGTAAAAGAAAATAAGTTAAAAACGTATTCAAATAAGAGATCTAGTGACAGCAGTCAATTGGTCAGTCGACCGAACATAGAAGCTATAACATCTTGTATCTCTAAGTCGACCAGCCAAGAAGGCTGAACTCTCTGAATCAACAAGTCGACCGATAGGTCGACTGGTGAAGTAGTGTTGAACTCTCTGAATCTGTGAGTCGACCGGGCGATCGACCTATACACGCAGCGGTGATAGCTTGGCTGCAACCTGAGTTGGGCAGTCGACTGGGCTGTCTACCAAACGTGCTGTTTTAGGATACAGTTTGATCCGAGATTATATCCAAAAGTAACCGTTTTTTGTTGGGATTTGGGAGAGATTTATGGGATATTATCTATATTTAAGATATGGTTCATATACTAATTAAATCCTATTAATATGGTTCATTAAATATTAATGTTTCTCAATTTAGTACTTGAAATAGATTCTATACTTATTGAGAAATACTTTGGGAGTTTAATTGAGAGATTTGAAAGATGTTTCTAAGTGGAATTGAACCTAAATGAAGTCCTTACGATATAAGGGGTTTATAAGAGCTTTTAATTATCATGACACATGTAAACTAACCGTTAGAAGGTTGATTACATATTCCTTTAAATAGACTTGCGAATTTTCTTTTTAGGACTAATCATTTATTGAGAGAGAGCTAAAAGAGTTTATATTATTTGTGAGCTTTTATAAGAGTTATCATTCTACGATATTGTAAACGTTTCTAAGAGTGATTTTGAGAATCAATTGCGATCAATTTTTGCTGATACCGGATTTGAAGTTATATTGTTTTAATCATTATTTTTGTGGATTCTTGGTGAGATCTTTCCATATTTCTTATTATTTGTTTATTATTCTATATTTAGAAATTGATCTTAGAAATTGTTTCTGATTTTTGAAGAAAATATTTTTTACAAACAATTTCTTGAATCTGATTACGTGCTCCAATTTGCTATCTATATCTTGTTGAAATAAGATTTTTGTATCTCACGTATTTTTATCTCTAGTTGGGATATTAATTGAGTTAGTATTTATCTGGGGTGGTAGAAGCTCTGAGTGAGATTTACTTCTTATTAATTTTTGTATTGGTGAGTTGTGACAGATTAAATACTATTGGGAGTATTTAATCAGGGGTAACTGGGTTTCAGTCTCTTCCTGTAAAGAAATTGAGTTAGGGATTTTTCTTAGATAAGAATTGCGTTGTGAGTGATTTGTAAAGGTTCCATCCTTACCTGTGAAAATGATAGTTGGAGTGTTTTGAGAGGTTTTCATTCTTGTGTCTTAGTAAAAAAAAAAAAAAAAGGAATTAGGTTATTCTTTAGCCTATAAAAAGTAGAGGTTCTTCCTTAGCCTAATAAACAAATATTGTAAGGGTTGATTTTAAGCCTGTAAAAGAATCGGTGTGAGGGTTTGGTTCCTACCTTTAAAGGGATCTTGGTTTTAGTGGGTGCAACCTCCGTGGAGGTCGATGGACTGGATTAGCCAAAAGTAACTTGATGAACCAATATAAATCTTTTGTGTGCTACTATATTTACTTTGCTATTTTTGTTATTTGGGGTGCACTTAGTTGATTATATTATTCCGCTATGATATAAAGATAATAATTAAGTTAAGATTAAAGTTAATTATTTGATTTATTGATTTTTATTCTGATAATTTTTAATTACCCAATTTACCCTCCCCCCCCCCCCCCTCCCTCTTGGGTATACTATTGGGCCAACACCAGGAATGAGTTTGAATGATATAAGGCGACTATCGGAGTAATTGTTTTTCATGAAATGTGGGAACTAGCTGTTAAAGGGCTTATTCTAATCCCTTATAAATTAATATGCATTTTTTAGGTTTAAAAATCCCAAATTTTCAATTTTGAAGAGCTATTCAGTTCTTATGCTTTCTAAGAGTTATCATACTGAGAGTATTATGAGAATTTTCTTGAGATATTTTGAAGTGGATTATTGATGATTGTTGACTTGAGATTTCATTGCTTATCATATTTATCGGTGGATTCCTGGTAAAATTGTTCCAAGTTGATTACTATTAATTGATGGTTTACTATTATCATATTCTACTTGGAATTTGATCTTTGAAATTATTTTCCTAGTTTTAAATTGAAAATTATTTTTGAAACAATTTCTTAAGAAAATATGATTACATGTTAAATTGCTTGCTACCTATTTTTTGTTTAAAATTAGATTTTGAAATTATCATTGTATTTCTATTACTAGTATCGGGACATTAATTGAGTTCAAATTTATCTAGGGTAGTAGAAGCTCCGAGTGGAAAAATCACTTATCAATTTTGTAATTGGTGAGTTGAGTGTCGGATTAGGTACTGTTGGGAGTGTTTAATCAAGGGAAGTTGGTTTCAATCTCTTCCGGTAAAGAGATTGAGGTTTTGATCTTTGCCTAGAGTATAAAAAGATTAGGTGTTAATTATTCTTTGATAGAATTAATTTGAGTGATTTTGTAACGGTTCAATCCTTATCAAGTAAAAGGATATTTGGAGCGTTTTTATGAGGTTTGATTCTTTGCCTAAGTATATAAAAAAATTAGGTTAATCTTTAGCTTGTGAAAATAATAGGGTTATTCCTGAGCCTATGAAAAGGAATTGTAAAGGTTGATTCTGAGTCTGTGAAAAGAATCGTTTTGTAAAAGTTTTGGTCCTACCTGGTTAAAGGGATCATAGTGATTAATGGGTACGACTCTCCGCGGAGCTCAGGGGACTAGATTAATGAAGAATAGCTTGGTGAACCAATATAAATTTATGGTGTGTTGTATTCTTTTATTTATTTATTTTTGTGTTGTTTGGTATGCACCTAGTTGATATTTAATTTTCGCTGCTATATAGATAATAATTAATTTAGGATAAAAATTAATTATTTGATTTTTGAAGTATTTTATTTGAATTAATTTTTATCTACCCAAATCACCCCCCTCTTGGTTAGCTCACTGGGCCAACAACATGCCTTATTGAGGTGTTCAAAGTCCACACAAATATGCCATTTGTTTCTGACTTTAGGTACTAGGACGACGTTAGAGAGCCAATCAAGGAATTCCACCTCTTCCACCACGGCCGATTTCACTAATTTATTCATTTCTTGTTCAATGAGCTTTTGACGCTTCGGGTGAAATTTTTTTTTTTTTTTCCTCACAGGGGGATGGTGAGGGTTAGCATGGAGATGGTGCATGGAAATACTTGGATCAATCCTAGGAAGCTCGTTGTTGGACCAAGCAAACACATCATAATTTTTTCTAATGAGATTAGTTAACTCTTCTTGTTGTGCTGTGCTGAGTTTGGCACCAATTTGAATAGTTCTCTCCTCAATGGTGGGATAAATAGATACCTCTATTAGGTCTTCATGAGACTGCGAATGGGGTTCTTCATCTTGAGGATCATTGATAGGCATGGTTCCGGGATCAGACGGGACCATGAGTTTAACCTCATTGTTCCCGGTCCCGGTTGCTAATTGCTATTTCTTTTTCTCGAGTGCCCTTCTGGCCCAAGACTTAGCGAATTTTTTGTCTCCTCTTACCTCTCCCACCCCCCTTTCTGTAAGAAACTTCATAGATTTATTGGCTAAGGGGAGGATACGGCTTTTAACGCCGCAAATCTGGGTCGCCCAATGATTGCGTTGTAAGGAGAAGGTTGGTCAACGATAAGGAATTTAACCCAAACCATGGCCATGTAGGCACAATACCAACAGTGAAAGGAATGGAGGCCTAACCCATGGAATTCACAATCTCCCCACCAAATTCGACAGGGGGGAAGTAGTGGGTCTCACGGAGCTTGAACTCATGTTTATTTTATCGAAAGCATATTTGAAAATGATATCCGCGGAACTTCCTCCATCAATCAGAATTTGTCCCACTTTGTAGTGGTTGATCAAGGCAGAAATTACCAAGGCATCATCATGAGGGGTATGAACCCCTCGAAGGTTAGCTTCACTGAAGGAGATGACATTGTGCGAGGGGGAATCAATTGTGCTCACCTCGTACAAATCCTTGTCAGCTTTTCTTTTAGCTTTACCCGCATGCCTCTTTCGGGAAGAGGTGGTCTCCCTTTCGAGGCCGAGGCCACCATCTATCACGTTGATTTCACCATCTATACGCATCTCATCATCAAATTCCTCAATTTTTCTTCTCGATGGGGGTCGCCCACGGTTTTTCCTTCTCGGTTGGCAACTCGCGAAACTAGGTTTTAGCCATCCCAAAGAGAGTAAGAGGAAATAATTTGCACCTTACCACCATGGATGCCTTATGCATGTCCATGAATGCAATGAAAACAGAGAAGTGATCACTGTGGTCGGTAGTCCCGTCGTATGGAACTATTTATGGACTAGGGAATTTGTAGGGGACCACCTCAAACACTATATCATCAACAAAAGTGGGCCTTATACCTGAAGGGAGTCAAGCAACCCTCTTAAGGCCCCGTATTTGCATAAGCGTTGCCTCTATCTCGACGACGCGCCTCTCTAATGTTGTTTCTCCCTTGGGCAGTACTACTGCATGACTTGCAGCTACTCTTGAACCCTGTCTTTCGGCGAGAGGGGAGTGGGAGTCAACCTCCCGAGCACAGCGAATTCTGTGATAAGCATGGGTGATGTGGCTATGAGTTCTTTCTGGATGGTGATCACGGTGACCCTCCGACTGGCGAGCCTGTGAAGGCAAAGATGCAGAATCAGAAATGGATAGTGGGCTTAGATTTTGTTCCCTAACTGGTCGATCACGCGGATGGGGTTGTTCTCTTGAGTCCTTCGAAGTAGATGACACGATCCAATTCTTGATAATGATCCTCACTCCCTGTATATTAGAGAATCGGTC
This sequence comes from Eucommia ulmoides, assembly GCA_016647705.1. Lineage (NCBI taxonomy): Eukaryota > Viridiplantae > Streptophyta > Magnoliopsida > Garryales > Eucommiaceae > Eucommia > Eucommia ulmoides. Next base: position 37,379,660 of record CM028340.1, read on the forward strand.
CCCACAGACTAGGAGACGGTGGCAGGTGGCGTTCCTCTCCTCCTGTGTTCCGAATAACTAGTTCTCCCTTATCCGAGGCCGGTAACAAGCGGGAGAGAATGGTGTCGAGACAGGTTTAAAACTGAAATAACTGACGTTCAAAGTTATCAAGTCGCACAGTATCTGCAGCTTCGGTAGCTGGTCCAATATGTACTCCTGCAAGTGGAGCTGACGGGCCTGCTCGGTTAATGAGGGGTGCATTTTCTTCTTCTTCTGGGATCTCGCATTTGGCCTAGAGATTCTTGACATTTCTCTAGTTGGATCGCTATCCACCATGCTATTAGGGTCTGTTGGTCGTAAAGACTGACCAGACCTTGTAATCATCTAACTCTTAGTCAAGACAGGAGCAGATGATCAGAGGAAGGCTTTAAATAGCATTTCCTACAGACGACGCCAAACTATTGATGTCAAATTTTGGTAGACTATAATAGTATGGTCCGATCACCCTTGTATAGGGTGGAGGGGTCCGGAATGGAGATTTGCAATCCATGGAGCTTTTAATCAGTGAAAGAGTTCCTCGCCGAGAAGGGGGAGGCCCGTATTGAGAGAGGCTCAAAGCCTTTTGGGCTGAGAAGTAGTGGTTTGAAACACCTTGTGATCCTTGGAAAATCAAATCAGCGCTTGGAATTGGGCTATTCCAAGATGGGGGAACACCTGGAAACCTACACAAAGAACTTGCCGGGATGATCCCAGCGTGTCCCCTCCGCGTGAGAATTAGCGTACAGGGGAAAAAGTGTTTAGAGAAATTAATGAGAAGAATAGGTAAGAATCGTCTACCTTTGGGCAATTGTATACCCTCCTATATAGGCAATGATGAGACTAGTTTAGGGGCCTAAGCATGGATTAGTGTCTCTTCACATCACATCAATATTCCAACTTGGGAGATAGCCAATGAGAGGGTGCCAAGAGGCCCTTGGGTTGGCCATAGGAGGAAATATTCTAGAGATATTTTTGGTTAGAGAAGTGATCCTTTGAGACATTTGTGGATATTTTTTGATATTTTGGGATATTTTGGGATATTTGTGGAGATATTTTAAGGATGATTAAATGAGTCAGCCAATAATTAAAGAGACACTTTCCTGTTGTAGCCAATATGAGGAGTTCTATTCCTGTCCCTTCCCGGATTTCTGGAGACAGGAAAGGGAGTTGCGCAGAGCTTTTTACCCTGTCCTTCTCGAATAGCCAGAGACGAGAAAGAGGGCTTTGCCTAAGGAGTTTTGTGAAGCTAGTTACCGAGATGAGAGAAGCTGCAGTGGAGAATTCCGAGATGGGGAAGGGTTTCCCATCCCGGAGGTGGCTTATCCACTGTTTCTGGAGAGTGTTAAGGCCTTTGAGATGGTTTGAATGGTTGGAAATGTTCCTCTACTCGGTGCAATCTTCATACTTAGTCTTCGGCAAATCTTGACCTTTTACGATGAGTCATAGACATGTGGCGGTCTTCAATTGGTTTCGTTGGGGTGACTATTTTTACACTCATTAGAAAGCAATCCTTTGATATTTGTCATAGTTTTTCACGAATTCCATGCAGTCTTTCTACATATCCGGCCAGAAATATCCACGTCTAATGAGAACCATGGACCTTCCTCCAGAATGGTTGCCACACGCCCAATCATGAACTTCTCTCATTACATATTCAGCCTCTTCTAGCCTCAGGCAGCAGGAGTACGATCCTGAGAAAGATCGTGGATAGAGCACCCTGTTGATAAGGGTATACCTTGCTACCATGTAGCGCATTTGTTTGGCCTCTGCCCAGTCAAAGAGAAGTGTCCCGTGTTGGAGATAATCCCTTATTAGGTCCATCCAGGTTGATCCATCTAAGAGGTCACATATGGTGGACACTTGGTTAGAAACTACGGAGCTCGGCCCCTCTAAGTATTCGACAGGGACACTTCTCTTCAGGGTGAATTCTACCCAAAGGCTAAATTAGCGAGAGCATCGGCATACAGATTCTTTTCTCGGGGGATCTACTTTACTTGGACATTTTTGAAATTTTCCATAACTGCTTTCACCCTACCAAGGTAAGCATTCATGCTCGGGTCCTTAGCCACGTACTCTCCGTTAACTTGGTTGACAACAAGTTGCGAGTTGTAGCAGACCTAGAGATTTTTGGCATTGAATTTCCTTGCCAGTTTGAGTCTGGTGAGAAGGGCTTCATATTCAGCTTTATTGTTGGTGGCCCAGAACCCCAATCAGAGGGTATATTCAATCTCTTCCCAGTTCGGGGCTACTAGAACCATCCCGGCTTCGTAGCCTCCAATGTTTGAGGAACCGTCCATGAAGAACTGTCACTAGTGTGGGCTAAGATCGTCATTTAATTCAGGATAGGATGAGGTCCCTTCTAGGATCAGCGCCTCTGCCAGGCCAAGATGAGTCTCTTGCCGGGCAAGGTCATGGTCATCCGAGATGGGCTCTTCCGGTAAGGTCATCTCGGTAATAAAATCAGTCAGGACCTGCCCCTTAATGGTTTTCTGGGCCAGTAGTCAATGTAAAATTAGCCGAGATTAAGGCTGTACTTCATAAGCCTACTAGAAACGGCTGAGGAGTGGAGAACTTGTCTCTAAGGTTGATTAGTAAAGACGATGATCACGTGCACTTGGAAGTACTATCTCAACATTCTTAACGTGATGAGAAGGGCATAATTCAACTTCTCGAATCACTGGTATGTTATCTTAGCGTTAGTTAGCACTCGACTTAAATAATATACAGGTCTGGACTCCCTTCTTTTCTTAGACAAGAGCCACCCTGATTGCGGTATTCGAAGTAGCGATGTACAGAAACTCTTCTTCTTTATCCTTGGGGGTACTAAGCAGTAGGACCGAGAAGAGGTTAGCTTTAAGCTCTTATACGAAGGCCTCACACTCCGCCGTCCACTCGAAGGTTTTGTTGCCCCGCAAGATCTTGAAGAGAATGAGACATTTCTCCGAAGAGCACAAGATGAAATGTTTAAGAGCGGCCAATCTCCCGGTGAGCATTTGGACTTCTTTTGTCGTCCGTGGATAGGCCATTCCAAGAACAGCACGAATTTGATCAGGGTTGGCATCAATGCCACGTTAAGAGACCATATAGACCAAGAACTTCCTTGCTGAGACCCCAAAAATACATTTGGTAGGGTTCAGCTTTATACGATAGGCTCAAAGTTTGTTAAAGTAATTCTGGAGATGGATGATTTGATTAGGTGCTTTGGTGTTCTTCACTAATGTATCATCAATGTAGACTTCCATTGTTGACCCGATCTACTCCTTGAACATTTTATTCACAAGCCTTTGATAGGTTGCCCAGGTATTACGGAGGCCAAAGGGCATAATCTTGTAGCAGTAGGTGCCTATGTCCGTGATGAATTAGGTTTTGCCCGTATTAGTAGGAAACGTGAGGATCTGATTATATCCGACTTAAGTGTCAAGAAAACTTAAGAGCTCGTGTCCCGTCGTGGCTTCTATGACCAGATATATCCTTGGCAAAGAGAAGAAATCCTTGGGGCACGCCTTGTGTGAGGTCTTTGAAGTCCACGCAAAGACGCCACTTATTTTTTGCCTTGAGCGCAAGAACGACGTTGGAGAGCCGATCAGGGAATTCTACATCTTCTACCACGGTAGATTTCACTAGCTTGTCCATTTCTTGGTCAATGAGCTTCTGGCGTTCTGGGTGAAATTTCCTATGTTTCTATCTTACGGGTAGGTGATAGGGATCGGCATGGAGATGGTGCATAGCTACACCTGGATCGATCCCAGGAAGTTCATTGTGAGACCAACCAAACACGTTATAATTTTTCTTGAGGAGATCAGTGAGCTCTTCTCGCCGTGCTGCGCTGAGCTTGGCACCTATCCGAACGGTTCATCCCTCAATAGTGGGATGAATGGGTACTTTTAACAGGTCTTCATGGAGGAGGATCCTCATCCTGGAGATCATCAATCGACACAGCTTCAAGATCGAATAGGTTCATGAGCTCGACCTTGCTATTCCCAGTCCCGGCCATTGATTGCTATTTTCTCTTCTCAAGCGCCCTCCTAGCCAATGATTTGGTTGTTTCTTGATCTCCATGCACTTCTCCCACCCTTTTCTCAGTAGGGAACTTCATTGATTGGTAGTAGGGGGAAGCCACGACCTTTAGGGCAGGTAATGTCGATCGTCCAATGATGGCATTATACGAAGACGGTCGGTCCACTAAACTAAAAATAACTAAACATTAACAAATTGGAAGTAAACGCATGTGAGATTCAAATTCAATCGAATAAATCATATGGTCTTCCCTCAACAGCCCGTAATCAGATCAAGTTAAGAAATAACACACACCACGTGGTGTTCTAGAATTTCAAGATATCAATTAAAACCATTCTAGATCCATTTGAAATGTGTGTGTGTGTGTGTGTGAACTCAGATGTATAACGAATCAAACACCGGATTGGATTATTCAATAAATAAGTTCATGACTTAAACTTTTAAAAGATTTAGGAAAACCATATACTTGTCTGGGATCGACTATCCACTAATGTAGGTTCGGACATTCACAGAAATCAATGGGGCTTGGTTTGGCTTTGAAAAACGACCAAGGGTATCATGGGCATAGAAAACAGAAAATCGTTATAATCTAACGATACCCGAGGCACAAACGCTTGTCCCTAAATCTCTCTCGTGACCCCATATGTTGAAAATACAACCATGAACAAGATTTAATAAACTTATATTCACTTGTCACAATAACCGAAATTAAAAACTATAAGTACATAGTTGTTGTTGTTGTTGTTGTTGTTTTTTTTTTTTTTTACACCCCCAAACTTATTCGAATTTGTCCAATTTTAGGGGCGTGCAAATAGAACTAAAAGACTGACAAGTGAATACGCTTATACTTAACCAATAATATTTTGTCTGCAACCCCGATCGCTCACTTCAAGTTAGCATAAACTAATGCTACTTGATTTCACTCAATTTTGACTTTTATCCTTAGAGACAATGGTTTTGAAAGATTTAATTGGCTAAAGTATAGAAACAAGTTCAGAATTGAAAAGTTAATGGGCTTCAACAGGGGAACGAGGGAATAAATTTTCAAGTTCATTTCAAAAGGTTAAAGCGAAGAGAATGAAGGCCTATATCATGCCTCCAGAGTTACCTCACCTATAATTTTTCCTCAAGCCTCCCCCAATCAAGTTATAGATTCCTCATTTCTGTCATGAACTTATTACTAAATAATCGGCGTCAAATCGTTCAACTAATTATACAATGAGTCTATGCGATCGTGCGATATAGGATCAAAATAATTTTTTACCTAATCTTCATGCTAAGCACACAAAACACACATGAATGGCATTAACCCCGACCTCAATATACAATTAGGGGATAATTTTTCATCATCGGGACATGGCTCAGACGAACCCAAAAACTCGACATGCACTGACAACTTCATTCATTAACATCACTACTTTAAATCTAAAAACTAGCATATATACACTAACTAAACATTATACATACATCAACAGAAATTTAAAATGTAATTTAACAAGACATTAACATCAACATTATAAATTAGAACGTCTACAAAACGTAATTACGCATACATAAACATCCATAAAATGTACATCAAAAATTTTGGTCAAATTTGTGTTCATCCTTTTCTACAAAAGAAAAAAAAAAAAAAATACCGGATGAACACTATAGATAAACATCATCCAAAAAATTTGGTTAAATTTTTGTTCATCATTTTCCACAAAAAAAAAAAAAAAAAAAAAAAAAAGCAAAATGGATGAACACTATGGATAAACATCATAACATAAATACCATAACACTCCCCCAAACTTAAATAAGACAGTGTCCCTACTATCTGAGCAGCGAACCCAATTGCAACATATAGCATGTAGTGAAAAATATCGGGTCGGAAGACATACCTAGGAGATGAGACGTAGAAGTCTCACCTTCTACTGTCCTTCTGGGGGAACATCATCGCCACCACTGCCGCGTGTGAAAGGGAATTGTGGTGGCTGCGAAAGGTCATGTGACATCTGTAGCATCTGCAGAAACGAACTCATGTCATAGCCAAAACGTTCGTGCATGAACCGGTGCACATGGTTATGATACTACATGCATTGCTCCATGTAAGCCCCGAGCGCTATAATCCAGAGGTCAGTATTGTATTGTGCTTGGCGTAGAACTTGGTTATCAATTTGAACACTCCGGATATCTTGAGAAATACGCTCCAAATCATTCAGGGCTTACCTAGGCACTTCGGGAGCTAGGGCCTCAGAAGGCACTGCCGCATCTGCCCGATGTGCTTCTCGTGCCTCCCCTCTTCTTTCGCCCTGCCCCGGTGCTTTCTCTTTCCATATTCGGTTTATCGAAAGGCCCAACAGATTATCCTTACTGATTTCAACACCAGCTTGGCGAAAAAGTTCAGTCAAGAACGAGAAAAAAGGAAAATCGGCTTTTGTCGTTCTGACGGCATGGAGAATTGACGAATAAATCAAATCGCCTACATTAATCGGCCCGCCGGATTAGATTGCATTGAGTATCAAAGCTCTCTCCTTGGAAACATTGGAGTGGTGAGCGGTTGGAATGAGATTGCCGCAAATAAAATAGTGCCACACCTTCAGAATTGGATTAAGGTATTTGGCAGGGAAGATTACTGGCTCCGACCCTATAGTAGTCCATTGGACATTTCCAGTGGTTAGGGCCTCGATGACATATTCCATATCCGGCCCATAACCGCCTCCGAGCTCGTTAGATGGAGCCGGTAGGGCCACTTCCAATAGCACATGAAACTAAGCAGCACTGAAATCAATCGGGCGACCTCAAACACTGGTTTAGGTGTCCGCCCCATCGAAAATATTTGCATAGAACTCCCAGACTAGTATGACGTCAGCCAGAGAAGGCGATTTGCAGAATCGATCCCAACTCTTTCTTCGGATAACATTTCGAAAATCCTCCGGAAGGGCCGCCAATGGTCCAAAGCCACGTTGTTTTATGCAAGCCCAGTTGTGGTCATGACGCTGGTAGTGTTTTTCCACAGCCTTGGATACAAATTTCGTAGAGTCGAAATCCGGAGGAGGCTCTGATACTTCCCTTCGTCTCGGCCTTTTGGGCGCAACCTTTTTCGGCATGTTCCCTAGCAATCATAATCACAGAATAGAATAAGACAATCAAAACCGAACAATGCAAATCAATTTTAAGAGTCCAAACGGTCATGAATACCCCCTATTCACAATGCGCATGGACGAAGTACAATGTTTTCACACACAAATCCGACAATGTAACTAACAATTATTTTCCACACAATACAAACTTCATATCTAACAATAATCACTACCAAAAATCGAGCAAAAACCCCCCCCAAAAAAAAAATCGCGAAAAAGAGGCCTAGGGTTTGGGGTTTACTCCAAATTCAATCATTTTTGAAATGTAGATGCAAATCATCCTATAATTTCATTATATACATGAAATATAAGTTGAAAACACTTACTTGATAGAAGAAATAAGATCAAACGGCTTGAAACTCGTCGAAATTGCTCCCTACAACCGAAAACCCTAAAAATTCGAAAATGGGGGTTGGATGCGTGGATTTGGTAGAAGATTTGTGGTTTAATTTGTAATATGGGATGAGGAAGGTGGAATTGTTGAGTTTTGGAAAGGTTTGGTGGGAGGAATCTAGAGAGATTTTGGGTTTTTTGGAAGGTGGTATTCGGGACAAATGGAATAGTGGTTGTCTTTAATTGAACAGATGGCTTAATCGCCGAGGCAGTGAAGACTCATTGCTGCGGCGATTAAGTGTTTAAAAATTTTAAAACATTCTATTGTGTCACCACCACGGCGGTGGCTTCTTCGCTGCGGCAGTGACTCGTTTTGCTAAAAAATTACCTATCCTACATTTTCACCGCCGCGACGGTAAGCTTCTTGCCGCGGCAGTGACCTTTTGTTGATTCTTTTCATCTTTTCTCAACAAAACTCTTTACCACTTGTTTCCACTTTGCTATTTCATTAACTTTTGAGTTCAAAACCCAACCCGAAAAATCCATACTCCTAAATTCATCACCAAACATGTTCCGATACCTTTCCGGCCTCCAAAATAAAATAATTAATACAAAAGTTGGGTTGTTTCCTACCCTTGAAGACATATCAAAAAGATTTGATTGATTTAACATCCCTAGTTGGACGTTGTGAATTCCGGCCTAACCTTCAATGAGGGAGATGTTCTCCACAACTCGCTCTTCGTCTTTGAAATAGTGCTTTATCCGCTCTCCGTTGACTCGGAAAGTTCATCCGTCTTTGCCTTCCAATTCGACGGAGCCGAACGAAAATACATGCTTGATCCGAAACGGTCCAGACCACCTGGACTTCAACTTTCCGGGAAAGAGTCTCAGCCTTGAATTAAATAACAGAACTTGCTGGCCTGGACTGAACTTCCTCCTGACTATCATTTGATTATGCCACATCTTCATTTTATCCTTGTATAGTTTGGCATTTTCATAAGCCTCGTGCCGGAATTCCTTCATTTCATTCAATTGGAGGAGACGTTGCGCACTAGAAGCTTTTAGGTCAAAGTTGAGTTTCTTTATCACCCAGAATGCACGGTGCTCCAATTCAATGGGCAAATGACATATTTTTCCAAACACCAATCGATACGGCGACATGCAGATCGATGTCTTAAAAGCCGTGCGGTACGCCCATAAAGCATCATAAGCTTCACCGCCCAATCCTTACGATTTGCATGAACCGTTTTCTCAAAAATTAGCTTGATTTCTCGGTTAGAAACTTTAGCTTAGCCATTTGTCTATGGGTAATATGGTAGCGTCACCTTATGCCTAACCCCATACTTTGCCAACAAAGCATTAAGCATTTTGTTATAGAAGTGGGTTCCCTCATCACTGATTAAGGCTCGAGGTGTCCCGAACCGTGTCATAACGTTTTGTTAAAGAAACTTTAAGACCACTTTGGCATCATTGGTAGGTGTTGCCACGATCTCGACCCATTTAGATACATAATCCACCGCTAACAAAATATACTCATTGCCAAACGATGGCGGGAATGGCCCCATGAAATCGATGCCCCACACATCAAATAACTCAAGCTCAAGAATGGACGTCAATGGCAATTCATGCCTTCTCGATATGTTACCCACCATTTGACATCTATCACAAGTTTTTACAAACGTGTATGAATCTTTAAACAAAGAAGGTCAGTAAAAACCTGATTAAATCACCTTCGATGTTGTCCGAGTCGCACCAAAATAACTTCCACAAGGTAATGAATGGCAGTGATAGTGAATACTAGCCATCTCCTCTTCCGGAACACATCTCCGGATCACTTGATCAACACATTTCTTAAATAGCAACAACTCGTCCCACAAATAATACTTTGAATCGAAAAGGAATTTCTTCCTTTGAGCTCTAGTCAAATCTGGTAGTAACACATTACAGGCAAGAAAGTTCATAATATTTGCAAACCACGGAAGTGCATTTTCAACTGAGAATAGTTGTTCGTCAGGGAACACCTCCGTGATGCTAGACTCCTCACTAACGTCTTCTTGAATCAACCTTGACAAATGGTCGGCAACAACATTCTCACTCCTCTTTTTATCCCTTATTTCAGCATCAAACTCTTGCAATAGAATAACCCACCTTATCAATCTCGGCTTGGCGTCTTTCTTTGCAAACAAGTACCGGATAGCCGCATGATCTGTGTAGACGATCACTTTTGATCCAATGATATAAGACCGACCGGAACTTATCCCAAGCAAAAACAACAGCTAGCATTTCTTTCTCCGTCGTGGTGTAATTCTCTTGGGCATCATTCAATGTCTTACTTGTATAATAGATGGATCGGAAGATCTTCTCCTTCCGTTCGCCTAACACCGCATCAACAGCATAGTCACTCGCATCACACATAATCTCAAATGGCACCTCCCAGTCCGGAGCAACCATTATTGGAGACGTGATCAACTTCTCTTTTATTGCCTTGAAAGTTTCTATGCAAGCCTCATTGAATTCAAATGAAGTATCCTTCTCAAATAAGTGACATAATGGCTTCACCGTCTTCGAGAAATCCTTTATAAAGCGCCAGTAAAAGCCGACAAGCCCCAAGAAACTTCGAACTCCTTTCACATTAATCGTGGCGGAAGCTTCTCAATTGTTTCAATCTTTGCTCGGTCCACCTCAAGCCCTTTGGAAGAGACTCGATGAGCTAACACGATCCCCTCTTTGACTATAAAGTGGCACTTCTCCCAATTGAGAACTAAATTCTTCTCCTCACATCGGTCAAGAACAAGTGTCAAATTGTATAAATAGTGATCAAAAAAAGACCCAAAGACTGAAAAGTCATCCATGAAGATTTTCATTTTCTCTTCCACCATATCCGAAAAATATTGCCATCATACACTGTTGAAAAGTTGTCGGTGCATTACAAAGGCCGAACAGCATACGTCTATAAGAGAACATCCCATACGGGCATGTGAAAGTAGTCTTTTCTTGATCGTCTGGTGCAATGGCTATTTGATTGTAACCTGGATAGCCGTCAAAAAAGCAATAGTAATCATATCTGGCTAATCGATCGAGCATTTGGTCAATAAAAGGAAGAGAAAAATGATCATTCCTCGTCACCTCATTCAATCTTCTATAATCAATGCACACACGCCATCCCATGATGGTTCGTGTAAGAATAAGATTGTCTTTATCATTCTTCACCACCGTCATACCTCCTTTCTTGGGCACCACTTGCACCGGGCTAACCCACTCACTATCGGATATAGTTTATATAATTCCAGCATTCAAGAGCTTCAATACCTCCGCCCTCACCACTTCTTTCATTGCCGGATTTAGCCGTCGTTGATTTTCAATGGAGGGTTTGAACGAATCATCCATCAAAATCTTATGCATGCAAATCGAAGGACTAATTCATTTGATATCCGATATAGACCAAGCAAAAGCAGATCGATGTCGCTTCAAGATTCTCAGCAACTTACTCTCCTCTTCTTCCATCAAAGATAATGAAATTATAACTGGATTGGTTGAATTCTCTCCCAAAAAGATATACTGAAGATGCTCCAATAATTGTTTGTGTATTAATCCACAATGAGGCGAATTTGATTCCTTGGAATAGTTTACAACTTCTTCAATCTCTGCCACATGGATAGGATCCTCTACGTCTTTAGAATGAGCATCCAAAGTCAACACGTAGTCCACAACTTCAAGTTCCGTGGTAGAGTCGTCCTCACCAAGATCCCCCATAAATAAAGAATTTGTGACAGTATGCTCTAATGAATCCATCTCCATATTTGCAAGAAAGAATTCCCTCACGCAAGAGTCCACAACATCAACTCGATTGCATTTGGGAAGTTCATCCGAAAAGTTCATTGTTTTAAAAATGTTGAACTTTATCTCTTCATTATTCACCCCTAACGTCAGATTTCCATTGTGCACATCGATTAAGGCCTTTCCCGTTGCAAGGAAAAGTCTTCCTAGGATGATCGGGATTTCTCTATCTTCTTCCATTTCTAGCACAACGAAATCTACCGAAAATATGAATTTGTCGACGTTCACCAACACATCCTCAATGATGCCTTTAGGATAGGTTAACGAACGATCCGCCATTTGGAGCAAGATCGTTGTCGGCTTTGCACTCCCAAGGCCTAACTTCCGATAAATGGAAGTAGGCATCAAATTAATATTAGTGCCAAGATCACAAAGAGCTTTATCAAAATGAGATTTCCCGATAGTACACGGAATTGTGAAACTACCCGGATCCTTCAATTTGGTAGGCAATTTTCTTTATAGAATTGCATTACATTCCTCCGTTAGTTTTACCATTTCGTACTCCTCCAACTTTCTCTTCTTTGTCATAATATCTTTCAAAAACTTGTCATAGTTGGACATTTGCTCCAACAATGCCTCTGCAAAAGAAATGTTAATGTGAATGTTCTTGAATATTTCAAGAATTTTTTTCAAATTGTGAATCCAACTTCCTCATTTGGAATCTTTGAGGATATGGCAACGGTGTGTAGCTAGAATTGGTGGATTTTCAAAAAATGTTACTCGTCCCAGTATCACCCTTTCATCTCTTCTTCTCTCCTCAACTTTCTCTTGTTTATTCTCATCATTCTTGTCTCATTTTTGTCTTCATTCGGCTTCTCCTTTCTTTCATCGATTTTCTCTTCAACTTCCTCCTCCACATTTGTTCTTGGTTCATCATGTTGAAACTCATGACTTATCCCCGGTTCATTCTCCATTAGCTTGCTCACCTCTACTTCTCTTCCGCCCCTCAACTGAATTGCCTTGCATTCCCTAGGGTTGGTTTTCGTGTTACTTGGAAACTTCCCCTTTTGTTGTTCTTGGATGGATCTAGCAAACTACGCGATTTGAGTATCTAAAGACTTCACCATGGCATTGGTGTTTATACAAGTTATTTCAATCGAGTCAAGCCATGTTTCATGCTTATTCAACCAGTTATGCGTCTCACGCATCATAGTCTGAGTTTCCTTCATAAATGAACCCAATATTTCATCCAAATTTGATTTTGGATTATGCATCGGTGGTTGTTGCATTTGACGGTTGGATTGCATTGGATATCCCGAAGCTTGGTTTCCATATCCCAGAGGTAGCCGCAAAGAGTTCTGGTTATTCACATAAGAAAAATTCTCATAGTTGCGAAGTCCAGGATTGCAATGAATTGGAATGTTGGTAGCGGGCCTGAAAGTATAGGCTCGATTATTCAGAAAGTGACATTCCTCGAAACTCATTATCCAATCTGGTTTGAGAACAACTTGCAACATTCTCCTCTCCATAACTTGACAAAGCACCTTTTGTAGACAAGGCGACCAATTGTTCCGAGAGCTTGGACACTTGGGCCGATAAAGTTGCGATATAGTCAGATTCTTGAATAGAAGAGACCCTTCTTCCCATGTTCCTCTCATTCGGCCATTGATAATTATTGGCCGCCATTTCTTCCAACAATGCGTTAGCTTCGATCAGGATTTTAGACAACAACGATCCTCCCGAGGCAGCATCAACGATCGTTCTGGTTTGGTCGTCCAACCCGTTGTAAAAGAGTTGGGTTTGAAACCAATCCTGATACCTGTGTTGAGGGCACCTTCGTAATAAATCCTTGAATCGCTCCCACGCTTCAAATAACAGCTCAAAATCTCTTTGGTGAAACTGCGCAATCTCACCACAGAGCTGAGAAGTCTTAGAAGGCGGAAAGAACTTAGTAAGGAACCTTTGAACAAGGTCCTCCCAAGTATTTATGTTTCCCGGTTAGATAGATTGGAACCAACCCCGTGCTCTATCACGCAATGAGAATGGAAATAACCGCAAGCGGATAATATCCTCAGCAACTCCATTTATCTTCACAGTATCACATATCTCTAGAAAAGTGGCCAAATGAACATTGGGATCCTCGTGAAGATTCCTACCATATTGGTTTTGTTGAACCATGTTGATCAGGGCGGGCTTCAACTAAAAATTATTTACCTGGATCGATTGCCTCTGGATCCCAGAGAAGTTCTCCAACATCAATGGTCGATAATAATCCTTACGGACTCTTTGTGGGCGCTCAGGTATTGACTACTCGCAAGTATACAAGGTCTAGTTTTAATATAGTGATCGTGAGATCGAATATCGTTCCACTGGGAACATGTGTAATTTAGTTGAATATTGTGATTGACATAGTTTCATATTATCCCGATTTTTCAAGAATTTTTTGTATTCTATTTAATCTACTAAGATAAATGACAACTATTATATTAGTTCTAATTACACTAATTACTTAGGTATTGATTTCTTTCACATAATAATATTTTACTTCATTTAGTTAGCTATAACGATGTTTATCTATTCCGACAATCTCTATATCTACAACTCATCCGCTACCTCTCCCGAGTGTAAGATGGGGGATTACACGACTTCGTGTCAACGAAGAAGTCCCCATCAACGCCTTAACAACCCTAGGTCGTGTGAGTCTTGAGCCAACGTCATGGATTGTATATTAGAACGTCACGTTGCGTTTACCCTAGTCTGAATCTGGGGTTACCACTCCCGAGTGTCAAATCCCGTTTTCTCAGTTTATCAATACAAGCATATTATCAAAAATAACGGTAAACACAATTGGATTTAGACAAACGTCCATTAAAGTAACATTAAATCATTCAACTAGCATTTACATGATTTTAACACCTAAGTAACATTTAACAACTACTACATGATCTTAGCCATATACCATACAAAATAAGAGTGATTCAACATCATTAGATATGAAAAAGTAATTACAAAGATAAAAACAAGAGAAGAACGATCAAATCTGAGAATGGAACAGTCCACTGTCGCTATTAATCACTCCACAAATGATTCGTCTTTACCCAAATGATGAACCTCCTCCTTGATCTCTCAAAGATAGCTTAACAACTCTATGTTAGGGTTAGGGATCTTTAACAACCTGTTTCAAATGAGTGGGAGTGGTATTTATAGGCCTAAAGTTTCAAAAATATCTAAAAAGATATTTTTTCTCTGTGCAGAGCTGACCGCTGTGGCAGTGGGAATCACCGCTACGGCGATATGTTGAGTCGGTTAGTGCACCGCTGCGACGGTGAGACTTTTTACGAACTCTGTGTATTTTCTTCGTCACGGCGGTAATCCTTTCGCCGTGGCGATAGAGCTTTGAGCGGAAATCACAACTCTCTGTACTTTCACCGCCGTGGTGGTGGATCTATCGCTGTGGCGGTGAGGCTTTTGAGCATAAAACCAAACTCTCTGTATTTTCATCGTCGTGGCGATGGGCCTTTGAGCAAAAAACCTCTTTCTCAGTACTTTAACCGCCACGGTGGTGGCTTCTACCGCTGCGGCGTTAACTTGCTGTCATGAAACCTTATTCTTTTCCTTCGTTTCTTTGTCGTTCTCCCACCGTTTTGCTTGTTTATAACCCGTTAACGTCCCTACACCTGAATTACATAAACACTAACAAAAACACAATAAAATATTAATAAAACACCCGAAAACTGGCAAATTCGGTTTAGAAATAGATAGGTATTTTACACCTATCATCTCGACACCATTCTCTCTCGCCTGTCACTGGCCCTAGA
The DNA here is from genome assembly GCA_016647705.1 of Eucommia ulmoides. Lineage (NCBI taxonomy): Eukaryota > Viridiplantae > Streptophyta > Magnoliopsida > Garryales > Eucommiaceae > Eucommia > Eucommia ulmoides. Next base: position 37,394,745 of record CM028340.1, read on the forward strand.
TTAACGAGGACTGGTTCTCCGGCATACAAGGGGTGACGATCACCGCCGCATGATTCACTTCGAATGTCACATCCCAAAAAATTAACATCATCTGCGTGGCCGACCGATGAGGAAACAGGATCCGAACCCTCCGACCGCTTCCAACAATACACCTTTTTCCTCCCAAGGTTGCCAGGCAGAGGATCTCCATGTTGTACCACCACCCAGGGGTTAAGATTCATTGGAAAGGCCCGTTGTCGAGATGGAGGTAACGCTCGTGCAAATACAGGGCCCTAGAGAGACCACTGGACTCTCTTCCGAGATGAGGTCTTCTTTTGTCGATGATATTGTGCTTGAGGTGGTTTCGTACAAGTTCCCTAGCCCGAAAATAATTCCATACGATGGTACAACTAACCCCGTTGATCACCTTTCTGTTTTTGTTACTTTCATAGACATGTATTCGGCCTCCGTAAGGGTGAGGTGTAAGTCATTCCTCTAGGGATGGCAAAAAAAACCGAACCAATGAGTAACCGAGAAAAACCGAACCGAATGGTCCAAGTTGAAATCGACTAAATGGTTTTGGTTTTAGTTTTGGTTTTAATTTTAGATTTAGAAACTGAAGCGATTTTGTTTTGGTTTTGGTTTTAGGATAGTAACCGCGTAACCTATATATATATATATATATATATATATATATATATATAGTATTTATAGTTTCATCCCTATAATTTACACTTTTAACCCTTTTAGTTTACATTTTAGTTGGTTTTTAGTTTATATTGAAAACTGTTTTCGTATAGTTGATTTCACAAACTGTATGATTTTGAAGAATATTTTTATGTAGTTGGTTTTGCTATTGGTTTTTAGTTATTTTAAAGAGTGTATGATTTTAAGAATGTTTAGATTTAATAGTGAATTGTGGTTCGTGGTTGCGGTTTTGGTTTTTTATAAAATTTTAAAATCTTAAATGGTTTCATGGTTTTACAGTTTTGGTGTTGGTTTTGGCTAAAATTAAATGGTCCGGTTTTAAAACCGTTTAAAAAAAACTGGCGGTTTTGGTTTTGGTTTTGGTTTTACATATCTTAAACGATTTTGGTTTAGGTTTTACATGAAATCGAGCCGAACCCGAACCGTTGACATCCCTAATTTCCTCTTACCCTCACCTGAATGGCCAGTACCTAGTTCCGAGAGTCAACTCCAGCTTCAATCTCAACATTCACTCAATTGGAACAACTTTTCTTGGCTCGTTTTGACTGTTCCCGGAAGGGACCTAGTGGCCGCTAATTTAAGCGCTGTCACATTCACTACAAGCGTACGGATCAAGTTTTAATATAATGGACCTTTCGGTCAGGAATCGTATCCACCGGGATTAATTGAGATTACTTTCGAGTACCTTGATTATCATAACCCGATTTTATCTAGGCGACAAAAATGGATTCAATTATTACTAATACTAAAATACTACTTTAACTATACTAATTCTATATCGAGATAGTTTTGAAAGAATAGGTTGTCTAGAGATTAGTTTCATTTACGAATACGTGTTCGATCTCGTTTTAGTTTATATTAACGGTATTCGACTTATATGACAATCTCAATTCGTAAACTCCTCAGCCACTTCTCTCGAGTGTAAGACAGGGAAATACGTGACTTCGTGTCAACACCGAAGTCCTCCTCAACGTCTTAACGACCCTAGGCCGCGTGAGTCTCGCCCCAACGTCATCGATTGCACACAATCCAACTCTCTCCTGGGTTATTGGATCGTCGCGTTGTGTTTACCCTATCGACAATCTCAGTTCTAAAACTCCCCTGTCACCTCTCCCGAGTGTAAGACGAGGGAATACGTAACTTCATGTCAACGCCGAAGTACCCCTCAACGTCTTAACAACTCTAGGTCACGTGAGTCTTACACCAACGTCATAGATTATCCACAATTCAAACCCCGACCGGGTTATAGGATCGTGGCGTTTGTTTATTCTAGTCCGAATCCGGGATTTGTCAAACCCCGTATTCTCATAACATAATTCTAATAACATGATAAACAAACAATACGGCACACATAATCAAAATAATGAAGAACATCTGCAAACAAAACACAAACTCAATTAAACAACGAATTCGTAAATTATATTAATAATCTCTATACAACCTATGTTAGCCAATGGCCATAACCATGTATATAATGTAAAATGGCGTAAGCATGCTCAACAACTACCAAAATGAAGAAAACAAAGAGAAAAAACGAGCGACTTAGCCTATATCCGATGAATTGGCGTTAGAACCGTCGAACGATCGCTTCCCTCTTCATCTTCCACCTCGAGTTGAGACCGCTCCCTCAAAAATCTCTAAACCTAACCCTAAAATATAGCGTAAGGCCTTAGGAGCCGAAGAACTCCGAAAAGAGGATGAGAGAAGAGAATTTATAGGCTAAAAAATATCAAACAAAATATCTAAACTGTACAGAGGCCACCACCGCGACGGTGAGTATGTCGGTTGGTGATCACTGCGACGATGAAGAAAGCGGTGGCTTTAGAAAAACTTTTTGTCGGTTTACCGCCTAAGCGATGGGATTCACTGCCTAGGCGGTGGTCCATCAGTAGCCTTTGGTCTTTCTCAGCATCTTCACCACCACGGCGGTGGTCTGAACGCCATGGCGGTGGGCTTGTTTCACAGTTTTGCCTCCAAGTTTGTTTTTCCACCGTTCTTCGACCGTTTTTTGTTCGATCTCATCGTTTATACTCCGATTTCATACCTTTTCGCCCCACGCACCTGTTTTAATACAATAAGAATAAACACATATTAAAACATATAAAAATAACTATAAAACTATTCTAAAACTAACAAACCGGTTTGGAAATACGCAGGTAGATCACACATATCAATTACCCCCAAAACTCATAATTTTGCTAGTTCTCGAGCAAAACACCCACACAATACGAGAAAAAATAAAAACTAATTACAAAATTGAAAACTAAAAATGAAAAACTACTAAAAACAAAAAATGTGTAAGTTTTGATTATCATCTACCGACCGAAAGATTTTTCCCTCATCGGCCCCCAATCCTATCAAGTTCAAGTATAAATCACACCATGTGGTGTTCTAGAATTTCAACGTTCAAAAATAGTAAGCGTCATTCTAAATCATGTTTAAGTGTATGTGATTAAACTCAAATATACTACTAAAAAAATTTATTGATTAGATGGGATTATCCCTAAATATAGTTCATGACTAAGACCTTTAAGGTATAGAAAATCCATTCGCCTGACCCAGAATCTATTCTCCACTAATGTAGGCTCGGAGGATCATGAAGATCAATATGACTTGGTTCGGTTTTGGAATAAGGGCCACGAGTATATCGGAAATATAAAACAGGTTAATCGTCGTTAACGTGACGATACCCGAGGTACATGCTTGGCTATTTCTCACTCTCGAAACCCCATAGTTTAATTAGAAACAACCCTGAACAATACAATTAAAAATGTAGTACTCACTTGTCAACAAGAAATGTAAGATTTTTATTTTTTTTCGAACACACCCCCAAACTCATTCGAATTTCTACAATTTTAGGAGTGTGCAAAAATATGAATAACATACGACAAGCGAGTACTCGAATACCGAACCAATTTAAAAGTTTGCCCTAATCCCAACCACTCACATCAAGTAACAAAATGCTAACTTGATTCACTTACACTGTGCCTTTAATTTAGCGATATAGGTTTGGACAAAAATCAATCGGCTAGGGTATTTGTTAAGTGTTCAGAATTGAAATGGCTTTTAGGCTTCGAAAGGGTAACGAGGGATAATAATATTGCATAGTAGACTTCAAAAGGCTCAAGCGATAAAATGACTGCCTAAATTATATCTCCTGAACAACCTCGCTTAGGATTTTGCCTCAAATTTCCCCCAAATCAAGTTCTAGAATCCCTATTGTCATGAAATTGAGTGAAGGATAATCGATTTCAAATCAATTAGATAGTGTTATATTGAGTTTACGTGCTCGTGCATTTAGGATCTATAATAACTTTTACTAAGACGACACGTTAAGCATACAGAACACACATGAATGAGCGTTACGCTCGACCTCAAAATAATCAGGGGACAGAATCATCATCGGGTAAACGCCCAGATGATGTTAAAACTTCGCACAAAACAACAACTAAACTAAACAAAATCCTAAACAAACATGCATACGATAAAAATAGTAAAACATGCTAACTAAAACACATATTTAAAATATACTAACACATCACCACCAACTCAACGCAGGCATTGCCCAAAACGACCCTTAGCAATCCCAATGATAGTGTATAGCATGATATTGAAGACAGGGGTTTAGAACATGTACCTGGGAGGCGAGAGAATCTCGCCTCTGACTCAAATTGACGGAGATTGATCTAACTTATTTTTTACCCTGGGTTGCCTCTCAAGAAGCGATTGGTTTATGGTCGTCAGCCCGACACATGCCCTCAAGACTGGTGAAATTTTGCAATGAAAGGAACGCAAGAGTACCTGTCGATCTAACATCTTCAAGCGTTCTGCCAGAAAACAAAATTACAAACGAAAATTATGTACAAAAGATATGCCTAGATTAAAATCGAGTTATTTACTCACCATATCGACAATAATCCAAAACACAATCCCCGGCAATCGTTACCAAAAACTTGGTCGTGATCGCCGAAAACTATATTCGACAAACCAATCCCCAGCAACGGCGCCAAAAACTTGGTGGACGTTGCCGGAAACTAAATCTGACAACAACCAATCCCCGGCAACGACGCCAAAAACTTGGTGGGCGTTGACGGAAACTGAATCTGACAAACCAATCCCCGACAACGGCGCCAAAAACTTGGTGGCCGCTAATTTAAGCGCTGCCACTTTCACCGCAAGCGTACGGATCAAGTTTTAATATAATAGACCTTTCGGTCGGGTATCGTATCCACAATGATTGGTTGAGATTACTATCGAGTACCGCGATTATCATAACCCGATTTTATCTAGGCGACAAAAATGGAATTTAATTATTACTAATACTAAAATATTACTTTAACTATACTAATTCTATATTGAGATAGTTTTGAGAGAATAGGTTGTCTAGTGATTAGTTTCGTTTACGAATACATGTTTAATCTCGTTTTAGTTTATATTAACGACGTTCGACTTATATGACAATCTCAGTTCGTATCGTATCCACAGGGATTGGTTGAAATTACTATCGAGTACCGCGATTGTCAAAACCTGACTTTATCTAGGCGACAAAAATGTAATATAATTAATTAATACTAATACTAATTTACTACTTTAACTATACTAATTACTAATATGAGATAGTTTTGAGAGAATGGGTCGTCTAGGGATTAATTTCGTTTACAAATACGTGTTCGATCTCCTTTTAGTTTATATTAACGGCGTTCGACTTATATGACAATCTCAATTCGTAAACTCATCCGCCACCTCTCCCGAGTGTAACACGGGGAAATACGCGACTTCGTGTCAACGTCGAAGTCCCCCTCAACGTCTTAACGACCCTAGGCCGCGTGAGTCTCACCTCAACGTCATCAATTGCACACAATCCAACTCTCTCCCGAGTTTTTGGATCGTCGCGTTGTGTTTACCCTATCAACAATCTCAGTTCTAAAACTCCCCCATTACCTCTCCCGAGTGTAAGACGAGGGAATACGTGACTTTGCATCAATGTCGAAGTCCTCCTCAACGTCTTAATGACTCTAGGTCACGTGAGTCTTACCCCAACATCATAGATTGTCCACAATCCTAACCCTAACCGGGTTATTGGATCGTGGCATTTGTTTATTCTAGTTCGAATTCGGGATTTGTCAAACCCCGTATTCTCATAACATAATTCTAATAACATGATAAACAAACAATATGACACACACAATCAAAATAACGAAGAACATCTGCAAACAAAACACAAACTCAATTAAACAATGTATTCATAAATTATATTAATAATCCCTAAACAACCTATGTCTAGCCAATGGCCATAACCATGTATACAATGTAAAATGACGTAAACATGCTCAACAACTACCAAAATGAAGAAAACAAATAGAAGAAACGAGCGACATAGCTTATATCTGAAGAATTGGCGCTAGAACCGTCGAACGATCGCTTTCCTCTTCAATCTCCCACCTCGGGTTGAGAGCGCTCTCTCAAAAATCCCTTATCCTAACCCTAAAATATAGCCTAAGGTCTTAGGCTCCGAAGAGAGAAGGAGAGAAGGGTATTTATAGGCTCAAAAATATCAAACAAAATATCTAAACTGTGCAGAGACCATCGCCTTGGCGATGAGTATGTCGGTTGGTGATCGTTGCGGCGATGAAGAAAGTGGTGGCTTTGGAAAAACTTTCTGCTGGTTTACCGCCTAGGCGGTGGTCCTTCAGTAACCTTTGGTCTTTCTCAGCATCTTCACCATCGTGGCGGTGGGCTTGTTTCATAGTTTTAAAAATAACTATAAAACTACTCTCAAACTAACAAAACCGGTTTAGAAATACGTAGGTAGATCACACCTATCAGGACCCAAAACGGAAACTCACATTCTCTCCCTCTGGCAAGAAATTGCCCATAGGAGACTTTGTCCTCGGTTCCACAGGGAAAGCCTATGCTGCGAAGGCATCCCGGATGCCGTGGCCTTGAACACTTTTATTAACGGACTAAGGCATCAAAGATTATCTTATGATTTGTGCTCCCGACCTATACTAAACTTGGTTACCGCTCTGGCTAGGGGTACGAGCTTCTACGAGGTAGACATTAAAGGTACCATAAAGCAGAACCGAGAAGAGCAAGGGCCGGGAAGAGGAAGAGCCGAGCAGAGGCGGGGATGAACAGCCCTCCGCCCCATCTCGGGCGGGGATATGCAGCCCTTGGCCCCTCATGAAGAAAAAACCCCATCCTAGCGCCTATGAACTGAAAACGGAAAAAGGAGTCGTCCTGAGACATCCCTGAAACATAAAGCATTTAAAACGCTACTACCCCAAAAGCGGAGCTCCAATACACATGTAAAAACTTCCGCTTTTTGAAGCTTGTAAGGAAACTAGTTTTCAATGAAAAAAAATATTTTGTTCAATTAGTTCTCTATTCTCCAAATTTTGTTAAAGGCAGGAAGAGCAACCCTCCGTCCCATCTCGGACGAGGATGTGCAGCCCCTAGCCCTTTGCCGAGAAGAAATGGTATCCCGACGCTCAACGTCGAGGGTAATCTCTACAAAGAAATGGTATCCCGACGCGCAACGTCGAGGATAATCTCCATAAAGAAACCCATCCCGATGCACTGTGTTAGGGGTGTAACCAAACCCTCTCCACGGGTCAGTAGTTTGGAGCCCGGGGATTGATAGCTATCATCTTCCAACAACAGAACATCAATCAGATCAGAAGGCCTACAATCAAGCATTCCACACCTGACAGCCAAGCTGAGCTCAGGCGATATAAAGGGGATGATTCTCCTAGAAGGAAAAATTTGGGATAACCCAAAAAAACTCAGAGATGAGTCCCACTAAGGAGAACCGACCTGTGACCGGCCATAGGAGGCCGACCGAGAGTTACCCCCTGGGGACCGCGAAGGCCGAATTCCAAAGCAAGTACTACCCCTGGACATTTAACCTACCACCCGATCTCTGATCGGCTACCAGGCTGGGGGGCAGGGAGGCTATGGATATGGTGAAACAACATGAAATTGTATTCCCCGAGAAAGGGATGCACGACCTCCTCCAAGGAGTAAACCTCCCGAGAAGAGGAAGCACGTTATCTTCGGGAATTTCTTCTCGGTCGTCTACTCGAGAAGAGGCTCAAAGTCAACCGACAAGGGGACTTGAAACTTGAATTTTTTTCAAGCAAAAGATTACGACAAATTGCCCAAGTATTAGAAATTATCCTCCCAAGGTAGATTTTTTCCGATATTAGGAGGAAAGCACACATTGTGGCTCGAAATAACCAAATCTCCAAAAATAACCAAGAATGGGACATAATGGTTAAATCATCTCCCTAGCGTTCAAGTTTGCAAAAATAACCGAGCAGGACTCAGGTCTATCTCCGAGATGAGCTCAGGTAAATCCACCAAGCAGAAGCTAAACTTCGTACTCAGGCACCTTGCCGAGCTCCAATTCCTCCCCATCCCAGCATCTCCGAGATCAAGATAGGGGAAAAACTTCGCCAACTAGAAGAAGAATCATTAATGCTCCAAATGGGACAACTTTCCAAGAACAGACAAAAATTGGAAAAGTTAATGCAAAGTATCCAAAATATTCAAGGCAGATGAGTCAATACTACTTCCTAGTACCTCGTACCTTGCTACTAAGAAGTGGGGGGCTTCTGATGAAGGTAAATTTGATCACCCCCAAGTCGCCAATAGAAGATTGTCATGTGTCCGTAATTCCCTACAGAATTCAAAGCACACTAGAGACAAAGTGTAAAGATTTCGCTGAGCAGAGGAACAAATTCCCCATCCGGGCACACTCCACAAGCTCCTCAGCAAAGTCCCCATTCCCGTCTCCGCCTATCCGAGAAGGGCAGGGCAAGAAGCTCCTCATTACTCCCATTCCCGTCTTTGGCTATCCAAGAAGGGCAAGGGTCAAGTTCCCCACCTTGGACGCAGTAGGGCGATGTTCTCCTCCGCTTGTCCACAAGCTGGCTCAGTTCTCTATCTCCAAAATATCATAAATGGCTCGGTTCTCCACCTCCAAAATATCCCCCAATCTCCCAAAATATCTATAGTCATCATTGTGACCCTCTTCCCTAGCCAAAATATCTCATAATGTGGCCAAAACAAAGACCCCTTGGCATATCTCCATTGGTTACAAGCCAAATTACCACCATAATGTGATCATTGAGGAGACATTAAACCCTTGCTTAAGCCTTAATCTAATCTCCACCTTACCTATATAAAGGATGGCATACAATTTCCCAAAGGTAATGAAAAAGATTCTCTAAAAAGACTTTCTAAAAAGACTCTCAATCTTGAGCTAAACACTCAAGGCTATCTACACATCCAAGAACATAAAAGTTGATCCCCCTACACGCTAGCATACTTTATAAATCTTCCCCACGTTCGTTGATTCTCACGCCGGAGGGGTTTTTCGGGATACCTTCGGTCAGGTTACTTGTGTTTGTGTGTGTAGGAGATAGGCTCCTAACCCATCTCAGAATTTTCCCTTCCCGGATTAGGGAGCATTCAAGTTGTCCTCTTCCGGATCTGCTTCATCTCAAGCTTTGATTCGTCTCTCCAAGGACCAAAAGGTGTTTTAGTCCTCCCCTTCTCGGCCCAGAAGGTTACTAGGCTAATTCCAACTCAGGCCCTCCCCTTCCCGACCAGGGACTCCCTTCTCGGCTAGGGACCTCTCTACAGACCAGAAGCTACACGGATCAAAGATCTCCATCCAAGGCTGACCAGACCATACTATTAGTGTCGACCAAAATTTGACATCAATAATTTTTTATATCAAGATACCAAGAAATACATCTATTGTGTTCTCTGCAGCTCTATTTAAATTATGTTGATGTCAAATATTGGTCAACACTAACGGTATGGTCTGGTCAATGTGCTAATGGTGTTCGTTCGTGTTGGGATGGAGATATTTCGATATCAATCCCTTCTGTCGGGAATGGGGTGGAGTTTGAGAGGTCCGAGATAGGTTCCAGACGGTGAAGCAACCTGAGAGTCTTCTGGTCCGAGGAGAGTCCTTGTCCAAGAACAATATTTATTCGAGCTGAGATGAGTTCTAACCTATTACCTGCACAAAGAACTTCTCAGGATGGACCCGACATGTCCCATTCGGTGTGAGAATAAGATATCGAAGGAAGGTAGTAAAAATGTTTAAGAGTGTTGAGATAGTAAGTAAGCACATTGTGTGTTTTCACCTCACATTTACCTTCTTTTATATAGGTAATTGGTTGATTAGCATTTGAAGGATTAAGGGCCTAAGCAAGGATCAACAGCCTGATCTCGGCGTGTGGCCAATGAGAAAGCGAGTGGGGGGATTAAGCCTGTAAGCCTCAGCTTTCTGGCGTTTTTGTTGAGGCCGCAAGTGAACAATTGGCTTGGCCCATGACGCCAAGCAGATTCTTCCTACGACCCATGGTGTAAGGAGATTTTTTCCCTACCCTTCCCGGATGGCCGAAGACGAGAATGGGGTGTTTTATTGAGGAGCTTATGGAGTCAATTTCTGAGATGAGCGGTGCCGGCCTGGGGATTATGCCGAGATGGGGAAGAGGTTCCCCATCCCAACGACGACTTTGCCCTTTATTCTCAGAGGACAACATGGGTAACTTCCTAGGGTAACCGGCATGCGTTGAAACGCACCTCTGGCCGGCACAATCTCCACACTTTGTCTTTAGGAGGAGCCGACCCCATTGGGGAGTTTTCGACACGTGGAAATCTTTCGTTAATTGCTTGGGAGTAACTATTTTTACACTAATCAATTGACCCCAGGACTTAATACCTAGAAGGACCTCGAGATACTAGAGACTCCACTTTGCCCCTTATTTGAGATCATGGCATTTCTCCAAGGTATTCTTAGATGTTCATCCTTTTTTTTTAGCCTTAGAGGTGCGTCTTATAGGGAACAGATCTCTTTCCAAGAAAGAGAATGGGTCGTTCCGAGATAAGACAGACGGCCTAAGATTGGTAACGGTTGGCCCGTCAAAGGCCCGCGAGTGGCCCGTGAATGCCTTGTCAAGCCCGTGCCGCTTCGATTTCCTTGACTTGTTGTCTCTTCAACTAGCAGATGGTGGACACAAGTCCGTACAACTCTGACTGGAGCACTGACCAAGGCAATCTAGATCGTCTGTCTTTGCGACCGTTCAGTAGGACATAGCCCCTATATAAATAGAACATCCCAAGCTCATTTTCATACTTGAGCAATTTCTGAAACACCTTCTCCTTCCTGGTAGGTACCCTTCCTCTTCTCGTCATGTCTCTTGCGTTTTTATTTTCTTCTTCTGGATCTTCTTCAAGGTCTTCCTTTGGGTTCGGCATGAGTTCGAGGTCTATTACCCCTGACCGAACCCTATCAATCTCTCCGCTCCAGCGGATTGACCCCACCCTGGCACTACCCCCCTGTTCAGAGGAACATGCATATTCTTCTAATGGTGCGAAGCAATCGCACCCCATCTCGGTGGCTGGTACTTCTAGTCACCCTGATGATAGTGGTGGTGTCAGGCCTTCTGGTGGCCCTACCATTGAGATTAGCTCAGATCCAGCCAGTGAAGCTGGGTCCGAGACGAATTTGACAGAGGATTCTTAGCCTGAGGTGACTCATGGCAGTGTCATCCCCCTAGAAAGTCTCGTCTAGATAGTCAAGTCAAAGTTGATGACTGAGGAGCTTGGCTTGGCCCGGAGTAACTTCACATTCCCGGGAACAATGGAGATTCATCTTCCCTGTGCCAGGGAGAGGGCCTGCGCTCCCCCTCAGGGCTTCATTTTTGTATATCTAGAGCATCTATATAGAACCCTGAGGTTCTCGATCCACCCGTGGATAAGGGCCCTCTGCACGGAGTATGGTCTGTGTCCATCATAGCTCGCTCCGAATTGCATAAGGGCCTTTGTGACCACTTACATTATTTGCTGGGCAGAGAGGATCGAGTTGTCCATCAATCTCTTCAAGGCCCTCTTCTTTTTCTTTCCTAAGTCTATACCATCTGGGAAATATTGGTGCTACGTTACCGCTAAGAGGCAACCTTATCGGTCTGGAGTCTTTCGTCAAAAACTAGAAGCCCCAGTTCTTTTTTCTTGGAGGCACAGGTTGGGAGTTTGGCCCGACAAATGAGGAGGAAAGAGCCAACCCCATCTCGAGACAGTGAGGCACCGTAGGTGAGAATTGATTTGTTTGCAAACGGATTTCCGTCTTGCAACTTTTTGTAACTTGATTTTTCTCTTGTGTTTTCTTTTATGTAGTTCCCGAGAAAGCGAGTGGATGAAGAGTACAATCGAGCCTACTTATTCAGCAACAAAGAGATATTATCCTCAACATAGAGTTTAAGAACGTTGAGCAGCTACTGGAGTCGATATTCTACGATCGTCACTTTTATCTCGCCCCAGGCCTGCCAATACCTAATATAGACCCAAAAACCACGAACGGTAAGACTTTTCCTCATCATCCTTTATTTTCTTCCTCTCTTTAACTGTCCTAAGGCTTCCTTGGCAAAGATGGATAGGGTTATGCTGAAGATGATGATGAGGGAGAAAGTAGCCAAGGAGACTGCCGAGAAGTTGCAGGCATCCCAGCCCTAGGAAGGAGCCCCCCAAGAGGGAATTCCTGAGGATGGAGAGCCGACTGCGGCGTGAAGCTTCCCATTCAACACTCTGGGATGGGTGGAGATTGCACCGAGAAAGCAGACACCAAGAAGAGAACAACTGAGGAAAGAAACGTTGGTGTCGGCGAGGGTGATGACGAGAAGGGAAGCACCCCCCACAATCAGAGTTGGCCTTCCCGTCTTCGGCCGAGAAAAGCGGCACAAGAGAGGGCCAGGACAAGGAAAAAAGAAAAGTGGTGCATGTCGAGGCTGTGGGCCAAAAGAAATCAAGGGCGGAATGGATCATCTTGGAGGTCCCTATGGAAGAAGGGGTAATATCTGACATTCCTCAGCCGAGCACAGCCCATGTCCTTAAGACTTTTTCTGTGCCGAACATGGCCTCTCTCTCGATCAGAAGATCCTAAACTGCCCTGAGCTGCTACCCATCTTCGTCCATCTCATCACGCCGCCTCAGGACCATGAGCGGATTGACTCCAAGACATATGTGAAGGTCACTGCCGAGCTACAGAAGGACGCCATGTCGGTAAAACCCTTCACGACATCGAAACTCTTCTCCGTCTCTTTTTCATTTTATTTTTGCTAAGTCTTTGGCACTTGTCGTGCAAACGCTTTTCAAGGCTACCTCAGTGTCCATGCGTCTCTACTCAACCTTGATGAGGGAGAAAACTCTCAAGAATGCGCACGGGAAGTACATAGCTCATATAAAGAAATTTCACGACAAATTCACAAATCTGATGAAGAGCGAGAGTGGATTCAGGCCCGGCATAACTTGAGGTCAGGTGTTACGCTGGAGTTTGCAATTTTTGTTTGAGAAATTCAGGTTTTTCCCATCTGGGTTCATGCACTGAACGCGAATTTTTTTCACACCTTAATTTACTTGCAAGTATACAAGGTTAAGTTTTAATATAGTGGACCTTTCAATCGGATATCGTCCTCTGGGAAACATGTTTGATTAATTGAATACCGCAATTTACATAGTCTTATATTATCTCGACGGTTCAAGAAATGTTTGAGTTTGAATAATTAAAAACTAAGTTAAACTAAAAACTATTGGGTTAATTCTAATTAAATGGATTACCTAAGGATTGATTTCATTGACTTAATACATGTTTGACTTCGTTTAGTGAACAATAACGGTGTTTATCCTATCTGACAATCTAAATATCTTCAACTTGCTCACTACCTCTCCCGAGTGTAAAATGAGCGAATATGTGACTTCGCGTTAACACTAAAGTCTCCCTCAACGTCTATACGACCCTTAGTCACATGAGTCTTAACCCAACCTCATGGATTGCACACTTTTTAACACCCTTAGTCGTTAGATCGTCGTGATATGTTTAACCCTAGTCTGAATCTGGGGTTACCTCTCTCGAGTGTCAAATCTCGTATTATCAAAACCAACCCTAATATCATGACAAGCTTATAATGATTGTAGTAAAATGGTAAACGCAATAAGATTTAGACAAACAACCGTTAAAGAAACATATATTCAATCAAACGTGTATTTACATGAATTACATCAATCCCTAGATAATATTTATCTAGTCTACCATGATCATAGTCATAGAAACATTAAAACAAGAAAGATTCATAATCATTTGATATGAAAAGTTAAGTTACAAAGATAGAAACAAAGAAGAATGATCAAATCTTAGAGTGGAGTGGTCCACTGTCGCCAAAGATCGGTCCTGAAATGCTTCCTCTTCTCCAAATGTTGAATCTCCTCTTTGAGCTCTCAAGAATATGATTTTGATCAAGTGTGGAACGTCTCGTGCAAATTGGAGAACAAGTGGATTAAATACAAGGCTCTAAAATATCTAAAAATTATCTAAAATCTGTGCAGAGTGACCGCCGTGGCGGTGGATAAGTCGATTAACTTCACCACTGCAGCAGTGAAGATAGCTCTAAACTCTCCACGGCGGTGAGATTTCTGCTCTCCCAGTATTTTCACCGGAGCGGCGATGGGTTTGCTATCTTGAAACCTTATTTCTTTTCATCATCTTTTCACCGCTTTTCCACCGTTTTGCTTATTTATCGCTCGTTTATGTCCCTACATCTGATTTACATAAAAATAAATAAAAACATAATAAAATATTACTAAAACACTTGAAAACTATCAAATTCGGCTTAGAAGTAGATAGGTATTTTCAACCTATCACGCACCTTCTTGGTTAAGCAGCCGAGATGAAATCATGCCTTACCTTTCTCAGTTCGCATATGATAGGTGTAATTTATCTATTTATTCCCAAGCCAGTTTTAGTAGTTTTTGAGTATTTTTTTATAGCATTTTAATACGTTTTTATGTGTTTTTGTATAAATCAGGTGTTTGAGACAAAAAGGAGTTAACATAGTTGAAAATCAAGCGAATTGGTGGAACGGCAGTGGAAGAATTGTGAAAAATTGAGTAAAAAGGCCAAACTTGCAAATGTAACCCACTACTACAGCGGTGAAACAACAGAGAGATCAATTTCACTCTGTCTCTCCACTACTGCAACGGTGAAACAATAGAGTGCCCACTGATCAACTACCGCTGCAGCGATCAAGCCACCACTACAGCAGTGACCACTACCGACATACTCACCACTACAGCGGTGACCCCTACACGTATAAAGTTCATTTTTTTAGATATTTTTGTTTTCTTATCTTTTCCTCATCCTCCAATTTCAGCAATGAGACCTCAATCGAGATTAGACGCATATTTTTTAGAGGTTTTGGGGAGAGCTCATCCAAACCCGAAGAAGAATATCACATTTCGAAGAAGGAGAAACGTTCTCGGAGTGGCTTTAGCGTCGGATCTTCGGATAACGGCTAAGTTCCTTCATTTCTTTGTTTATTTCTTAACTTTGGTAGTTTGTTTGAGCATGTTTAGCTCATTTAGCATTGTATATACTGTTATAGCCATTGGCTAAACATGGATTATCTATGGGATTAATATAGTTTATGAAAATGTCGTTTGTTTGGATTGTGTTTATTTAATGATTATTCTTCACTATTCGATTGTGTTTACCATTCTTGTATTTTCATTATATGTTTGTTTAGATATATTGAGAAATAGGGATTTGACACTCGGGAGAGGTAACCCCGGATTCAGACTAGGGTTTAAACACAACGCGACGATCTAATAACCCGAGAGGGAGTTAGAAAGTGTGCAATCCATGGTGTTAAGGCGAGACTCATGTGACTACGTGTTCTAAAAAACGCTAGAGAGGGACTTCAACGTTAATGCGAAGTCACATATTCATTCACTTTACACTCGGGAGAGGGGAATAAATAAGTTTACGATACTGAGATTATCAGATAGGTCGAATACCATTATTGTTAACTAAACGAAACCAAACACGTTTAAATAAATGAAATTAATCTCTAGATAATCCATTCCCCTAAACATCTCAATATAGTATAAATAGTGTAATTAGATTAATTAGTATTTTAATTTAGTATTTATATTTATAAACAAAACATATTTTTATCGCCTAAATAAAGTTAAGTTTTGATAATTACGATTCTCAACGATAATCTCAACCAATCTCTATGGATACGACAACTCTTATTCTTCCCATTATACTAAAACTTGACCTATACACTTGCGGTGAAAGTAGCGACGTATTTACGGACTACCAAGTTTTTGGCGCCGTCGCCGGGGATTGTGTTTTAGATTGTTGTTGATGTTGTGAATAAATAACTTGATTTTAATTTAGACATTTATTTTGTTTATAATTTTTGTTTGTAGTTTTGTTTTTTATTTCTCATGCAGAGTACTTGAAGATGCTAGATCAACAAGTGTTGTTGCATTTATTTCAACGAGTTTCCGAGCCGTTTTATTGTGCTTGGAATCAATACAAGGAGTTACTCAATCGGTTTCCAAATCATCAGTTCCCAAGGGAGTGTCAATTACTGAATTTCCTCAACGGATTACAAACCGCAACTAGAACGTGGGTGGAAGAAGAAAACGGTACTACCTCTTTCTATATTGAGTTTACGTGTTCATGCATTTAGGATCTACAATAACTTTTACTAAAACGATACGTTAAGCACACAAAATACACATGAATGAGTTTTACGCTCGACCTCAATAAACAATCAGGGGACAAACTCATCATCGGGTAAAGGTCCAGATGATGTCAAAACTCAGCACATAACAATAACTATCCTAAACAAATATGCACACGATAAAAATAATAAAACATAACTAACATACTACACATCACACCCGACTCAAACAAGTGATAGGTGTAAATTACCTATATATTTCCAACCCAAATTTGTTAGTTTTCGAGTACGTTTATAGTTATTTTTATATGTTTTAATATGTTTTTATTCTTTTTGTATTAAAACAGGTGCGTAGGGTGAAAATGTATGAAATCGGAGCATAAACGATCAATTCGTATCGAGAACGGTCGGAAAACGGTGAAAAAATGAGCAAAGAGGCAAAAATCTGAAGAAAGCCCACCGCCTAGGCGGTGAACTCCATTGCCTAGGCGAAAATCCCACCACCTAGGCAGAAATCCAGCAGAAGGTTTTCCACAGCCACCGCCGCGGTGAACCTTAACCGACATACTCCCACCGCCTAGGCGGTGGCCTCTGCACAGTTAGATATTTTGTGAGATATTTTTTGGCCTATTTGTACCCTTCTCTCCTCCTCTCTTAAAAGATCTTCGGCCCCTGAGGCCTTAGACCATATTTTAGGGTTAGGATAAGGGATTTTTTAGGGAGAGCTCTCAACCCGAGGTGGAAAATAAAGAGGGAAGCGATCGTTCCACGGTTCTAGTAGCTATTCTTCGGATATTGGCTAAGGTGGCGTTTGGTAACCGTTTCTGTTTCAATTCCAGCAGTGGGATGGGAATGGGATGGGATGGGATGGGAATTTTGTTTTCTTTTTGGGAGTAGAATTGCGTTTGGTAACGATAATTTTTTTTTTGTTTTGGGAAGGGAATTGTGTTTGGTAACGATTTTATCCTAAAATCTTCTTTTTTTTTTTTTTTTTTTTTCTCTTTTCAGTTTTGGCCGGCCGGCGGTGGCGGTGCTCCGGCGGCGGTGCTCCGGCGGCCCCCGTCGCCGGCCGGCCGGCAACTGCCGGCGACGGTTCTCCGGCGTCGGAGACGGCGGTGCCCCCGGCGATGACCGGACGGCGGTGGCGCCGTCGCCGGCGACTGCCGGAAGTGGCCGGAAAAATTCCGGCCGGACGGTGACCGCCGGCGGCGGCGGACGGTGACCGGCGACGGTCGCCGGAGATGACCGGCGGCGGCGGCGGCGGACGGTGGCCGGCGGCGGTCGGCGGCGGCGGACGGTGGTCGGCCGGTAGGTGAATAGTGATCATGGGTTTTGGGAATGGAATGGGAATAATGAGAAACAACTTTTTTTTGTTTCTCATTTCTTAAGAAAAAAGTGGGCACAATTCTCAAATGGGAATGAAATGGAAACGGAAACAAAAATTACCAAACGCTATTCCCAAACAGAATTCCCAAAAATCTGGGAATGGAATGGGATGGAAATGGTTACCAAACGGGGCCTAAGTCGCTCGTTTCTTTTCTTTGTTTTCTACATTTTGGTAGTTGTTGAGCATGTTTACGCCATTTTATATTGTATACATAGTTATGACCATTGGCTAAACATAAATTGTATAAGGATTATTAATATAATTTATGAAAACGTTGTTTAATTGAGTTTGTGTTTTGTTTGCGATTGTTCTTCGTTATGTTGATTGTGTATACCATATTGTTTGTTTAGCATGCTTAGATTTACATATCGAGAATACGGGGTTTGACAAATCCCGAATTCGGACTAGAATAAACGAATGCCACAATCCTATAACCCGGTCGGGGTTTGGATTGTGGACAATCGATGACGTTGGGGCAAGACTCACGTGACCTAAAGTCGTTAAGACGTTGAGGGAGACTTCGGCGTTGATGCGAAGTCACGTATTCCCTCGTCTTACACTCGGGAGAGGTGATGGGGGAGTTTTAGAACTGAGATTGTCAATAGGGTAAATACAATGCGACGATCCTATAACCCGGGAGGGAGTTGGATTGTGTGCAATCAATGACGTTGGGGCGAGACTCACACTGCCTAGGGTCGTTAAGAAGTCGCGTATTCCCCCGTCTTACACTCGAGAGGGAGACTTTTTCGTTGACACGAAGTCGCGTATTCCCCCGTCTTACACTCGGGAGAAGTGGCGGAGGAGTTTACGAACTGAGATTGTCATATAAGTCGAACGTCGTTAACATAAACTAAACGAGACTGAACACGTATTCGTAAACAAAACTAATCCCTAAACAGCCTATTCTCTCAAAACTATCTCATATTAGTATTAGTAATTAGTATAGTT
This sequence comes from Eucommia ulmoides, assembly GCA_016647705.1. Lineage (NCBI taxonomy): Eukaryota > Viridiplantae > Streptophyta > Magnoliopsida > Garryales > Eucommiaceae > Eucommia > Eucommia ulmoides. The sequence goes on from CM028340.1 coordinate 37,413,312, forward strand.
AAATTAGTATTTTAGTATTAGTAATTAAATTATATTCGATTTTTGTCGCTTAGATAAAGTCGGGTTATGACAATCGCGGTACTCGATAGTAATCTCAACCAATCCTTGTAGATACGATACCCGACCGAAAGGTCTATTATACCAAAACTTGATCCGTACGCTTGCGATGAAAGTGGGAGCCCTTAAATTAGCGGCCACCAAGTTTTTGGCACCATTGCTGAGGATTGGTTATTGTCAGATTTAGTTTCCGGCAACGTCCACCAAGTTTTTGTCGCTGTTGTCGGGGATTATTTTGTTGGTTATTGCCGGAGATGCGCGGTAACGACCGGGGACTTAAGTTTTAGATAGGAGAAGCAAGTATATCATATTCTAGTCCCGTCAACGACGTACAAGTTTTTTACGCCGTTGCTGGGGATTGGTTTGTCAGATTCAGTTTCAGTCAATGTCTACCAAGTTTTTGGCGCCGTTGCCGGGGATTGTCTTGTTGATTATTATTGATATTGTGAGTAAATAACTCAATTTTAATCTAGGCATATCTTTTGTATATAATTTTTCTTTATAATTTTGTTTTTGTTTTCCTACAGGATGCTTGAAGTTGTTAGATCGACAGGTACTCTTGTGTTCCTTTCATTGAAACATCTCGCTAGTCTTGAGGGCATGTGTCGGGTCAAGGACATTAAACCAAACGCTTCTTGGGAGGCAACCCAAGGCAAAGATAAATTAAATCCATCTTCGTCAACTTGAAACGGAGGCGAGATCCTCTCGCCTCCCAGGTATGTGTTCTAAACCCTCGTCTTCAATATCATGCTATATACTGTCATTGGGATCGCTGACGGCTCGTTTTGGACATCACCTGTGTTGAGTTGGTGGTGATGTGTTAGTATGTTTTAAATATGTGTTTTAGTTAGCATGTTTTACTGTTTTTATCGTGTGCATACTTATTTAGGATTAGATTGTTTAGTTTAATTGTTGTTTTGTGCTGAGTTTTGACGTCATCTAGGCCTTTACCCAATGATGATTCTGTCCCCTTGTTGTTTTGAGGTTGAGCGTAACACTCATTCATGTGTGTTCTGTGTCCTTAACGTATCGTCTTAATAAAAGTTATTGTAGATTCTAAATGCACGAGCACGTAAACTCAATATAACACTATCTAATTGATTTGAAATTGATTATCCTTCACTCAATTTCATGATAATAGGGATTCTAGAACTTGATTTGAAAGAAATTCGCGGCGAAATCCTAGGCGAGGTTGTTTAGAAGATATGATTTAGGCATTCATTTTATCGCTTGGGCCTTTTAAGCTTACCCTGATAAATCATTACCCTTCGTTACCTTGTCGAAGCCTAAAAGCCGATTCAATTTCTGAACACTTAACAAATACCATAACCGAATGAACTTTTTCCAAACCTACATCACTAAACTGAAGGCACAATTTAATTGAATCAAGTTAACATTTCACTACTTGATGTGAGCGGTTGAGTTTAGGCCGAAATTCTAATTGGTTCGGTATACGAGTACTCGCTTGTCGTTTATCATTCATATTTTTGCACATTCATAAAGTTGTAAGAATTCGAATACGTTTTGGGGTGCGTTACTTAACCATTTTGTGCATATTCCTAAAATTGTAGAATTCGAATGAGTTTGTGAATGTCATGAAAAAAAAAAAAAAAATCGTTTCTTTTTTACATGATAAGTGAGTACAACGTTCTTAAACATTTATTCAAGGTTGTTTCTAAAACAAAATATGGGGTTTCGAGTGTGAGAGTATCAAGCGATGTGCCTCGGGTAATGTTAAGTTAACAACGTTAACCTATTTTCTATTCCAAAATACCCTTGGCCATTATTCCAAAACCGAACCAAGGCCTACTGATCTTCATGAACCTCCGAACCTACATTAGTGGGGAATAAATTCCGGGTCAGGCATATGGATTCCCTATACCTTAAAGGTTTTACTCATGATCATTATTTAGGAATAATCACATCTAATCAATGGATAGTTGGATATTTGAGTTTAATCACACACACTTAAGCAAGATCTAGAATGTCGCTTATTATTTTTAAACATTGAAATTCTAGAACACCACATGGTGTAATTTATGCTTGAACTTGATAGGATTGGAGGCCGATAAGGGAAAATCTTTCGGCCGGTAGATGATAATCAAAACTTACACGTTTTCGTTTTTTAGTGTTTTTTGTTTTTAGTTTTCAATTTCGTAATTAGTTTGTATATTTTCTTGTATTGTGTGAGTGTTTTTCCAACCCGAATGTGTTAGTTTTCGAGTACGTTTATAGTTATTTTTATATGTTTTAATATGTTTTTATTCTTTTTGTATTAAAACATGTGCGTGGGGTCAAAAGGTATGAAATCGGAGCATAAACGATCAATTCGTATCAAGAACGGTCGGAGAACGGTGGAAAAATGAGTAAGAAGACAAAAATCTGAAGGAAGCCCACCGCTTAGGCGGTGAAGAAGCAGAGAAAAAACCAATTCAAGCTGACAGCCCACTGCCTAGGCGAAAATCCAATAGAAGGTTTTCCACAGCCACCGCCTTCTCCACCGCCGTGGCGAACCTTAACCGACATACTCCCACCGCCTAGGCAGTGGCGTCTGCACAGTTAGATATTTTGTGAGATATTTTTTGGCCTATTTATTCCCTTCTCTCCTCCTCTCTTAAAAGATCTTCAGCCCCTAAGGCCTTAGGCCATATTTTAGGGTTAGGATAAAGGATTTTTGAGGGAGAGCTCTCAACCCAAAGTGGAAAATGAAGAGGGAAGAGATCGTTCGATGGTTCTAGCGGCTATTCTTCGGATATTGGCTAAGTCGCTCATTGTTTTTCTTTGTTTTCTATATTTTGGTAGTTGTTGAGCATGTTTATGCCATTTTACATTGTATACATGATTATAGCCATTGGCTAAACATAGGTTGTATAGGGATTATTAATATAATTTATGAAAACGTTGTTTAGTTGAGTTTGTGTTTTGTTTGCGATTGTTCTTCGTTATGTTGATTGTGTATACCGTATTGTTTGTTTAGTATGCTTAGATTTACATATCGAGAATACGAGGTTTGACAAATCTCGAATTCAGACTAGAATAAACGAACGCCACAATCCTATAACCCGGTCGGGGTTTGGATTGTGGACAATCAATGACGTTGGGGTAAGATTCACGTGATCTAGAGTCGTTAAGACGTTGAGGAGGACTTCGGTGTTGACGCAAAGTTACGTATTCCCTCGTCTTGCACTCGGGAGAGGTGACGGGGGAGTTTTAGAACTGAGATTGTCGATAGGGTAAACACAACGCGACGATCCAATAACCCGGAAGGGAGTTGAATTGTGTGCAATCAATGACGTTGGGGCGAGACTCACGCTGCCTAAGGTCGTTAAGACGTTAAGGGGGACTTCTTCGTTGACACGAAGTCGCGTATTCTCTTGTCTTACACTCGGGAGAGGTGACGAAGGAATTTACGAACTGAGATTGTCATATAAGTCGAACGTCGTTAACATAAACTAAAACGAGACTGAACACGTATTCGTAAACAAAACTAATCCCTAGACAACCTATTCTCTAAAAAATATCTCATATTAGTATTAGTAATTAGTATAGTTAAATTAGTATTTTAGTATTAGTAATTAAATTATATTCCATTTTTTTCGCCTAAATAAAATCGGGTTATGACAATCGCAGTACTCGATAGTAATCTCAACCAATCCCTGTGGATACGATACCCGATCGAAAGGTCTATTATATTAAAACTTAATCCGTATGCTTGCAATGAAAGTGACAGCGCTTAAATTAGCGGCCACCAACAGGTAATATCCAAAACAACCCTATCAGCGATCCCAATGACAGTATATAGCATGATAATAAAGATGGAGGTTTAGAACACGTACCTGGGAGGCAAGAGAATCTCGCCTCCAAATCAAATTGACTAAGACAAGTCTAATTTATTTTTTACTTGGGTTGCCTCCCAAGAAGCGCTTGTTTTAAGGTCATCAGTCTGACACGCCGAAGTGCTCGTCAAAGAGCGGCTTCCGCCCATAGTAAGTGTCGTACAACACTACATATGGGTCTTGGTTCAGTACACCATCAAGACTGGTAAGATATGGCTCTGATCGGCCCAAGCTTTCAACAAGATGCTCTACCGACTCATGTACTTAGTGGGCTAGGAAGAACATTGCTAATGGCGGTGAAGGACAAGTGAACTACATAGGATCCTCGTAGATGTGATTGTCTTGGATCGACTGCGACATCACCAACTGGAATTCAAACGGTGAAAATTCACAACGATTAATGTGTGAATCTCCATCGATCGCACCCAAGTACTTTCCGCTTATCTCCGGTTCCTCGTGGTGGCTTTCGATGAATGTGGCATTTGTATCTCTAAGTGTCACCATATCTGACTCGGCCTCAATGAAGCAGATTAGATGACCAATTTGCATCTGCAAAGACATTACGGTCGCATCGATGTCGGCGCAGACCGTCTCGATATAATCAAAACGATCCTCGTACTGGTTGATCGTGATGGAAATCGCGGATCGACGATTTCATCAATCAGCTGGTCTGAGAAAAGGTAGAGATCAAGTAGAAAACTGAAGAGATCAAGGGAAGGAAGGAAATGTAAAATCATCAATTCAAAAAATTCAGGACTATCTTATGTAAAGTAGTGTTTTTTGTAGGATTATTTGGTGAAAAAAAAAAGTTGTGGAACCATCTTGTAAATTTAGTTTTTTAAGTAAACTTTTTGGTATTTTTTCCTAAAAAATAATATATATTCTCAATTGGAGTTTTCATTAAAAAAAATAAAAAATAGTTGAGAGGAGATAAACATAAAAAAATTGTGGGCTTTTGAAACCAATTTAATCTTCCCCCCCCCCCCCCCCCCCCGCGGCCTTTCAATATTAGATATTTGCTTGTAATTAATGTTTTAGATATTTTTTTTGGGTTATAATTTGATATAGATGATTGGCCAAAAAATATGTATAATTATTACCATATGCTTAAAGAAATAAATAATGAGAACAAATTTTGTAACCAAACTTGTTTCTTTATTTTTATTCTAATAAATTAAATGATACAATTTCAGAATAATAGTCTTTACTGATGAGTGTAAAAATTGTCACTCCAACGCAACCAATTAAAAACCGCCACGTGCCTACAACTTTCAATCAAGATCAATTCATACCGAGAATTAAGTGTAAAGATTGTGCTGGGCAGAGACACACCTTAGCCCATGCCAGCCACTCCGAAGACAGCCAACAACACTCTTCAAGAAGAGCATGCAAGCCGCTGTTAGGATGGGGAAACCTTCCCCATCTCGACACTCTCCACAACAGCATTGTCCATTTCGGAAATTGACCCCTCAAGCTCTTTAGCAAAAACCCCCTTCCCGTCTTCAACTATTCGAGAAGGGCAGGGCAAGAAGCTCCACACGACTTTCCCTTCCCGTCTCCAACTATCCAGAACGAGTAGGGATCAAATTCCTCATCTCGGCTACAGCAGGAAAGTGTTCTTCTCGGATCATGGGCTAGATCACTTCTCCAAACTACAAATATCTTCTACCATGGGCCTCAACGACAGTACCAAAAAACCCATGACCGACATAAAACTATTCTTTATCACCCTCTCATTGGCCACACGTCGAGATGGGACACTGATGTGACATTGAGGAGACACTATTCCTTACTTAAGCCCTTAAACTAATCAACTTCATGCTTATATATAGGAGGGTGTACTACTGCCCAAAGGTACACAAAAAATTGTTTACTCTTCTCGATAGCACTTTTATAAATCTTCCCCCTGAGTATTGATTCCCACGGCAGAAGAGACACGTCGGGACCATCCCGACAAGTCCTTTGTGCAGGTGTCGAAGTGTTGCCCTTCTCGGCTCTGCCTCATCCCAGTTCGGATCCACTTCTCCTTGGATCATAAAGCATTCCAACTCACCTCTTCTCGGCCTGAAGACTCTTAGCGGATTAGATGACTTCCGGGTAGCTTCCCTGCTCGAAATTTATTCAGGATCATTCCACCTCTGCCCACCTCGGGTCAGACGGACTAATCCTGGACTTCATCATCTCCATTCCAACAAAGAAACATATCATCTCCACCAATAAGTGACCAGACCATACCGTTAAGGTCATCCAAAATCCGACATCAACAGTAACCAAACATATTTTACTCTCAGAATACTTTTCTCAAACAGAAAAGTAAAAACACCAATCAAATGCAATCTTAAATTACACGAGTATTGCCTTTAAGAAGACTTCCCAAACGAGTCTATAATTACAAGGAAGAGCAACTCCACTAATTAATTATGCATTTTTAAATTGAAATCCAAAAAGAAAAAAGAAAAAAGAAAACAAACTTCACCTACAACCATGAATCTACAGCAATTACAATTCTGTCACAAAAAATAGGACTTCTCCCCTTTAACCGTCCACAACTCACTATAGAGGGAAACGAAACATCACAAAATTCAAGCAGATAATATAATAATATTTGCATAAATAAACCATGTAAAAGCTTGAAATCAGCAAGCTCATTGACATAATGAAACAATTAAGTTTTTCTGCACACAACTCTCCTCAATGTCTGTGCTGGGGACTAACATTGAAATCTTTTCACTACACAAGTTTGTGCGTCTGTGTTACACAATGACTGTATTAGAGCATCTTACACCGTGTAGTTAAAACTTGGATATTCAAGAAAATTAAACAACTTTTATTCTCTCTAAATTTGTTATTCAAGTAGTTATTTTTCATTCCACTTATTATGCTAGCTAAATCCATTGACTGAAATGAGGGATTACTTTTATACGTCTAAAATCATTCTATCTTTTGTTAATATAAAGGAATAATTGGTCAATAGTCTCAATTAAACAGTCTAATCCATAATCTATCATATTTTAAATCTTCTGTTTTAATTCATGACTAATACTCCCTTATATCTCAAATACTTTCAATTAAAGTGTCTATACCATTAGTATTTCCATGAACTCTAACATATTATTAATTTGGTATCATTTTTAGGACATGCCACCAAATATACCTGATATAAAAAGAATGACTGGAGTTTCTATTTCAAATTATGCTCAACAAAGTAATTTTCAATGTATTTATTAAAAAAAAAAATTGGTCGGTGGTATCTCACCCAAATCAAAACAACAAGTTCACCAATGGCACCAAATTCACCAATGACACAGAATTATAAAACAAAATCAAAGAACAAAACCCATTCATTCAAATTGACACTAGAATCATCAACAAAACAACGAACGGAGAGAACAGATAGATTGACCCAATTGGCAAACCCCATTTTAATTTACTAAAAATTGATGCACAATTTTCACTAAACAATCCTTCTTTCTACCCAATTAGAATCAGTCGAACAAGAAGAAATAAAAGATAAAAATGGCTTTCTTTTTTCTCACCGAGTATTACAGCAGTCAATCCTCGAAATCATTGCTGCCCTTCTTGTTCTTGGGTTTGCGATAGGTCTCCTCCACCTGCTTGGCCTTTTGAATTCCAGCGTTGATGAGTTTCTTGATGTTGGGGACGTTGTAGTTCTGGGCGATGTAGATCCCAAAGATTGTGCCGGAAATTAATGAAAAGCTGCTTCTGATTATGCCCATAATCGGCTCTTGATTCCAATTGGATTATGAGATGGAATAAGGAAATTGTCAGACTAAAATTAGGGTTTTTCAGAAGAACTGGATTGAATAATGGAGGAAGATGAATAGAGATTTCAGTTTGGGTTTCTTTTTCCCTAAGAAAAAATATTTTTGATATTCCGCAAGTAAAGAAGCAGATGCGGAGAAGGGTTAACCCCTCCTCCAAGAGTCGATCACTCCCGTCTATGAAGAAGCTTCAAGAATCGGATACTGATGTAGAAATTTCATTTGAACTCCCCATATACTTTAAAGATTTAGTCATTTTTACCCCTTTTATGTAAACTTTTTGCACTTCAGCCTCCTAAATAGGGCAGTAAACGAGTCCACCGGAGCCCATATTTGAGTTCGGGCAGAGCCTCCTAAGAATCTTTTTAAATATAATTAATTATTTATAATCATTTCTTAAAAATTTAAAAATAAAGTTCAAATGTTTAATTTACTGGCAAATGAAAATATAAAAATTATAAAGAATTAATGTAAATTAATATGTCAAATGGGCATTTATAAAATTGAAATTTAATTAAATTGAGGTATGGAATGATTTGATATGTAAGAATGTATTATTAAAGAAATTCAAGAGACTATTTTACTATATTTTCGTGTTAAAACTATAATAAAATATTTTAATTTTTAAATTCAAATTGTTCACAAACATTAACGAGTCAACTTCCAACATATAATGTTTGTTTATTTAATAAACGAATTTAATTAAAAATTTGAGTTTAATTTATTTATTAAATGAACGATCGAACGAGTTATTATTGATCTGAGTTCAAGTAGTCGGTTCGGTTCATTAACACCTATACTCCTAAACTATGAATTAAGTTACATTTCCTATTAGGTTTTACTGACTTTTGGCACATGTGAAACTTGAAATGCAGCCATGATTGATGTTTGAAATTAGCCATGTAATTAAAATCACATCAAATTCAAAGTTCAATCGTACCAATAAATTTGTATAATATTGGGAGCAACCTTGGTTATTTTATTTTAAAGCCAAAATCCTACCCAATAAATTTGTATAGTATTGGGTAGGATTTATTTGGTTAGCTTTATATTAACTTTGGTTTAACTAAATTTAATTAGGTTTAAATAAATTTTGTTTATTTGGATTTAATTAGGTTTGGTAGAGTTTTCTTAAGTTGAATTAGATTAATTGGATAATTTTATTTTATTTGAGTTGAATTGAATTAGTTTTATTAGGGTTGGATTTGATTAATTTTAATTTTAACACAATAAAAAAATAGTACACAAATTTGCCACAAGTGTTGATACTCATCTAAATAATGATGTGTCATACTATTATTGTTGTGCAAATGGCCCAACCCTTGGCCATAAGAAATTTAGGAAAAAATTGTATTTTGAAAACATAAATCACACAACGGACTACTAGAATTTGAACAAAGAAAGAATTGTTCAAAGAAGAAACACAAATTTTGGATCAACTAGAAAACCATCCTTTAAACAATTAAACTCGTCAAATTTTGATTTAAAAAAATATTGAAGACTTAGTTGTAATTTAATTTTGAATTTGAAAAAACAAAAACATATAATATACAATAGACTTATTTCTATAAGCACAAACTACAAAAAGATACAATATATAGGGGAGTTAGACAATTGAATCATGGAGGTCGGCCTCTTTGTTGTTGTCTTCTTTGTCCTTGCGGTACGTCTTCTCCACATGCTTGGCCATGCGGCACCCATTCTGTGCCATTTTCCTCATGTTGGGTACGCTGTAGGTTTGTGCTAAAAACGCTCCAAAAACAGCCCCCATAGTGAACACGAACGTCTTCCTTATTATGCCCATCCCCTTCTTTGGCTTTCAATTCTGAAATTAATTTCTTTCTAGTGAGAGATAGAGAGTAGAGGGAGAGGGTTTTCAATTTATTGGTTTTGCTGCTGAAACGTGAAGCTTTTTATGAAGGGTTGAATTTGGGGGAGGGGGTCTTGATTTCTTGTTGCCCAAGACTTGAGACCCTTCTCCAAGGGTCAACCACGATTTATCCTGGTGGAGTTGCGTATGCACTTTCTTATTTGCTTTAATTAATGGAATAATTAGCCGAGTGTAATATGTTATTACTCCTTTAAAAAGATAAATTTTAATTTAGTCCTTTAAATTAATTTTTCGTTCCGTATTAGTCCCGTATGTACTCACTCATTGCATGTGAAGGATTACTAATATTACATGTCTATGTAATATTAGTTACACATACATGTAATTATATTACATATATTTGTGTAATATTTATTACATCTAACAAATAATTTACACACAAATTATATACATATAACTGCGAGAGTGCAAACATGTATTAAGTCTTCCGGTTTTTTTTTAAAGCACGAGACTAAAATACAAGTTATAATTGCATATGGGATTTTTTAAAATTAAGATAAAATTACTACCGAAACACCCTTAATTAATTCTACTTTAAACACCAGAACTTGTGATTCTATTCAACTAAGCACTCTGAACTTTCGATCGCAATTCATACAGTTTATTAATTGTTTAGGGTTAATTACACCTTGGTCCTCAAAGTTCAGGATCGGTGTCATTTTGGCCCTTAATGTTAAATTTTGTCAATCAAGTCCATCTATTTTCAAAATCATTCTAATTTGTTCCAAGAGACGTAAGCCCTATTTGATAATGCAATTAAGCACTTAAAACTACATGCATTAAGTACTTATCAAATTAAATATGATTGATAGCAAAATTAAACAATCACTTAAAAAATAAAAATCAGTTAAAAAATTTCAAAATTTTAAGTGATATATGATTCACTTAATTTTTAAGCACTTAATCACTTAACACCATAAAATATCTCGTTATCACAATCAACATTTTACACTAATAATATAAAAATCTCACAAAAAAAAAAAAAAAAAAATATATATATATATATATATATATATATATATATATATATATATATACAAAAAATTATGGATGAAAATACTAAATTGAGAAAAAATAGAAAAAGAAAGTGGTAGAAATAAAATATTTTAGAAAAATAAAGTTGCAAAAAATTATTTAGGAACAAAATTTTGTGGAAAATTACTTTTTTTTTTAAGTTAAAAGTATTAAATTTGAATACTTAATATATTCAGCAATGAATAAATTAAACATTTATAATTTCAACACTTAAAATTTAAGTATTATTGATCAGGGCATACATCTATAACCTCTGCTTAATGGGAGTAAGTACAAGTCACATGAAAGACAAAATTGAACAATTTAAAATTTAAGGGGCTTAATTGAAATGGATGCAACTGACTTATAAAATTACAGGGTGCAAAGTAAAATTTTGTGTTTGGTTTGCAGACTGAAAAAGTATTTTTTAAAATTTTAATTTTCTTTTTTTTTTTTTTTTTTTTTTTTTTTGAATAATTACCAAATGGTTGTTCTTATTTCTTCAATTTTTATATTTTAGGAGATTGATGATCTGAAACTTTTTTAGTTTTAGTTTCTTAACAAAATTTGTCCATATTAAGAGATCGTTTATATAAATAACAATAGGTTGTCATCAAGAAGTTCAGGCTTCTTGAGCAGTAAATTGCAAAAGTAATTGCAATAGAAAATAAACAAAAAAAAATACAAAATTTAAGGACTAATTTGAAAATACAGGACAGTTTTGAGTTCACTCACTGAGGCCGTAGAAGGATGATCACGCGATGATGCCCAACTCGAGTCTCGCTTATTCGACCAAGGTGTCGAAGAACCTATAAACCAACACATTAACCAAAAGCCCAAAATCAAACTAAAAATTGAACTTAATTTGACAGAAGTAATGAAATTTATATATTTTATTGTGTACATTTGGGTAGCATTTGATTTTTTTTTTGTTTTTGTTTTCCTTTTTGTTCTTAGAAAAATTGGAACAAAAAAAAGAAAGAAAATAGAAACATAAAATATTTGTTTTAGATCAGAACGAAAACACATATTGCCCTTTTTTCCTGTTCCAAATTTTTCAGGAGAGAAAAAAAGGAGAAAGCAGAAACATCAACCAAACGCCTCCGTGTATCGATCTCAATACAAATCCATTGGAACTATAATGTCATGTATCCATGTGATCCAATGTGTTACAATTGATGAACTCATCTCACATGAGTATTTTCTCAACAAAGCATTATTTGCTTTCCTTTCCTACATTTGTAATACCATAACAATGATAGATTTAGGGCTACTCTAAAGATCAAATATTTTTATTTTTGCCAAACCTCATCTCAAGTAACTTCAAGTCATAGTTCTAAGCAATAGATCAATCAATTACCATTTATGATCCTATTTATGGAACCACACTTGAAGTATGTGTACCTCTAGGTAAATTTATTAAATCAGCAAGAAAGTGGAAATGAAACTCACTGTTAGTATTGCTTTTCCTGAATTGTCTAGCTTCAAGGTAGGCCCTTTAATGTCGGTTTCAATAATAAAGTGTTTTCCTTTCACAGCTTCAGTTGCTGCTATCTCTCGCAATTCCTGCACATTTGACATGAGTATGTAAATTATTCATCTAAATCTACATGGAATGGAAGTCAAAATAAACCAAGAAATCATAAGTCCGACAAGTATCAAAGATTGCAAGAAGTGTCCAACAGTGAACCTAATGGACACTTTGTTGGTGTTTGCTTCTTGTTTCTGTTCCCAGATTTATGAATCTCTTCCCAGGAAGCTTGGATCAAAAAACATAAACCTGAGAGCAATTTTGGTTTGTTCCATGAAATTTGTCTCAAAAAACTGGGAACATAACAGAACACATTTTTCATTATTGTATCTCTGTCTATGTCGAAAACTTGGAACATGAACAGAAAATTAGGAAAAAAAAATTGTCACCAGAACATTTGTAATAAAAATATGGTAATAGAATAGAAAATATTTTTTTATTCCTGTATTTATGTTTCTATTGAAAACACAGAAATCTGGAACAATTCCGTTCTGTTTGACAAAAATTGTAATAAAAATTTGGGAATAGAAATAGATTTTTCTATTCCCATTTTTTTATAATTCTCTTCCCAGCTTGCTGCTACAAAAAACAGAACACTGAACAAACGCCACCTACACAGATGCCACCTTACCCTATGTTTGGTTGCACGAAAATTGGAGCCATCGAATTTTTATTTTATTTATTTTGGGGTAAATAAAAATTTTATTTATACTAAAGCTGCAAGCTGCCACAAAACAAGACCAGAGCCACATAAAAGCTCAAAATATGGAGTTACAAAAACAGAGACCCATTCACAAATTACAAGACTTCAATTCCGTGCTCCCAAACTCCACCTTTGTATTTTTGTTTTTATTCTGTTTATGTTCTTGGAAGGGAGCATTGGAGCAACAGTAGAACTTATCAAGTTATCGCCGTGTGACTTAGAGGTCATGAGTTCGAGTCATGGAAACAGTCTCTTACACAACAAGGTAAGATTGCGTGTAATAGATATAAGTGGTCTGACCCTTTTCTAGTTCCAGCGCATAATAGGAGCTTTGCAACACAGGACTTGCCCTTTTTGCGGTTTTTGTACCCGCCTTATTGGGAAGGAAAACAAAAGAAACAGAAACATTAAAAAGGGGCACTATTTTTGGCGGTACAAAACAGTAACAATTCGAGTACCTCCCACACAAACTATGTACGGAATGTCCATGGTACCTCAGGGATAAGCCTGAACACTCCATTAAGAAAGTACTTAGAATAACAACTCAACATGTGTGACCGGGATCAAGTTCACTTACCAGGGCTCTTTCCATAGTATTTTCTGTCAACTTCAGAAAGAAAGATACCATAATCAGGAGAGGTAGATAATATAATTCTAGGAGGAGAAAAAGAAGAAACATAAAAGGTTGGAGGCGGTGTTAAGATGAAAAACCTTTTTTCTTGGAGCTGTAACAAGTTGAGCATTTGCTTCAGCATACGTGGCCATGTCATTAATAGCTGCATTGATCTTATCGAGCGTGAGCCTTCCTTTCATGTACCTACAGTGTCAACTCTCAGTACTAGAACTTCAGCAAAATAAAATCATATATCATTGAAGAGGACAGTCTTGTGTCAGGGGCAGATGCCGAATTTTACTGAGTGTAGGCGTCTTAAAAATAATACATAAAAATATTTAAAAAAAATAATAAATAACAATACAAAAAAAGTGAATTATATATGTATGAATTAATTTCAATTATGTACCATAAAATAAAAATAAATAAAGGTAATAATAAGTATCAATTCATCATCATTCATAGGTCAACAGATTGAGATTTAGTCACAACTTTTTTTTAGACATAAATACTTTTTTAGGAAATGAGAATTATTTTGGATCATTCAGTAATCATTTCTATGTGCAATGGGAGCAGTTAAGCATTTATTTTATCTTTTTGTGTATTAATTGGACAGAAAAGCTCAAATTTAATGGGAAAAAAATCCAGCGGGGACCAAGCCCCGACTGGGCCTGCATGAGTCTCATGTATTTCCAGCTTTCTGGTCTAAAGTCAAAACATTTCGCAAAATAAAACAATAAAACTATAGGAAGTATAGGAGGGAAAGCAATATGCCTCGCACTAACCACACAAAAGAAAGAGCAGGAATGCGCCCTAAGATATTAAATAATTGGACTTTAGAAGATTTTACTTACGATGACAAGGAATCCAACTCATCAGTAGTAATGTACCACTGTGGAGGGGGAGCACGACCCTTCTTCTCCTACAATTAAAGAGGGCAATCAGATCAAGACATTTCAAAGATTTGTATCAGAAATTAAAGTGTAAAATTATCCAAAATGACAAAAGTGGTAACCGTAGAAAGGTTGTTTCCATGGTTTGAACCTATGATGCCTAGATCTCAATGAAGCTACATTATCACAAGGCCATCCTATAACTTCTCTTGAAATGCAGTTGTCATGAGAGAAAACAAAGAAACTTCTGGTTAGTATGACGGAGTTATGGACTTATCAACGTCTTACACGTCTGAGCTTTTAGAATGGCTTTTCTTTTTTAAATGAATGTTGAGTTGAGAGAGAGACAGAGAGAAAGAGAGAGATACTCTAGGTATTCCTGCAGGCTCTTCTGGTTTCAAACACCCAATACCAAGATTTTGTTGAGAAGTTTCTGGCAGCACACTGATATCCAAAATGATAAGAGAGAAAAAAAAAAAAAAAGGGTTCTATTGTTAAAATCATCCAGCTAACACTACTGAAACAAATATAAACATATGGCCAGAAAAAAAAAAGTACTAATCACCATTTATTCATAGCCCGATTAATGGTTGCCATCTTTTCAGGCAGCTGTGATGGTACATAAGCTGACATACTCTGCAATTTCTTCTGTTGTCTTAGAGAAGCTTCAATCAGCTTCTGCAGTAAAAAAATCAGAACATGGCACATAATCATATACCTACCAAATTTCGCCTCAGAAGTTAAATTGTACATCAAGTCATCAACAAAAATTAGAGGTAAGAAATACAAGTGCAAAATCGAATTTCATTCTCCCATCCTTTTACTACACTTTGTTGCAAGAACCAAACCAAATTTTAAATCAATGTTTTCATTCACCAGTCTAAAGAATGTGCACAAACATCAGTTTGAAATCTAAAATTGAAAGAGATTTTGATATGAAATTAAAAAATCCATCACGACGTTTTGATGCAAATTGAAGACTTACAAGATTAATGCCTAGTGTAATATCTTAGGGTATGTTCAGTTGCATCTCAAAAATAGTCCTCTGTTATCCCTATCCCAGAGAAAGTATGTTCTTGTCCTTTAGCATAAAGGTATGCTTGGTGTAGGCCAGCCTCTACGCCCATGGACTAGAACCTTAGGCTAACAACAAAATTGAGGGATTTGTTACCCAATCCATGGGTATATCAGCGGCTTGTGGGACATCTCATCTACCTGACAAACACAAGACCAGATCTTACATATGTAATGAATATTGTGAGTCAATTTATGCACTCACCTCATACCTCCCATCTGGATGTCGCCTATCACATTCTACGATACGTTACGACATGTCCTAGTCTTGTCTTTTCTATGTACAGGACACAATCAGGTATCACCTGCTTTACAAGTGTCAATTATGCGGCCAAAGAGTGATAGGCATTGCACTTTTTCGGGGCCATCTCATATCTAGGAAAAGTAAGAAACAAGCAATCGTCTCACAATCTTTTGCAAAACTTGAATATTGTGCCATGGCTTAGGGTACATGCGAGCTCCTTCGGCTTCGTTCACTTCTGACTGATTTAGGCTTCAAAGTGATACACTCATCTACAATATTTTGTAATAATTAGTTTGTCATTATGCTATACTCTGATTCAGTTGTTCACGATAGCATAGTTGTCAAAGTCGCGCCTGGGCGCGCACCCAGGCGCAAGGCGCCTCAAGTCTCAGGACTTGCGCTTCACTCAGGTCTAGGCGATGCATGTACAAGAAGCGATCGCTTTTACCTCCTGGGAGAGAGTCGCAACCGTCGCCTGAGGCGCGCCTGTGGTAGACAAGTCGTTTTTTTTCCATCGTGGCCTTGATTGACTCTCGAATTAGCCCTAACGGCCCTAGCCCAAGTCCCCAATAAGTACCCAGATCCCTTACCAAAGCACAATCGGCCTCACACAATCGAATTAGCCCTAGCATCGCACTTCGCCTTCGAATCTCCTTCGATTTCATCTCCTCAGTTCGTCGCTCATTGCTGCTATTGCTCTGCCAGTTCGTTGCTCGTCGTTTGCTCTCCTCCAACTGCTCACTGCTCGTCGTTCGCTCTACTCAGCGGTAACTATTTATTTATTTATTTACTTAATTATTTATTTAATTATTTATGTTTTATTTATTTTATTTATATAATTACTTAATTAGTTATTTTATTTATTTTTATTATTATTTGTCTGTTTGTTTCTTGATTGATCTGTAAAATCTATTCTAATTTGCTCTTTGTTTATGTTTAAAAACTTCTATTTGGAGTTCCGAGCTACTTGCGAGTGTATTTTATATTTTATAATTGGAATTTAGTTTTAGTTTTACTTCTTTATTTTAGATTTGCAATATATTAGTGTTATATATTATTTTTTATATTTTTTTTAAATGTCATGCGGCTGGTGTCACTCAGGCTAGCGCCTCGCCTTGCGTCTAGCGCCTAGGCTCCGGGACACCTTGTGCGCCTCGGTGCGCCTAGAGCCTTTAACAACCATGCATGATAGAACTAAACACATAAAAGTTGATATTCAATTTATTTGAGAGAAAGTAGCTAAAGAGTTATCACACCAAGGTTTGTCTCACTATCTGAACAGGTTACCGACATATTCCATCTAAACTTAAGTCATCATTTGTCAAGTTGGGGCTCATTTACATCTTGGCATCAACTTGAGCGGGAGTATTGGAATATTTTTCTGGTTTATCATTATTTTCTTCTTTACTATTTTCCTTTCTTAAAGTTTTATTTTTGGGTAATGTTGACCAATATGTTTTTCATCTTTTATGCTTCATTGTGACGGTCTAAAGGAAACTAAGCCTATGTGAACGTAGCAAAATTTAAAATTTAATAATTCTCTTTCACAATTAATCTCCTAGGCATGAATCAATCTGTGATAATACGAAACAATAGTATATTAAGAATCTTCTAAAAGATGCAATACCTTTTTTGTGCACTTGTCGAGGCGTGATTTGAGTTGACTCTTCCAATAGCGGCATGAACAAATCATATAGAGTATAGAACATCAAATAGTGGCAAAAGTGTCCCGTTGGAGCCTATTGATAACCTAGGAATCATATTCTAAATCAGGTAAACTAGGGTAGGCTCGAATTGATTTTAGGTGGTAGCAAAAATCAAACCCGGAGCGCAAGAGAGGGAAAAGGGAGAGACAGCCGAAAATGGCCACTCTCTGTACTCTGGGTGATCACATCGTATGAGGCCCCTTTAATAGACTAGTTTAGGGTAAAACCCTAGACTCCCTTTTTTCTATATTGCACTTTGACCCTCAAACTTCTAAATAATTCAGCATTACTATTCCTTCCTTTTATAAGGACCATTCAAACTTCCATTCCCCATTTGTGTATGACCCACTAAGTTTGTATCAAAAGCTAGAGGGTCGAAACAATTAATTAGAATAATTACAATTTTACCATTTGGAAAGAACTTTTCGTTACGGCATCCCCACCAACTATGAGTCACTGCTATCCACATATCGTGGTTATATTCAATTGATAAAAATTTAATCAGAAAACCCACTCAATTGTAGTTACCGTGCAATTCGATATCTCTATCTCTATGTCCGAAAAGAACTAACATGGTGGAAAACAGTCAAAATCCCTTGTGTGATCATATGTATCAATCCTTGATATAATTTACTTTTGATACCAATTAGAATCTAATTCTAATCATCATAATTTTTGGCCAAAATCTTGTAAATCATATCTAATCACATAGGATAATTCCCTTCTTGCCAAGGTTTTAAATCGCGGTATCGGGTTACGTAACGGTAACGGTCGCAGTGTAACGGTATCGGAAGTATCGACTTGTCCGTAACGGGAATCGGCCGTAACGGTCGTGAATTTATTAAAATCACCAGAACATCCTCAAAAACTCAATAAAAGTAATTGTTTTACTCATTTAAACTTTAATAAACACATTATAATAGGTATTATGATATTTTAGGGTTATATACAACACAATAAAGACAAAAAAAAGACGAAAAACCGTCGTACTTAACAATCTTAAAAGAATAAGATGATGCACACAATACTTAATAAAATATATTACACAAATATAATAAAAGAGTAAATTGTACTTTTACATCATATTACAAAAACAATACACTCATATAAAATTATCAATACCAAAACGAATTGCGCTCACGGCATGTTTGGTTGGACGGAATGAAATGAGGGTGGAATGGAATGGAAGAAGTAATGGAATGAGAGAAGGAATGGAATAGAATTGTGAATGGAATCACTATTCCATTCTCTTGTTTGGTTGGTATGGAATGAAAGAAAGAATGGAATAGTGAAATATAGTAAAATTTCCGTTTTGCCCTTATAAAATTATTATTCCATTCTCTTCTTGATTGGTTATAATAAATTTTATTATATTTCACTATTCTATTCCTTTCCTCATTTTATTATATTTCACTATTCAACTCAATTTTAAGTTTTTGTTCTCTAATTTCTATTTTTGTTCTCAATTTTCAGTTTCTATTCTTTAATTTCTATTTTTGTTCTCAATTTTCAGTTTCCTTTTTCAATTTTCCGTTCTCTAATTTTTTATTTTTTGTTCTCAATTTTCAGTTTATATTCTCAAGTTTTTGTTTTTGTTCTCAATTTTCTGTTTTTATTCTCAATTTTTGGTTTCCGTTCTCAATTTTCTATTATCTAATTTTATGTTTTTGTTTTCAATTTTCTATTTTTGTTCTCAATTTTTTGTTTCTATTATCTAATTTTATGTTTTTGTTCTCAATTTTCAATTTTCGTTCTCAATTTTTCGTTCTCTAATTTTATATTTTTATTCTCAATTTTTAGTTTATGTTCTCAATATTCGGTTTATGTTCTCAATTTTCTATTTTTGTTCTCAATTTTCTGTTCTCTAATTTTATATTTTTGTTCTCAATTTTTAGTTTATGTTCTCAATTTCTTGTTCTCTAATTTTCTGTTTTTGTTCTCAATTTTCGATTTATGTTCTTAATTTTCTGTTTCTATTTTCAATTTTCAGTTTATATTCTCAATTTTCTAGTTCTGTTCTCAATTTTTTGTTCTCAATTTTCTATTTATATTCCCAACTTTCTGTTCTCTAATTTCAATTTATGTTCTCTAATTTCTGTTTTTATTCTCAATTTTCAAGACCTTAATTACAAGGGCTATTATGTAATTTAAGATATTGATTCAATTGGGATGGAATCCCATTCCACCCCATCTCAAATGGAATCCCATTCCATCCAATTTCATTCCAATGGAATCACAAAAGTGATTCCATTGGAGAACCAAACAATGGAATAGGAATCGAGGGTGGAATGCAATTCCATTCCGCCCTCGATTCCACCCAACCAAACATGCCGTCAGGCTCTTCATAGTCGGCGTCGGCATAATTCATACTATTTACTAAAATCATAATTAAAGCTAATTAATACTAAATTAACCATTATATATATAGTTATACATATAATGTCATAAATAATAATGACAAAAAAAAATGCTATAAAAATCAAAGTTAGAAAATTTTAGGACTAAATTGTAAACAAGCCATTTATCATTTTATAAATCAATATTATTTCCAAACCCCCCTAATTATCAACCAAACACACCCATGACCCACCCAAATCAACCGACACACTCACTCACACGCCCAAATGAGATGGAGAGAGAGAGAGAGAGAGACGAACGGAATGAGGCGAAGACGAGGAGCTACGACGCGACGGAGAGAGCTGCGACTGTGACGTCTCCAGCAACGGCGAAAGCTATGTTTGGCGATGAGTTGTTTCTGTTAGGGTTTGGCGACGCTACGATTGATATCTCAACTTTTGGCGATGAGCTCTTTGATTTTCTGCTAATTGGTAAGTTTGTTTTTGTCTTCTACTATTTTTTTCTTCACCTCTGCTCAATTATATGAAAGATTCTCTGAAGAAAGCTGAAAAACTAGAGCTCACATGGGTGTCGGACCTGAAAATAGAGTTGTAACGGCCGTAACAGCCTTAGTAACGGCCGTTACAGCACCGTATCGGTCTGATACGGTGCGAATCGTCCCTAGACTCCGGAATCGGCCGTGTAACGGTATCGGAGGGTTCGATTTCCGATACGAATCGGCCGTTACGGTACGTAACGGCCGATATTTAAAACCTTGCTTCTTGCTAAAGGGTGATGATCCTTTATTGCATACTCGTATAATCACATGTATATTTCACTATACCCAATGAATACCTTTGAAATTTCATGGTTATAAGACAACAATTATTATTATCAAAGTATAGGAGCGCACACACATTACAAACAATACCTCAAGTCAAAAGATTACATGCACCATTACAACTCAGATATTCTATTTTGACTTCAAGCAAAATTACTAATGTAAAATATCAAGTGTGGTCACATTTAGGCCCTTCTTACTTCCTAACAAGTCCCCTTGTTGTTGGTCTAGTATTTTATATCAATGGAGAAAGTTTTAGAGCGACTTACCAATTGGAAATCTCAGTAACACTCCAGAGGTGGAAAAATCACCCTTTCAAGCTTCCCTAATTACTATATGTTGGTTTTCCCTATCCCAGCTTCTGTTTAGAAAACCCTCCACAAACTTCAACGCACCACCTTAGTTAGTAACTACCAAACTCAAACACTTTATAATGGTGACTCAAACGCCAATAAGATTGTTGGGCTCATCCCGCATGGGCTGGGGAAGGAGTAAATGGTTAAGTTATAAATGTGAGGGAAAACCTCACCTCATGAGGTACCTTTTGGGGTTGGAAGAGGACCAAGAACACCTGCCCTATACACACACTTTTACATACAGATAAAATACAAATATATGATTACAAGTATAAATGGAGCGGCTTCAATTAAATTAGATCTATCTGCCAAAAAAATGAAAAATTGATCACCAAAAGTGGCTTGGGAACTACGGATTGTAGCGTCAAATCGAAATCAGAAACCAGTTTATGTAACTTCAACTTGGGTAGTGTTGAAACCTCAGAATTGGAACTAAAAATATGTTAGTTTCTAATTCGATTATGAGGATCCAATCACATACGCCTACAAACTACCTTAGGTCTTTTCCAAATCCAATCCGGAGACTCCATTTGTATAATCCAGAATATTATCTAAGTCCTTTTCAACCTTTACACATCATTATGTACACGGATCGTAATATCAGCTGAATTTTGAAACAATACTAAAAATGTAAAATGGAATCAAGCCCTAATTGCATCTCAATAGGATATATACACACACCCCCGCATGGAGAGACGGAAGAAAGAAGAGTACTTTAGCCTTGGGAATCGCTAGGGTTTCTTCACGTAGGCGATTTTTTATTTGCTGAACCTGAAGCTCCATAGCTTTCACCGCTGCGTCAACCGCCGACAAGTCAGTGATGCTGCTTGCTGGGTACACTGTGCAGTGTGCATAGAAAGAGATTGGGATTTAATAATTTTTTTAATAAAAAATACTGACAACGATAAATTTAACAGGAATTATGAGAATGGGATTGAACATACTGTTCCGAGCGATGACTAGTTCTTGAAGCTCTGCTATCCGACTGTTAAATGAAGAGATCAAAGAATCCAGAGAATTGCCCGCCTGTTTCACATCCATCTCTGTCTCTCTCTCTCTCTCAATGGCGTTGGCCTTTTGAGAGTTCAAAAGTAGAATATGTTCGGGGCAGAAGGTCGTTTTAGCGGGAACTTTCGTGAGAGTTATCCCCTTTTTTAGTAAAAAAATAAAAATAAAAATTAGCGAGTCAACCCATATTAAACACTAATCTACCAATAAAATCTGCTGATTAACTATTGAACAGAGCAGTCACTTTCTCTTGTTTTTGTGCACAGCGCAGTCCCATATTTCGGGATCTGTATACTTCTTGATGACAAATTTGCCCTCGCATATATACGGCATTAAACATTCTATAATAGGGATTAGGAGTTTCATATTCAACAAAATTATTTTATTAAAATAAAAATAACTATTGTTGAACAAATTTTTTTTACAATCTAATTATATATTCAGATTCATCTAAATAAGATGTTCAAAATGATATTACATTCACTATTTTTTTCACTGATTTCAGTTTTCACATTCATATTACATTGAACATGGTATTTCCGTTTAGATTGGATTGAATGTTACATTTAACATATAAAAATAAATAGAAATGCAATAATGTTACATTTAACATTAATGTTACATGAATATTACATGTAACATGGTGTACTTACTATCCTTTTATTTTTTGTTTTGACTTGGTTTTAATGTTACATGTAACACGGTCTAATTACTAAATGTTACATGTAACACGCTCATTATGATAAACAACTCTAAAAAATGTGATTGATATCTCATTTTAAAAAGAATTAATTGAACATAATTATCGTATAAAAATTTTATTATTTTAAATACAAATTGATATCAAAACAAACATTTTGTTCCACCTAAAGTTGGTTGTATGTTACCTAATTTAGTTCTATATAAGAGGATATGATTACATGATGTTTATGAAATGGTGCATTAAATAGGAATATTTTAGTCACGAATTGGCTAAAATAACTGTTCGGTTCACAACAAAATTTGCGAATGTATTTGGTAGTTTTCACATATTTTAAGTAATGTGTGGTAGGCGCCCCCCAAAAAAATCCCCTTTTCTTGAACATGACGTTCCGAGCGATTACTAGTTCTTGAAGCTCTACTATCCGACTATTAAATGAAGTGATCAAAGAATCCAGAGAATTGCCCGCCTATTTCACATTTCTCTCTCTTTGAATGGCGTTGGCCTTTTGAGAATTCAAAAGTAGCATATGTTTGGGGCAAAAGGTCGTTTTGGCGGGAACTTTCATGAGAGTTATTCCCTTTTTTAGTCACAAAAAAATCCCCTTCTCTTTGTTTTTTTTTTTCTCTTTCTTTTTTTAATGTGGTCTTCTGCTTTATTTTTCTTAAGCTAATCTTCTTTTTTGTTACCGATTTTTTAAGTAATCCTTTTGTCTCTAATTTGCGTTAATTTGGATAGAATTTAACCACTTGAGATGCATATGTCATACTTTAGGAGTGAAAACGTCATATTTTCCTTTTTCTTCTTCTTTGTTCCGTGCCTGCACAATTCGTTGTCTCCACCCTTCTTCACCGCCCACGTCCAGCCATCACCACCTCAATCTCCAACCACCACCAACACAACGGCACCACTTGGGGTCGTGGGCGCACTTTAACTCGAAGCAAGCACTGTAGCTCAACCCATTATTAAACAGCATTGTCATGTTCACTCCGTAACCCTGACTCTACAAGTTAAGATACCCACAAGCTCCATTTAGAGAGAGAATATCACTAATCCTTTCAAAAACTGAAAAAACCCACAAAAACAGGCCAAAAATGCACAAAAAATACATCAAATTGAGAAGAAATTGTTCTAATTAAGGGAAATACACTGTACATTTATACCCCAAATCAAATTTCTAAACAAACTTGATGTGGGTAAAATTATACCTGTTCCACGTGCCTACCACCTGAACCAAATTTGTCACATTTCCAGTGCCACCACAGCAACAGCCTGATGAGCCCGGTTAATAGACAGTCCCGGGGCCTACTTAGGTTAGTCAGCATGACACACTCAAATCGCACAACAAGAATCTCCTCAGCTATCACCGCAGAAGAACAGGTTGGTGCATATAGTCCAGCCTGAACCTCAGTGCCCGGGCCGACCTGTCATTCTAAACAGGCTTGGCCCATGGGCTTCTCCATCAACGAACAAAGAGCCCAAGGTCCAAGCCCGTTGGTGGTGGAGTATTACGTCGCCACGTTCACCGTAAATGTACAGGTCAAGTTTTAGTAGAGTGGGAAGAGTAAGGATTATCGTTTCCACAAGGATTAATTGAGAATATTGTCGAGTACCGTAATTATCATAATCTAATTTTATCTAGGCGATAGAAAATGAAGTTTATAATTAATAATATACTAATACTAAAATACTAATTTATCTAATTAAACTATATTACTATTTTGAGACGTTTAAGGGAATGGATTATCTAGGGATTAATTTCATTTACAAATACGCGTTTGATCTCGTTTAGTTTACGTTAACGATGTTCGACTTATCTGACAATATATTTATCGTAAACTCATTCACTCTCTCTCCCAAGTGACAATTGAATGAATATATGACTTCGCGTTAATACCGAAATCCCCCTCTAGCCTTTTTTAGAATATATAGTTACATGAGTCTTGCCCCCAACGTCATGAATTGCACACTTTCTAACGCCCTCCCGGGTCATTAGATCATCGCGTTGTGTTTAAACCCTAGTCTGAATCTGGAGTTACCTCTCCCGAGTGTCAACCCCATATTCTCACTATATCATAACAAGCATAATAAACAAGGATAAACGGCAATCATAATCAAATAACGAAGAACAACTATTAACAAAACACCAATTTCAAAATCACATATTCATAAATTATAGTAATCCCTAGACAATACCCGTTTAGCTAACAGTCATAATCGTATACAATGATAAATTAGCTAAACATATTCAATAATCGAAGTTAAGAAATAAAGAAAGAAACAAGAGAAACTAGCCGTAGTCCGAAGATTTGGCACTAAAACCGTTCCGAGATCGCTTCTCCTTCTTCGCCACGTGTTCTTCTCCTTCAGATTTGGTGGAGCATTCCCCCAAAACCTCTCAATCCTATTCTAACCCTAGGAGCTCTCTAATGGCCGAAATAGAGGAGAGGATGAAGATATAGGGTTAAAAAATATCTAAATAAATATCTAAAGTGTGTGCAGAGTCAGGTGGGTATGTCGGTTAAGCCACGGCCTCAGCAGTGGACTCGGCGGTGGGATCAGGGACCTTGCTGTTGTTTCATCGCCTCGGCGGTGGGCTTCCAGTGGTTTTAGGCCCTCTCTGCATATTGACCGCCGCGGCGATGGTCTGGACGTCGCGGTAGTGGGTTGTATTTCAGAATTTTTCCTTTATATATGTTTTCCCACCGTTCTTCCATTGTTCTTGATCCGATTTGATCGTTTATGATCCGTTTTCATCCCTTTTCACCCCCACACACCTATTTTAATATAAAAAGAATAAAAATATATTAAAACGTATTAAAATATTATAATAACACTAGAAAACTAACAAGTTTGGTTTGGAAATAGATAGGTAAATTACACCTATCAAATACCCCCAAACTTGAAATTTTGCTAGTTCTCGAGCAAAACACTTACACTAAAATGAAAAACACGACTAAATTAAATAACATGAACAATTTAAACACAAACAATCTAAACATAACAATATGCGAGTTTTGAATTCTTCTATCGACCAAGTCATTTTCCCCTCAACAACCCCCAATCATATCGAGTTCAGGTGGTAAAACACATCATGTGATGTTCTATAATTTTGACATTCAATAATGGTAAATGTCATTCTATATCCTTTCAATGTGTATGTGCGAGACTCAATAATATAGCTATCCAAGACCGAATTGGATTATCGACCAACGAAACTCACGACGTAGACCGTAAAGGACTAGGATATCTATATGCCTGATTAGGTTTCACTTTTCACTAATGTAGGCTGAGTAGTTCATAAATATCAAAAGGACTTGGTTCGGTTGTAGAACATTTGGCTAAGGGTATATCGGAATAGAAAACGGGGTAACGTCGTTAATTTAACGTTACCCAAGGCTCAACGCTTGGCACACTCACTCTCAAACCCCCATAGATAAATTGGAAACAATCCCGAACAATCATTTTTAAGAGCGACGTACTCACTTGTCGAAAGAAACAAAATTTAACAATCTTTTTTTTTCCATACGAACCACACCCCCAAATTTATTCAATTATTACAATTTCATGGGTGTGCTTAAAATGAAAGAAAAGCGACAAGTGAGTACTCGAATACCGAACCAATCAAAAGTTCGTCCTAAACCCAACTTCTCACTTCAAGTAGCATATACGAATGCTAACTTGATTTACTCAAATTGTGTCTTTAATTCAGTGATATAGGTTTAAAAAAAAAAAATCAATTGGCCAGGGTATTTGTTTATGTGTTCAGAATTGAAACGACATTATAGGTTTCAACAGGGTAACGAGGGATAAACATATAATATGGTAAGCTTAAAAGGCTCAAGCGACAAAATGAATACTTAAATCATATCTCCTGAACTACCTCGCCTAGGATTTCGCCTCAAGCTTCCCCTCAATCAGGTTCTAGAATCCTTCAATTGTCATGAGTTTGGGTAATTGATAATCGACCTCAAATTAATTGAATCGAAATACATTGAGTCTATGTGCTCGTGCAAATTAGGATCCATAATAACTTTCACCAAAACGTATTGTCAAGCACACAGAACACACATGCTTGGGTATTACCCTTAAGCTCGAAAAACAACCAGGGGATAATATTATCATCGGGTAATGGCCCAGATGAACGCAAAACTCAGCATGCAACAACAACAGCACAAAAATATTTTACACTAAACAATCTTGCAATATAGTAAAATAATAAAACATACTAACATCATACACATCACCACCAAACTTAAAATGGACAATGTCCTCAGCAACCCAATCATCAATCTCAACATTTGAAATTAAAGCATGTTGACAAAGGGGGTTTAGAACACGTACTTGGGAGGCGAGAGAATCTCGCCTCCGAATCAAGTCAGCAGTAAAAAATTTAATTTATTTTTGACCTTGGGTTGCCTCCCAAGAAGCGCATGGTTTATTATTCTCAACCCAACACGGAGAATGGCTCGTCAAAGAGCGGCTTTTACCCGTAGTACGTGTCATAAAACACAATGTACGGGTCATGGTTTTCTACGCCCTTAAGACTGGAGAGATATGGCATTGAATGGCTCAATCTTTCAACTCGACTCAGCTCAGATTTATTCGCTTGGTTGGCATGAATGAACTGAGTTAGAAATGGGATAGAATAGGTGAGCCATATCAGATCCTTGTAGATGCAATCGTCTTAGATCAATGGCGGCATCACCAACTGGAATTTAAACGGTGAAAACTCACAACGATCAAGATGTGAATCTTCATCGCCATTCCACACTTGGTTTCTCTCTTTATTTAAATCTTTATCAATGAATTCTCCCAAGCTCCTCCCGCTCGTATTCGATTGCTCAAGGTGGCTTTCACATTCGGATGTGACATGCTCGTTTCTCAGTGTCACTGCTTCTGACTCGGCATCAACAAAAATAGATAAGATACCCGATTTGCGTCTGCAGATACGTTACGATTGCATGAATGTCGCCGTAGACCATCTCAATATAATCGAGACGATCCTCATGCACGTTAAGCCGGTCATGTATCTCCTTAAAAAATATCTGAGTCTCTCCCATAACTGCGGTAAACATGTCTTCCAAGGCAGAGGAAGACTCCACATCTTAAACCGAAGTGTCAATCTATGGCGCTATAGAGTTGGAACAATCCCCCAAGCTTTGGTGACTTGGTGAATGATTCCAACTTTGAAAATCAAGAGCCATCATTTCTTCCAACGACCAAAGGGCTTCGTCTGTGGTTAGGTCGTAGAAAGAGAAGGTACTGTTTCTTTCTTCCACCTATGTTCTAGTTGCAACTGATGACCCGTCAAGGAAATTCAGGAGTTGACATTCTCTCGGGAATCTATGATTTGGAAACCGAAATAGAAACTCGTTGTAACGATTCCAAGCGCAATAAAACTGCTCAGAATCTAGTTGAAAAAAATGCATCGATACTTGTCGATCTAATATCTCCAATTACCCTACATAAGAAATAAAAACAAAACTACAAAGAAAAATTATAAACAAAATAAATGTCTAAATTAAAATCAGGTCATTTACTCATAATATCAACAATAATCTAAAACTCAATCCCCGGAAATGGTGCCAAAAACTTGGTGGCGGAATATTACGTCGTCACATTCACCGCAAGTGTACGGGTCAAGTTTTAGTAGAGTGGAAAGAGTAAGGGTTATCGTTTCCACATGGATTGGTTGAGAATATTGTCGAGTACCGTAATTATCATAACCTAATTTTATCTAGGTGATAGAAAATGAAGTTTATAATTAATAATATACTAATACTAAAATACTAATTTATATAATTAAACTATATTATTATTTTGAGACGTTTAAGGGAATGAATTATCTAGAGATTAATTTCGTTTACAAATACGCGTTTGATTTCGTTTAGTTTACGTTAACGATGTTTGACTTATCTGATAATTTATGTATCGTAAACTCATTCACTCCCTTTCCCGAGTGACAAGTGAATGAATATATGACTTCGCGTTAACACCGAAGTCCCCCGCTAGTGTTTTTTATAACACATAGTCACATAAGTCTTGTCTTAATGTCATGGATTGCACACTTTCTAATGCCCTCTTGGATCGTTAGATCGTCGTGTTGTGTTTAAACCCTAGTTCGAATCCGGGGTTACCTCTCCCAAGTGTCAAACCCCGTATTTTCAGTATATTATAACAAGCATAATAAACAAGGATAAACGACAAACACAATCAAATAACGAAGAATAACTATTAACGAAACACCGATTTCAAAATCACATATTCATAAATTATAGTAATCCCTAGACAATATCCATTTAGCTAACGGCCATAACCGTATATACAATGATAAACGAGCTAAACATGCTCAAACCATAATCCGAAGTTAAGAAATAAAGAAAGAAATAAGAGAAACTAGCCGTAGTCTGAAGATTTGGTGCTAAGACCATTCCGAGATCGCTTCTCTTTCTTAGCCACGTGTTTTTCTCCTTCGAATTTAGTGGAGCATTCCTGAAAACCTCTCAATCCTATTCTAACCCTAGGAGCTCTCTAATAGCTGAAATAGAGGAGATGGGGAAGATGTAGGGCTCAAAAATATTTAAATAAATATCTAAAGTGTGTGTAGAGTTACCGTCGCGGCAGTGGGTATGTTGGTTAAGCCACGGGCTCGGCGGTGGGATCAAGGATCTTGTTGTTGTTTTACCACCTCGGCGGTGGGCTTCCAGCAGTTTTAGGCCCTCTCTGCGTATTGACCACTGCGGCGGTGGTTTGGACGCCACGGCGATGGGCTGTATTTCATAATTTTTCCTTTATACTTGTTTTCTTATCGTTCTTCCACCGTTCTTGATCCGATTTGATCGTTTATGATCTATTTTCATCCATTTTCACCCCACATACCTGTTTTAATACAAAAAGAATAAAAATATATTAAAACATATTAAAATATTATAATAACACTAGAAAACTAACAAGTTCAGTTTAGAAATAGATAGGTCAATTACACCTATCACCCATAGCTCTAATCCGTCGCGTTCCTCACGCGCCTGACTACTTAGCGCTAAACTAAGATTAAGGTCCTAATCTTGAGGAATGCTAATCACTTCTTTGCCTATAAATAGGAGGCTTCATCAACATATTTCCATATGCGAATATACGTTAGAGAGCGCCCAACAGGTCGAGGTAAAAGCTCTACTCCAAATGACCTGATTTTTCCCCCTCAAGCTCTTACTCTCACACCGGAAAGAACACACCAGAACACCCTGGCAAGTCCTGTGTACGGCTAACGGATCGAAGCTTAGCCCGGACAGTGGCTCGGATAAAGAGACCGACAGAACTGGACCCCCCAGCTCGGACAACGAGTCGGACAATGCCCATCTAGCTTGGGTCTGGGGCTCCATCAAAGATGAAGTTCATCTCCAGATCAGTTGTAGCTCTCCACACCAAAGGGTGAGCAGACCATACTATGGGTTGGGTTATTTTCCAACACCAATATTTTGGAGTCGTTTGTGGGAATCGCGCAAATAGCCTTCTCTAAATCATTAGCTACCTTCTTTGCTAAGGTTTGATGAACACAAGATCTAGAAACTCTTTGCGATCAGAGAACCAAAATGCTGCGGTGAATAGCAACCCCACCGAAGACATGTCGTGAGCTTTAAAACCAGAAACCAGGGCTTCAGCCCGCCGTCCAATCAACAGAGAAAATATCAATATTGGGGACGAAATATCAATATTGAAGGACAATCATGTCCCCCAATCCTAGCCTCGGGCGCCTTCCCAGGACAAACTTCTGAGGTCATCGATATAGCCAAGCTCGATAACGTGGAGCGTCAACTCGGCAAGTTCCAAGACTACTTCAACATTGTCATCTTCTACCTGCCTCCGCCCCCCAAATCAAGAAGGGTCAGACCTCCACGTTTCAGGGGAGAGAGACCGCCCACAAGAGTCCTATGATAGAGTTGAAGTAGCTCAGGCCGTCAAACGGGCACCTAGGGAGAGGGATCTCAATCCCCTGTTGCTTCGAGGTCTATGTCTCAGTCGGCATGCGGGCAACAAATAGAGGACAGCCCGTGGTCGCCGCCACCTCAAGAAAACCATTGCCAGGACCGTTCTGAGCGTCAGTCTCGCCAGATTCATAAGGTGGATTCCTATTTTTCGCCCCCGAATCGAAGGCATGAGGCCCGGGCCGTGTCCAGTCAAGTCGCCACCCTAGTAAGAGGCCAAGTGGTTATAGAGCGACGAATAGATAAGATAGAGGCTGCTCTTAATCAAATACGGAACACTGGAGGTAATGTCGGACTACATACGAGGGTAAGGTCTCATTTTATTACTAAAATCACAGAGGAGCCAGTCTTGTATCGATTTTATAATCCACCGGTAGCCCAATACAATGGAACAACTGATCTTATAGATCATCTCTTCATCTACGTCTCCCACATAGAGATGGACGTGGCCTCTAAGACGGTGAGATGCAAGTTTTTCTCGCTCGGTCTGATAGGTTCTGCTCGGACATGGTTCAATGACCTACTGCCAGCCTCAATCTCTACTTTTCTCCAGCTCGAGCAATAATTCTTAGAAAGGTTCAACCAATCTCGTCGCAGACCCTAGACCGTTACCCATATCCTTGCCCTTAGGCAGGAGATAAATGAAAATTTAGGCGATTATGTTAACAGATTTTGGATGGAATCTCTCATTTGTGAAGGGTTATCTGACATCGTGGCTTTTAATACCTTCATCGAAGGATTAAGGCACCAGAGACTCTCCTACAATCTAAGTTCAAGACCAGCGTAGTGCCTTTGTGAGACTTTGGATCTTGGCACTAGTTAATACAAATCCAACCTCCTCAACTGGGTGAAGAATGAGAGAGAAGAACTCCTTAAGAAGAAGAGTCGACCTGACAAAGGGCCGAGCCGAGCTTAGGGCTCCAGGAGGCTCCAAGCAGAAGGTCAGTTGGGACCTCTACCCAGTGATAGGAGGCCACCCCAAGGCCCTGCCAGCACGGTTTCACCCCGCTTATGGCCTCCGTCGCCACCATTTTTTGTCGAAAACGCAGGGAAGAAAATCTTCCCGCCTGTCCTTCCCCTGAAGGGAAAATCTTTGGGTAGGTCGGCTGATAAATACTGTGACTTCTACAAGAATCACAATCATGCCACCGAGAATTGTTTCCAATTGAAGGAGAAAATAGAGGCTCTTATCAGGCATGGTTACCTTGGTAATTATATTCACCGAGCAAGTAAAGATCAATTCATGGGGAATGACCGCTATGACGAACATCGGGGTCAGCGTCGAAGAAGCTATGATAACCGACCTCCTCCTCGGGAAGATAACACCGATCACGATCCTGACCTGAGGGTTGATGGCGAGATCAATGTCATTCATGGAGGGCTAATTTTCGATGGTGAAACATCCTCCTCTCGAAAAAGACACGAAAGCAAGGGCAAGAGAAAGGTCGAGCAAGGCGTGTATGAGGTCAACTCAGTGGATGCCGCCTCGCATAACGTTATCTCATGTAGCGAAGTCGACCTAATGGGTATGCACGTCCCGCATGATGACGCTAGGGGTGGTCATGGTTCCGGGGGCCCACCCAGCCTGAACGACCCGATCCTATTTTTTTATGGCTTGGGCTTAGGGTTTGAGCCGGTGGGTAGGGCTTAGGCCTAGATATTTGGGCCAGATTAAATTTAGGGACGGGCTTGGGCAAGGCCAAAAAATTTTAGAATTGGCCTGGCCCAACCTAAAGAATAATTAAAAAAATAAAAAAATAAATATATATATATATATACACACACACACACACACACATTATTGACCCAAGAAAGTGAGCAACCCTAGTTCCTATTTCCTAATTTGAACCACTAGAGAGAGAAAGAGCTTAAAGAAGTGAGATTTGAGAAGTCTCACCTTCATTCCCCGCCGATACACAACTATAACCCTAAATCACTCTATTCCCCGCCGCCCTGGAGAGAGAGGGAGAAATTTGACCTTTGTTCCCAACTTTTCCTACTGCTGCTGAACACAACCCTAACCCTAAACCAGAGCTCTCATTTTCTGACTTTCCTTCGACCTCTCTCTCGTTCATTTTCCACTCGTCGTTGAACGTCATCGCCGCTGCCATTGCTGCGGATTTTAGGTGATTGATTTATGCATGTGATCTATTGTTTATGTGTGTGATCTATTTTTTTTTTTCACACTTGAACTATGTTGGTGATGATGATGTATTATTTCATACTTGATTTTTTTTTTCTGGGTAATTACTGTGTTGGTGATGATGCGATTGAATCTCACTTATGTTCCCAAATTTCTATTTATTTTCTGCTCCCAGCTTTTTGACCTTCAGATCTGTTCATTTTGTGTTTTGTGTTCTGTTCGTTGTGGTATTGTAATTTTTGAATTTATTTTTTAAATTAAAAAAAAAAATAGGGCTAGGGCAAGGGGCCCTAGGTTTTTTTTATGGGGTCAGGCTTTGGGCTTAGGTTTTTTTATAGGGCCGGGCTTGGGCATGGATTTAAGGCCCGACCATAGGGCCGGGCTGGGCTCGAGCCTAGCATTTTTTTTAATACCCTAGTCTAAACCCAGTCCGGCCCATAACCACCCCTAGATGACGCCAAATGTCATCTTAGCCCTAGTTAATCACTTCAAGACAATGAGGATATTGGTTGACGGTAGCAGCTCGGCTGACATCATATTCAAATAGGCCTTTGATAGAATAGGTGTAGATGTCAATGTTGTTCAGCCCGTAAAGTCCCCTCTCGTCGGGTTCAGGAGCAACGTCATCAGCTCAGTCGGGATCCTGGCCCAAGATGGCCACCGTTTGGTTAAAATTCCTCATTGTAGATAGGCTGTCTCTATACAACGCGATTATGGGCCGATCCACCGTGGCCGCCCTAAAGGCCGTGTGCTCTCCATATTACTAGAAGATAAAGTTCCCTACCACCGCTAGGGTGGATGAAGTCTAGGGGAATCAAGAAACTGCTTGGGCCTGCGCGAGAAGGGCAATAGAGAAGAAATAGCAATTACAGCTAGAGCCCAAGCTTCGTGGACCTTTGTCGGTCCCTTCTCGAGCTCATGGCCCAAACTAGGAATGCCACACCCATCCCGATCGACTGTCCTTGAGACGAAAAACCCGACCCCTACCTCATAAAGCATTGGTCGAAGTACCCATTCACCCCACCATCGCCGAGAAGACGGTGAGGATAGGAGCTCGCTCGACCTTGAACAATGAGCCAATCGTACCCATCTGTTAAGGAAGAATTATGATATTTTTACCTGGTCCCATAATGAGCCTCCCGGGAAGGATCCCAATGCGGCTATGAATCGACTCCACGCCGACGTACACCACCCGCCTATTCACCAGAAAAGAAGAAAGTTTGATCCAGACCGGTAAAAGATAATTGAAGAAGAAATGGATAAGCTCGTTAGGTCGTATGTTATGAAAGGGGTTAAATTCCCGGACTGGCTCGCCAACATTGTCCTAGCTCCTAAGGCCGGTAACAAATGGAGACTTTGCATTGACTTCAAGGATCTAAACAAAGCTTGCCCAAAGAACTATTTCCCTCTCCCAAGGATCACCATCATAATCAACGCAACAGTAAGGCATAAACAGCTCAGCTTCCTCGACGCTTACGCCAGCTACAATTAGATTCCCATGTATTCTTTCGACAAGAGTAAAATCTCGTTCATCACAGACTAAGGTACCTACTGTTACAAGGTAATGCCTTTCGGCCTTCGTAATGCAGGGCAACCTATCAAAGGCTTGTCAACAAAATGTTTAAAGATGAGATCGGGGATACAATGGAGATATACATCGACGATATGCTCGTGAAAAACATCCGAGCTTAAGACTACCTCGGTCATCTCCAAGCCTGCTTCGATAAGCTCTGAGCTCATCGTATGAAGCTAAATCTGAGCAAGTACATCTTTGGGGTATCCGTTGGCAAATTTCTTCATGGTCTCACGGCGCGGTATTGATGCCAATCCTGACCAGATTAGCGCGGTGCTCGGTATGGCTCCCTTGCAAAATAAGAAGGAGGTTCAGATGCTGATAGGCCGATTGGCCACCCTAAATCGGTTTATGTCCAGGTCGTCTGAAAAATGCCACCTATTTTTTAAAATCTTTCAGAGGAACAAGGCATTAAAGTGGACTGAGGAGTGTAACCGCACCTTTGAAGAGCTGAAAAAGTACCTCTCATCAGCTTCACTACTCACTACGCCTCAAAAATGGGAAGACCTGGATCCTATATGTCGCTACCTCCACCACGACAGTGAGTGTCGCCCTTATTAAAAAAGATATCGGCGTGCAGAGCCTAGTCTACTACTCGAGTAGGGTCTTCACCAAGACCGAGAAAAGATATACGAAGTTCCAAAAGCTAGCCTATACTTTGCTAATTGCCTCGAGGAAACTCCAGTAGTATTTTTAGGCTCATATAATCGTGGTATTGACTGATCAGCCGTTAAGGAAAATTCTCCACTCCCCTGATGTCTTTGGAAAATTAATGAAGTACAACCTCGAATTGGGCCAATTCCATATCGAGTATCACCCCAGGACAACGATAAAGGGGTAGGTCATGACTGACTTTTTAGTCGAGCTGAACTTCCCAAATGAAGAGCCCATCGCCGATCAGGATGCCGCTGAGAAGACCTATCTACCGATAGACCATGTCGGCATACCGCTCAGCTCTACCAAGGTTCAATCTAACTTGGGTCCCGATTCATGGAAGCTCTTTACTAACGGGTCCTCAAACCAAAATGACTCGGGTGCCGGTATGGTCCTCATTGCCCCGGACGAAGAGAAGATTAAATACGCTTTCAAGCTTAGATTTCGAGCTACAAACAAAGAGGCTGAGTACGAAGCCCTCATGGCCGAGCTGAGATTAGCTCAAGAATTCAACGTGAAAAATCTCCAGGTCTTGTGTGACTTCCAGCTCATGTTCAAACAAGTCAATAATGAATAGCTCGCTAACGATCCGAGTATAGTCGCCTACCTAGAAAGGGTATTCACCCTGGTAAAAAACTTTGAAAAAATGCAAGTCAAGCAAATACCCCGAGAAGAGAATAGGTATGCCGATGCGTTGGCTAACCTGGCCTCGGTGGTGGATTATACACTCTAAAGGACAGTCCCCGTGGAGTATTTGGTCGAGCCGAGTACTGTCTCCTCAGACGAGGTCGCTATAATCCGTGCCCTCAGTTCTGGACCCGACTTGAATAGATCTGATCGTAAGCTATCTTACCAATGGAGTGTTTGTGAATGACCAAGCTTATTCTTGGAGAATACGATACTAAGTAGCATAGTACGCTCTCATTAACGTGTTCTGGATCGCAAGTCCTTCTCAAGTCTGTACTCCAGGTGCCTTCGACCTGATGAGGCTGACTATTTGATAAGGGAGGTTTATGAGGACATTTATGGAAACCATTTAGGGGACAAGTCATTAGCTCGGAAGCTGCTCTGCACGGTTACTACTAGCCCAAGATGTTTGAAGATGCAAGGAAATTTGTTAAGAAATGTGATAAGTGCCGTAGTTCGTCGCGTACCTTCACGCCCCGTCGACCGAGCTAGTGCGCATAACCGGCCTGTGTCCCTTTGCCCAGTAGGGTATCGATCTCCTCGGCTCGTTTTCTCAGGGTACTAGACAGAGAAAATTCCTGGTCATCACCATCGACTACTTTACAAAATGGGTCGAGGTTGAGCCCCTCGCCCGAATCACCAATGAGAAAATTTGAGACTTCATTTCGAAGTACATGATTTACCAATTTGGCATCCCAAAAGCTATTGTCTTGGATAATGGGAGGCAGTTCGACAATGATTTATTTATTGAGGTCTACTCCGGGTTAGAAATCAACACGCACTTCTCCTCCCCAGGTCACCTCCAAGCTAATGGTCAGGTCGAAGTTACCAATTGGATCATTTTGTATAATCTGAAGGCCAGGCTAGACAAGTCCAAGGGTTTATGGGTGGAAGACCTGTACCCCGTGCTGTGGGCCTACCACACAATGGTTCGGACTTCCACCGGCGACATGTTTTTCACAATGACATTCGGCTTGGAGGCCATCATCCCAGTCGAGATTGGCCTACCATTACCCCGTACTGCATCTTTCTTCAATTGAGTTAAAAATAAAGTAGGTTTGGCGCTCAACCTTGAATTACTGGAAGAAGTGAAAGAAAGAGCTCAAATACATCAGGCCGCCTATCAATAGAGAATAGTCCGATACTATAATCGTTGGGTGATAGGTATGATCTACCTAAGTATTTCCAAACTGAATTAAGTTAGTTTTTGAGAATAGTCCGATACTATCATTTTTGGTTCGATCTCATCGTTTTCACTCCAGGTGTGTGGGGCAAAAAGATAGAAAACTGGAGCGAAAACGATGAGATCGAACCAAAAACGGTTGAAGAACGGTGGAAAAATGAGCACGAAGGCAATATTGTGAAACAAGCCCACTGCCGCGCCATCCAGACCACCACCGCGGTGGTGAAAATGCTGAGAAGACCAATATCTTGCTGAACTTCCACCACTGCGGCGGTGAACCAGCAGAATATTTTTCAAATCCACCGCCTTATCCACCACCGCGATGATCAACTAACCGACCTACTCCACCACCGTGGTGCTGAATCCCATGGCCGCGATGGTGGCCTCTGCACTGCCTAGATATTTTTATTAGATATTTTGAGATATTTTGTCTACAAATACCCACTCATCTCCCCTCCTCTTGTCCCCCCCCCTCGGCCATTTGGGCACCTTAGGCCATATTTAGGCAAGGGTTTAGGAGTTTTAGAGGTGGAGCTCACATCCTGAAGTAGA
This sequence comes from Eucommia ulmoides, assembly GCA_016647705.1. Lineage (NCBI taxonomy): Eukaryota > Viridiplantae > Streptophyta > Magnoliopsida > Garryales > Eucommiaceae > Eucommia > Eucommia ulmoides. The sequence continues at coordinate 37,450,675 of CM028340.1, forward strand.
AAATACGGTGAATCGATCGTTGAGCGTTTTTAGCAGTTTATATTCGGACGAGGCTAAGTTCTTCGATTGTTTTCCTTATTTCTTTATCTTAGGATCATGTGAGCATGTTTAGCTTGTTATTTCATTGTAAATGCGACTATGGCCATAGCTAAACATGGATTGTAGTAAGGATTAACACTATATTTATAAATACGTTGTTTGGATGATTTCGGTGTTGCGTTTGTGATTGTTCTTCATAGTTTGATTGTATTTATCATATTGTTTATTTATCATGCTTAGTTAGATAAATGGATAATACGGGGTTTTGATAAACCCCAGATTCGAATTTGGGTAAACAAACGCCATGATTTTATAACCCGGTCGGGGTTTGAATTGTGGACAATCGATGACGTTGGGGCAAGATTCACGCGACCTAGGGTCGATAAAATATTGAGGGGGACTTCTTCATTGACTCAAAGTTATGTTATATCCCCCATTTTACACTCGGGAGAGGTGGCAAGAAAGTTTTAGAATGGAGATTGTCGATAGGGTAAATATAACGCACGATTCAATGACCCGGTCAGGAGATGGATTGTGTGCAATCAATGACGCTGGGCGAGACTCACGTGACCTAGGGTCATTACGACGTTGAGGGGGATTTCTTCGTTGACTCGAAGTCATGTATTCCCCTGTCTTACACTCGGGAGGTGGCGGTGGAGTTTACATACCGAGGTTGTCAAATAGGTCGAACACCGTAAACGTGAGTAAATCGAGATCGAACACGTATTTGTAAACACGTTAATCCCTAGGCAATTCTTTACCCTAAAACATATTAGCATATTAGTGTAGTTAATTTAGTTTATATTAGTATTAGTTTAATTAATTAATTACATTTGTTTTTCGCTAAAATAAAGTTAGGTCACGACAAACGCGGTATTCAATAGTAACGACACCAATCCTTGTGGATACGATAACCCGATCTTAACGATCACACTATACTATAACTTAGATCTCGTATACTTGCGAGTGTAAGTAGCAGCGTATTTTACGCCCCTACCATAGGGTCCAATCTCGATCCTTTGACGTAGGGGACCTCGTCCTGAGGAAGGTCACGTTGGCCACCAGGGACCAAAGTGATAGTAAGCTAGCTCTAAGATGGGAAGGGCCTTATAGAGTCACTCGAATAGCCCGACCCGACACCTATAACTTAGAAACAGAGGAAGGGGTACCCCTAAGACACCCTTGGAATACCGAGCACCTGAAGCGTTACTATGCGAGAGAAGAGCCAATTCCTTAGATTTGTCAAAAGATTTTTTATATTGATCTTAGAGGCTTGTAATCGAAATTTTAAAGTCAATGAAAATGGTGTTCAGTTCAAATTCTACCAAATCTTCAAATTCTCCACAAGGCCAGAAGTGGAGGTGAGTAGCCCCCCCATGCCGAGAGGCCGAGGAGGGTCACCCTCCAACTGTTCCTCCAAACAAAGGAGGAGGTAAATGACCCTTCGTGCCAAGAGGCCGGAGTGAGCCGCCCTCCAACCATTTTTCCAACGAAAGACTAGCTATGACGTCGAATCTCCAGCACGTCCCGACGAAAGACTAGTTGTCGCGTTGAGGAAAGAGACCATTTGTCAAATAATATTGGTGGTTCTAAGCCCGAAGATACCGGCTAGATGTCACCCTTCGATAGCGTTACCCCGATCTCAACCGAAGACTTATCCGCTAGCGCCTGCTCCCTACAATCGAGTTGATCTCGGGCTTCTTAGAGGGATAGCTCTCTTGTAAGAAAGGTTGAGGCAGTCCAAAAGGGATAAGACAACCTCATCTCAGGTCAGAATCTCTCCTATAAGACGACCACAAAAGCTCGACCAACTGAGCTCCTATGGTCACCTAGAGGGCAGGACGACCAGCCCTAGGTAACGACGGAAAGGTTGTAAAGGAAATCTTCGTGTAATTAAGAAGTAGTGTGAATTCCTACATCCTGGTCGACATGATCGGCGTAAGGTTTGAGGAATCTCGCAGTTTTTGCCGTGGATTCTCCATCTTTCGCAAAAATTATTTTTTCAACTCTCGTTGCAAAGATGGGTTCTGATTCTTCCCCTAGCGATGCCATTGCAGATGAGAGAGATGGGGAGAGTAACAGTAGAGATGCTGTGATATGTCGAAGAAAATAACCAAGAAATGTTTTGGGTTAAAAAATACGGCCGTTGTGTGTCTCAGTCATGTTAATTGCGTTGCATGGAAAATCAGAAGAGTTAGCATGCAATTAGACGGTTAACAATGCCTCCCCTGCCTGAGTAAGAAGTTTCTAAACTTTGTTGGAGAAAAGTGCAAGTGGCCAAAAATCGTCGAGATGAAGGGAGACGCCAGGTCCGCAATTAACCAAATTGGTACAATTGCTCATTCACGGTAGCTGGGCTGCTAAAAGTCGTCTCAGCTATTAAACCTTATGATTGCCCGAGCTGGTTAAAGGGTTATTGTTCAAATTATTTGAGGTCGGTTACATTCTTCAACTTGCGATGATTATTAGATTGCATTTGTGAGTAGTGTGTCCTCTTGATCGGCCAAAAACTATTAAACAAGTGGAAATAGAAAAATGAAGCATGCAAAACGCGATTGCCAAAATGGAGGAGTTCTATTCATTGATAAAAAATTTGTGGTTACAAAAAATTGGGACTCCTGCCCATAATTACAAGCCCGCTCCTCGTAGGGCTGAACAAAAAAAAAAAAAAAAAAAGCAAAGCGAAAAAAGTTAAAGTTTTGTCTGTTGGCTGGGCTGATGAAGGCCTATTGCTAGAAGGGATCCAGACCAGTTTGGCCTTCGTTGCCCGCTATGGCACCGCCCTAGCCTCCAGAATGTCTGTTAGGCCTACCCTGGCCTCCTGATTATGTGCGCAATCTGCCCCGACTCCGCGTCCTACTTGGCCTGGGCCTTTTTGATGTCTTCAATGAAGGGCCCGAGCATGATCTTCGTGTAGTCAATTTCTTGGAACTGGTACCAAACCAAGTTGATCGCTCCTTTGAACCCTAGCTTGATCACACTCCTCCCGATCCAGTCCTGGAGGTCTTTGAACTCCTAGCTATTTTTCTAGTTTGCCACGGCTTCAGCCCGGGCCTACTCCAGCTCAGCTGCCCAGCTTTCTCTCATCGCCTCAAGCTGGTTGAGAGCGGTTTGCTCGGCCTTGTTGGCTATTTCCAGGTTGTCCTCGGCTTACTTGGTCAATTCCCCATTCCTCTTTGACAATTGCTCGTTCTCACCTCAAAGCCTATCTATCTCCCTCTAATACTCGTTCAGACCTTCTTTTCTCTAGCTTCTCGCTCTTCTCACTAGTTTTGTGGAAATGTAGCCCCAGTTCGACTGAAGAATAGAGGGCCTGAACGGCCAGAAAGGGTAAAGGTTAAAAAAGATTAAGTGGTTAAAGTCTGAAAATCTTACCGAGGTGAGAACTTACCAACAGTTGATACTAGTAGAGATCGAAAGTGAGCCGGCCGTTGGATTTTTCATTGAATCTTGCCCGATCCACTGGGAGAGTAATCTGGTGGATGAAAGTCAAGAGGATAGCCGATGTCTCAAGGATACCTCAATCACGTATGACCCCGGTTGTTACGAAAAAAGGCACCGCCTTCTGCTCCTCTTGCTAGGGATCCTCTCGTCTTTGCGAGGCCTCAGCATGCCTCTTCTTTTACTGTCCGGATGCAGCCTCGAATATGCACCGGTATCGCAGCCTGCCCAGCCATACCCAGGGGTCGTGGGCATCCTTGGAGCCACCGCACTACCTGTTGCTGCCAACCTGGCGTGGAATGCCTGAAGTGCCGCCCTAGTTGCTGGAGTAGTAGGAATTGACCTTGCTTGAGTGGCCTGGGTTGTCGTCCCCTCTTGGCCTAGTTGGTTGGTCTCGGCCCTCTCGTTAACATCCTATGCCACCAACCATGCTAGCGTCTCCATGTCCATGACTGTAGGGAGAAAAAAATCAATAAGCATCAGTCAGCAAAAGGGAAATGCAAGCGTAAGTAAATTAACGAACAGTGGTAGAGACACTTACTATTCCTAGAGTCCTCTTTCAAGGTTGTCTCTAGCCGGGATGAGTCGCTCTAGAAATAAATGTTGTACAAGCACAACGTGATGAGGGCACCAATGTCACAGAATGGGGTGCTGAAGATCCAATCTCTCTATGCTAGAATTTTGGGCTCGGCTCGTGTTTCTTCGAAATTGAAAAGGCAAAATGAGAGTAACTCAGAAGAATTGATAGGGGAGGAAAATATAACTAACACTAGGCTGAAAAGTTTACCCACAGTCCCCCAATGCCTCTAAACCAAGAACTCCCACTGCGTTAACGGGGCGGCCTCCCATTCGATCCCAGCAAGAAATAAGAAACCTGGCTTCCAATCCTTGATGGAATCAACGTAGCCCTTGAAGAACTTTTGTCAGGCCGAGATGTAACACCAACCCTTCCCTCCGGGCATGGACTTCACCAGGAAGACAACATAAAATAACTTGAGGGTTGGGGTGATTCACTCAGCCAGGCAGATCACGTGAAAGGCAATGACCATTCGCATACTGTTGGGGGCGAGTTGTGACGGACATAGCTTGAGATCCCAGCGGAACTGCTTTACCCAAAGATGAATAGGGAAGTGCAAACCACCCTGCAACTACTAGTCATATACCGTTATGAACCCCTCCAGTGGGGCATAAGCCCGGTCATTCTCCCCAGGAATACGCATCTCCACCGTACCGGGGATCGCATACGTAGAGCGAAGATCCCGAACCTTCTTCTCTATCAGGCTAGTTTGCACCCGCCAGACCCAGGCATCTGGGGGGACCTCACAAATCAATAGATGAAAGTCGAATTGGCCCTAAGGGTACGGCCCGATGTGGATAACTGGGCTTTCGTCTCTTGGGAGGGTATACCCTTGGTATCAAGCTCCACGGCTGGACCCATGCCGAGCTCAATCACAGGGCCCCTAGATGAGCCACACTTCACTCCTCACTCTTCTCTGCCAAAGCCCACTAGGCATGTCGAGAGACTGGGAGGTCCCTGCTCCGGCCTCCCTGTGGGCCTTTTTAGAATAAGAGGTCGTCCATTCAGCGATGACCTTTGGCTCACCAGCTGACTCGGATGCCAAAAACACTTTTGGCTATTTGACCTCGGTCACAAATGAGCTGAGCGCAATCTACTTAGGGTTTAGCCACAGTCTCTTTAGATCCAGAAAGGCTGTACCCCGACGAATAGGGCTCAGATATAGAAAACATACAGGAAAGAAAAGAAGAGAAAGATGAGTACCGTCCTCGGAGGTCGGGTGGAGATTTTATGCTACTTTGGTGAAGAAATGGGAATGAATAAAGTGCCTATTTATAGAAGGGCCAAGAAGTTGAACCATCATGATGATCGAATAGTTTGTAGAGCCTCAATTCACGTGCCATCAACCACGTGTAAGAAAAAGGTCAATGTGTCAATCAAACTTCCTCCAGAAGCCATAAGGCATCCGACCGATCTAATTTTTTCCACCAGGTTGATATATCGTTCCGTGTTGTGTCGTCATGGCCCTGATCTTCTCTCTCTAGAGGCCTGGTAGTCCATTCTCAGGCCGGCCATTGTCAGAACCCTCAATATCTTATGTTCCATCTCCATGCTAAGGCTCGATAGGAAACTGATGTGGGTAAAATTGGACCTGTTCCATGTGCCCGCTACCTGGACCAAATTTTCCACGTCTCCAATGCCACGACAGCAACTGTCTGATGAGCCCGGTGAATAGACAGTCCAGATGTCTATTCAGGTTAGTCAACATGAAGCACTCGAATCGCACAACAAGAATCTCCTTAGTTAACGCCGTAAAAAAATAGACAGCATATAGCCCGGCCTGAACCTCGGTGCCTCGGCCGACCTGTCACTCTAAATAGGCTTGGCCCATGGGTTTCTCCATCAACAAACAAAGGGCCCAAGGCCCAGGCCCATAGCTCTAATCCGCTGTGTTCCTCACGTGCCTGACTACTTAGCGCTAAACCAAGCTTAAGGCCCTAATTTTATGGAACACTAATCACTTGCTTACCTATAAATAGGAGGCTTCATGAACACACATTTCCACATGCGAATATATGCTAGAGAGCATCCAACAGGTTAAGGTAATAGCTCTACTCCATACAACCTGATTTCTTCCCCCCGAACGCTTACTCTCACGCAGGAGAGGACATGTCAGGAACACCCCGACAAGTTTTGTGTGTAGGTAACAGATTGGAGCTCAGCCTAGACAGCAGCTCAAATAAAAAGACCAGCAAGATTGGACCCCCCAACTCGGACAACAGGCCGGACAACGCCCCTCCATTCTCGAGTTAGGAGCCCTATCAAAGATGAAGTTCATCTCCATATCGGTTGTAGCTCTCCACGCCAAAGGGTGAGTAGACCATACTACTGGTTGGATCGTTTTTCGACACCAAAAAACTTACTCAACGAAATTCAGGTTGAATCTAAATGGGTATGGAATATATAAGTATCTACAATAATGGAGGTGGGAGAAATGCTCTACCAATGGCTCCTAAGCGGCACAACTATTGTTGGAACCTAGAACGGAGCTCCTGTGATTTGACGGAACCCAAATTGGAGCTCCTCTGGTTCGACGGAACTATATCGGAGCTCCTATGGTTTGACGGAGCTCTTCTCGTTCAATGGGGCTTCCTTAGTTTAACAACAACAGTTGTGCCGCTATATAGGGACGATGTTGGTGTTGGGCAGAGATAGAGATGGTAGTGGCAGAACATAGGCGGTGAAGAAGGGTTGAGATGGGCGAGCTTTGCAGGGACGGAACAAAGTACAAGAAAAAGAAAAAAAAAACAAAAGTAAAAAAGAAGGGCTAAAATACATCTCACGTGATTAAATTCTTTCCAAATTAGCTTCAACTAGGGACAGAAGGGCTACATAGAAAATCGAAAACAAAAAATAAGATCAAATTAGCTTCAACTAGAGACAGAAGGACTACATAGAAAATCAACAATAAAAAAGTGGAACACATTGAAAAAAATGATTTAGAGGGCCACATAAACTAACGGCCCACAAATATCATGACCAAAAATATAATTTGCCCTTTTTTTTTTATATGTATTATAAAGTAGTTAAGTAATATATTTTCAAAGCAAACAATTACATGTTTTAAGAGAATATTAGAGAAAAAAAAAAGTATCATTCCCATATACATCTTTCAATTCTTTCTTAGAAAAGTGCATTTTTGGTGCCTCAGCTATGGGCTGGGTGTTTAAATGGACTTTAACCTTTCTAATATAACACATTTTAACCTTAAATTTGTAATTTTGTTTCAATTTGCTCAAATAAAAAATTCTATTAAAAAAATGGGACAAAATCCATTAATGAATGTGTATTTTTATCATGTCACCTATCTTGTATCTTAATGTCCAAAATTAAAATAAGAGAGGAGTAAAATGTATTTTTTTTTTCATTTCGTTATAGACTTATTCTTGTCTTTTGGTGGGCCCATCCTTTCTCTTTTAAATCTCTCCTCTCTTTCCCCCACTTTTTTTTTTTCTCTTTTTTTTCTTCACTCTTCTCTCTCTCTCTCACACACACACACATATACACTAGCATTTGCTCATGCCTAAAGGCACTGTTTAAAATTTAACAATATTAATAAAATAGAATCAGCAAACTAATATGTTGACCTTATATATTTTAATGAACCAATTAACTTATATATTTTAGGAACGAATAATTTTATTGAGATATTATAGACACTGCATTTTGACTCATCCAATTTTGAAAAATTTTAAGTCAATACTTGAAGGGACAAATTTCAACTTTAAATTTCATTTTTAAAATTTTCATAATGTCTAGTTAAAGACAAACCAAAAACAATCGGCAATTTCTAATGAATTCCGGCGAAAATAAAACTTTGGGTAAAAATTAAAATTTCAAATGTTAATTATGGACCAAATTGATTAAATTAAAAGTTAGTTTTCATAGAATATCACTATTAATATATTTAATTTTAGTTTTCACCTTTTAATTGTAATAAATTTCAATTTTAATACTTATTTTGTATTTTGACCCCGAAAACTGTATTTTTCATTGATTTCATCAAATTGATAGTCAATTTCACTTTCTTTTTATTAAATAATATTTTGGATGTTTTAATTTCATGATTTTCAAATCAATTTCAATAAAAAAAAAATAAAAAAATTTATTAATAGAAGGTGCCTATAACACCCAAATTGCTTCGTGTACACCTCCGGGAATAGGAAGAAACCTTGGATTCCTTAATGGAGTGGAATTAACCATCTGGGAAGTCTCCCTAGTCATTTACATAAATGTAAAGACTTAGTGGAGTGGGTTTTAAAAGTCAAATACTCAATACCCAAAGTAAGGGCTTAAAATATCAAATCCAGAATAGAGGGTAGCTACTATCATAAGGTAGTTGGTGAGACAGAGATTGTGCATCATGAGGGAGAAAGACATAGAAATGGCCTATAAACAGGTGTTTCTCTCCCCTCCAATCAACATCTAAAAATTCCAACCCCTTAGCTTTGAAATCCCTGTTTTCCACCCCCCCTCTCTCTCTCTCTCTTTCTTTCCTAAATCCTCCAAGAAACACCCCCTTGATCCTCTATTACCCCATCCCAAAACAACAACCAAACAGAATGAAAATAAAGAGAGAAATAAATAAGAAGAAAGAGGAGGAAAGAAGGAAGAAACTATTGCCCGAGCTAAGGTACGCTCTCTTAACCTTTTCTCAAAATACGCTTTTCTTTTTTCTTTAAGTCGCTTGAAAGGATTGAAACTAAAATTGGATAAACCTAAGGACGTTCCCAAGTTAACACTTAAAAATGGATTACTTTTCAGTTATTTATATTTCAGTCATTTACTTTACTTTTTTTTTTAAACCTCTTAAAAGGATCGAACCTAAAATTGGACAAAACCTAAGAGGACATTCCGAAGTGAACACTTAAAAAACGGTTAACTTTCCAATTATTTACATTTAGTCATTCACTTTTTTGTTCTATGCCTTTCCTCTCTTTAAATTTATGTATTTTACTTTTCTATTTTTTACTTTTATGTTATGTGCCTTACCGCATTTTACATTCCTGCACTTTACTTTTTCATTATGTGTCTTTCTACGCTATATATTTCCTGCAATTTAATTTTCTATATTTATTTACTGTTTTCACTAAAAAAAAATAAAAATATATAAAATAAAAAGAAAAGAAAAGTATTGACTTAAATCGAGAAGGGGAGAGTTTCCTATACCGTCATTTTAGGTTTCCCAACTTGTGTGAAACTTTAAATGGCAAGTTGAGGGAGACTCTTCCCCAAGATGGTTTTTAGTTAAGGTTAAATTGGCAAGCAAAATTTGTATTTCATTACTCATGAATGTCTTCTTTAAAAAAAAAATCTTTATAAATATAAAAAAAAATAGATTTCTTCTTGGAAAAGATCCCAAAAAATACAGTCTTCTTTACAAATTTCTCTTTTTGATAATTCAAAAATAATTTCTTCATAAAAATAGTTTTATAAGAATGTTTTGTTTTTGATAAAATGTCTTGAGGTTGATAAAATGGTTCCATAAGAATGTTATGGAAGACCCTTCTTTATTTTCTTTATAAATTCACCATTTTCTTTCAAAACAAAAAAAAAATGATTTTCTTACTTTGAAAATGTTCTTTTGATTAAGTATTTTTACTTTTATCTTTTTTCATAAAAAAATATTTTCTTCAGCTTTGCCAAATTAATCGAAAACTAAAAATCATCAAAATAAATCCTCAGGGGGTCATTCTTGTTAAGTTATCCATATTTGACAAGAGATTATACCGGTGGAATATTTTTAAAAAAAAAATACCAAAAACCTGTCCCATTTTATTTCAAAAACACCAAAACAATAAGGAAAAGATTTCAAAATCAAACAATACATTCAGACTTAAATATTGATTGGACTAATTAATTGGATAAGGTACTGTCTTCGGACGGGTGTTTTGAGGGTATAACTGATCCCTGGACCCCTTTTAAGATGAATCTTTGGTCGGACCGTACTTTTTGGAGTCAAAACATTTCTTAAGCAATTTTTAAAATTGTTTTTCTAAATATCCAGTGACTAAACACATCATTTAAACTCAATGCTAGGTGATGACTCTTTTTTTTTTCCTAAAAAATTGGCTTAAGTTCTTTTATGAGAAAATTGACTTTTTAAATACACCTTTCCTTTTACTGTTTTCCAAAAATGCTTTGCTATTATTATTTATATTTGTTTTCTTCTTTTAAAACCCGAAGGCAACAGTTGGAGAATCCACTGGCGACTTATTTTAAGAGGGTCGAGCCTATAATATCCAAATAAGTCCAAGCAATTTGAAATCTAAATGTTTTATTTTATTTTCTTATCTTTTCTTACTTGTAAATGATATGAGTGTGTGTGTGTGTGTGTGTGTGTGTGTGTGTGTGTCAGGTTTTGTTATTCTTTTCGGTACATATATCTGTTATCCCCTTTTCCCCATATTTCTTTTGCATATATTGTTTCTTTCTTCTCACATTTTATATTATAGACTCTTCCAAGGCACAGGCACAAATTAAATTTGCATCCACATTATATCCTAAGTCACAAACCTCAAAGGAGGTCAACAGTAGAAGCTGAACCGAGCGGGCTACCTGCTGGTCTGGTTTCGAAACTCTATAGGATTAGAAAAGAGGTCGACAGTAGGAGCTAGTCCGTGTGGTTCATCTGCCGGGATTGAGTTCGAAACTCTCCTCGTTCGAATCACCAACCAACATTGGATGTTCCCTTGAGACGCCGGAGGTTTGAAGATTTGGAAACCGAGCCTTACTAGTATTGCATTAGTAAACCATGAGCCTCATTTTGATATCTTGAGTTTAAGTGTTGCCCAAATCCCTGCGTAACAATTGATTTTAGGAAATAAAATAAAAAAGTTATGAGCGCATTACAGTTAATTTTCATGATTCAAGCAAGTAAAGTTTTCAATATCGGAGAAAGAGAAAGTGAAAAAAGGGGTTTACATAACAATACATTTGGTTGAGAGGATGGAAAAGATAGGAAAAGAAAAATGTAAAGATAATATTTTTATCCATTGTGAAAGAAAAATTATTTTCTCTAGAGTTGTTTGGTTAAGAAAGAAAAATGAAATGAGGAAAAATAATTCACTTCAATAAAATTTACTATTTTACCTTCATATATTACAAAAATAAATTAAAAATTCTATTATCAAGTGTATAATTATAATTTTACCCTCTTATTGAAAAATTCTCCTTACTTCATTTTTTTCTCAAACTTGTGTGGGAAAAAAAAAAATCTTTGGAATTTGTACATTTTCTTTTTCCTCCCATTTTTCCTCCAAACCAAACAAGTTTTTTTTTTTCCAACTTATTTTCCTTTTCATTTCTTATCCACCTTTTTTTCCACCCAATTAAAGGCACAATAAATCTCAAAGTAATTGTATGGAGTCGGTAATCTCAATTCAAGTATTTGTATTTTAATATCTCAAGATTCTCAACCTGTATTGTGATGTTTTGACTTGTAAATTCTGAGTCATTCAATATAATTGTAATATGTCTTAAGTTCCTTCGTTATTGACTTGTAACTTTGAGATTACTGAAAATTCCTTCGGCCAATTCATTTTGTCTTCATCATCGGGATTGAAATTTTTGAACTTGGATGAATCCCAGGCCCTTTTTGTTTTATGTGGACTAACAATTTTGACTTGATGTGCTGGTTTCAAGAACAATTGGTCGTAGAAAAGTGAATCATGTTTCCCCACTACAAAGTCCGATCCTTACTCATAGTCAAACCCGAATCATCCACGAGATGGCTGTCGAGGATAATGTCGAGTGTTCCTAAGTCAACGAAATGGGCTAAATGCAAGAAAACATCAACCAATTGATAAAAGTAGTTAGAAATCTTGCTCAACGGGTCCAAGAAATACATGTCCCTTCACCTAGTGGGACCCCCCCAGCTCTGCCAACTCCTGAAAATCCAAATGGGAATCCGTCCCCCAGCTCTAGGATGGTACATCACCCAAGTCAGAACCCTAACGCTTTGAGTTACTCTATACTCGATTGCTATAGACCTCAGATATCGATCCTCGCTCAGATAGGTCATCACCCATATTCATATGGTGTACCGCCGTTCTAGATCTCACTAGGAGACCTAGCTGGCTTGACGTCGCAAATACTAGTCCACGCTGAAAGGGTCGCCAATCTTTCAAGCGACCAAAATATCAACCAACCAACCTTGGAGACAGAATCTAAGGCCAAAGAATAAGATAAGGGACCATCACAAACTTGGTTCCTTGAGATGAATGAACTGGAATTTTTTTTTTTTAAATGCAAATAGAAAAACCCTCGAGGAGTGTGACGTATAAACAACTATCAGCTCCGCCCCAGGTAGTCTATCCGAAGAACTTCATAGTCTCTGAGTTCACCAAATACAACAACACTGGTCCCCAAGAATGGTATATTGGCATATATAAGAAGGATTTAGGGGTCCATGTCTGTGATGAAACTTGTGTTTGAAAATGTTTCGAAGGTCGCTGAAAGGGCCTACCCTAAGTTGGTACATGACACTAGACATGTCTGAGATAAATACTTTTGAGGACTTAGTAGAAGAGTTCTGCGAATAGTGTGTGTACAATAGGGACGTTTATCCTGATGAAAACACCCTATATCAAATTCTAAAAAAGAAGGATGAGAGTTTCAAGAAGTATACAGCCCGATAGAGGGAAAAAGTTGTGAAAGTTGTGCCTAGGCTTAGTGAAGAAGCCCAGTTGGAAATCTTCAAGGCACTCCAAGAATCATCTTTCTACCATAGCCTGTTAAGCATAACGGTGAAGAACTTCGGCATGCAATCAAGCAGGCTGAGTTGATAAAAGAAGGCAAAGGACTAGGAAAATCGAAGAACCTTCGTTTGATTGGACAATGAAATCTGCTCCGCCAAAAAGAAAAGAAAGTGAAGTGGTTGCCATTGTAGCCCCCCAACAAACCTCTAGCCAAAACAATTCCCATACCCCAACCCAAACCGTAACCATCCCACCCAAAATCGCCAAAACTATCCCCAAAACCAATCTTATTTTTCCCCAGAACCGCCCATACCCTCCTACCCTGGTTACCCACCAAAACACTCCTCCACCTTAGCAAAGCTACCCTCCACAAAATTACCTGCAAAACTACCCTAGACACCAAGCACCCTTGTACCAACCAAACCCGAATCCCTTGCCTCAAATCATAAATAACACCCTCAAACCTGACGTCTAATATCTCCAAGACTATCCATTCTTTATTGCTGGGGGGCATTTTCAAAATAAAAACAAAGAGTCACTGAATTATTCCGGCACTGCCTAAAGTAGGGGATGTTGATGCCCCCGCCCTTCCGCGAGGCTAAGAGAAAAATAAAAATAAAAATGATAGAGAGAGCCAACACATTCTTTCCTAAAAGTTTTCCATAAAATATGTAAACAAAACATATTTGAAAAACATATTTAAAAATAATATTGAGTTGTTTTATTATATACTAGCTTATAACCTGTGCTTGAAGGCATGAAAAACAATTACCTTAATTTAAAAAAATAATTTTAATATTTAAGCAATGAAACAAAAAGATCAATAGAATAAACAACAAAAATATCATTTGAGAATATAAATCCACCCCCAAAAAACAACAAATGTCAAAACTAATAATCAACATTTTAGTTATTAACACGTGTTTACAAATATACAATACACTTTCACTACAATGACTCTAAAAAAGTCGAACATGATCTAAATGTTGGAAAAAATTTGTGGGCTAACATTAATTAAATAAATTATTTTATAAAAATAGGTTAATAGATAGTCTATTATATAACCAACCCAAATAATCAGTGATCATATTATAATTTGGGTTGTGACATCTTTTATGTAGAAGCTTAATTAAGTGGCAGGTGTGTTTTGGGTTTCATTGAAACCCGTTATGGGAGGACCTAACGAGAAACCATAATATAAATAACTAGAGCCCCTCCCTAGTCTAGATTAAGGGTTTCTTCCCATTAAGAGCCGCCACCACAATAATCTAGATCATAGGGAGGAAGACCTACTTAGTAATCCACTGTGACAGATTCAATCTCCTGTGATGGCCCGAATAGGTACGTATTCGATTACTGTTCTTTATTATTGTGTCCTAATAATCATGTATGCTTTAGATTATTGTTCAATTCTATTTTATTGTATTTATGATATATAATCAATACTAAGAGTAACTTCCTTAGTATGTTTATGTTCTCAATTTTCTAATAATAATAATAATAATAATAATAAAAATAAAAAAAAAAAAAAAAAAACATAACCAATTAATAAAATCATTTTTTTGGTACATAATTAATAAAGTCAATTTAATGTTGAGTAATGGTGGCTAAAGGATTAGCTTGAATAAGTCAATAAAATCTATTTTGGAGAGTAAAAAACAAAACAATTTTTTTTTCTTAGTTTTTACAAAGATCAATTGCGATAAGAATAGAAAATTGGAATCAATTTTTCAGAGTACAATATCTATATTGGAATAAGTTCATTAATTTGTTTTTGTTCTCAATTTTCCAATAAAAAATAGAACCAAATTCAAGACAGGACAAAAATTAATTTAGAACAAAAATCCAAAGTTAAAAAAATAAAAAAATAACCAAAGGAAAAAACAAATAAATAAAATTGACTATTTCACAAAGGAGTACTCAAATTAAAAACATGAATTCGCATATACTACAAACGGCTGAGCAGTCTACGTTGTGCCGTTATAAAGTTTGAATAGCCTACAACACTTTTAGTTTTGTATAACCACGAGTGTCCCTTTACCTACACAAGGTGAAATACTATCTCGTTCGGGGTGCATGATTGTTCCTCCCAACAAGTGCTTTTCTGTAAGCTCGAACCCCCAACCTTACATGATGTGTTCTATTATGTGCATTTGTTTATAAGCAAACTAGATGCACTAAGCGTGGGTTTAAAAATAATTTCATGAATTTTTTATTTGAATATTTGAAATTAATTTTTTATTTGTTATGTTTTAGATAATTTTGTGTATTAGTTAATGTGGTTGGTAGTGTTTTTCGTTTGATTTTTATTTTTGTGGTTGAAGTATGTTTAATTTGGAGTGTTGAAAATATTTTTTTGGTGTTATATTTTTTTTTGAATTAATTAATATTATGAGACTTTTAGTTTTTTTTGTTGAAAGTTTGAGTATTGTTTAATATTGGATAAAATGATGAAATTTTAGTTCAACACAATTTTAATTTTATAGTTATAGGGGTGGTAAAATTCAAATTTTTATTTGTGCTATAGTGAAAGAAATATCATATTTTAGTGAAATTGAAATTATGTGTAGTTATTTAGGTCATTTTGTTTTTGTTTGTAAGTAATATTATTAGAACGTGTTAATAATATTATTGTAAGTTTTAGAAAATGATATTTTAGACGATGGTGTTTAATATTGATATGTTGTTATTTTTTATATTTTTTTAAGAAATGATTTGTTATTAATTTTGGTGTTCTGTATTTGTATTTATTGCATGATTTTGTTGTAAGTGTAAACAACAAAAGGCACAACATTATTATGTGAAGGAAAAATGAATGATAAAATAATGAATGTAGTATTTGTAAATGATAAAATGTCAAAACAATGATGAAGAAACTTTATTGCATCATTATGAAGATGTATATAATTTTGAGGAAGCCCAAATTTTATATTATTTGATTTGTTGCTACTGTGTAGAAATTGTGTATCAATTAGAGAAAATCGTCATAAGAGAAAACAATCATTCCATTCTGTTTTATAGGGTGACTGGTGGAGTCTTGGATGATGTCGTTAGGGTCTTCAAATTCAATCTTTGAATAGTTTAGAATTAATTTTCATAATCTCAAGATATGGTCATTGATATCATTTTCGAGTTGAGATTTTGAGACTTCTGTAGCAATCTTAAAATGATTAGACAATATTGTAATAATGTATATTAATAATGTATTTGTTGAACTTTTTTAATTCGCAATAGAATAATATTAAGCATACATGCAATAATTTTTGTTTTGTGTGTGGTATTGATGCGATTTCAAAACTTGTATCTGGATATGTTACTTTCAAGCGGTGTTGTTTGGTTGCTGGAACATCCAGGCAGTGCGTACAAGCATGTAATTTTTCCATCCATCTTTCAGATTTTAATCATTTATACGCAACTGAAATATGTAAGATTTTTCGATAGTAGGTGTCATGACAACAAACATTTCTTTGGGATCTATTTTCTACAAACGAAATAGGTAAATATTAGTTATTTTTTGCAAAGGTAGTTGATTGGCATAACTTACATGCATATTAAATTTCTGGCAAATTTTTTGAAAAGTCCCAAAACATAAACCCACCACTTGTAGGGGTCCCATCACCCTTCATTAAAATGGGACCTCTACAAGTGGTGGTTTTATGTCTTGAGAGTTTTGAAAAAGTTTTAATTTTTTAAGTGTAAATAATAGTGCACTTACATCAAGATATATAGCAGAGGTCCATTTCAGTCTTCCCAAATAAAGTTTCACAATCTCGATCGAAAAGGACAAAAAATGCATTGTTTGTTCCATCAGATACACTGATCTGAACTTTGTATCTATGATTAATGATTTATTAGTAATATGAAATGTTCTTTAATTTTTATGAAGTTTGTTGGTTTGTAGGTCGACGTACCATGAAATTGGGTGGCATGCTTCCATGTTGCAATGGTAGTCGTATTTTCTTTTACATTTTTTCTACACCAGGTGCATGAGTTGTAACACCATCCTCGATCGGCTCGAATATCATTTATTATTAAAGTATATTATTTATCCAATTAAAAATCATTCAATTTCGTTTGTTTATATTCTTATTAAAAAATTATTTTAATTAAATTAGGTGGACCTACTTCTACTTAATTTGTAAGTTAAAAAGAGAAATTTTCAAAAACATTTCTCAATAAAAAAATTAATTTCTTATGAGAATTTTAATTTTTATTATTTAAATTGTGAGTATTGTTTAATGTTCGATAGATTTTAACACAATTTAAAAAATAAATCAATTATTCTTAGAATAATTATCAATTTTTTTTTTTTTTTTTTATCTATTTTCATTCATTAAATTTGAAAACAGACAAATAGAAATATTTAAAATTGATCGATTTTGGATTTTCTTTGATGCTTTTGAATGTTATATAATATTCAATTAATGAAATTTATGGATATTGGTCTGCGCCTAATTTTCTCTTCATGTTTTGGTCATTTGTTTGATCTCATTTTTATGTCCTAAAACGTATTGTGTTGGATTTTGTTACAATTTCAAAATTAGAATATAATTTATTTGAAATCAAACTTTATGTGATAGTTTTGAATTATTATTATTATTATTATTATTATTATTATTATTATTTAGTTAAAATCAAATTTATTATCTTTTAAAATAACTTATCATATGATTTTTATATATAATACACCTTTCAAAATAATTAGCATTAGAGAAATTATTTATTTTTTATACTATTTTATTTTGTTATTTTAAAAAATAATTATGAAATTAGAAAACAATCATAAGTTAATACTCATACATCCAAAATTAATGGATTTAATAATATTGTAAAGCATTAGAAAATGATATTGTAGTAAATAGTGTTTAGTATTAAATTTTACTTATTTTTAATATTTTGTTTTAAGAAATAATTGGTTGTTGATTTTGAAATTGTGTATTTGTATTTATTGCATGTTTTTGTTGAAAAAACAAAAGGCATAACATTATCATGTGGAGAAAAAATGGGTAACGAAATTTATGAGAAATCAAATTAATATCTTTTAAAATAAATTATCTTGTGATTTTTATATATAATATAAATCTTTCTAAATAATTAGCATTAGAGAAATTATATATTTTCTATAAAATTTTATTCAATTATATTTAAAAAAAAAAAAAAAAAAAATAGAATTAGAAAAGAAACATAAAAAGTTAAATAATTTATGTCATACCAATATGTGTTTCTATCCCTAAATCATTTCGATTTTATTGTTCATATATGTTTATTTATTTTGACAAATTTAAGTTGACAACTATATAGTAAAAGTCCCTTTGAAATTTTCATTTTATATCTAAAAAGTAAATCAATTATTTTCAGGATAATTAACATGTTTCAAAAATGAAAAGATAATTTAAATTTTTATTTGTGTATTTGTGTTTTTTTATGTGGTGCTTTTGTATGGGTGATATATATTCCATAGCATCAATTTTTCTTCATTTTCAATCACAGTTAAATTTAATTATATGGCATAAACAGAAATTAAAAAAAGAAAAAAAAACGTTTATTATATTATAAAATGATTTTTTTTTTGTTGGAAAAATTAATAGGTTATTTTTAAACTTAGACCTTAGTTTTCAATAAAAAAAAAAAACAAAAAGAAAACTCAAAGTTAAAAACTATATACTAAGAATCACTTTCTAATTTTTTATTTTATATTTAGAAAATAAATTAATTATTCTTAAAATAATTATCAATTTTTATCTATTTTTATTCATTAAATTTAAAAACAAATTAAAAAAATATTTTAAATTAATCAAATTTGAATTTTCTTTGATACTTTTGAAAATTATATAATATTCAATTAATGAAATTTATAAATATTGTTACAATTTTAAAATAGAAATATAATTTATTTGAAATCAAACTTTATCTAAAAAAATTTAATTGTCTATATTTTAATATGTATAATTTTTAAATGTTTATTTTTTATTCATATTTAGTTAAAATCAATTTTCTTATCTTCTAAAACAAATTATCTTATGATTTTTACATACAATACATGTCTCTAAATAATTAGCATTAGAGAAATTATTTATTTGCTATAATATCTTATTCTGTTATTTTTAAAAATAATTATGAAATCAGAAACAAACATAAAAAATAAGCAATTTATTTTCGAAAAATAAATTTTAAATGCACTTTCGAGTTTTTTTAATTGAAATCTGTCATAATAATGCAAGAAGACCAAAAAAATAGAAGGTAGCAAGACTAACTACGAAAAATATTTTGTAAGCTATCATCACTAAAAATGTACCTCATAGATTTAAAACTTAACAAATCCAACTCTTACAATCTCATAACATATAATTCTGTAATCTTAATTTTTCACCATGTCATTTTCAGTTTTAAAAAAAAAACACTAAAATCTCACTTTGAGTTGTCCTGTTAGGCCTCAAATTATATGGAGTTGGGCCCTGTGGGTTGCAAATATACTTGTAGCTTAGTATATTTTACATTGGAGTTGATAAGTTCAGAAAGAAGAAGACAAGGGGAAAAATGGTGGAGACTCCTCTTCTGAACGGTTCAGTTTCAAAGAGATAATCAAGGAGGAAAGCAAGTTCAAGAAATTACGATGAAAATCTGATGGATGACCTTATAGATACGCATTTGGGTTGTTCCTCAAGGAAAAGAAATAGAACCAAGGAGGATTTGGAAAAAGAAATTAAAAGGAGGCAATGATAGCCCTTTCTCCAGGCTTCCCTATCGATGCTTTTGCTTCAAGAAGAAATTACATCCGGGGTCGTTACAAAATTAGGCGGGAAAGAGCAAAACGATTATATTGTTGTGAGGAACCACATTCTTGCGAAATGGAGGGATAATGTGAGGATGTGGCTAGCAAAAGGACAATTAGGGAAACCGTGAGTAGTGAGTATGAACATCTGATAAATGCGGCTTATGATTTTTATTTTTTTAAGTATAACGGGTACATAAATTTCGGGGTGTCACCATCCTTTACATCCCAGATACCAGAGGAGACAGACAAAGGGTCTGTCATAATCGTTTGTGTAGGATTTGTTGGGCTTGTTGCGGCAAGGCAACTATTGTCGTTTGGTTTAAAGGTTAGTGTTCTTGAGGGTAGGAATCGACCTGGAGGAAGAGTATACACTCAGAAAATGGGTCAAGAGGGTAATTATGCTGCAATAGATCTTGGTGGTAGTGTTATTACTAGTATTCACGCCAACCCACTGGGGGTTTTGGCAAGACAACTTTCCATTCCTCTTCACAAGGTTAGAGACAAATCCCTTTGTATAAACCCGATGGATCACCCTTGACCCTGAAATCGATTCGAACGTAGAACTCATTTTCAATAAGCTGCTCAACAAAGTCACTCAATTGAGACAAATAACGGGTGGCTTTGCAAACAATGTTTCTCTCAGTTCAGTTCTGGAGACGTTAAGACAACTCTATGCTGTGGTTAGAAGTATCGATGAAAGACAACTTCTCGATTAGCATTTTGCAAACTTGGAATATGCAAACACTGGGTGCCTCTCGAATCTCTCCACCACCTATTGGGATCAGGACGATCCATACGAAATGGGCGGCGACCATTGCTTTCTTGCTGGTGGAAATTGGAGATTGGTAAAAGCGTTATGTGAAGGAGTTCCAATCTTCTATGATAAGATTGTTCATACCATTTGATATGGAGATGAAGGTGTTGAGGTCATCGCTAGGGATCAGGTTTTCCAAGCGAAAACTGGAAGAAGAACAGAAACAAACCATGGACAATTGAAAAACGGAAACATGGACAGTGTAGAAAAAAAAGTGCAGAAACTTGGAAAATAGAAACCGAAAATTTCATGATTTAGGTTGAATTTTCATGCATATGGGATTATTTTTATTTTATTTTTGAGTGTGTTTCATGTTTCTTGGGAACAAAAACAAAAAAATATGGGAACAGAAACAAAAAGATGTCAGTTGAATGGCACTGTCTGAAATCAGCTTACAACAATTATAATTGATTCCTTAGAAGATGGACACTTTTTTCTCACAACATTCATTTCGTCTTGGATCACATGCTTGCACTATATGAAATATTTTCATTTTAAAAAACCTAAAACAAAAAGTAGTTTCAGTACATAAAAAGCTTGAAAAAAGAAACACAAAAACACTTTTCAGAGTGAACTAATATTTTTTGTTCAAGCATTTTATCGAACACGTAATAAACATTGGTTAATAAGAAACCGTAGCTCAAAGTAATGTGTCCAAACATTCAATCATTAAATAATTAGAATCCGTAGCCTAAAGTAATGTATATAAACATTATACACATTATGGTTGATCTATGATAAAAAATAATACTTCAATGATTTTAGAATAGCCAAGAGATTTGAAAAAATCATTTTAAAAGAATAGAAACTAATATTGAGGATAACATAATATCTAAACATTCATTTTATTTTGGAAACATTTCAAAAAAGTAAGAACAAATCAAAAAAATAAAAAATAAAAGTTTCCAGAAGACATCTGAAAATAATTAAGGAAAAAAACAGAAAAGTAAAATCAGAATTAAAAAGAAAAAACATTAAAAAAAAAAAAAATATCTCACTCTTTTCAACTGTTTAAAACAATGTTCTTTATGAACCTAATTACAAACCAATAATGGAGACTCCTAAATGAGGAAATCAGAAAACTAAATAAGAAAATTGGATTGTAGGAAACTAAATCGGATTCATACCACTCCTGGAGGACAATAATTACTGATTGGACTTGCATGTTAGATCTGTGCATTTGTGACTGATGAAGCAACTGCACCAGCGACAATGGATCATTGGGTGACCATTGAGCAACCATTAATAGAGGTGGAGGTGGCGACTTGAGACGACCATTTGGGAGGCAATTGGAAACGGTAGGGTGGTGCAGGAGAAACGGTCATTGATTATGGTAGAGGCCGCGGAGAATGAGAAGGAAGGGTTGTTTAGAATGGCAGATTAAGAGGGTAGAGATTGAAACGGAAGATTGGAAAAGAATGGATGATTGTCGATTACCACCTTATAACGGCATATCTCGTAACGGAAGTTTGGGAGTAGTGGGTTATCATTTGGAATGGCACACAATAGATGTGAGGGGTAGCGATGAATGAGAGTGCAAAGATGGTCAATTTTGAGCTCTCCTTCAATTCAAAACTTTGACTTCTAATTTAAGATTTTACTATTATATATTAGATTTTCATTTGGTAATCACAATCTACACTTTGTGCCCCTACGAAGTTTTAGTAGCAACAGTTTAGCCCCCCTTGAAGTTTTAATTTTGAGTTTGAATGGCATAAAACTTGAAACACCTAAAGAAAATAATAAAATAAATTTGAAGAATTGGCATGATCAATTATTTAAACAACATTAGCAGAAGTGCCCATGACTTTTAAGCGAGGTTTTAGAGATAAAAAAAAAAAAAGAAAAAAAAAGAGAATATTTTTATGCTTAAATTTCAACAATTGAACACAAATTTATTCAAATTAAATTATAATTAATACTTTTTAGTGCAAAAATTTCTAATTTCCTCAATGTTATTATTGTTTATTGATAACTGTAATTATAATTTCCAAGGATCGTGGAAATTAGCTTCGACTATGAATAAAAATGAAAAGGTGTGGTGAAGTGCAGAAAAGAGAACATAATTATGTTATTAGAGTATTAGCAAAATAGATAAAAATAATTTTTTTTAATGCAAAATTGGAAACTGTGTTTGGTGATTTACACATATAAGCAATAATATAAACATAAATAGAAAATTGAAATTGAAATTGAAATCTCAATATCACCAATCAAAAATACTTCACACAAATTTTAGTCGAAGAACTTACGCAACAACTTATTTCTAAACTGAAATAGAAACAAAAACAATTAATTATTCAAAATCGACGGTCTAGAATCTCTCGAACACTCCAATGATCAAAATTTCTAAAATATAAATTATATCCTGATTTATATAATAGCAACATATATAGAGCTATTATATGTGTTTGGCTTCACAAAATTGGAGCAATGGGATTGGAATTGGAATTTAAATGATTACAAATTAAAAATTTAAAAATTTAACATGCATTTACCCATTTCGATTCTTCAAGCCCATGCTACCAAACACTACCTGACAGAGAGAAAAAAAAAAAAAAAAAGAAAAAAAAAATAAAAATAAAACAACACCTTCTACTGGGCATGCTGAATCCAAAAACAAAAACATGTTCAAGCAATACAAAGCTTCACACATATAGCTAAACAACCTTTTTCAAAAAAGGACTTAATCAGAGATTGATTGAATTTCTGCAAAGGAATAAATATGTGTACCAATAAAAAAGGGAATTAACAACCAATTCACATGAGAAATCAATATTTTTCAATGTCAAACCAGTATAAAATTAGTATCAAATCGTTCGATTTCGCCAAAGAGGAAGCAGAATATAATATGAAAATACGCGCGCGCACAAAAAAAAGAAAGATTTGTTTGAAATTGAAGCAATGAATGTTAGGGTAACACACAAGGAAACCTTGATATGCGAGTGCGATGCAGGAGGCAGTGGTGGCTGATTTTAGTGGATGAGAGAGAGAGAGAGAGAGAGAGAGGGTGTATGTCGGTAGATGGTGAGAGCTGAACAAAGGGTCGGCCAGGATTGCAATGGAGAAAAAGAGAGAGAAAGAGAGGGAGGGACTTATCTACGACTAACGGTGAGTAAGACCACACCTGACAATAAGCAGCGAGCAGAGAATAGCTTAGAGTTCTTGGTCCAATTAGCCAAAATGTGTTATAAAGAGAGATTTTACTACATTTTGCTTCCTTACCTAAACTAGTTTTCATACTTAAGCCCTAAATAATTTCCATTAACAAATTATTAGTAAAAATAAATTCTATTAATAATAAATTTAATTGGAGTAATTTTCTTAAAATATTCCTCCAAATATACAAAATATGTAAAAAGGCGACATACTACGAACTATTTTAATATATGCATATATATAATCATTTGTAATAAGAATAAAATATTAAATTAGAGCAATGTTTTTAAAACCGGACCGGACGTCGAACCGGAAAAGTCACCGGATCACGGGTTACTGGTTCAACCGGTAGGCGAACCGCGGTTGAACCGGTGACGTCATAATTACGTCATTAATATTTATATATATATATATATTGTATTTTATAATATTAATTGGGAGGGATATTAGGTTATATATATTTTATATTTTTTAATATTAATTGGGAGGGATATTATGTTATATATATATATATATATATAAAACGTGCTCTAGCCCTGTGGGAAGTGGGAACTAGGAAAATGGTCAACCAAAAAAAAAGTGGAGAATAACTTACTCTCAACCATTGGATCACTTTTGATCCAAAGGTCCTAAAATACAACCTAACCTAAAACCCTTTCCCTTCCCTCCCAATTAACCCAGCCGCCGCTCCCCAATTCCTAATTCCAGGTACTCTCTCTCTCTCTCTCTCTCTGCAATGATGGTGATGGCGGTTGATCGGCGAAGTTCTGAATGGCGATGGTCGGTGATGACGGTGCAGCTCGACGAAGATCTTAATGGCGATGTTGGCAGCGGTTGATCGACGGTCGGTCCGACTGTTCGATGATGGTGCAATTCGGTGATGAAGGTGCAGTTTAGCGAGAGAAGGCATCGTTTTTCAGGGTTTTTTTTGGGGGGGGGGGGGGGGGAAATAGTTACACAATGGGAATGAAAATGGGAATGAAGAAACCCGGCCGGTTCCAAGAAAACCGGAATGGTTCACCGGTTCGCGGTTGAACCGGTTCGAATCGGCCGGTTGAGCGGTTTTTAGGGATAAGCGGTTTTATGGGTATAATCGGACCGGAATTTGAGCCGGTCAACGGTTCAACCGGTTAGACCGGCCGGTCCGGTCCGGTTTTTAAAACATTGAATTAGAGAAAGATACTAACATAGTGTAACTTAAGTGGTAAGGCTCACTTGAGTTAAAGCAGTTGAGGGACCTCTGTAAAGTCAGACATTCGAACCTACGAAAAAATACTTGTTGGGTGTGGGAACGCTAGTGGGTATACTAAAAAATTTACAGTTGCATACAAAAGAAACTGTTGGTTATTCATGAGTCAGTGATTTTAGAAGAAAATATACATGAGTAGGTTTATACAACAAGGACGGTAACATAATTTAACGCATCAAGTATAACCTGGACCTGGAGGGTACTAATGGCTTTGGCACCCAAATGTGTTCTCTCCACTGTAAGTAACATAGAGAAACCCATCCTCATCTTTCTTCTCATCATATATTGCTGACATAATTGCTCCTGAAAAAATAAAATCACTTTTAAAAGTAGAACAAAACAGGTGACCAGAGTAATTTACACAAACAAGTTACTGATTTTACCCACATCCTGACCTATCACCAGGCCAACGTTTGCAGAAACCTGTTATGGTTTATATGGTTTAATTTCAATTATTTATCCTGATTAATAATGAAATTGACATTTTTCTTTCCTTCTCCTATATGAATTTCTTCTAGATGATCTTTATGATAATTTATAGGGATAATCCGCAATTAGTCCAAATAGAGGGTGTAATCTGTTATTTGTCCTATTTAAAACATAAGGTTAGAATTAATCCCTCAAACTAGTTTTTGGTTCCGTATTAATCCAGCACGTACTCACGCATTGTATGTGGAGTGTAACCGTGCTAGAGAGAACAT
Organism: Eucommia ulmoides; assembly: GCA_016647705.1. Lineage (NCBI taxonomy): Eukaryota > Viridiplantae > Streptophyta > Magnoliopsida > Garryales > Eucommiaceae > Eucommia > Eucommia ulmoides. The sequence goes on from CM028340.1 coordinate 37,476,129, forward strand.
TAGTTACATAAAACTAAAATTCGTTACAAGTTAATAATTACAAGTTGCTTGTAACTATATTATGCATATTTTTAGGATACAATGCATGTGCATAACTACAGAGTACCACTGTAATATTAATTACACGTAACCATTTTTTTGCAGAAAAAACTTCAATCCCCTATATTTTTAGGATTTAAGACCGAATCGTTAATAGTAGTTACACGTAAATATGATTATTCACAAAAAACTGAAAAAACAATATATATATCGCGTTTTTAAGATGAAATTATTTAATATTGTTACATCTAACAAATATTTATGCACAAATTTGAGTGAATCGTTTACTATCAGGTACATGAAACAAATATCACGCACGAATTTGATTGAATCATGCAGTGTTAGATACATGTAACAGATTTGTTCAAGCCGAAATAATATTTCTGTACAGCCGCAGGGGTGGAGGCGGGTAAATTGGGCCTTGTGAATGCGTGTAAATGCATTTTTTTTTTTTTTTTGTGCGCGGGACTAAAACACAAGTCGCAATTGAGTATGAGACTCTTTAAAAATTAAGGATAAAAATAAGAGACCTGCCCCCGAAACACCCTAATTTACATGGACAAAATTTTAGATAAAAATTCACAATTAGATCAATGAGAACACAGATTCATAGTTCAAGAGTTATTTTGTCAAAATTGATAGTTTAGGGACCAAACTGAAAATCAGCGTGTTGTAGAATTTGAAATGTGATTTACCCTTTGTTTAACCACATCAAGAGAATAACTTAGTGCACAACTGCAAGTGCACAGACAAGGAGAACTGCGTATTGAATGTCAGTTTGTATTTTTTCGAATTTTTTGCCGAACCCAAACCATGGATGAGACGCCCTTTTCGCATGTTGGATACTTCCCATTCCCAACATTTTCAAATACCATTTTTGTAATATTTTTTCTCCAAGGGTGATTTTGTCATTTGAAAATATATAACTCAAAGCCCTAAAAGTCTAAAACGTGAGATTTGTAAAGAAAATTATTCAATGATCATAGATGTAGGTTTCATGGATTACTGTTTAATGTTCACTGAATTGGTGATGGTTGAACACTGGAACCAATTATGATTATGGTAAAAATAGAATGAAAATTTTCAATAGTACACGTCATAGAATATCGACTGTGCCATAATTTAAGTTGATAATTAATATATGTATATATATATGCGCTCAAAAATGAAAGGCATGTTATGTTCTAGAAACATCGTGAAATTACCAGTAGAAGGAAGGATATTGTCCACAAATATAAATATTGCCTTTTCAGCACTCAGTTTTATTCTTTTCCGAATGACGTACACGAATTGCCCCACGGTTAGTTCAGCCGGGACAAGGTATCTGTCGAAAAGAAGAGGAAATACTAATAATTGTTTATCACTGGGCTAAAAAACATAACATGAAAAACAACCAAATGTACAGCAAATCCAATAGTAGATGCTAGTGTCTGCCCTCCCAAGGTTAGTGTTCTACTTACACTAAATTTTGTCTAGATTCAGTTTCTTCTCCTTTATTCCATCTTTGGACCCACATTTACGCACACCATCTGGTAACACTTTTTTCAGTAATCTTACCCTATTAAGCAAAAATAAATAAATAAATAAAAGTAGTGTTTGTTTTGCACTACCAAATACTTTTCAAATAAATAAGTAAATATGTGCTTTCAAAGTATTTTTTTTTAAAATTTAAAAATAGATTTTAATTTTTCTTCGATTTTTATAATTTAAAAGATCGATCAATTAGAATCTCTCAACCAAAATTCACTCTATCCTCTCTATGTTGTCAACATGCTTATGATACTTCTACTTATGACTGATTGACTCTTTGGACTTGAAAACACTAATTTATTTACAATGTCTATTTATTACTTTTCTAGATGAGATGACAACCAAGAAGATTTCCTAGCCAATCTTGCCCAATGGTTTTTTTCTATACTACTAGTCCTATATTGGTAATAGAAACTTAACAGCAAAATTCAAAACTACTGAGCTGGATAAAATATAGCATTAATCAGGTAAGCAAACATAGGCATATGAATTCCACTTACTTTTTCTTGTCAATGCTAGGAATATCACTTCTCTCAGCCTTCTCCACAATCACCTAAACAAAGTCAAAATATTAAATGAAGCCTGCCTCTACCTATACATCCTGATACTGCCATACAAAAAAGGAATGCAGCTAAGACATTTGGCAGTAGAATCAGTTACCTTCACAGAAAAGGATTAAGCACGCTACTGCAATATTTGAAAAAAAAAATTGGTCTGTTTTGTTTGCTTCAACAAAAAAAAATGCAACATTTAAAACGAAGACGTCCGGCTTGCAGAAACTGTTTTCAGAATTTATCCAAACAAATTCCTCTCAGAGAAAACTAGATTCAGAATTCTGTTTTGAGATTGCAAACAAGCTGACCCTAATAGAGCAAAAACATAAGCTGGTTGCTTCTGACACAAGCTTTTGTCGGAATTGCAATAGTTGCTAAAATAGATGGAGTACAATGGTCAATTAACAAATTATAGATCAAGAATAAGATTTCACATAGAGCAACTATATCTGAATAATAAAATATCATGGAAGGCAAAAGCTTGCTTTCAAAACAGGTATAATTATTAGATTATCCTTGAAACAATTCACTAGCAATTTTTTATCCTTGTTTTTCTCTCTATAATTTTTAGTCCTTCGAATAAGTTTTAGTCCTTTCGCTTGAATCCATCGAGTTGATATTAAGTAAATGTTAAATATGTATATGATATTCTAGTTAAAATCAACTAAAATGTTGACAAAGAGTAAAAAATAAGTTGATAAGGACTAAATAGTTTTTTCCCCGAAAAACAGGACAAAAACAATTAAAAAAAGACAGATACAAGGACTATATAATAAGAATCCCTTCAAAACAATTTCCAATTTCCAATTACCAAAAGGATCCTGATTCGAAGCTCAGTGCCATTTATTTACTGATAAAGTACAGCTAGCTAATTGGCTGACGAATAAAAGACTAGAGATTACTTCCCAGCATATGTAGAAGAGGAAGGGAAAAGTGGCTAACATTAATTGCATATACGTGCGTGCTTATTTTCATTAATAAAAATTCACCTAAGATACTTCGTATTAATTTGGATTGTCAAATTAGTAGTTAGGGAGGTTTAACTTGGCTTGTCCTTTTAAACCCTGTGATGATGGATTTGGATAGTTATTTTTTATTTTTATTTTCTGTTTTTTTGGGAAGTTTATGGCCCTTCAGATGGGAGAGGGAGATTTATTTTACAGATGATACTTGTTGCAACTAAGTAGGATATGCCTTTATGTTTCGGGATAGCCCTTAATATTTTTGGATTGGTGGACGGAAGGATGAATTGCACCAGTCCAGACTTCAGAGGTTATCAAGGTGATGGATCCCGTCCACCTTCCGTTGTCTGGGGAGTATTTACATGGAGTGGTGGTAGATAAAATTTATCTTTCTGCTATCAGTAGTTTTTGGGTTTCAGCAGCTTGGAAGGGTTCAAGCGTGGAAGTTACCTTTCAGGTTTGAACTGTACGGTAAAAATGTAGATGGTTTTGTGGAGTTAAGTGGTAAGTTGGTGGAGAGGCTAGTCAGTTACTGCCACCCTTCTTTTGAATGAAGCTTGTCGTATGCAAAAATCTAGCGAGTTGTGGTTGAATGGTTGTGATCATAATACAGGGTATTTTCATCGGATTGTGGTCGCTCACAAAAGAAGCAGCTTCGTTTCGGCCTTATTTTCAAAGGGCAAGTAGGTAGTTGTGGTGTTTTATCAGAATCTTCTGCCTTCACAACTTGTGAGAAGACCTCGGCTTGATGATTTGTCCTTGCTTAGTCTTTTAGGCGATAACAGGATATGTTGGAGAGACCATTCTTGAAACGGAATCACTTTACCATGCAGTCATGTGAAGGGGACAGATCACCAGGGACTGACCAGTGTTCATTTTGCTTTTTTTTTTCCTAGCATTTTTGGGAGGTGGTGAAGGAGGTTGTTATTGCCGTATTTCATTATTTTAATGGTCGGTCTCCTTTTGAGAGTAGCCTCAATTCTACCTTTCTTTCCCTTACTTTTAAGAAGGAAGGAGCGGTGGAGTTGGAAGCATTTTCAGCCCATCAGTTTGGTCCAGGGGTGTAGGGGTGTACAAAATTTTAGCCAAGGTGTTAGATATCAGACTGATACGAACCAAGACCATACTTGGTACGGACCAATGGTTACAAACCCACTAGGTAAAATTCACTCTTGAAAACCGACTTGCAAGTGGAGGGTGCCTAAGAGCTTATAACCCACCAACCAATCCCATACTTAATCGATGTGAGATCCCAACATTTCCCCACGCTTCCACAGCTGCGTCCATGTCGGCCTCTTTGCCTCCTCCGGCCTCTTTACGCTAGCGCACTAGTCAGACTGCCACGTAAGCGACGACATTGTTCCGGGACCATGTTTTGATATCAATTGATACGAACTAAGTCCATACTTGGTACGAACCAATGGTTACAAACCCACTAGGTAGAACTCACCCTTGAAAACCGGCTTGCAAGGAGAGGGTGTCAAGGATCTTATAACCCACCAACCAATCCCATACTTAGTCGATATGGGATCCTAACACAAAGATGACCACCGGCACCACCCTTTGTATCACCGGCCGCACCCCTCGTCGGATCTCAGGCTTCCATTTTTTAGCTACATGTAACTATTTTTTAATGTATTTTTTAGTTACATTCAACTATTTTTTTAGTATATTTTTTTAGTTACGTGTAACTATTTTTTAAGTGTATTTTTTTATTACATTTTTTAATTGTACCTTTTTAGTTAAATTTTAGTCTATTCTTTAACTATATTTTTTAGTTACATTTTTTAGTTTACATTCATGTGATTTTTCGACGACTAGAAAATTAGTTGAATGTAACAAAAAATATATTAAAAATTGTTACTAAAAAATTAGTGATATAACTAAATAAATTTCTAGCAATAGGCGGTTGCCGGAATCAGACAGCTGGAGTTTGGTGGCTAGTGACAGTGAGGCGGCAATTGACAATGCAATCCTAATTGGAACATTAGTTTGCATGAACTCTAATAGATAGGACCAAAACTAAAATACTTATTTGGTTTTAGAGTTTTTATTAATTTGATGTGATTTTTAGGACCTCCCACCGACCATCCCTTATTTAAATTAAATTTGAAGGCCAGATACGACAAGGAAATGTCACAGATACGTTGGGGATACGTCACAGCCATGGCGGGGTTTAATTTGATACTCCCTCATACTCAAAATAATTGTCCTACTTTTCTTTTTTGGATATCCCAAATTAATTGACACCTTTCCTAGTTTTTATTAATTTGATGCGATTTTTAGGACTTCCCACCAACTATCCCTTATTTAAATTAAATTTGAAGGCCAAATACAGCAAGGATACGTTGGGGATATGTCACAGACACGGCGTACTCCCTTATACCCAAATTAATTATCCTACTTTTTTTTAGGATATCCCAAATTAATTGTCACCTTTCCCTGTTTAACAAACATACTTTATCACATTTTCCAAAATAATTCTCTTCTCACCCATACATTCAAATTTTAATAAAATTTATTACTACAACACCATTCCCAAAAAGCTAATATGGCGAAGCAAAAAATATTCCTATACGACCTAAAACTTTTTGCAAAATCAAATATGACAATAAATTTGGGACAAAGGGAGCATTTTAAAGAGTTTTACGACAACAAATATAAATAATGAAATGGTAAATGTGCATAGCCTCCTCTTAGGTTAATTGCACTTTTATCCATGTCATTTTGAAAAAAGAACAATAAGATCCCTACTGTTCAGGGACAAAACACGAAACGCTAACATTTAGACATACTAACAAATAGACTTTCTTATTCTAGATTTTTTTCTCCTTTTTTTTTTTTTTTTTTTAATGTAAGAACAATTAAAATATTGGATTCCAAATTTAATCTCATCTATTATTTTACCTACTTAAATTTATACCTCAAATAAAAAATAAAAAATAAAGATATATATATATATATATATAATATAAACAAAAATAAAAAAATAAAAAATTATAACTCAAATATATAAAATAATAATTACTTTATTCTCATATCTCCGATGTATCCATATCTTCTTTTTTTTTTTTTAAATTAGCTGAATCTCCATGTCCATGTCGTGTTGGATACGACAAATATTCTTATTTGTGATTTCTTGGTCATAATTTCAAGAAAGGCAATCCTCAGTTTTTGACAAATTGGACATTACAAAAGGCTAACAACCATGTCTGGGGATCTCTTTCCTATGACTTAAGGAAGATGCGCTTTCACACCAAACAAGGAGCCAAATATTGGCAACAAATATCTCTGGCAAAAAAACCCAAATTTAACTTTGCTGATCCAGCTTCATTTAAATTTAAGCACAAGGAATCCCAATCCCCAAACAAGTGAACTCATTTTTCACGCACACCAGACAACAATTCCCTTCAGATTAATGACAAGTAAGCTAAGGAGAAATGAGGCTTCATCTGCCATTCTCTCTACCCACTAATCTACGATTCAACAAGCAGACAACCATGATCATTGGATCATACATCAGTATTTCAAAAGGCAGGAATCTAAAAAATATTCAAGGTCCTGCAGAGCCATCATGCCCAAAAAAAAGGGAAAAATCCGATGCCTAAGATTAGGATGCACTTTTGCCTCCCATTTCATATTTACTGATGAGGGGTTTGTTCAAATCAATTTTGAAACAGACAGGCAAATTTTCCAGGACGCATGCCCATCCTGCTCCTCACTAAGTTACCCGTGTTGACCATCGATTGTTTCTGTTTCTTGTGGATTTCCCAGTGATCTCTAACCTTTGTTCTTCGTGGCTGTCAAAGTTTTTTTTTCCCGAGATTGAACGTTTCAAAGAGATCACACAATTTCAGTTTGCCCTCATCTTAAAAGTTCTACTTGAGCCATAAAGCTCTAATTAGTATTTAATATAACATTACACCCTTATTTGGAATTGCCAATGCTCTGATCATTAAGCAGCTAGACCTGCACATGTCATGATTCCTCCTCCTATATTATAAAAAGGCTGGTTTTGTGACTCACTAAAGGTAGATAATTCGATGTCTTCCGTTCTTTCAAAATGGACTCCTCTTCATTTTACAGTTCATTGTCCTTGCAAGAGATATCCAAACTATTCGGGAAATTTCTCAAGGTTGATAATTAGACAGCCACGAATTTTTAACACATCCAAAGCATACTCAAACATGTGCGGAGATTGATATCTCAAAACCAAAACCTTCTAAGGCATGGGGTTTCTATAGGTAATAGCACTGGTATTTGGCAAAGCAGTGTTCAATGACAAGCTCACCTTTTCTTAACACTTGATACTACCAATTACAAGGCCATCCTACTCATCTCTCTTGGGATAATGAACTTGTACATGCTTCGGTATCCTCAGAATGGGAAGCTAAGCAGTGTGTAAATGTTTCTATGATCATTAGCTGACTTCATTTTCTTCTCCACCAGCTGCTAACATGCCACCACCGCTGGCTGCTATACTACCACAACTGTTGAAGGGACTAAGAGCACAAATGATGAATTTTAAGCCCCATTGGTGGTAGAGTTATCTTCTCAAGAAACCTTGGCAAAATGTAGGTCGAATAATTGAATAGCAAAACTATAAGGGATTTCCCGCCCTATAAACATATCGATCAACATGTTCAAGACATGTCCATGTCAAAGGACCATCCTAGATCATCCTGCCATCAACCGTATTGGTGTCAGAAATTCCCCACATCTCAAAGAAAACAGTTCTCAAAGGAATCAAAAGTATGAAGGTTTAGCATCATGCATATGGACAAATAAGGTTTCATGACCTCTGATATTGAGCAAGATGGTGATGAATATATAAAAGGTTCTCCAATCATTTGACAATATCCACAGAAGGATGTGAATAGCGCATGTCTTGTTCGCAAGTTCGCAAACAAAATTCTCTATCACCTCATGTGGTACCCTTTCCACCAAATTCATGGATGCACGTGGCACTCTTTCCACCCAATTCGTAGAAGCATCCAGACCCTACTGTACGACCTTATAGGGAGTGCTTTAGAATTGAAAATGAGGGCGCTTTGTAATTGAAAACGAGCTTACGCAACTAGTCAAACACTTTTAGTTGGTCCAACCACAAATCAATTGAAGGTTGCATGTTCAACATCCTTCTCAAACAAGGAGCTATTTGAAGACCAACATGGCAAATAAAAGTCAGCTTATTGAAAATCTGCATGATTACACAAATAAACTCGTTGAAGATCGATACGCCAATTTCCAACCAATGGATGCTACAAGGAAAAAAAAGGACAGACAAAAAGAAAAAGGATAGCTGTAGCACACCAGAAAGAGACGACAAAGGGTAGATTAATCTCTTGTATTGCTTAGGTTGGCCTTTTTTGACGTAGACCTTTGCTTTGATTTTTAAAGAGTTAGGCTCTCACACTCCCCTTTCCCTTTCTCCCGATTTTACATTTTTATCAATGCAATTCTCTATTCACACACACACACACTAAAAAAGAGAATCTTCTCACAGTATATATTTTATGTACATGGATGCAACACTTAACACCTTCAAATGATAACTTTTTATTATAAGAAACTAATAATTTATTAGCCAATTGACTATACTTTTTCTTCTAGTGCCTCTACCTTGCAAATGTACCAAAATCTCTCAGCAAAAAGTGCATATGCTGGAGCCGTGTTTCACGGGTATTGATTCATTGCGGTTAACACCTTCAAATGATAACTTTTTATTTTAAGAAACTAATAATTTATTAGCCAATTGACTATACTTTTTCTTCTAGTGCCTCTACTTTACAAATGTACCAAATCTCTCAGCAAAAAGTGCTCTTGATTCATTGTGGTAATTGGTACAAATACAGGTATGTGAGTAGTAAGTGTATTAGATACATGGTACATAAGGGGTGGTCTTTTCGGTAGACTTTCACGGTTCGCAATCCAATTTGGCGACAAGTGTTCCCTGCTTACTTTTCAGTCTATCTTCTTTTGTTTTTCCATGAGGAAAGGGACACTGCATACAAAGACCTAAGACGCGAACGCACCATGATTGAAGTCGCAGGACCCACAGTGCATAGGCATCAAACAGAGTATCGAAACATATATCAACTTCGCAAAAACAGCAAGTCATTAAATTATGACAGTAGAAACCCCTAGTTAAAATGCTTAGGTCCTCAATTATCATTCACATTGGAGTAACTTTGATGATGACCCTAAGCAAAAGCATATCCCATCCTTCAAAGTTTAACTGTTTCATTCTAAAATGCTAGCCTGAAGGAATGTATTTATTTATTAAACATGTATATGAACAAATGTCATAGTTTAAAACTGTGGAGCACATTGGTTGATCCAATTTGCAAGCATCGCATGTGAGATAGTAACAAAACAAACCAAGAAGTATGGTCCAGTTGTTAATACTTATAAGGATTTCCAATTATGATGTGGTCAACAGCCTTTCACAGCAACCATAAATCTGACTAATCGATGATAACAGCAACAATATGCCATTCCTCAAATACTCAAAACTGACATGACAGCATTAACTTACAATATAATAAAAGTATCGACAGACAAAACCTTTACCAGTACACACATTTTCACTCGTAAATAATCATTGATGAGTAAACCTTGTGAATTCTAGGTTGAAAAGGACAAAGAATTCATTGGGCAAAAAAATGAATAGTTAGCAAGAAAAATAAAACCAATCAAGACGCAAAATATAGAAAGTAATGAAAGAGACTAAATCAACAACTGCAAACTTTAAAATGTTAATGATCCGTTACCGGAATTCTGTCAGGGTATTTCTCCCGAATTCTGCCAGCCTCTGCACGTCTTTTCTCTGTGAATTTGAATTCGCAGTATAAATTTCCCACCCAACATAAACATGCATCTTTAAGACTGCAGTCAACAACAAGCTAGCAATTAGAATCCAATCAATTTAAGATTATTTAACCCACCAAATTCATGCTCTTGTTTGAAGTAGCTCTTTGCCATCTTGGTCTCAATCACTGCGTAATCAAAATCAACAGAAATCATTTAAATATACATGTCCATGAACACATACAAATTATCAGTCCAAGATGCAAGTAAACAGTTGTAATTAAAGTCTGATTACAATTTAGGTAAAATGAAAATAAAAGCACGACCTATGATTGAAGAATCGTAAAATGTTGAGAGACCAAACACAATATAAAACTGAATCCATAATCACACACATGAATTCAGGAAGCTAAATAAAGACTCGCAATGAAAAAGAGATTAAAATATATTATAAGCCCTATAATAGATGTTCATAGTACAGATCAATAATAACACAAAAAATAAATAAATAAATAAATAAAACAGAAAAAAGAAAAGAAAAAAAGAACGGTCCCTATCGGATTATGTAGAAATTTCAAATGAACTAAGCGGTGATGAACAAATTTACTCACAGGAAATATATTTCAAGGATTTGTATTGATTGAATAGCCAGAACTTAGAACGCGCCTCGATTGCCTTGGTTTTGATGAGAGAGTAACGAGACAGATGGTGCTTTGGTTTTATTGCAAGCCAACCGACCTGCAAGCGGGTGAGAGATTTTGTTTTCGAACATTGGGAATCAAGAAAAATTGAGCAGATCTAGTTATTTTTGTTAGATCTAGTTATATATGATTTTGACAATAATTTAAATAAATATTAAAATTACCACTAGATTATGAATAATGTTTTTTTTCAAAATTATAAATAATAAAATAAGTAAAGAAAAGTAACTAGCTTTAAGAGTTAAAAAATGCACGAATGGTCGTTGACCTAAAATAATAATTACTTCCCCATGTGAAGGTTCTGACGGTAATGGCTACTCTAAGATACAATCGTTATTTACAAGCACGTCCTTTCGGAGTTCACGTCCATCGGAAGACTAATGAACCGTCTTTATCGAATTGCCCTTAACTATATTCTATAGAGATATAATAGTTAAGATTTTTTTTTATATCTTTCAAATAATAGCCAACCCCTTTTATATAGTGTAAAAAATTGTAGGAGTTATAAGAATAATAATAATAAAATAATAATTGACAATAAACACAAAAATAAAAACTAAAAATTAATAATAATAATAATAATAATAATTGTCAAATAAAAACTGAAAATTTAATAAATTAAAATGGAGGTTTTGAAAATTTTAATTAATGTTTAAAAAAAAAAAAACTTATAAGTTTATAACAATCCCCCACAAATTTCAAAACTGTTATTCAACATATATAGAAAATATGAACAACTTTATATTGTGCAATAGATGAAGGTGACTTCAGGATTTGAACGTCACTTAGTATTAACAGTTTTCTCTTTGAAGAATTATAGTGAATTATGTTTTGAACTAGACCCTTTAAGTCAAAGTTCAATTATTACACACACAACATCAATATTTAAACATGGTTCGCGGGTTAGTGCTATTGATGGCCATGCACTTTTATTTTGATTCTCATGAAAGTTATTAGGGAACAACCTTATTCTCACAGTCGCAGCCTCACGACAACTCTCACTTAGGTGAGTCCTCTAAAGGTATATATAACTTATACACTGCAGGAGTTTTCCTGACTTGGTCTCATTTAGGGTTAAAACATTTCCTTAACATCACACTTCTCAGTACTATTGTCATATGGATGAGTAGAAGATATCTCTTAAGAATATCCTTATAATATAAGGTGCTGATCAATAAGTCACGTAGTATAGATTGTTTTTACCCATTGTGTTACTTCCATAGGTGACTTCCTTGTGGGCCTAGACCCATCCCCCTCGACAAATCTAGGACTGTATTCCTCGAAAGACCTTTGGTCAAATGATCAGCAATATTACTTTTTTATCTTACAAAAATTTAGCAATACTTTTCAACATAATCTTAACAGACTTGTATCTTACTTTTATATGTCTATTAATTTTCTTGTTTGTATGAGCTTGTTTGACTAAGTTAATAACAATTCTATTATCACAATGAATGGATATAACATGAATAGGTTTACCAACTAAAGGTAAATCTAAAAGTTAGTTTTTAATCCATTTTGCTTCTATTATCAAGTGCTATAAGTTCTACCCCCATTGCACTCCTTGAAATAATTGTTTGTTTCTTAGAGCCCCAAGATATAGCAGCTTCTCCTAATAAAAATACAAACTCAGTGGTGGATTTCACATCTAGGCTGTTAGAAATCTAATTTGCATCACTAAAACCTTGAACTACACTAGGATAACCTTTGTAGCATAAGGTGAAATCTAAAGTTCTTCTAAGATACTTATAAATAATTTCTAATGCTATCCAATGTTCCTTACTAGGGCTGTGAGTATATCTACTCAATTTTCCAACAACATAAGATATATCAGGTCTAGACTTATTAGATAGATATAAAAGTGATCCGATCATCTGAGAATATTTCAATTGAGATATTGGTTGACCTTTGTTCTTTTTAAGATGTACAGTAGAATCATAAGATGTGCTTAGGGGCTTGCTTGAGACCATATAAAGATTTGTCTAGCTTACAAAACTTATGTTCTTGACCCTTAACAATAAATCCCTCAGATCGATCTATATAAATTTCCTCTTCTAAATCCCCATGTTGTGACAAAAACGTGTTTTGTCTTGTTTTAAAAATACTCGCAAGCGCATGAATCAATTGTAGCAAAGGTTAATGGAAGCGAAGTCGATCCCACGAGGATTTTTTTTATAGAAAAACTCAATCAATCCAATTTAATTTAATTATAATTTAGTTTAAGATGATTTTGTTTTGTGATTTAAGAAATGGAAAACTAAATAAACAGTGAAATAACTAGTTTAACTTGATTGAAGATGGAGAGATACTAAGATTTCAGAATCCACCAATATATAATTAATTAGTTCTTATTATTGTTTTGACTCCAAATTTTGTAGTGATAGTTTTAGAAATTAAGCCCGATGTAGATCTCAAGTTGGTTTTTCTTCGCTTTAAAAATTGTAATTCTTAAGTATTATATGTATAAAATTTAATGAAAAACATATAATCAAAAGATATAACTTGTTTCACAATACAAATCTAAACATTAAATAATTCATAACAATCAATAATACATGATATTAAAAATGAAATAATTTATTTAATTGAAATAAAAACCTAAAACATTTCATTACAAATTGTTTGGAATCAAAACAATACAACAACTTAATTAATTATACATGATTTCATCCTCAATCTTAGTATAAGAAAAATTAGAAATACATAGAAAAAGAAAGCAAAACCTTATTGGAAATTGACATCCTCTCCAAGACTCATTGATGTCCAAAATAGCTTGAAAATGGATTAAGAAAATGTGTATCAAATTATGTCCAACCTCAAGTCATATTTATAGGCACCAAAAAGAAGCCTTGGGGGGGTAAAATGGTAAAAAATTGGAACCAAGTGGGGTGAAAGCGACATTCAAAACAGGTTGAAAAAAGTTGGGGGTAAAAAATGTCAGCTGGTCAAAGTTGGAGGGTTTCAAGTGGAAAATCCAAGCTTCCAAAAGGCGGAAGTCATGCCGCCGGCTTGGCTCCTGTCACTAGAGCGGCTGGTCCGAGTCGCGGCTTGCTGGCTTGTTTGCTATTCCGGCTGGTTCGATTTTTGTTCAACTTGTCGTGGTTTACTAATTTTTTATTCGATTTATTCCAAATTAACGCCATATTGTTCACTTTTCAAAAACCTACCAAACCATATAAAATAATTCAATTTTTTATATTGTTAAGGGATCTTTCAGTTTATTTGGTTTTTGTCCGGCTTTTGTTCGGATTGCTGTGGATTACTCGTTTTTAATCCGATTTGCCCTATCTTAACATCGTTTTGCTCCATTTTCATAAACTTATAAAAATAACTAAAGTAACTCTATTTATAATATTTTATATTATTTAAATGATTAACAAACCTAAGTTTAGGGATATAAAATCACACAAATACGGTGCGATCACATTCCCAAACCTAACTTTTGCTAGTTCTCGAGCAAAACTAATAAAATAATTAAATAAAAAAGTCACTTTCGTAGGGAACACGATTGTATTTAGTATATGCAACAAGCCTTTAAACTCTTAAGTTACCCCTAGTGGACGAGTATAGTCTCGTGAGGGTTTACAGAGATGTTACCCACAAACATCCAAATTTGTTAATTTCTATTCCTTTAAAAAATTTATCAATCCTGTCAAATGTTAACATATTAAGTTGAGATTATACAAGAGTTACTGAAATAATTATTGATTTCATATGATTTTTAACAATATCTACTTTTGTACCCACAACATATATCTAACTCTCTTTTATAATGAATTTAGTACAAGTAACTAGTCAACTGATTTTAAACAATCAAATAATGTTTTCCCTGAAATAAAAATATTTTTGAGTATATCTTTTTTTTTTTTTTTAATATATATATATATATATATATATATATATATATATATATATATATATATATATATATAATTTTCTTTAAATAAATGACTTGTACAATGTTAACCTCACTGAACTTTCTAAGATGTCCATGTAACGAGCGTTGGGCCAATGATCCCATCCAGTTGGCTCGGGGCATTAAGTGTTAAGGTACCCTTCAGACTTAATAACTTGAATAAATTAGATTTCGAAGTTAACGAGCCACATAAACTTAACAATTTGTTTCCCCATTTTGACACGAACACTCAAAGCTTACTGAGGCAAGAGGTCCGGTTACTTAGCGAAAATTCATTATTAAGACCGATTTTTTTTTTTTTTTTTAATGGTAAATATTTTTTTTTAATTAATTAATTTTATTTTATTTTTAATTTCATTTTTTTTATATTTAAACTCTAGGGATATGTTATTATCATGTCAAAATTTAGCAAATCAGTTCATGTACTAAATTTAAAATAAGAGAAAATTAATATTTATGCAAGAGTCGAAAAATAAAATATTTTTAACAAATCAGTGCTATGCTTCAATAATTATTTAGCAAACTCAAGTTTTTATTTGACATATATGTTATCATGGGATCATTTGATAAAACTAAGTACGAAATAAAATTACAGAAGGGATACAAGCATTTATCCCCCCAAACCTAAATCTCACATTGTCCTCAATGAGAAAGATACAAAATTTAATTGGTCAGAAAAAATACTACCTGGTGTAACTGAACTGTATGGTCCGAATGCTTGTACCTGTTTGCTACAAAACTCACGGAAACTTAGCAAAATAAAAGTTAAAACTATAATATTTTTTTTCAACAATAATGGGTTGCCTCCCACTCAGCGCTAAGTTTAATGTCTTCAGCCATACGTTTTATCAAGAGAAGGACTGATCTTGATAAATGGGTTCTTCGAGGATTGTTTCCTCCACTTCGGGAGTTTTTAACTCCAAAAATGGTTTTAACCTTTGGCCATTAACTTTGAAAACATCACAATTTTTTGAATTTTCAATTTCGACAGCTCCGTGGGGGAAAACAATACGAACGACATGTGGACCAGACCATCGAGAACGCAACTTACCAGGGAATAGATGTAGACGAGAATTGTACAGAAGGACCTTTTGACCTGGAAAGAAAGTGTTTCTCAAAATGTTTTTGTCATGAAATTTTTTCATTTGATCCTGATATCATTTTCCTAAATTGTATGCATCACTCCTAATCTCCTCTAACTCATTTAATTGGAGTTTCCTCTTAATATCTGCTTGGTTTAGAGAAAAATTTAACTATTTGATAGCCCAATATGCTCTATGCTCTATGCTCTAACTCAACAGGTAAGTGACATGCTTTACCGTAAACAAGTCGATAAGTTGACATTCTAATAGGGGTTTTAAAAGCAGTTCGGTAAGCTCACAATGCATTAGGTAGTTTTAAAGACCAATCTTCTCTTGTAGGGTTAACCGTTTTTTTCAAGAATGTGCTTAATTTTCCTATTTGAAATTTTCACTTGACCACTTGTTTGAGGATGATAAGGAGTAGAAGCTTTATGAGTAATGTCATATTTCTTTACCAAATTTTTGAAATGCCTGTTACAAAAATGTTTCCCCCCTCATCACTGATGATAGCACGTGGTGTACCAAATCGGGAAAAAATATTTTCTTTTAAAAATTTCACCACAACCTTATGATCATTCGTTTTACAAGCAATGACTTCTACCCACTTTGACACATAGTCAACAATAACAAGAATGTATAGGTTACCAAAAAAGTTAGGAAACAGACCCATGAAATCAATACCCCAAACATCAAATAACTCAACAATAAGAATTGGATTCAAGGGCATTGTTAGCCCAGTAGAATACCCAAGAGGGGGGGGGGGGGGGTGAATTGGGTAATTAAAAAATAATCAGAATAAAACTTGAATAAATGAAATAATTAGTTTTAAGCCTAAATTAATTATTATCTTTATAACACAACGGAATAATATTATCAATCTATGTGCACACCCAAACAGAAAAAAATAACAAAATAGTAATACAACATACAAAAGGTTTATATTAGTTCACCAAGTTACTCTTGGCTAATTCAGTCCCCTGAGCTCCACGGAGGTCGCACCCACTAAAACCAAGATTCTTTTAAAGGTAGGAACCAAATCCGCACACCGATTCTTTTACAGGCTCAGAATCAATCTTTACAATATCATTTTCTCAAGCTAAGGAAGAACCTCTACCTTTTACAGGTTAAAGAATAACCTAATCCTTTTTAACACTAAGGTTCAAGAATCAAAATCTCTCACGAACACTCCAACGATCCTTTTCATAGTTAAGGATGGAACCTTTACAAATTACTCAAAACACAATTCTTATTCAGGAAGAATCACTACCTCAATCTCTTTACAGGAATAGATTGAAACCCAACTACCCTTGATTAAATACCCTCAATGGTATTTAACCCGTCACAACTCACCAATACAAAAATTGATAAGAAGTAAATCTCACTTGGAGCTTCTACTATACCAGATAAACAATAACTCAATTAATTTCTCAACTAGTGATAGAAATACGTGAGATATAAAAATCTAATTTTAACAAGATATGGGTAGCAAATTAGAGCACGTAATCAGATTCAAGAAATTGTTTGTAAAAAAATATTTTCTTCAAAAATCAGAAACAATTTTTAAAATCAATTTCCAAATATAGAATAATAAACAAATAATAAGTAATATAGAAAGATCTCACCCAGAATTCACAGAAAGAAAATAGTATTGCAATGTAACTTTAAATCGGTAGCAGCAATGATCAGCAAATGATTCTCTTAGAAAAGCTCAATCAATTCTCAATAAGATATCTCTTAGAAAAGTTCATTCAATTGATAAATTCTAATCTCTCTTGATAATATATGGATTCTCTTTCTTAGAATGATTAGTGATGAATAAAAATGCGCAGGTCTATTTAAAGGAATATATAATCAACCTTCGAACGGTTAGTTTACACGTGTCATGACAAATAAAAGCTTTTATAGACCCCTTATATTATAAGGACTTCATTTAGATTCAATTCCACTTTAAAACATCTTTCAAATCTCTCAATTAAACCCTTAATGTATTTCTCAATTTCAATTAATAAGAACAAAATCTATTTTAAGTACTAAATTGAGAAACATTAATATTTAATGATCCATATTAATACGATTTAATTAGTATATGAATCATATCTTAAATATAGATAATATCCCCCAAATATATCTCAAATCCCAACAAAAAATGACTACTTTTGGATATAATCTCGGATCAAACAATATCCTGAAATAATGCATTCGGTCGATTGCCCAATTTAGGTTATAGCTAAGTTATCGCTGCTGAGTGCATTGGTTAATCGCCTGGTCGACTTGTAGATTCAGAGAGTTGGGCACTTCTTCACGGGTCAGCATGTCGGTCTACTTGTAGATTCAGAGAGTTCAGCTTCCTTGGTTGGTTGACTTAGAGATACAAGATCTTTCAGCTACTTTGTCCGGTCGACTCACCAGTCGACTGCTGTCATTGGATCTCTTCTCTGAATACTTTTTTAACTCATTTTCTTTTACGATTTCGCCCCTTTAACCATTTTCTTCTCTTTATTAGCTCTACTAATATTCTTATATTCCATTTTAGTCATCCAAAATTATTTCTTCTTATTTCACATAGGAGCAAATAATTTAATTTAATCAAAACACATATAAAAGATAAAATACATTTTGTGTCATGTGTGTGTTCCTAAATGGGATATTAAGAGTTAAGATTCACCTGGGTTGTTTTCCCTAATTTCTTTAAACTCTTAATTCTTCTTCATCATCTTGACATCTTCATTTAGTATCCATTTAATTTGACGTCTTCATTATTGGAACTTTAAATCACTGAAACATTTTAATTAAACATTAGTTTCACCAAAATATCAACACTTAATTGTTCATCAAAATCTTAGGATCAACAATCTTCCCATTTTTTATGATGACAATTAACTTTGATGTTTTCCTCAAAATAAAATATAACCACACTCCCTCTGAATCCGATGGCGGGTTCTTTAATTCATCAAAGTATCATAATGAAGATTTCAATAATGCACAATTTAAAAACACTCAATAATACACAATTTTTTTTTTTTAAATTCTCCTCATCACTAATTTCTCCATTTTTTACATAAATAAAAAATACTTGATTAAAATACAGTTTTATAATACTCCTCCTCAATAAAACAAACATCACTAATTTCTCCCCCTTTGTCATCTTCAAAAACAAATTTAGGGAAGGGGGGAGGGGAACCCACACATGTAACTCACTCTAGGCAAACATCATTATGCCTAGCCATACCAAAACCGCGAATGATTTTCATAAACTGATCTTTCGTTAATGGTTTGGTAAAAACATTAGCAAGTTGGTCGGAGGTATCAATATACTCAATAATAATATCCCTTTTCTGAATGTGATCACGAATAAAATGATGTCTAATCTCTATGTATTTAGTTCGTGAGTGCTGTGTAGTATTCTTACTTAGACATATAACACTTTTATTATCACAAAAGATCGGGACCTCCTCCATAGAAACTCCAAAATCATTTTACTGTTGCTTAATATATAAAATTTGAGCACAACAGTTACTAGTTATCATGTATTCAGCCTCAGTAGTGGATAAGGTTGTCAAATTCTGTTTCTTGCTTGACCAAGAAACCAAAGCATGTCCTAACAAATGATATGATCTACTTGTGCTTTTTTCGCTCTACTTTGCAACCGGCAAAATCAGCATCGGAATAACTTACCAATTTAAAATCACTCCCCCTAGGATACCATAATCCTAGGTCAGTCGTCCCCTTTAAATAACGAAAAATTTGCTTAACCGCAGTCAAGTGCGATTCTTTAGAGCAAGACTGAAATCTAGCACAAAGACAAACACTATGCATAATGCCAGGTCTACTAGCAGTTAAATACAACAAGCTACCAATCATACCTCGATACATTTTTTCAATAACATTTTTGCATGTATCGTCTTTTTCAATTTTTGTAGCCGTTGCCATGAGAGTTTTGTACTTTTTAGCTCATTCCAAGTCATATTTCTTTAACAGCTCCTTGGTGTATTTAGCTTGGTTTATAAATATCCCTTCTTTGGTTTGCTTAATTTGCAATCCAAGGAAGAAATTCAGCTCTCCCATCATGCTCATTTCAAATTCAACCTGCATTATCTTAGCAAACTCTTGGCAAAGATACTCATTAGTAGATCCAAAAATGATATCATCAATATATACTTGTACTAATAGGATATCAGAATCAATTTGCTTTACAAATAGTGTGATATCACAAATACCATTTCGAAAACCATTTTCGATAAAATATTGGCTAAGTCTCTCATACCAAGCTCTCAGAGCTTGTTTGAGCCCATACAAAGCCTTGCGAAGTTTAAATACATGATCGGGAAATTTATCACTTTCAAATCCCGGGGGTTGTTCCACATAAACTTCTTCAGCTAGCAAGCCATTTAAAAATGTACTATTTACATCCATTTGATATAACTTAAAATTACGTTAACATACAAAGGCGAGTAGCATTCTAATTGCTTATGGTCTAGCAACAGGAGCATAAGTTTCATCATAGTCAATTCCTGCCTCTTGGTTATAGCATTGTGCTACTAATCTTGCCTTATTTCTTATTACCATACTAGATTCATCATTTTTATTTCTAAAAACCCATTTAGTACCAATAACTGGATGAAAATCCAGTCTTGGAATAAGACACCACACTTTGTTCCGCTCAAATTGAGCTAATTCATCTTGCATTGCAGAAATCCAAGATTCATCAATTAACGCCTCATTTATATTTTTAGGCTCAATTTGAGATAAGAAAGCAAGATTAATTATATCCCTAAGAGAAGATCGAGTACTTACACTTTTTTGCTAAATTGTTGATGATTTCTTTAATTGAATGCCCTGGTATTTTCTTTATAGCTCTTGGTAAAGTCGAATCTTCTCCTTAGGTTCCTTCTCTTGTTGAGACTCATTTGGTATATTATTACCTTAGTTTTGGTTATTTAAGATACTTGCATCATCATCATCCAAAACCTTTCTCGACAAGAATGGACCAGTTTTCTCAAAAACAACATGCATTGTTTCTTCTACTATTAAAGTATATTTATTATAAATTTTATAAGTCTTACCGTTAGTAGCATATCCAAAAAAAATCTCATAATCAGATTTAACATCAAATTTACCAAGATTATTCTTATCATTCAAAATGAAATATTTGCATCCAAAGACTTTAAAATAGGAAATATTAGGAGTCTTACCATTCTAGATTTCATATGGGGTTTTATTAAACCCTCTAAGAATTGATACTCGATTTACCACGTGACAAGTGGTACTTATTGCTTCGGCCCAGAAATAGGTTGGTAAGCTATTTTCATTTAACATTGTTCTGGCCATCTTTTGAAGCGTTATGTTCTTCCTTTCCACTACACTATTTTGTTGCGGTGATCTTGGTGCAGAAAAGTTGTGAGCATAATCATGCTCATCACAATAACTTACCACTTCATCATTCTTAAATTTTCTTCCTCTGTCATTACGGATGTTAATAATAGAACATTGCTTCTCATTTTGAATATGTTTACAAAATTTAGCAAGAACGGAAGCAACCTCACTTTTTTTTAGCAAGAAAATATACCCAGGTAAGTCTAGAATAATCATCAACTATGAAAAATGCATAAAACTTACCACTAAAACTGGCAACATAGTTAGGCTCAAATAAATCAAGATGCAATAATTCAAGACATCTAGACGTGGATATGTGCATCTTTGTCTTAAATGATGATCTAACTTGCTTGCCTAATTGACATGCATCACATACTTTATCCTTCACATATTTCAAATCAGGTAGGCCACGTACAAGACTCTTCTTAGATAAGTTAGAAATTAACTCTATACTAGCATGCCCAAGTCTTCTATGTCATAACCAACTATTTTCAAATAAAACATTCAAACAAGATAAATTTTGAGAATTAAAATCATCAAAAGAGCAAGTATACACATTCTCAAAACGTGATGCAATTAGCAAGATACTACTATCATGACTATTCTTAATGATGCATCTATCATGATCAAATATAACATTATAACCCTTGTCACATAATTGTCTAATACTAAGTAAATTATGTTTAAGTCCATCAACTAGTAACACATATTTAATCCTAGTAGTACTATTACTGATATTACCTATACCGATAATTTTACTCTTTGCGTTGTCTTCGAAAGTCATGACCTCCATCTTTAGGTGTCAAAGATGTAAATTTTCTTTTATCTCCCGTCATGTGTCGAGAACAACCACTATCTAGGAACCATTTGTCCTTACTTATTGATACTTTTAGAATAACCTACAAGGAGCACCTCAAATAGTTCCTAAGTAGTACCCAGCCTACATGGGTCCGATTTTGTTAGTCGAGATAATTTTAGTTCCTTTTGGAATCCAAACTTGTTTACAGTTAGATATTTTAGTAAAACATCTACGAATAGTATGCCCTACAATGTTACATTTAAAACATTTCACAAGATCCTTGATTTCAGAAAAGAATTTATGAAAGTATTTTTGTTTAAGGTTTTTTTGAAATCCAACACCGGTTTTATCAAAAACTCCACGTGAACTTCCCAAAAGCATTTTCAAATTATTTTCACTATCGGTGAATTTGAGAACAATTGATTGCAAATCCATCAATTTAGATTTCAACCCATTGTTTTTTGATTCGTAGTCCACCACTTACTTGTTTAATGTGTTAAATGTACTTTGAAGGGCATTTATTTTAGAACACTGGTTTTTATAATCATGTGAAAGTTATTGATAAATATCAAACAATTCATCAAAATTTAAAGGACAAGAACTTGAACAATCGGTTACTTTACCACCAGTGGCCATTAATGCAAGCATGGACGTATCCTCACTATCTGATTCTTCCAAGCTACTTGAATCGGTATCATCCTAAGTAGCCTTCATTGATTTCTTCTTATTTTTCTTTGCTTTCTTCTTCATTTCCTTTTCTTTATCCTTATTCGGTTCGGGACAATCATTTTGAAAATGACCGATTTTACAACAGTTGTAGCATTCCACTTTAGACATGTTGAGATTTCTTTTCCCACGGAATGTGTGCCGAGTCATTCTTCTAAAGTTGTTTGTGAGAAGTGATACATTCTTCTCTTGCTCACTATCAAGACTTTTATCATTACTGTCATCATCTTTTTCAATTTTTTGAACTTTTAGCGCCAATGATTTTCTCTTGCCATTTCCAGTATCATCATCATAACCTTTAATTGCCGATTCATGAGTTATCAAATTGCCAATGAGATCATCAATATCATATTGGCCAAGATCCTTGGCTTTCTCAATTGCCGTCACCTTTGACTCCTATATTTTTGTCAAGGACCTTAGGACCTTTTGTACTCTATCCTCCACAGAATATGGCTTTCCGAGTTGACTCATATTGTTGCATATATTGTTGAAGCGAGTGTATATCTCATGGATCAATTCATTCTCCTTCATCCTAAACAACTCAAATTTTCTCATAAGTGCATTGATTTTTGACTGCTTCACTTGACTTGTCCCTTCGTGGGTGACTTGTAGCTTATCCCACATCTCATTTGCAAATTTGCAACCTGAAACTCTAGAATACTCATTAGCATATAAAGAATAAAAGAAAATATTGATAGTTTGAGAGTTAATGGAGAGTTTCTGCTTATCGGAAGCAGTGAGTTGTTCCTTCTTCTTCTCAACTCCATTTTCTATTGAAATGAATGGACCATCATTGATTGTTAGCCACACGTCGTAATTTGTAGTATGAAGAAAGACTATCATCCCGTCTTTCCAAAACGAGTAACTTTCACTTACAAACAAGGGTGGTCGGTGCATAGACTGCCTCTCAGCTAGTGTGCCTACTATGTGTGCCATGTGATCTTTGTTAGCAAAAGAATTCGAGCTAAACTAGCTCTGATACCAATTGTTGGCCTAGTAGAATACCCAAGAGGAGGGGTAAATTGGTTAATTAAAAAATAATCAGAATAAAACTTGAATAAATCAAATAATTAATTTTAAGCCTAAATTAATTATTATTTTTATAACACAACGGAATAATATTATCAATTTATGTGCACACCCAAACAACAAAAATAACAAAGTAGTAATGTGGCACACAAAAAATTTATACTGGTTCACCAAACTACTCTTGGCTAATCTAGTCTCCCGAGCTCCACGGAGGTCGCACCCACTAAAACCAAGATTCCTTTAAAGGTAGGAATCAAACTCGCACACCGATTCTTTTACAGGCTCAAAATCAATCTTTACAATATCATTTTCTCAGGCTAAGGAAGAACCTCTACTTTTTACAGGCTAAAGAATAACCTAATTCTTTTTAACATTAAGGCTCAACAATCAAAACCTCTCACAAACACTCCAACGATCCTTTCACAGGTAAGGATGAAACCTTTACAAATCACTCAAAACACAATTCTTATTCAGAAAGACTCACTACCTCAATTTCTTTACAGGAATAGACTGAAACCTTACTACCCTTGATTAAATATCCCCAATGTTATTTAACCCATCACAACTCACCAATACAAAAATTGATAAGAAGTAAATCTCACTTGGAGCTTCTACCACCCCAGATAAACAATAACTCAATTAATATATCAACTAGTGATAGAAATACGTGAGATATAAAAATCTGATTTTAACAAGATATGAGTAACAAATTAGAGCACATAATCAGATTCAAGAAATTGTTTGTAAAAAAATATTTTCTTCAAAAATCAGAAACAATTTCTAAGATCAATTTCCAAATATAGAATAATAAACAAATAATAAGCAATATGGAAAGATCTCACCCGGAATTCACCGAAAGAAAATAGTATTGTAATGTAACTTCAAATTGGTAGCAACAATGATCAGCAAATGATTCTCTTAGAAAAACTCACTCAATTCTTAATAAGATATCTCTTAGAAAAGCTCATTCAATTGATAAATTCTGATCTCTCTTGATAATATATGGATTCTCTCTCTTAGAATGATTAGTCATGAATAAAAATTCGTAGGTCTATTTAAAGGAATATGTAATCAACCTTCTAATGGCTAATTTACATGTGTCATGACAAATAAAAGCTCTTATAGACCCCTTATATCACAAGGACTTCATTTAGATTCAATTCTACTTAAAAACATCTTTCAAATCTCTCAATTAAACCCCTAATGTATTTCTCAATTTCAATTAATAAGAACAAAATCTATTTCAAGCACTAAATTGAGAAACATTAATATTTAATTATCCATATTAATACGATTTAATTAGTATATGAACCATATCTTAAATATAGATAATATCCCCTAAATCTCTCTCAAATCTCAACAAAAAACGGCTACTTTTGGATATAATCTCGGATCAAACAGTATCCTGAAAACAGTGTATTCGGTCGATTGCCCAGTCGACTGCCCAATTTAGGTTGTAGCCAAGTTATCACTGCTCCGTGTATTGGTCGACCGCCCAGTCTACTTGCAGATTTAGAGAGTTGGGCACTTCTTCACCGGACGACCTGTCGGTTGACTTGTAGATTCAGAGAGTTCAGCTTCCTTGGTTGGTCGACTTAGAGATACAAGATCTTTCAGCTACTTTGTCCAGTCGACTCACCAGTCGACTGCTGTCACTGGATCTCTTATCTGAATACGTTTTTAACTCATTTTCTTTTACGATTTCGCCCCTTCATTCATTTTCTTCTCTTAATTAGCTCCACTAGTATTCTTATATTCCATTTTAGTCATCCAAAATTATTTATTCTTATTTCACATAGGAGCAAATAATTTAACTTAATCAAAACACACATAAAAGATAAAATACATTTTGTGCCATGTCTGTGTTCCTAAATTAGATATTAAGAGTTAAGATTCATCTAAGTTGTTTTTCCTAATTTCTTCAAATTCTTAATTCTTCTTCATCATCTTAACATCTTCATTTAGTATCCATTTAGTTTGACGTCTTCATTATTGGAACTTTAAATCACTGAAACACTTTAATTAAACATTAGTTCCACCAAAATATCAATACTTAATTGTTCATCAAAATCTTAAGATCAATAGGCATCATATTCCTACGAGAAATATTTCATAATCTTTGACATCGGTCACAGGAGCAACGATACACATGAGTATCTTTGAAAAAAGTGGGCCAATAAAATCCGCTCTGCAGAATTTTTGCAGTGGTTTTCTTTGAGGAAAAATGACATCGACATGCATGATTGTGACAAAATGAAATAACACTTTGCTATTCGCTCTCAGGAATACATCTCCTAATGATTTGATCAAGGCAATATTTAAACAGATAAGGATCATCCCAAAAGAATTTATTTACCTCAGTCAAAAAATTAGTTTTATTTTGGTGACTCCAATGATTAGGCATATGACCAGTGATAAGATAATTAACTATATCAGCAAACCAATGCAATTGGGATATAGACGTGAGCTGTTTATCAAGAAACGTTTCTTTGATTGACAAATTTTCATCATCAGATTCTACTACCAACCTAGTCAAGTGATCAACAACAATATTTTTAGATAATTTCTTATCATGAATTTCTAAATCAAATTCTTGCAATAATAAAATCCACCTAATCAAATGAGCTTTAGAATCCTTCTTGGAAATAAGGTATTTTAATGCAGCGTGATCAAAATAAACAATGATTTTAGAACCAATCAAGTAGGATCAAAACTTGTCTAGAGCAAACACAACAACAAATAATTCTTTTTCAGTGGTGGGGTAATTCAGTTATGCATCAATGAGAGTTTTACTGGAATAATAGATCACATGCGGTAACCTATTTACATGGTTCAAAACAATACCTATAGCATAATCAGATGCATCACACATGACTTCAAAAGGGCGGTTCCAGTCGGGAGGTCGAATGATCGGAGCAGAAGTCAACAAGTGTTTCAGTTTCTCAAATGCATGAAAACAGGAATCATCAAAGACAAAAGGGGTGTCTTTTGTAAGAAAACTACACAAAGGTCGAGAAACCTTACTAAAATCTTTGATGAACCTATGATAAAACCCAGCATAACATAAAAATAATCGAATTTCTTTTACTGTTCGTGTAGGTGGAAGATTAGAAATTAAATCAACTTTGGCTTTATCAATCTCAAGTCCATCTTTTGAAACAACGTGACTTAAAACAATCATTTTCTTAACCATGAAATGACATTTTTCCCAAATTAACACAAGATTTTTCTCTTTGCATCTACCTAACACTAATTTCAAATGGTGCAGACACTCATCAAAACTAGACCCAAAGGGCATATGTCGGTAGGCGGAGGTTCTGAACGGACAAGTGAAAGTGCTTTATTCTTGGTCTTCAGGGGCAGTAGAAATTTGGTTATAACTGGAATAACCATCACAAAAAAATAGTAGTAGGAATGACCTACCAATCTCTTAAGCATTTGATCAATGAAGGAAAGTGGAAAGTGATATTTTTTGGTGATAACATTCAGTTTCCTATAGTCAATACGAACATGCCACCCAGTTTGCACTCGAGTAGGGACTAATTCATTTTTATCATTTTTGACTACTGTTATACCAGATTTTTTAGGAAGTACCTGAACAAGGCTAACCCACAAACTATCAGAAATAGGGTAAATGATACCCGCATAAAAAAGTTTAATCACTTTAGCTCTAAAAACCTCTTTCATGTTTGGATTTAATCATCTTTGGAACTCACGACTATGCCTGGCATTATCTTCCAAATGAATTCTATACATGCACACTGATGGACTAATACACTTAATGTCTCCAATTGTCCACCCTATGGCTTCTTTATAATCTTTGAGGACATTGGTCAATTTATCTTCCTGTTCGTTATCTAAGTTGGATGCTATGATAACAGACAAGGTTTCTGATGGTCCTAAGAACACATATTTTAGGGTATCAGGTAAGAGCTTAAGGTCCAACTGTGGTGACTCAGAATTTGAATGGATAGACTCAGTGGGTGTAACATGTTCAATTTTGCCTTTCCATTCATCAGTATCCATTAATGGTGTAGATTCGAACAAAGAATTTATATCATTAATTGAACTCTCAACATCTATGTTCATGTTAAACTGTTTCAAACATTTTTCAAAAGAGTCAATTCCATTTATTTGCAGGAATAAATCATGGGTAACAGTCTCAATCATATTCACTTCACACAAATCATCCAGATCCACACATTTATTAGCAACATTAAATACATTTAATTCAATAGTCATATTTCCAAATGATAACTTCAAGACACCATTACGATAATTGATGATTGCATTAGAAGTAGCTAATAATGGTCTACCCAGGATGACCGAAATTTGAGTATTCAAGTTTTCAATAGGTTGGGTATCAGGAACAATGAAATCTATAGGAAAATAGAATTTATCAACCTTAATTAAAATATCTTCTATGACACCTGTCGAAACTTTCACAGACCTATCAACTAATTGGAGTGTTATAGATATGGGTTTCAACTCTCCTAGACTGAGTTGCTCATAAACTGAATATGGCAACAAATTCACACTCCCACCCAAATCAAGTAAAGCTCAACTAATCTTTTGATCGCTAATTACATAGGATATTGTTGGACAACCAGGATCTTTGTATTTGGCAAGAGTTTTGTGCTGGATTATGGAGCTTACTTGTTCAGTCAAGAATGCCTTTTTTGGAACATTGATTTTCCTTTTCATAGTACAAAGATCTTTCAAGAATTTTGAATAGGCAAACACTTGTTTTATAGCATCAAGAAAGGGGATGTTAATGCGAACTTGCTTAAACACCTCTAAAATGTTACTATATTTTGTACCTTTCTTTTTTGGAACAAGTCTTTATGGAAATAGAGCTTTTGGAAGGTAAGGCAATGGTTGATTTTTAATTGAGTCGTTGGATTTAGAATTTTCAGGTTGGCTCTTAGGGTTCTCTTTCTCAAGTTCAGGTAGGTGATCATGTTTGACAATAAGTTTTCCCGACCTAAGAGTAGTAATGGATTTAACTTCCTTGTTATGGTTCGATGATCCTACCTTATATTGACCTTTTGGATTTGGGATGGGTTGACTTGGAAACTTTCGTTTTTCTCTTTCTCAAGTTCAGGTAGGTGATCAGGTTTGACAATAAGTTTTCCCGACCTAAGAGTAGTAATGGATTTAACTTCCTTGTTATGGTTCGATGATCCTACCTTATATTGACCTTTTGGATTTGGGATGGGTTGACTTGGAAACTTTCATTTTTCTCTCTCTCCTACATCAGTTGTTAGTTGACCCAATTGCATTTCAATTTTAGAGATAGATTGTTGGGTTGATTGCATGAACTGTTGTAAGGTTTCCTCTAAATATGGTTTTCTTGGAGGGTATGATGGATTGGAATGGTGAAAATTTTGGTTGTAGGTGTTAACTTGAGGCCCTGATTGGTTCATTGTAGATTGATTCTGTCTCCATGAAAAATTTGGATGGTTTCTCCAATTTGGATTATATGTGGGAGTAACTCTTGTATGATCTCAACTTGGATGATTCAGTAACTCTTGTATGATCTCAACTTAATATGTTAACATTTGATATGATTGATAATTTTTTGAAAGGAATAGAAATTAACAAATTTGGATCTTGGTGGGTAACATCTCTGTAAACCCTCACGAGATTATATTCGTCTACTAGGGGTAATCTAAGGATTTAAAAGCTTGTTCCATATGCTAAATGCAATCGTGTTCCTTACAAAAATGGATTTTTTATTTAATTATTATATTAGTTTTGCTCGAGTACTAGCAAAAGTTAGGTTTGGGGGTGTGATCGCACCGCATTTGTGTGATTTTAGAGCCATAAACTTAGGTTTGTAGCAAATGTTAACGGAAGCGAGGTCGACCCCACAAGGATTTATTTATTTATTTTTTATAGAAAAACTCAATCAATCTAATTTAATTTAATTATAATCTAGTTCAAGATGATTTTGTTTTGTGATTTAAGAAATGAAAAACTAAATAAACAGTAAAATAACTAGTTTAACTTGATTGAAGATGGAGAGATACTAAGATTTCAGAATCCACTAATATATAATTAATTAGTTCTTATTATTGTTTTGACTCCAAATTTTTAGTGATAGTTTTATAAATTAAGCCCGACGTAAATCTTAAGTTGGTTTTTCTTCGCTTTAAAAATTGTAATTCTTAAGTATTATCTGTATACAATTTAATGGAAAACGTATAATCAAAAGATATTATTTATTTCACAATACAAATCCGAGCATTAAATAATTCATAACAATCAATAATACATGATATTAAAGATGAAATCATTTATTTAATTGAAATAAAAACCTTAAACATTTCATTACAAATTGTTTGGAATCAAAACAGTACAACAATTTAATTAATTATACATGATTTCATCCTCAATCTTAGTATAAGAAAAATTATAAATACATAGAAAAAGAAAAAAAAAACTTATTGAAAATTGACATCATCTCCAAGACTCTTTGATGTCCAAAATAGCTTGAAAATGGACTAAGAAAATGTGTATCAAATTGTGTCCAACCTCAAGTCATATTTATAGGCACCAAAAGGAAGCCTTGGGGGGTAAAATGGTAAAAAATTGGAACCAAGTGAGGTGAAAGGGACATTTAAAACAGGTTGGAAAAAATTGGGGGTAAAAAATGTCAGCTGGTCAAAGTTGGAGGGCCTCAAGTGGCCAACTGGCAAAGCGAAGCTTCCAAAAGGTGAAATCCGAACTACCGACTTGGCTCCTCTTACTGTAGCAATTGGTCCGAGCCACGGCTCGCTGGCTTCTTTACTGTTCTGGCTGGTTCGAGTTTTGTTTGGCTTGCTGTGATTTGCTCGTTTTTTATCCGATTCACTCCAAATCAATGCCATTTTGTTCACTTTTAAAAATCCTACCAAACCATATAAAATAATTCAAATTTTTTATATTGTTAACAGATTGAACAATTCATTCCAATTTATTTGATTTTCGTTCGACTTTTGTTCGGATTGTTGTGGATTACTCGTTTTTAATCTGATTTGCCTTATCTTAACGTCATTTTGCTATATTTTCATGAACTTACAAAAATAACTTTATTTTTAATATTTTACACTATTCGAACGGTTAACAAATCTAAGTTTAGGGCTATAAAATCGCACAAATGCGGTGCAATCACCCCATTTAGAAAAACAGTTTTTACATCTATTTGATGTATCACTAGGTTATGAATAGAATCTAAAGCTATAAGGATCCTAACAGTTGTAATAGTAGTTACAGGAGAATAAGTATCAAAATAGTTAATCCCTTTCTTTTGTGTAAATCGTTTTGCTACCAATCTAGTCTTATATATGCTTCTATCAGGTTTTAATTTTTTCTTAAAAATCCACTCACAACCTATAGTTTTATTTCCTGGAGGCAAATCTACTAACTCCCAAGTATTATTTTGCATGATTAATTCAATCTCACTATTTATTGTCTCTTTCCAAAAAGGTGCATCTATTAGAGATAACATTTCCTTGTAAGTTTTTGGATCTTCTTCTACTAAGTAAGTATAGAAATCTTCCCCAAAATTCTTTTCAATTCTATGTCTCTTACTTTGTCTTGGTTCTACAGAAAAATCTAAGTCTGTCTCGGTAGGAAAACTATTGCTAATAGAATTTGTGTCATGAGTTAGTATGGAATCCATGTTTACTAATTGGTTAGGAATTCTAGTTTTATGAGGAACTATATTGTAAGACCCCAATTCCGCATGTACGTCAATTTAGTTGCATTATTAAGCATTTAGAAAAATACGAGGCGGAAATATGCAAATTAAAAATTCAAATTAATAGTTTAGGGGTCAATTTGCAAATTTAGAAACTTTCAATCCAAACTTTGGGAGGTAAATTGGCATTTAACTTCTTTCTTAAAAATTTTAAGGGGTAAAATTACAAATTAAGAAAATCATAAATGATGAATTTGAATTAAAATAAAGATTTAAAGAATGAGGGGGAGAAAAGAGAAATTTAACAAAAGATTTATTATAAAACCTATAAATATATATGCACATATCGCGCGTGTGTGTGCAGAGAGATCGCCGGCGACAGGAGAGAGAGGAACGGGGCGACGTGGCAGGGGGAGATTATGTCACAAACCACTAATTACATGCATATATATAATTGTTCATGCATGTAGAGATCAGAAAAATCTAGAAAAGGGGAAGAAAGAGAGGAACCTGAGCACTGAGTGGGTTCGGCAATTTGATCGACGATCGTGAAGGGGGTGTGTGTATTCCGTCGACGGCAGGTGTGGGTTCCGTTCTGAGCAATCATGTGTGTGTGTATTTCGGTGTTTGATCCACCATGCATGTGTGTCAGTGTGTGTGTCATCGGTATGTGTTTCGTCGGTGTGTGCGTCCGGTCCGTCGTTAAGTGTGTGGGTTGTCCGGTCACGGTGTGGCGATGTGTGTATGTGTCTCTAGTGGGAGTGATCGGCGTGTATGGGTACGCTATTCTGTTTTGTTCCATCCG
This sequence comes from Eucommia ulmoides, assembly GCA_016647705.1. Taxonomy (NCBI): domain Eukaryota; kingdom Viridiplantae; phylum Streptophyta; class Magnoliopsida; order Garryales; family Eucommiaceae; genus Eucommia; species Eucommia ulmoides. The sequence continues at coordinate 37,508,139 of CM028340.1, forward strand.
TGTCGTGTGAGCGTCGCCGTTTAGTGTGTGTGTGTGTGTAAACAGTGAGTGTGTGTTCATCTGGGTATGTGCGTTTGTGCGCCGGTGTGTGGAGGTGAGGTCGCCGGCGGTTGGTGGGAGACGGTGAGGAGACCAACTAAAGTCGAAACGACAATGTGTGTGTGTTGATCGGCGACGAGCGAATGTCGTTGGCGACCGGCAGCTGAAATCAGAATAGAAACAGAGAAACCAAAAAAAAAAAAAAGGAAGAAGTAGAAAAAAAAAAAAAAAAAAGGGAAAATTACACAAACACCCCAATACAAATCCAAAAATTTATCTCGCGGCCGATGGACGATTCGGAGCAGGTAAAAATCTAAATCGATTACCATTGTTGTTAAATTGAATTATTAGCAAACGAGATTATAATTTGGAATCGTTAATTCTAATAATTTTTGTCACTGTCCATATTAACAAATGCGTACCGTAATTATTAACGAAACGAAATTTATCGAATAACAATTTTTTCGTAATAAAAATGTGGGTACGGGGAAAATTACGGAATTTAGGGTCTGCATTGCATGATTCGGTTATTTTACATAAAATATTAATTTAGGCCATGTCACTATTAGGCTCGCAGACACTGGAGTATCGGTAGAAGATAGTCAGTAAAAACTGTTCAGAACGGATAGCCAGGTGAGTGTACTGTCTTCTTACCAAATTATTTTCATATATATATATATATATATATATATATATATATATATATATATATATGCGTATAAAATGGACTTACTATAACTAGATGATTTTATAGACGATATGGATCAAGCAGGTTTTAGGGTGAGTGAGTAAAAATGGATTTTCGTGAAATTATGATAGTTTTCGAAAGAAAGTTGAGAATGATTTTCGTTGGATTTGGTGGTTTTAAAAGAGAGTGAAAAATGCCTGGTTTTCTAAAAAATAAAGGGTGGAAAAATGGTTTTGGTGAAATCAGACGTTTTTTGATAATGAGAAATATGATTTTGGATTGAAAATCAGTTTTGGAAATAGAGGGTGATGTTTGAGATTTGATGATGTTGATCAGACGATATTATTGATTTGTCCTTTGTTGATGACGTTATTGATTTGACGATGCCATAGTATTTATCTGTTTTGGTAGAGTGAGTTTATCCGCTTCGATGGAGTAATGTTATCCACTTCAGCGGAGTGATGTTTATCTGCTCTGCAGAGTGATATTAGACGTTTATACTGCGCAGTGATTATCCACTTCGGTGGAGTGATGGGTGTTCGTAGGAAGGCATATCCTACGGATGGTATGGTACCGTTGCAAACTTCCGATCGTGAGGTTAAAACGATCACTATGGTTAGCCAGTGTGTGTTGTGGTGGAGTGGTGTGTTTGAGGTGTGTGTTTGAGATGTGGTGTTTTACTTATATTGGGTGATTTATTATTTATTATGGTGATTGATATGATTTAATACTAGGTGGATTTGGATAGAACTTATTTATATCGCTTAATTTTCATTGCTTATATACTTATGCTTGATCTATATTTAGTTATGGTAATATTTAGAATGTATTATTATTTTAAAAATGTTTTACTAAGAAGGCAGTATACTCGCAGGTACAACAGTTAGGAGTCGGTCCTCTACTGGCACTAGGTAGAATCCGGTGATGGTGTAGTATGGAAAAATTTTGGGAGGAGCTGTCTGAGGCGAACCTGTGAGAGCTTTATTGTTGTTTTACTTTTGTTGTTACTATAATTCAGGGATGGGTACGTCCCCAGTTAGAGATGTTGTATATGGTCAGAATTTATGGTTGTATATTTTGTATGCACTTTGTTGTTTACTAGTGGGTTTGACGTTAAGATGAGGTCGTGTCAACGTCATGCCGGCCCCACGGTGACGGGTATCCGGGGTGGGGTGTGACATATATCTTCAAAGAGAGTTGCATCTTTTGATTCAACTATCGAATTTAAGGAGATACCACTAATTTGAGATTCAATAACTAAAAATCTATTTGCACTAATGTCTTGTGCATAACCTAGGAAAACAGTGTCTATTGTCTTAGGTCCTATTTTCTTTCTTTTTGGTTTAGGTATAGCCACCTTTGCTAAATACCCTCATACTTTTAAGATTCTCAAATTTGGCTTTCTATTTTCCCAAATTTCATATTGGGTCTTTTCATTATCTTTTGTGGTAATGCTATTCAATATGAAACACTCACTAAGTACAGCCTCTCCCCATAAATTTTTGGGTAAACCTGAACTTATCGACATTGAATTCACCATATCTATCAAAGTTCAATTTTTTTTTCTTTCTGTAATTATATTTGATTGAGGTGAATATGGTAGAGTAAGTTCATGTATGATACCACACTTTTCACAAGAAGTCTTAAGATCTCCCAAAGTGTACCCACCCCATCTATTAGACCTAAGTTTTTTAATCTTCCGATCAAGCTAATTTTCTACTTGATTCTTATATATTATAAACTTATTGAACACTTCGTCTTTAGTCTTCAAAATATAAATATAACAAAAACTCGAACAATCATCAATGAATGTTAAAAAATATTTATTCCCAACTCTAGTTGGTGGTCTATTTAAATCACATACATCACCATGTATAAGCTCTAAGAGTTGTGTATTCCTGTCAACAATTCTAAAAGGCTTTCTTGGTTGTTTTACTTAAACACATATGTCACACCCCTCCTCGGGCCCCCATCGCCTGAGGCTGGGCGTGACGTCGACTTGACGTTACCTGACCGACTAACAAATATACACATGTACATTTATATATATATACACGCGCTGCTATACTTTCATTTTTCTAAAAATATAATTACTCACTTCAAAATTCGGGAAATACATCTACCCCAAACATTCACAAAAAGAAGCGGTTCACACCTGTCCAGCTAACCCTCCAAAACGACTCCACCTCTTGACTCTACCTAGTGCTAGTAGTGGATCTGTCTCTAGTTGCGGCACCTGAAACCAAATATTTTTTCATAATAAAAATGATTTATAGATCAAGCATGATTATCAAATACCATTTTTCAAAATATAATATAATATGACCTCATACCATGCCGGAATAAAATTCTACTGTCATCGTTGCAATAAGATTATGTATTTAAATCAACCAATCCAAACATTTCAACATATAGTAAAATACCGCACTTATATTTTTCTACTAACCATAGGATCGTTTCACCTCACGATCGGGAGTTACGATGGTACCGTAACCTATACAACTATGCCATCTAAAGTGACTATCAGTGCCAGAGCCATTTAATATCCCCAATGGTAAGGGCAGCCACCTACAGGATTTGTATTCCTAACATGTAAAAATATACCCACCCTACAGGACTTGCTTGATAAGTAACATCATATATCTATCCTGCAAGACTGCGTAACAGGTAAAAATATATATCCACCCTTCAGGACTTGCCTGAAAGGTAACAATATATATCCACCATGCAGGACTTGCTTAACAAGTAACAACATATCCACATCTCGCAGGACATGCTCTTGTGACGAGAAGATAACTATGACATAGTTGAATAATAAAAATCACTTTCCACATTTAAACATTTACTTGATCCACGTAACGTTATAAAATAATCAATTTTAATAAACTTTTTTTTTTTTTTTCATTTTTTAGTACAAAAATATAATTTGACAATTTACATAGAAAACAGTACACTCACTTCGATATTTGCGCCACTAAAAGTACTATCGCTCGAATATAACTCGGTCGGCGTCGCCTGCGAATCTAACAACAAATGAAAGGGCCTAAACTAATAATTTATTTAAAATAAATCTATTATGTGATGCGTGGCCCTAAAATACAATTTTTCTTATTCTCAAATTTTCTCAACTATATGAAATTATTAAACAACTAGTTTTCTTAAGTTAATATTAACTGTACAAAAATTATTATAGCAATGATTATAACATTTTTTTCATTAATAATTAAGGCTACAAAAAAATATTAATTGACCGTTAAAAATATTATTTGTTAACGAAATACTAAAAATTGTCATTTTGATAAAAATTACAATTTTTATCTTAAACTGTATTTTTCGTAAATTAAATATATCTGTGTATACGAATACACCTGCTACATTTCTCGAATCCACTATATTAATCGAACCTTCGTATATATATTTTTGACACACACACACACACACACACACACATATATATATATTTGTTCGTATAGTTAGTCCCATAAATCGAACGTGGTGTATATTTTAAGTTAACAATATATATATATATTTATATATATATATATATATATATATATATATATATATATATATATATATATATATATATATATTCTTAGGGTTAATTAATGATCATATATATTCTTAGGGTTAATTACACTTTACCCCCCTGTGGTTTGAAAATCATCATTTACCCCCTTGTGGTCAAATATTTGGTGCACTTACTCCTCTACATCAGGGGGGTAAGTGGTTTGAAAATCTGACCACAACCGGCGATTTCCAAACTATGGGGGATAAAGTACAAATTGACCAAACCACATGGCAGTAAAGTGTAATTAACCCTATATTCCTAATATATAATTACTCACATTTTTCTACGAATACCCACTTCAACATTCAACTTTATTTGTATTTCGGCGCAGGGAATAATATTGGAAATTCTATTACTTTGTAATAATTATATTTATTATTCACCGTTATAAAATTATTTCAATAAATTGATAAATTATAAATTCGATAGTTATAATTATGGCCGCCGCATTGTAAATTAAAAGATTTTTATAAAACAAATTACTAATTTCTCGTTGCCGTCGCATTATAAAATTTACCAGATTTTATGGAATGAAAATTTAGCTAATCGACGACAGGAATTTCATTTGAATTTCTATTTAATTTGTAATAGTTGAATTTATTATTTACTGTTGTAAAAATTGAATTGATGAATTTGGTAAATATAATTATCACTGTAGTTTGTAAAGTTTACCTAATTTTATAGAATGAAATATTGGTCGTTTCGTTTTAGTGTAAATTCTCCAAGGGGAGAAATCGCATGGCGGCCTGGGAGATCGGGCCGTTACATTTGGAATCGGAGCGAAACTAATTGTAATAGTAATTTATTAATAAACGATGAAATAATTGGGACAAAATTCTCCATAGGAGAAGATGAGTAATGGCCCTGGGAAGCCGGGTCGTTACAACATACCTCACATTTGTGTTTACACTCCACATAAGATTTAGGAATAAGATCAAGATCCATCAAGCTCCTAACCTTTCTCAAACTTATATGACCTAATATACTATGCCATATATTAGAAGTCTCAACATTCAAAACTTAACAACTTTTATTATCCTCTAAGAATGCATTTAATTTAAATAAACCTTCAGACACATAACCTTTTGCAAGAAAAATATCATTCTTGGTTATAACAATCTTATTGGACTCCATAACAATTTTATTACCTTGCTTGACTAAGGTTGACACATTAATTAAATTTCTTCTCACTTCAGGAACATGTTGCACTCTGTTTAGACTTAAAGTCTTTCTAGATGTCATCTTCAAATCAATATCTCCTATATCACATACTTGTCTGACAACAACATTTCCTAGAGTTACATTTCCTCCACTTTATTTTTCATAATTTTTTAAAATACCATGATCAAAACAAAAATGTATATTAGCTCTAGAATCTAACCACCAATCTTTATTCTCACAAGTAAAATTGATTCTAAAAATATTGTTCCTAAAGGAAGGTTCGCCAAGGTTTTCATGATCTACAAGCATATTGTCTTGAGCTATTGGCCGACGTTGATTATTATTTTGATTCAGTTGAGGCTTGTAAGGCTCAGTCTTCTTATAGAAGCAATCTCTTGTCATGTGGTTGACTCAACCGCAACCAAAACAATGCATTTTCTCTTTCTCTAAGCCTTTTGATCTATTAGCAGGATTAAGGTAGTTTGTTCGTTGACTTGAGCAATTGAAGAATCTATTAGGCTTAAAATTGTTACGCCTAGGGCGAAAATTCTTCTTATTGTTGAAATTTTGAGCTTTGTTATTCTTGTCATTTTCTACCAAGTTGATATGAGGAGGTCTCTCATATTGATGTTTAGAAGTTGAGAAACGATGTTTTTCCTCAACCTTGATAGAGTTGATAGTTAGAGACAAAGTCAATTTAACTTGCTTATGCCTAAGAGTTTTGGAAAAGTTGGACCAAGAAGGTGGTAATTTATCTATAAGGCATGAAACCTTAAAGTCTTCACTAAGAACAATACCATTCTTTTCCACTTCTCTTAAATATTCTTTAAACATGTTAATTGAGACTCCTATTGACTCGTCCAACATTTTATAATTATTGAATGTAGAGATATCAAATCTCTTAATTCCAGCATCATCAATACCATACTCAGCTTCTAAAATTTTTCAAAGTTCTTTAGTAGAAGATGTTAAATTTAGATAAATATCATAAAGATGATTAGACAAAGAACTAAGGATTCCATGAAGACAATGGTAATTGATTTTTTTCAAGAGTAATAAACCAAGAAGAAAAAGATACTTCTTGAGCAGAAGGTGAATCATTTATAGCTAATATTAAACCTAATACGGTCAGCCAATAACAAAGTTGGCTTTGCCATCTATGAAAGTATTGGCCACTAAATTTTTTAGGTTTAACACTATCGGCTTCTTCAGAATGAGCCATGACAATGATATAGATACAAAAAGTTATAGAGAAATTGAAGTATTACTCTGTGATGTTTAAGCACAAAGATATATGTAAAAAATATGAACAATGATAATTAAATAAACAATTTAAACAAATTACAAAGTATAACACAAAATGCACTATTTTTTTTAGATAAACAATTTAGTCAAAACACATAATTATTTTGCAATATTGATATAGATAGTAACTCAATGTATTGTTTTGCAATATTGATATAGATAGTAACTCAATGTACAATATTTAATAAATAATAAATTATTTCATTCTTAATTTATGTAATTATAAATATTATCAATTTTTTCATTTAAGTTTAAAGAGATAAATAAAATAAAATATTGCAATATTAATAAATAAAAATATAAACAACACTTTTAATTTCAATTTTTTTTTAAACAAACTTTGAAACCGTTTTATATCAAAATGGTCAAGTTTCTAAAATATAACAAAGGATCATTACTTTAGATTGTTATAAAAATTATATAATTTTGACAATAATTTAAATAAATATTAAAACAATCACTGGAATATAAATAATAATCTTCTTCAAAAATATAAATAATAAAATAAGTAAGGAAAAGTAACTGGCATGTAAATTCAATGAGACACGAATGATCGTTGACCTAAAGTGACAATACCTCCATACGTGAAGGTTCTGATAGTAATGGCTAGTCCAAGACATAACCGTTACCCACAAGCATGTCCTCTCGGGGTTCATGTCCACCAGAAGACTAATGAACCGTCTTTATCGAATTGCTCTTGAATATATTATATAGAGATATAGTAGTAGGAGGAAGAACTTTTAGGATACTTTTTTATATCTTTTAAAGTGTAGCCAACCCCTTTATATAGTGTAAAAAATTGTAGGAGTTACAAGAATAATAATAAACACAATAATTGACAATAAACACAAAAATAAAAACTGAAAATTAATACTAATAATTGTCAAATAAAAAATAAAAATTTAATAAATTAAAATGGAGGTTTTGAAATTTTTAATTAATGTTTTTTTTTAAAAAAAAACCTTATAAGTTTATAACAATTTTTTGGCAAATTGTCTTTTTATCTCTTTTATTTATTATCACTTTACCTCATTTTAATTTAAAACGAGTGCTTCTAAATTTGATCCATTTTTTTAATTCTACGTGTTGATCTTAAGTATTTTGATAAATTAATTATCATTGATGTTTTGAGAAACTAATGCGTTTATGGAGTATTTTAGGTTTTAATTTCGATGCTTGAGTAAAAAAAATTGTGAAGAGGAATAATAATAATCGAGATGGTTGCAATGAATATATTGAAGACCTTTTTTGCCAACTTTTTTTTTTTTTTTTTTTGTAATTCAAGTTAAATAGTTCAATTCTTCTTAACTCTTAATGCAACTCGATCAGGATCACACATGATATTTGAAATTAACATGGAATATATTTAAAGTGGTTAAAAGTGATAAATTTAAGAGGAGAAATGATTTTCCCAAGTCCTTGATCAAGAAAATATTTTAAAAAACAGAAAAATATATGTTTTTGGTATGGATGGTCGATTGCCTAGTAGACTGGTCAACCATTTGATTCAAGATGGTGGTTTTTAGGGTTTTAGGCTATCCGATTGACCAATAGGTTAAACGGTTGTTTTAGAGCCCAAAACGGTCGATCGCTCAGTTTATCAACTTGCGTGCAACGGGTAGAAAACTATTTGTTGAAAGGCTATCCAATCAACAGTTTGATGTACTGGTTGACTGACTAGGTAAAATTCAGTTTCTAACCAAAACGTTTTTCAAAGATCTTCCACCCATTTTTTAAACATTTGAACATTAAAAAATATATTATTTTAATGAATTTTGACTGGTTTTCAAAGATATATCATATATTTTGGAGATCTTTTGATTTAGTCCATGTATTACTCTAGTTGGTGATTTGTACTGGATAAACTTATTTCTATATTTTGGGATTCTAAATCAAAATCTTTTTGGGACTGAATTTAGTGTTTTAACAATTCTATGCTTCGTCAAATAAAACAGATTTAAATCTATTTGATATATAAGGTCCTTACATGCCATTTTTGAGCATATCTTTCAAAATATAGCCGTTATACGCATGATTTAAAATACTTATATATAGCCCTGCGAATTTCATCTTTAAAATCATCAAGAATACAAATCAAATTAGATTTTCTAAGAAAGAGTGCATATTTTTCTAAAATATTTTTAGAGAAATTTTTGAAAAAATTCTTGATCAAGGTTATCTTTACGAAAACTCAGGGTTTGGTTCTATGTACCTATGCTATACATATTTTTCAAGCAAATTCTGGTAAGATCATTCTATTTATTTTTGCTTGCTCAAATTGAATGTGCTATACTTAACTGAGAAAAGATTTGAGTGATTATCAGATCCTCCTAAAAATAGAAATGGAAGGATCAAAGAACTGAAGATAGAAAAGAGTTATCAGATCCTCCAAAATATTCATCATGGAATGAGGAATCAACTACTTCACGAGCTATAAAGATTGTTCCAGGTCATTTGGTAAAGAAAATTATTGGCAGTTTCGAAAAGGGTTAACTGATAAATCATGGATTTCAGCCAAGTAAGAAGAATTACTTTAATTTGAGAGAAATAAAGTCTGGTCTATAGTTCATAGAGTTGATTTTCATCTTGTTATTGGCACAAAATAGTTATATCATAATAAAAAGGATAAAATGGGATTAGTAATTAGAAATAAAGCAAGATTAGTAGCACAAGACTATAATTAGGAAGATGGCATAGACTGTGATGAAACCTATACACTTGTTACTAGATTAGTAGCTATAAGGATGTTGTTAGTCTTTGTTTGTTCTCGTGAATTTAAACTATTTCAAATGGATGTCAAAAGTACTTTTCTAAACAGTTTTATCGTTGAAAAGGTTTACATCAAACAACTACTAGGTTTTGAAAATGATAAATTTCTTGATTATGTTTTTTAAGTTACGTAAACCACTATATAATCTCGAACAAGCTCCTAAAGCTTGGTATGAGAGACTAAGAAGATATTTAATTTATAAAAGTTTTTGATGTGGACTTAGTGATATTATGTTTTTTATAAACAAACATATACAAACATCCTCTTAGTTTAAATTTATGTGAATAATATTATTTTTGGATCCACTAACGAAGATCTTTGCGAAGAATTTACCAAGATAATGAATGTTGAGTTTGAAATGAGCATGATGGGAAGAGTTGACATTTTTCCTTGGGCTTAAACTCAAGCGAACTAAGGAAAGGATTTTTATTAATCGAGCCAAGTATAATGACCTGGTTTCCCAGGGTCGCCACTCGGTTTTTTCCTTTGGAGAATTATCACTATAATCGAATACCCAATATTTCATTAAATTTTTACAATACTGAATAATCAATACCATTATTACCAATTAAATATAAATTACATTAAAATAACTAATCCAATATTAATTATTTTAATTAAAAGATCATAAACTATTAATATAATATTAACTGTTTAACTGATAGGGAGAATTAATACTAAAATCGAATAACCAATAATTAGCCAAAATGGGAATCGTTACAAAGGAGGTAAAGTAATTAAATACATTGAAGATTTGGGGGCTCAAATGTGTAAAAAAAAGGTTCCAAAAAACATGGTGTTATTCAGTTTGCCTCATGATCTCATTCAACAATGCTTGTATTTGGGACAGTAGGTTGAAAAAGATTGTTCATTTTTTATTTCCAGGCATTTTTTTCCATATTTTCTCCATTTCTCTATTCGAACAGTGAACAATAATATTTATTTTCAAGTCTTTTGGGAATTTGGACAATAATATTTTGGACTTATAAGTAATTGAGAAATTTTACAATTGCGACAATAATTATAATTATTGAATTCTTCAATTCAACTATACAATAATAAATCATAAATACGACCAATACAAATTAAATAGAAATTCAATTAAAATTCATGTCGCCATTTTGCTCTTACGAGCCTTGCAATCGTAGTTATGGAGTTGTGAGCTAATGCTCAGTAAAACTTTAATCCCTTAATACGTCCATTTAATTAACACGACAAATAAAACACATAGGCATGATTTGCACACAATTTTCACATAATCATAAATATTTCATGGAAATTAACAACTATATTCCGACGATAATAACAATATAAATCTCACACTAGGATTATGGTATCCTAAGGGGAGTAATTTTACTTGAATCGGTTACTCCGATATTGATTTTTCCAGTTGCAAATTTGAACATAAAAGCACTAGTAGGTCGTGTCATTTTCTAGGCCATACATTTGTTTCTTGGTCAAGTAAGAAACATAACTCAATAGTCTTATCCACTACTGAGGCTAAGTATATGGTAGCTGATAGCTATTGCAGACATGTTCTACATGCAAAATAACAGTTGTATGATTTTGGTGTTTGCATGAAAGTGGTTTTGATTTATTGTAATAACTGAAATGCTATATGTCTTAGTAAGAATCCTACATAACACTTATGTACGAAGCACATTGAGATTCGTCACCATTTTATTCGAGATCACATTCAAAGGGGTGACATTTCTCTTGACTATGTTCATTCACAAGATCAATTGGTCGACATTTTCACAAAACCATTGGCGGAAAAACAATTTTCAAAAATCATGTGCGATTTGGGAATGGTTAGGCACAATGATCTTGCTTAGATTAAATTGATATTTCCAAAATTGCATTATGAAAATTGTTTTATGCATATCATTCCAATATTTTGATTCGCCTTTCTCACTTTTTGAGATGACAAAGGAGAAGAGAAAATGATGTTTTTATGCTTATTTATGCTTGAGACGACGGGGAGAAATATTTCATTTTTTCTCATATCTTGAAAAGTTCTTAAATATCATTGCATAGTATTTTCTCATTATAAGTATTTAAATTGAACAAAAACCGTCCTGATATTCATGGTCAGTGTAGTTATATATATTTGAGAAAATATCAAAGTTTCTTGTCATCATCAAAAAGAGAAAAATTGTTGATCTTAAATCTTTTGATGAACCAATTAATATTGACGTTTTGATGAACTAACGTTGTTTATTGCGTATTTCAGATTTTAGTTTTGGTGCTTGGAGAAGAAAATTTGTGAAGATGAATGATAAAGGTTGAGATGGTTTCAATGCATATATATTGAATAATTTTTTAGCAAGAATATATTCTTTTTCCAGGTAAACAACTCAATTTTTCTTAAGCTCTTAATGCAATCGGAATATGATCACACACGACACTTGAAATTAAAATGGAATATTTATTAAGTGGTCAAAAGTGATAAATTTAAGAGAAGAAATGATTTTCCTAAGTCCTTGATCAAGAAAATGTTTTAAAAATCAGAAAAATGGGTTTTGGAATGGATAGTCGATTGCCCGATACACTGGTCGACCGTTTGATTTAGGATGGTAATTTTGAGGGTTTTAGGCTATCTAGTCGATCGATAGGTTGAACGGTTGTTTCAGAGCCCATAATGGTTGGCCGACTAGTGTGGAACGACTAGAAAACTATCCGTTGAAAGGCCATCCGATCAACTGCTTGATGCGCCAGTCAATTAACTAGGTAAAATTTAGTTTTTGACCAGAACATTTTTCAAAGGTCTTTCCCCCCATTTTTAAGCATTTGAATGATAAAAAAAATATTATTTAAATAGATTTTGATTGATTTTTAAAGACATATTATATATTTTGGAGATATTTTGATTTAGTACATGCATTTTTCAATTTGGTGATTTATACTAGATAAATTTCCAAATCAAAATATTTTTGGGACTAAATTGAATGTGTTAAAAGTTGTATTCTTGGTCAAATAAAGTTGATTTAGATCTATTTGATATATGGTATCTATATATGCCCATTTTTTAGCATTTCTTTCAAAATATAGTCATTATAGGCATTGTTGAATCCAAGGTTTGATGAATAATTAAGTGTTGATGTTTTTATAGAACTAATGGTTTAGATTTAAAGTTCCATGTATTTTATTAAGAAGAGGAATCGTCGAAGAAAATATAATGGGTGCAAGATGAAAATGATAAAGACGGGAAGAGTTTTGACGACGTTGAAGAAAACTAGATGAAAACAACTTTTTACCTATATACTCTTAATACAACCCAAATTAGGATCATGAACTACACTTAAAATGACTTAATCTTATGTGTGTCTTAGTAAGAAGTGATAAGTTTAAGATCCTAAAATGTGATTTTTATGTGCTTTATATGTGAAATGGTTTTAGTTATTGACCTAAGTGAAAAATGGGTTTTAAAGCATAAATTGTTAGGTTTTCAAGTCATTTCGGTTAACCAAAAAAAAAAGGTTGGTCGACTTATCAAAATAGTGTGTTTTGGAAGAAGAATGGGAGACATATAATCCAATCGGTCAACCGATGGAAACTGTGACAGTAAGTAAAATGAGTAAGCCTTTAATCACATCAGTCAACAAACAAGTTTGAGTCTATAACCTAAATAAAACAACAGCCGAATTCAAAAAAATGGAAAATGCTACTAATCTTATTAGTCAATTGACAGTGAGAGTCGGTCAACCGATAGGGTTAAGGCCAACGGCTAGAAATGGCCTTTGCCTTGGGGTGGTCGACCGAGGCATATGGCCGGTTAACCGACTGATGCAGTCAAAATTTTGACTGTTTCGGTTTCTTGGTCAAATCATCTCGTTTTTTATGATTCCAAGAAAGACTTTTGAAGGATTTGGGTGTATTTTAGATATATAAGATAGATTTTATGATTCTTATTTAATTAGTCCATTTAATTAAATATTCTTTTAATTAAAGAACTTTAATACTTCCTATTTTGATGAATTTTGAATTGAAAAAGTTTTAAGGACCAAAATGAGTTTTCCCAATATTATTTTTAAATAAAACATATCTATTTTTAATATATGGGGTCTTGCAATGTCATTTAATGACATATCTTTTGAAAACTAGCTATTGGAGGTCTAGTTCTAAGTCTATTTGTATGGACTTGCGGGATTAAGTTCAATACATCAAGAACTATTAGATTTGAGTTGTCTAAGAGTGAGATTATTGCTAAGATTTCTATGAGAGATTACTTTCAAGTTCTTGATTTAAAGCGCTTGCTATTTGCACCACTGATTTGTGTTCTTATTGCAAAATCATTATACCTTTCGGTGAATCCCAGTGAGATCCTTCCAAGTTCTTTTTATTGTTTTCTAAGATTATATATTATTCATTTTTGGTAAAGGGTTATTAAAAAATCATTTTTGAACTTAACTCCTTAAAATATTTTAAACGACTTTTGATTGATTATTTGATTACGTGCTTCTTCTATGCTACCCACTTTGTTATTTAATCAGATTTAATTTTTCTCACATTGTATCTGTCACATAATATTTATTTAGACCGTTAATCGAGTATATTTGTATTGAGGTGGTAGAAGCTTGTTGTAGGCATAAACTTTTCATTTTTTGTATTTGCGAGTTTGAGTGGATTAAAAAAGTTCGGATTGGTGTCTAATTAGGGTAGCTAGGGTTTCGATATTTTTTCTATGAAAAATATTAATATTTGATCTTTGTCTTGAAAAAATGTTAGGTTATTTTTTTTCCTTGAAAATAACTAGGTTTTGAACCATCCTGTAATTGAATTAAGTGGATTCTAAAAATTCATCCTAAACCTATGAAAATGATATAGTGGTAGGTTGATTATGAACCTGTGAAAAGAATTGAGAATCGTAAGGGTTTGGTTCCTGTCTGGTAAATGAATCAAGAGGTTTAATGAATGAATCTCCGTGGAGCTCAGGGGGCTAGACGTAGGTAAGAGTAGTTTACTAAACCATAATAAATTCTTGTGTTCTGCATTGATTACCTCTTTATATTGTGTTTGGGTATACATTTAGGATTAAACACATTTTCGTTGCATAACAAGGTAATAATCATTTAGGAAAATTGATTATTTGTGTTTAAGTGTTTAATTGTTTAAATTTTGTAATTACCTCTTTATATTGTGTTTGGGTATATATTTAGGATTAAACACATTTTCGTTGCATAACAAGATAATAATCATTTAGGAAAATTGATTATTTGTGTTTAAGTGTTTAATTGTTTAAATTTTGTAATTACCCAATTCACCCCCTCTTGGGTAGCTTTTTGGGCCAACAAGCATGGTTTAAATACCTATAAAAAGTCCTGCGAATTTTTGCCCTGCGAATTTCATCTTTAAAATCATCAAGAATAAAAATCAAATCATATTTTATAAGAAAAAATGCATAATTTTACGAAATATTTCTTAGAGAATTTAAAAAAAAAATCTTGATAAAGGCTATCTTCGAGAAAACTCTGGGTTTGATTCTATGTACCTATTCTATACATATTTTTCAAGGAAATCCGAGTGAGATCACTCTATTTAGTTTTGCTTGCCCAAATTGATTGTGCTACACTTGATTCACATATATCTTGAGAATTTGAACTTGTTATGCTTGTAATCAAAAATCATTTTTATTACTGAATACAATGCAATTCTTTTAAAATAATTTTTCCTGAAAATTTGATTGTTAAAATATATGTGCTTTAATTGTTATAAATCAAATTCATTATCTCACATGTTTCTATTACTATCTTATCGAGACATTAGTTGAGCTTAATATTGAATTAAGGTGGTAGAAGCTCATGTGTGAAGAAACTTATTATTTTTGTATTTGTGAGTTGTAACTTAGACCAAAACATACTTGGTTTAAGTGAGAATGGATTAGGCATAAAGGGACATTGTCTAATTAGCGTTAATCTTAAGACTGGAAAAACGATGGGGTTAATCTTGAGCCAGGAAAAAAGATAGGTTATGTTCTGAGCCTAGGAAAATAATTAGGTTAATCTTACACATGTGAAAATTATTGTAAAGGTTTGGTTCCTACAAGTTAGAAAAATTGAAGTGATTTGATTATTTATTTGTTTAAATTTTTTAATTACCCAATTCATTTTCCTCTTAGGTAGATATTTGGGCTAAAAATTGGTACTGGAGCTAGACTAGTTGAATAGGATTCACATTCTAGTTAACACGATCATATGGCACATCACATAAATACACTAGCTGCGGGGCAATCTATGCATAGTCCACCACTGTTTACAAGTGATAATTATATTTTCTTAAAAGTCAGAATGAATGCTTTCTTACAGGATACTAACTACGATACATGGTTAGTTACTAAAAATGATCCTTACATTCAATTTATGAATGATGTTGTTGAGAAAGAGGATAAGTATAACGAGGATGATTTAAAAAAAAATTATCTATTAAAGCTCAAGCTATTTATCTATTAATCTGTGGATTAGATGTGAATGAATATAATAGGATATCAAATTACGAGTCGAAAAAAGAAATATGAGATACCTTGCATTACACTGATGGGATAAACCAGGTGAAAGAGTCCAAAATCAATACTTTGGTCCACGACTTTCAACTTTTCAAAATGGGGGATGTAGAGACAATTGAAGACATGTACACCAGGTTTTCTAACATCTGCAACAACCTCAACATGCTCAGAAAGCTGTAGTCAATGCCGGAGAGAGTTTAGAAAATTCTAAGGTGCTTAACCAAAACATAGGAACCCAAGGTGATGACCATTGGAGAAGCCAATGATCTAAGCTGAAGACCATTGATGAGCGCATTGGCAACCTAATGACTCACGAGTAATCTATCCATGGATACAAAGGAGTGAGTACTTACAAACAGAGATCCATGGCGCTTAAAACTCAAAGAATTAATGTTGACGATGACAATGATTACAGAAACCTTAAAAGTAATCAAGAACGAGACGTAGCTCTTATTACAAGAAATTTCAGGAGAATGACCTGGCGTACTTTTCGTGGAAGAAAGAATTTCAATATAGATAATATTGAATGTTTCAATTATCATAAAATGGGGTATTTCCAATCAGACTGTCTTGATCCAAAAAAGGAGAAAAAAAGAAAAGACAAGAAGAAATCAAATAAGGGAAAGAAGAAATCCATCAAAGTAACGTGGGATGATTCTGATTCAAGAAGTTCGGAAACATCAAATAGCAATGATGAATCAACTATGCTTGCCCTAATAGGTATTGGGGATGAAGTACCTAAGATCAAGCTCAAATCGTATAAAGATAAAAAAAAAAATAACTTACCGACAAGACTTGCCAAAAGCTAATCACGCTATCGACCCTCGTCAACACCTTTATACGTATAGCAACAAAGAATGAGGAAAACGTGAAGCTCCCCCAATCATACTCAACAATATTCCCCAAATCACCTAGAGCCCCAAAAAAGTGAGAAACGTGCCGCCAAAAAATTAGAGAATGAGAATGCAACACAACTGGTCATGAGGAATAGGATCTACAGGCGTTGGTGTGTGAAAAACTGTATTCGAAGCCAAACGGCTATACCGAAGTTGATCCCCTAATAGAGCATCAACATTAATATGACCCAACAACTCTTCTGTTTCTACCCAAACCATCTGCCTCATGGGCACAACCTCGCCTCAAAACCACATACTGGTGATCATCGCAAAATCCTGGGGGTCAGTACCAACTCACCGCATACAAAGTGGAGATAATTAGTAGACGAAAGCCACCACTCCAGCAAAGCATTAGTATACCCGTGGTATATCCATGAGGCTTGAATATTGAGGAAATCTTTGAAGTCGCACTCATCGAGGAAGGTCTAATAGTTAACTTGCATCCTATCCCTATATAAGAGACAAAATGATAACTAAGAGCCAAGCTCTTATTACACTAGGCTTGATAGGTGTGATCTACCTATCTATTTCCAAATCGAAATTGTTAGTTTTCGAGTACGTTTATTATGTTTTTATTTGTTTTAATATGTTTTTATTCTTTTTGTATTAAAACAGGTGTGTGGGGTGAAAATGTATGAAAATGGAGCATAAACAATCAAATCGGATCAAGAACGGTGGAAGAATAGTGGGAAAACGAGCATAGAGGCATAATTCTAAACACTAGCCCACCGCCACGACGTCCAGACCACTGCCGCAGCAGTCAATATGCAGAGAAGACCATTTTGTTGCTGGAAGCCCACCGCCAAGGAGATGAACACAACAGGATGTTCCCTGCTCCCACCGCTATGGCGAAGATTAAATCAACATACTCACCACCGCGGCAGTGAATCCACCGCCACGGTGGTCACTCTGGGCACAGAATTAGATATTTATTTTGATATTGTGCTCCCTATATATTCCTCATCTCCTCTCCTCCGGCCACACAACACCCCCTAAGCCCCTTAAAATATATTTAGGGTTAGGTCGAGAGGTTTTTGAGGGAGAGCTCACAACCCGAAGAAGAAGAAGAAGAAGAAGAAGGAGGAGGAGGTAACAATCGTTCAACGGTTTTAGCGCTAAATCTTCGGATATCAGCTAAGTTTTCATTTCGTTTCTTTATTTTCTTAATTTCGATAGTTGTTGAGCATGTTTAGCTCATTTTACATTGTATATATGGTTATAGCCATTGGCCAAACATGGATTGTTTAGGGATTAATATAAATTTATGAATATGTTGTTTGATTGAATTATGTTTCGTTAGCGGTTGTTCTTCGATGTTTGATTGTGTTTATTGTTATTGTATTGTCTGTATGCTTGCAATGATATATAGAGAATACGGGATTTGACACTTGAGAGAGGTAACCCCGAATTCGGACTAGGGTAAACACAACGCAATGATCCAATAACTCGAGAGGGAGTTGGAAAGTGTGCAATCAATGACGTTGGGGCGATACTAATGTGACCTAGCGTTGTTAAGACATTGAGGGGGACTTCTTCATTGGCGCAAAGTCGCATATTCACTCGTCTTACACTCGGGAGAGGTAGTGGGTGAGTTTACGAACTGAGATTGTCGGATAAGTTGAACGCCGTTAACGTAAACTAAAATGAAATCAAATGCATTTAAGTAAATAAAATTAATCCCTAGGAAATCTTTTCCCTTAAACGTCTCAAAATAGTATTATAGTTTAATTAGATTAATTAGTATTTTATTATTAGTATTTATTAATTATAAACACATTTTTTTCTACCTAGATAAAATTAGGTTATGATAATCACGGTACTCGATAATAATTTCAACCAATCCCTGTGAACACAATACCTTTACTCTCCCAACCTATACTAAAACTTGACCCGTATACTTGCGGTGAGAGTGGCATGCGTTAATTACGTGCCACAAGGGCTCAACCTACACAAAGTCAGCACTAAAGCGTAATATGTTTTGGACCAAAAGAAAAGAGAAGCAATAAAAGAGAAAAGGGTTAAATAAGAACTTGGGTTGAGTGGAGGAGGATCGACGTATGATGACTAAGATCCCCCAAGAGGCTCGGATCCTCCAGTACTATTGGCTTAAGCCGTTGCACATTAAACGTGAGGGCTCAATCTCAGAAGAGTAGGAATGCAGGATCACCCTGCTCATAGTCCTTATCGGGAAAATCCTCGGGGATGCCCTCCTCTGGTACCTCATCTTCCAGAAGGATGTAATCATGATCTACCACCTGCTCAGCCTCCTCTATCGCCACATCCAAAGTCACTCGATGCTCTGCCTATCTAAATAGCCCTACTGTTGTATCCTGCATAGGTGTAGACCAAATCGATGCTCCTTCTACCGTAGAAGCCGCAGACTGAACTGTCGGTGCATCATCTATTGGTACCAACTCCACTACTATTGTCATAGCCTCTCGGGTAAAACCCAAAATCACAGACACCAGAAGCAAAAGTGACAGGTACTTATCAACCATCCAGGTAAAGAAAAACAAATCAGGCTACGTGAGCAGGGTCAAATCACCCTATCACGAAGCAACTTTGATTGCGATGAACATGACAATGTCTCCAAGAGTTCCATCGTAGAAAAAGTTATGACTCATCTAAGCCAAAAATTCAGAAATATGTGGGTTATCTAGACTCAAAAACTAAGAAAACTGGCACAAAAGGAGGATAAGACACCAGGGGTCCGCCATGCTATAAATATCTTCGTTTTTGCATAAATGGGGTCTGATGATTCAAATCTTAAAAAGGAATTTGAATCTACTTCTTTAAATTCCCAGAAATTCTCCATTAAAGATTTACCAGCCTGGTCATTTCATTAAAGCAACAGGATAAGTCATCGCTTCTCGAAATCATTAATTCGGGCAAACAATAAGGTCATTTCAAAGGAAACAAAGTTCATAACTCCCTCTCCTAATTTTTACCCTAGGCGGTCACACAATAATTTTTCATTCTTGCAAAAATGCAAAATTTTCAGAAAAGATCGTTCTTTCCAATGCAACAAGTAATATTAACCAAAGCTCATAGCAAAAGAAAATGAGAGAATAAGGAAAACTATGAAATTTAAACAACTCTTATTTTTAACCGATAATCAGGTAAGAAAACCCCAAAAGTTTTATAAAAGACAAACCCCTATACATTTCCCAAAATCAAACAACAAACGCCAAGCAAAAGCACCAAGCAAAAGCAAAATAAATCGCGATGATGTTGAAAAATATGCCGAAAACGTGTATGGTTCTGGGTCCCATATTTAAGTAACTTTTTGTCAACAATCATGCAATCAAATACAATAAAAAAAAAAGTCTTAGGCCAAGTTTAAATACAAAACCTAAGTCCAAATACCCAAGAAAATCATGTGATAGCCGAGACAAGGTAAGAAACGCCAAAAAAATATAGACTTGCGGGTTCAACACATTTAGGACAACAAAGAGGTGTAAAAATCCTATCAAAATATTATAATTCAATTCCTAAACATACACACAAACTCCGAAAGGCCAGAAAACATAAAAATAAATAAATAAAGATAAACACAAAGAAATAGGGCAAAAAATGCAATCCCTCCATGAGGTGCCCTAGGTCTTGTTTTCTTCATATTTTTGGCCAAGAAAGAAGTCTAATAACATTTGTAACAAACAATATTAAGCATATACATGATAAAATTAGGATTTCTTGTGAGAAATAATGTAAAAATAAGAAAAATTTGAAAACCCTAACCTTAGGGTTTTTAGAGACCAAAAACTATAAGATAAGGTCTAGATAACCTTGAAAACATGTCGAGATCACACCTTAGATGAAATTCAGGGAAGATTTGATCTAATCTGCAAACTTGGGCAAAAAACACCAGATAAGCCCCCTCTTTCTCTCTTTGTTCTATCCGCAATGTAAGGCCGAAAGACCTTTTGTGTGCCTTTCAAAGATAACCCCGCACATCCATGGATGTGCGCCAGGAGAGGGGAGGGGGTGCAATTGGCCTTTTTCTTTTTTTTTTTAGGCGGGCAAAATGTTTTCGAATTATTCGGGCTAAATTTAGAGGCCCAACCAGGTCCAGATCTTAAAAAATAACAATTCCTCCCTAATTCAGATTATCATATTCAGGGAAGCGCTCCGTTTCCATTTGTTTCACTAATCCTCAAAGCGGGATTCTCAACAATTCATCTTCAATTCCCAAAAATAAAAATAATAAATCAAATCTATCAAGGTCAGAATTTAAGTAGTCAAAAGACGTGCCAAAATAAGTTCATTCAACCTAATAAATGTCAAGTCATCAAAAACTGTGCCATAATAAATCAAATCTCAAGACCTTTAAAAACGTGCGAAAAAGGAAAAAAAGATATCAAATTAATGTAATTAGTTTCTTAAAAGACATACAAGTCAAATCATATTAAATTAAAGTCAAATCAAATCAAATTAAAATCGAATAATATCAAAACAAGTCAAATCAAATCAAATAAAGTTAAATCAAATCCAAATTAAATCAAATGCAAATCAAATTCAATCAAATCAAGTTATTGAAGTGCAAAATCAAATCAATCGAATTTCAAGTCAAATCAATCAAGCTCTCAATCTCAAAGTTGGACAAAATCACCGCTCTCCTGTCATGGACTGAGGTATATTATAGGGAAATCGGTGAAAAGTCTTATTTTTAAAGTTTAATTGGTGAAAAATCCTTTTGTGTTATTAGGTTTTGATTTAATCCTTTAAGTTAGATTTTACTTATCTTTTAGTCCTGTATTGTAGGAATTGTAGGAATATTGTAGGAATTGTAGGGAGCCCTTAGTGAGTACATTGGATTTTTATATGAATTCTGTTACATGTAACTAATGTTAGTTACAATTTCATAATTGTTATTTTTCACACATATTTAGGTATTTTTGGTTACATGTTATAATTACATATATATATAATATTTTGTGACGTAACTGAAAAAAAAAATCAAACTTTTTAATTATATATCAGAGACATGTAACTAAAAAGTTACATATTATTGGAACATGTAACTGAAAAAATCAAACTTTTTAGTTACATATTAGAGATATATAACTAAAAAGTTACACATTATTGGCACATGTAACTGAAAAATATCAAACTTTTTAATTACATATCATAGACATGTAACTAAAAAGTTATATATAATTAGTTACCTTTAACTAATTATATATATTTTGTGACATCAAATAATTTTTTTACACACAAAATTGTTACATGTAATTAAAAATAAATAAAAATTACTTGCAACTAATACAGTAATATTACACACAAAGTAGTTACATGTAACTAGCATGTGACTATCATATGTGCAAGGTTTTCACCTTTTTAAAACAGATGAGACTAAATCAAAAGTTTTTACCACCTCTAGGACTTTTGACTAATTCGAGCCTAAATGTAGGACCTTCTACCTATTATCCCTATATTTTATTCGGATTTGGATGCTCTCATGGGATCCAATTTCGCCTGCTCCTAAGCCATGGACTAGGGCACATTTTAGTCAAATTTGGGTTCCCTCATAAGATCTACTTCTACTTGATCCCCAATCAGGGAGTGAATTACTTTATTGTTGGGATTTGGTGTCTCCTAACTAGACCCATTCCTGTCCTACCTCAACTTTGAGCTAGTCACTTTTTATCACAAAGTTTAATTTACCTTGTCTTCATAGTAAGAAAGATTCACTTAAAATTTATCATGTCTTCATAATAAGCAGGTTTCACTTTTCATTAATCATGTCTGCATAATAAGAATGATTCACTTTTAATTTTTCTTGTCTTCATAATAAGCATGATTCTCTTTTAATTTATTTTATTTTCATAATAACCAGGATTTGCTTTTAATTTATCCTGTCTTTATAATAAGCAGAATTCACTTTTAATTGATCCTGTCTTTATAATAAGCAGAATTTACTTTTAACTTGTCCTATCTTCATAATGAGAGGGATACAATTCTAATTTATCATAGCTTCATAATAAGTAAGATACATCCAATCTTTCTCTTCACTCCCATATCAACTAGGGCAATCAAGAACTACATTGACCTGATTCTCGGCTCAGCCAGGTTATGTAGAAAACTCAAGTAAGGCCAGTTAATACCAAAGAAACGTCGATGCCCGACATTCTCCGCCTATACACTGAGGCGTATTCTCTCTATGAATGGTCTATTAACCTTCCCAAAAGTTTTGTTTCCAATACGATAAGATTCATTCTTATTCGAAATGCATTTGACCTAATCTTTGACTACATGTCAAAGTACGTAGGCAACCTATTGAGGTACAATTCTCCAACTTTAAGTACTCTGGCCAAGGGTTGGGGAAATTTTTTCAGTCTTTATCATTTACATATTTTATTTTATTCCCCGTCTTCCTGCTCCAACTATAGACATGGGATGTTCGTACCAAAGGAAGTCATTGAGACTTTTCCTAAACAAAACTTGCATATTTTATGGTATTTTTTCATTTCTCTACTCCAAGCATGGACATGGGTTGTTCATATCGGGAAAAGTTATCGAGACTCCTAAAACATTTGCATATTTTATTTTATTCTTTGTTTCCCTGCTACAACCATGGACATGGGTTGTTCGTATCGAGGGAAGTTATTGAGACTCTTCCTAAAAAAACTCACATATTTTATGGTATTTTTTCGTCTCCCTACTCTAACTATGGACATGGGTTGTCCGCACAGAGGGAAGTTACTAAGAATCTTCTTAAAAAAAATTGCTTATTTTATTTTATTCTCTGTCTCCCTACTCCAACCATAGACATGGGTTGTTCTCACCATTGGAAGTCACTGAGATTTTCTCTCAAAATCGACATATTTGATGGTATTTTTTCATCTCCTTGCTCCAACCATGGACATGGCTTGTTCACATCACGGAAGTCACTAAGACTCTTCTTAAAAAATTACGCATTTTATTTTTATTCTCCGTCTCACTTTTCTGACTAAGGACATGGGTTGTTTGTACCAAGGGAAGTCACTGAGGCTTTCTTTCAAAATCAACATATTATATTTTTCATCTTTCTGTTCCAACTATGGACACAACTTATTCGCACCGAGAGATTTCACTTAGACTTTCCCTAACAAATAACACTTTTCACTTTTCCATTTTCTTTTTCTTCCTTTAATACCATCCTGAACTACTCAGGGTTAGTCATTTATTTTGCATTGTGTTGTCTCAGCAGAACAAAATAATGTTTGTCTCCTATATTGGTCATTACGAGTAAACTAACAAGACAAAGAGGGACAACTGTAGACACCATATTTTATTCTGCCCAAATGTAAGGCGTAACAATGTATAACAAAATAAATGAAAATAAAAAATGATAAATAAATAAATAAAAAAAATCTCTAGGTTGGTTCTGGAAGTTTTAAGAAAATTTTGGGGTCAAAATTAAAATATAGAAAAGTTGTTTTTAGACTAAATTGATAGTGCAGCCCAAATTTTGGAAAAGATGAGTAGAAAGAAAGAAATTACTTCCTTTCAAAATCCTAGAAAATTCGTTCATTTTAGAAAATAAATTTTCAGGGGCTTTTCTAGATGCCGATTTTGAAAACGTTCCCTAGATCGGGATTTATGTAAAATATGGAGCCGCTACCTAGCATGGAGTTAAAAGGTATTAGACACCCCAAGATACCCATCCAAAGATGGTACCTATGTCTAAATAGATTTTCACGTTTAATAAAATTCAAGTAATTTCTTTTGGTTTTGTTTAACACAATAATTCCCATTTTTATGTTTTTGTCTTTTTTATGTTTTCTCATCTAAGGAAAGTAAGAAAAAATTACTATCTAATAGCAGGAACAGATAAAATAGATAGTAAAGTTTTTTGATGTTCTTGATATGAACTTGATATCTACACTATGTACATGATCTATAATTCTAAGAACTAAAAAAATATATGTTATGTACAAGCAATATAATGGTATTTAAGAAAAAAATGAAAGAGTGGTTTGAGAAGACTTACCTAACTTAGGGGAGTGGTATTTCCTTAAGTGTTTTTCCTGCTTCTCCTTCTTTGATCTTCTTGATTGTTCCTTAAAATTGTTTTGAGATCTTCTTCTAAGAATCTAAAGAACACCTTTTCGGATAATTTTTGACAAGATTTGAGAGTGTTTATGAAGTAGAAAGCTTAAAAAAACCCTAGACCCGAGAGAGAATTTCAAGACTAGAGAGAGAAGGTATAAGTTAAAGCCTTGATTTGAATGAAAACAAGCTGCTATTTATGGAGAATAGGTACCTTGCGCATTGGGGAATGTGCATACATACCCAACCTGCTCCCCAGGCTGTGTTTCATCTAGGTAGGACTCTTTTATGTCGCTAATTTTTAGGGTTGGAGCCAAATAATGAAGATTTTCTTAGATTCTCTAAGGGTATGTTTGGTTGGAAGGGTGGAAAAAGAAAAGGAAAGGGAAATAAAAATAAATAAATTATCCTTTGTAGATGAAAAATCATTTTCCTTAGTATATTTGGGTTGAGAAATATAGAATGAGGGGAAATAATATTTTGCGTGTATTAAAAAAAGAAAAAGTAATATATTTTTTGTTTAATTTACTGTTTTACCCTACTATAAATGAAATGAGAATTTGTTATATAAAATAACTGGCCAAAATGGTAATTTTGACTTTTTTTCCCACCCTCTTTTCATTTTTTCCCAAATTTGGGAGGGAAAAAATGGATCATTTCACCCCCTATTTTGATTTCTTTTTTCATTTTCACCTCCAACCAAACACACTCAGGAGGAAAAAATGGGTCATTTCATCTCCTATTTTCATTTTCTTTTCCCTTTTCACCTCCAACAAAACATACCCTAAGTAATCATTAGATTTTGTAATGATTGCTAAATCTTAGAAATATCTAAGAAATAATTGCTTATCATGGGTTTGCACATGGGTCATTAAATGATCATTCAATGTTTGATGTGATGTTTTTCAATTCGGTTTGCGTGCTAAGTACTAGTTACTCAAGATAATCTAGTTACTTTCCTAGAAAATATCTTATTGCATTAAATACTCTTTAATGTGTTCAATGAATGTAGTCTCTACATGTCATTCATGAATTTAATGCAATGATTTGAAGTTGATTTGATGGAAATTTAATGCCTTGATGGATGGGAATTGATCTGATTGGCCTTTTAACCATTAGTTACTCTGAAGTAACTAAGTTTCTTTTAAGATATTTTGGTGAAAATATCTTCCTCATGAAATGCATCCATTGAATGGAGTCTTTAATGGCTATTTCAAGCATTAAATACTTGATGTGACCTTGACTTGATGGGTCATTTAATGCAAGATGTGATAGAAAACTAGTTCGGTTAGTTTTGTAACCATTAGTTACTTTCAAGTAACTAAGTTTCCATCCAAGATATTTTGCTAGAAAGATCTTCAAATTATATCCTCATTAAATTCTCATTAATGAGGCATTTAATGCTTGACTATAACTTGATGTGATGGGCCTTGAATGCTTATCATGATGACATTTGGTTTGGTTAGCTTTAAACCATGCCTTTAAGCATTAGTTACTTTGAGTTACTAGATTGTCATGGTAGATTCTTTGGTTTAATAAAGGATTTTGGTTTGATTTCTTGAAGATTAGTATTTTAAACAAAAAATTAAAGAAGTATTTTTGGTGTAAAAATGACAAAACCGGTGATAGAAAAAGTTTTAGGGGTCAAAATGGGAAACAAAGGTAATTGATGAAATTTCATTAAGTTAAAGGGTAATAACTAATTTTTATTCATATTAAAAGTGATTTCATGAAAATCAACCTTTAATAATATCATTTTAGTCCCCCTCAACATTAGAAATTTTGAAGTTAACCCGAAACTTTTACTTGTACCAAATTTAAACAAATTGACAATTTTATGCTTTCTTATGTTTATTTGGTTTTTTGTAGTATCTAATATAATATAAGGTAGAAATTCATTCCCTCTAAAACTCAGTTTAAAGTTTATCCGAACTTGCACCTTTAGATCCGATACAAAATGGACATGACAAAATGCGGTGTCTACAGCTGTCTCTCTTTGTCATACGAGTTTACTCATAATGACAAAGAAAGAGACAAACATTTTTTCCATGAGACATAAAACGTAAAGATAGGAAATTTAATACTAAAATTAATTTTGTGAGAAAGAGTCTAGTCGAATCTTCTCGGTGAGAATTTTTGCATCCACCATACAAGGCTGGGATTTTTTGCATCTGTCATCGAAGACAGGAATTTTTCGCTTCCGTCATCAAAGACAGGGATTTTTTGCTTCTATCACTAGAGATAGGAATTTTTGCTTCCGTCACCAGAGATAGAAATGTTTTGCTTCTATCACTAGAGACATGAATTTTTTGCTTCTATCACAAGAGATAGAATTTTTTTGCTTCCATCACCAGAGACAGGAAGTTTTTGCTTCCATCACTAGAGACAGGAATTTTTTGCTTCTGTCACTCAAGACAAGAATTTTTTGCTTATATCACCAAAGACTGGAATTTTTTGCTTTTATCACTAGAGAGGATTTTTTTTGCTTCCATCACCAAAGACAGGAATTTTTTGATTATGTTACCAGAGATAGGAATCTTTTGCTTCCATCACCAAAGACAGGAATTTTTTGCTTCCGTCACCAGACACGAGAATTCGACGCATCCGTCACCGGAGATAGGAATTCAATGCATCCATCTTCAGAGATGTGAATTCGACGCATTCGTCACCAGAGGCGAGAATTTGACGCATCCACCACCATAGATAAGAATCCAAAACTGAGGTTTTGTTTAAGTCTATGACCGAACCCGCATGCGTTTTCCTACACATCTTAGGATAGCTAAGAATTAGGTCAAATGTAGTTTTAACAGGAAAAGTAAATCAATATTTGGTGGAAAAGGTTCTTAGTTAGAGAAATCGATTCCTGGGTCTTCACATTAAAGCTTGTTTGAAAATGACTGGAAGGATTCTCACTTGAGAAACCCTTAGGGAAACTCGATACTTAGTGGAGTTTCATGGCCAAATCCCACTTGGGACTACCGACGAGGACTAGCAAACTTCTCGTAGAAAGTTACCTCAGATAAAATGTGCTTCGATCAGAGGTTGGGGTTTGGTGATGCTTGTTTTTCATGGATTATAAATTTTAATTCCTAAATTGTGCCCCAGCCCTAGTTGGGGCAAATCCTATAAAAGAATCTCGATGGAGAAACCTGATATAATGTGCCCCAACTCTAGCTGGGGTGTAAGAATATGTCCTGAATGTTCAGGAGCATGTGATAGAACCCACATAGGCTACCCATGTATCCTAAACCGAGTGCATGATTTTTAATGTCCGATTGAGACTTAGAATCTTGTTGGGTTATTGTTTTTGTCTTTTATCATGTCATGTCGTTGTTTTAGACAATGACCGTTTTGCTTGATCAGACAACCAGAAACCCACCTAGGCTATCTATGTACTCCGATTTCCTTGGTTAGGAATCAAGTCAAAGCGTAGTTCGGTCTTCGCTAATGATTTTATTTTTTTTTCAGATTATTAACCGAACTTATAAAGGTTACTTACGTATCTCGTTTTTTTTTTTTTTTTTTTTTTTTTTTTTTTTTTTTATAGAGAATCAGGTTGAAATGTAGTTCTTAGTTTAGGCATCCCTTATTGTTTACAATGGGAGTAGAATCGGATTCTTAGGAAAGTCGAGGGACTTCTCCGAAGATGCGGCCTGATACAAAGCTGAGATAATGTTGTAAAGTTGACATTACTCTGATTTTGACCGGGCCTAATTGGGTTTACTACTTACCTTGGCAAGCAACCAAGGATTAGGTTGAAACTTCATTCTTGCACAGATATCCATTGTCTTTTACATAACGAAAGAGAGTGAAGATGGATTCTTCAGGAGAGCCAAAGGACTTCTCTAGAGATGCGCCCCGATATAGGGCTGAGAGAATGTCATGAAGACTTCACTTCTCTGCTTCAACCGGACCCGCTTGGGTTTCCTACGTATCTTGGAAAGTTGCCAAGAATCATATCGTAACGTAGTTTTGAACAACGAGATAATTTTAAGAATTATACCTATCACAGGTATAGATAGCTATGCTTTATTAGTAGCAATCTATTCTTAGTAAAATCGACCAGGTCTTGGTCTACTAAAGTCTTTAAATAACATTGTTTTTAAGCTTTACTGCTAGAGACCTGGTGCTTAGAGCACTTGAACGAGACTAGGACTTACTTAACTCTAGGAAGATCTTGTTAGATCCTAACAAGGTCAATTTTCTAATAATATTCTACTACACCCCGATGCTTTGTAGAAATGGATAAGGTCTATTATCAAGATACCATTTATATGTTGTCGACTTATTATCTAACTTTTGAGCTGGTTGAAGCCACTATTAGAGACAAGCAATGGCACGGTGACTGGTGAGGTAATTGACCAGGTTATATGTTCGAGGATTGCCCATTAGCCTACTAGAGCTTCTAAATAAGATGTATTAGTGCAAGTGTTACATTGTTCATGGCCTATCTATGCAAAATGATATGTAGGATTCTACATGTTTTTGTTGAAGTATGATGACTAATTTTCCTCATGTGTATACAAGTTATGTATGCCTAAGTGAAACGTGATGCATGGTGTTTGTGTAGTATTTCAATACTGACTTACGTATTAGATGACTTTTATGATACCCAAATATTTTTTTTTCTAGAATATTTTCCTAGGGAATGCATCGTCTATCTAGAGATGCCTAATCTTTTATGGAATGATTCTCTGTTTTTTTTTCTTTGTACTAGGTACCTTTTGTTATTAGTCATGTCTCTTGGTTGTTTCCATATTGTCTCTCATACAGAAAGTTGACTGGAGCTTCTGAGAGGCTTTTATGTCCTTTGTTCCTGCTTTCGTTGCAACTGAAATTCTGATCGTGATTTCTCTTCAAACATTTTTTGGGTTTCGGTTTTAAGATGGAAAGGTCTGGACAAGAATGATGGAAGGTTATTTCATGTTGATTGGTTGAGCTTGGGATATCCCAGAATAGGAACATATGGCTAGGAATAGAGATCACTATTAATCTGGCTTGGGCTTTGAATGACTTTTTGGTTGATTTTTTAGAAAGAACTCAAGTGAATGGTTTACTGAACAAGGATTCTTCTCTTCTTTTTCCTTATATTTTCCCAAGTTCATTTCTAATGTTTCAGGTATTATACCTATACGTACCATGTATATTTCCCTTTTTTCACTTTATGCAAGATTATTTTAGCTAAAGTATACTCAGACAATCATATTTAAACATTTCATGATCTCAGTGATTGTCAAGATTTTTCTGTCGGATTAATCTAGATTATGATAGATATGATTTCAATAGTAATTTAAACCAAATATCCGTAGTTATTAGTTTAAAGAGGTTGTCTGGTTGAATTCCATAAAGTTATGATAATTTGATATTTTATGAGATTATTATTAGGATTGCCTAGGCTCTGTATGTTATCTGAGGTTTTTTCAATGACTCTGATTCATTTCTTTTGTCTTGTATTGAAGGAAACCAAAATGGACCTTCCCTAGATGACTCAAAGAAGGGAAAAAATAAGTGATAGAGAAACAAGTGTTAGTTAATGACGACTAACAAATGTTGGTTTATCCTGGTTGTGTTGAGATAATCATTTTTATTTTTATTATGTATTTTTTTTTTCCCACTTTGGCAACTAAGGACACATACTTCCTATATAATTCATGTAGCGAGCTCTGGGTAGTGATCTCGGTCTAGAGAGGCCAAGTCACTAGTCACTAGGTGTGGAGATACCCCTACGACTTAATACTCAGATTGTATAGACAGTATGATTCACCCGATTGCCTTCGTGTAACCACTTAGTGTTTAAAAACAATCTGAGACCAATCTTTATTTTATTTTTTTTCTCTCAACACATAATTTCAGGATTTTACATTTTGGAGAATTATGGTAGTTTGAGTCAGTCTTGACGTCTTCGTTACATTTGCCCCTATCCCGAATTCTTTTCCAACATCGGCAAGTATCTAGTAAAGTCTCATTGTCTTCTTCCAGCTTGATTGTCTCTAAAAGCTTCATCCTACTTCCTTTATTTCAAGTAGGTTTCACGTGTTTTCCAAAATTTTCACTGATGGATCTGCAATTCCTGGGCAAGATCTATATCATTTATTTTTAGAATTCCATCTTCATTTGTTTACCTGCATGACCTTTTCAAGAATTTTTACTTTCGGCGAGGTGAGGTTCCAAAACTTTTCTTTATCACCATTCTTATCATAAATATTCTAGATTTTTCCTCATTTTATTTCGGTTGAGGAAGTCTTCTACAAATCTTCCATGGCTCTTTAAACATTCTTGGGTTGGAAAATATGTAGTGATTCCACATCAGGGCTCTTAGGTATTTCTTCTAACTTTCTTTGATTTCATTGTCAATATCTCACCATCGTCTGGTTGACACAAAGCTTTTCTTTTAACATTTTCCTTTGGATGATGGTATAATTTAATATTAAAATTATATGTTCATAACTTTTGATTATTCGCGGTGTGTGAATTATGACAAGCAAATAAATTTATGAAAGTTGGAGTATAAAGACCTGAGTCGACCTTAGATAAAATAACCCTGTATTTAGTGATATATAGATCTAGTACATAGGCATAGAAGATAATACATAATTCATTAGAAAGGACTTAAGAAGTTAAGGAAAAGACAAATATAAATATAATATTCTTTTCTTTTTTCTTAGAATAGTGAGGTTGGGTTCATCTAGCTCTGGAATTGTCATAAAGAGGCAATGTTTCTTTACAACATAGAAATCTTGGAGTTGTTTTGGCTACTTCCGACAGAGGGAGGGATCAAATCCGTTTTATGATCTTGTGAATGAATTTTGTGTGGATTGTTTAACAAAAGTTACCCAAAGCAGATTTTCTAGGTTTATTAAGTAATTAAAACCCTAAATCTTGACTTTTAAGAATGCAAATTATCTTATCCCTATGCATGATTGTATTCTTGCTTATGTAAGAATATGTCTATATGAATGAATGATCACGTCCGTGTTGTATGTATGCAATCCTAGGAATAGGTAGCTTTAGTAGGCCACTTTTGGATAGACCTTGACTTGCACTTGGTTTCGTATGACTAAGGTAACTTGGAAATTTTTGGATTGTACTCAACTTTGAAGTTATAGTCTTTAGTCTTATGGCATGATTAACCTTTTATCCTCAAAATGTGAATCATTGCTCCTAGGACTTAATGACAAAATTTTACTTTTCTTTCTCAAGAAATGGATCATTGCTCCTAGGACTTAATGGTAGAATTACCCTTTTCTTCCTCAAAAGCTAGATCATTGCTCCTAGGACTTAATGACATAATTATCCTTTTTTTTTCTTCCTCAAAAGATGGATCGTTCCTCCTAGGACTCGATGAAGGGTATAAAACACCTTTGAATTCATGATGTCTTTCTGAGGGTGAATTTATTTTGATAGTCTGACTGGTGAACCATAGGTGGCTTCCTATCAGAATAGGCTTTGACTTGCTTAAGGCATTTTAAACCTAAACCTTTTAAAAAAAATATCTTTCTTATGGTGCATAATTCTTATTGTATAGGCTTTAAGAGAAAGAACACTATGCTTAGGACATGAGATTAAATTCCTAAGAAAATATGACCTAAGGTATGTTTATTATTGGATCGCACAGTTTTGATTCAACTGAGTGGTGACACTTTCTTACATCTTGGAAAGCTAGGCGTGGTTTTGCGCGATCAAAGTAGATTCTTTCATGTTATCTTAGCAGATGAACTTTAGACGACTTTGTTTAGCAAA
This sequence comes from Eucommia ulmoides, assembly GCA_016647705.1. Lineage (NCBI taxonomy): Eukaryota > Viridiplantae > Streptophyta > Magnoliopsida > Garryales > Eucommiaceae > Eucommia > Eucommia ulmoides. The sequence goes on from CM028340.1 coordinate 37,540,842, forward strand.
GACTATATTTTTTTAGATGCATTATTTCAGATGCAAGGGGCATTTATGATTCAGTTAATGTTTATATTAAGAGCTTCCTGTATCAAGTAAAATAAGGATTCTCATTCTTCTCCTGCAGCTTGTGCCCTAGTCCGATATTTGAAAATGTTTGACGTTGAGCAAGCATGCAACGCTTAAGATAGAACAAGAATTATTACGTTGTTTATTATGCCTCCTATTAGTCCTAGAAATTTCATTCTACAAATATAACAACAGTATAAACAATTGTACACAAGGTAGAATGAAAATTTCTTACCAAGATAATGTCCTAACTGTAGTAGGGTTTGGGGTACCATTCTATCCTAGGCTCACTATATGCAGTTCACAACTTTTCTACTAACGCATCCTAAAATAGCTCAGTTCCTAGATCTTCAAACCTCCGGCATCCTCCCTGAGGCACCTCGGATTTTGCTAGCAGATGAAGTAGAAATCGGGAAGAAGTAGAAAATAAGTCTCTATTCTTCCCTCTTGAAATCCTCCAAATTCGCTCATTTTGAAAATGGTTTTTCAAGGGCTTTTCTAGGTGTCAATTTTGAAAAACTTCTTGGCCCGGGATTTAATGTTTAAAAATTAGATGCCACCTAGCATGGGTTAAATGGTGTGCTAGGTCACAGGGTTTTTTAGGAATTCATTTTTTATTTTGAAATGGCCCGTGTTTTAACTCGTAAAGGTTATGTACTAGAGATTTCTTTAAGTTTGGGGGTCGGTTATACTCGGGGAAAGTTTTATGCACCCTAAGACATCCATCCGTAGATAGTACCTTAGTCTAAATAAATATTCACTTTTAAACAACACGAAAGTAAATTTTTTTGGTTTACTTAACAAAATAATTCCTTTTTTAAAAAAAAAAGTTTTTTCCTTTTTTATGTATTTTGACATGATATAATGAAAAACAAATAAATACTATACTAATCTATACAGCGACAACCCAATAAGTATACAATAAACATAAAATATTAAACGATCAAACCTTAAAAAGGTTTCCTACATATCCCTGTTTTCACAAGTAATTAAGTCGACATGTAGTTCCAACATGCAAGCTATATCAAATGAAATGTTTTTTGTATTGTTTAACGACCAAACCTTATAAAGGTTGCCTACATATCCCTTTTTTCACAAGGAATCAAGTCGACATATAGTTCCAACATGCAACATGATATGATTTTGTTATTAAAGGCGGCCGAACCCTTATATGGGTTGCCTAGGTACTTTGGCGAGTAACCAAAGATCAGGTCATTACGCAGTTCGTTTATCTAAGGTTAAAATGATATGTTTTTATTTATTAAAAGTGATTGAACCCGTATTAGGTTGCCTACGTACTTTGGCGAGTAACCAAAGATCTGGTGAGTAACCAAAGATCTGGTCATCACATAGTTCATTTATTTAAGGTTATAGCTAGTTTTAGTTGATTTTATTATTAAACAAGACATGAATCACAACATGAAATATGAATGATCTCTTTGATTTTGTCAAGAATACCTCAAATAAACTCTTTTGTTTAGACAAGTTATTGTTTGTTTTTAAGTTGTTAGTTAAAAAGAAAAGAAAATACCACATATATATGCTAGTCCTACTCGTAACTAATAAAGATGAAAGCGTTCCGAAAGAAGGTACACACATATCCCTGAAGGAATAGAGGTCCTACCTTTATCCCGAGTTTTTAGCCACAAGGGTCTGTCGGTGTAGTGTGTGTGTGTGTGTGTGTATATATATAAGGTGACAGTTTACTAGCCTGAAGACTTAGTTTCATGCTGTGATATTGATGCTTAGCATAAAGTAAATCATTTATTAACAGTTATATGGTTGGATTAACAGTTAGTAGAGTTCGGTTATGAAAGAATCGTAGAGACTGTGCACAAGTCATGGTGTGATAGATGTTTTGTGTATGATCCTCACATGTTCTTAACATGGTCTCGAATATTTTTGGTCCTCACACATTCTTAACATGATCTCGGACATTCTTGATGTTCTTGACATGATTTCGTATGATTTGGACATGGTTTGATGATTATAACATAAATTTAATGTTGTTTAGTTAATTATAGGTTATATGTGTTACATACATGAAATTAAAGCATGGATTCTACATGATTATGCTATGTCCAAGAAAACTACAAAAAATTAAGACATGATCAAAGGATTCTCAAGAAACATACCTAGTTTGAGGGAGTGGTCTTTCCCTAAACACAATACTTTATTCTCTTTCTTGATCTTCTTGGTTGTCCTTAATTGTTTGCTGTCAACTTCTTGAGTTATTGCTTCAAGAACCTCAAGAACTTCCTCTGGGGTAGAATTTCAGCAGAATTTCAAGGTATTATTGAAGAGAAATGGTTGACAACCCTAGAACCCAAGAGCTTTTTCTAGGTTTAGAGAAAAGAAGTCTAGGTTCCAACTCTTGAAAAATGAGATTGTGTTGTCCCATGTGCATTTTGAAGATTGATTTGAACGAATTTTGAAGATTGTGTTGAAATTTCAAAGATTTGGTAATGATTTCAAAATCTTTAAATATATAAAAGCAATCATTGACAATTATTCGTAATCATTGGCAATCATTAGCAATGATTACCTAATCTTTGATATTATTGGTTGCACATGGGTTCACTTATGGTATGAACTGACACTTTCAATTTGGTTTAGGGGCTAAATACTGGTTAGTTTCACTATTTCGGTTTGGTTGTCATTAATACTTTTAGGATTCATTGTATTTGGTCTTGAGGTATCACTTTGAATTTAATGCTTGATAGTGACCCTTGATTTAATGGGCTCTGATTTGGTTGGATTGGAATCAAATCGACTCAGTTTGCCTTGTAATACGTAGTTACATTTCAAGGGTTTTGGTTAACCCTAAGATATTTTGAAAACAATATATTAATTCCTTAAATCTACTCAATCCATGTCATCCCAGGAAATAAATTCTTGATGGGATGGACACATAATATATACATTAAGTGTATACAAGGTGGCGAATCAGATTGGTTTAGTTTCGATAACAGGTAGTCACATTTCAAGGACTTTGGTTAACCTTAAGATATTTTGATCAAAATATCTTAATTACTTGAATGTGGCCTATCCATGTCATCCGAAACATTTAATTCTTGATGGTATGCGAATCTAATGCTCTAGCTTAGGTGGCGAACCGAATCAATTTAGTTTCGATAACAGTTAATTACTTCCTAAGTGACTCAGTTCCTTCCCTAGATATATTTTATAGAATATACTAGGGGTGTATTGGTCATTTTAATTATCTTTTATGAGTCATTAAATGATTGATTGGTCCCTTGATTTAATGGGCCTTGATGGTTTAGTTAATTTCAAACCGAGTCTTAATCTTTAGTTACATTGTGTAACCTGAACTTGTCATGACATTTTCATGCCTTTATTTTGATCTTTTGGATTTTTTTTATGGATATTATAACTTTAAAAAATTAGTTAAAGAAATATTTTTGGAGTCGAATAGACGAAACCAGTGATAGTAAATGTTTCAGGGGTCAAAGTAGGTAACCGAGTTAATTTGATGAAAGTTTCTATAATTAAAGGGTAGTAACTAATATTTATTCATATTAGAGGTTATTTAATGAAAATCAAACTTTAATAATGTCATCTTAGTCCCCTTTTAATTTTAGGAATTTCTAGGTTAACCCGAAACTTTTACTTTAGCGAATTTAGTCAAATTCAACAATTTTTATTTTTTCTTATGCTTTTATAGTTTTTTAGTATTATCCAGTGTGATACAAAGTATAAATTAATTCCCTTTAAACCTAAGTTTAAAGTTTATTTGAACTTGTACTTTCAATCCAACACTGATTGGACCGGACAAAATGTGGTGTCTACATTCCCCGATGGAACATCCATATTTGACAGGTGATATGAGCGAGGCAAGTTTTGAAGTTGGATCCCACGTGATAAACTACTTGGCCTTGTTTCTACTAACTCATCTTTCTTGTCCTACAGTGTATCAAAGCTTAGATCGACGTGATGAAATTGCACAACTTCAGCACCTACTGTCGACCTCCTATCCCTATGAGGTTTGTGGCTTTTGGTTTTTCTCATGATAAGCAATGTAAAGTGGTGCTCGTGCATTGGAAAGTAAAATACAGGAATTTAAAGATGATAACATAAATGTAGTAAAGTAAAGACAATATATAAATTAATGCGAATGTGAACAATTTTTTTTTGTTATTTGCTTTATATATATATATATATATATATGGGAATTATTTATGTTTAAAAAAATCGAAGACATATTTCTTGGGTTTTATTTAATCGTAAAGATAGATTTAGACTCCAACAAGGTTTGACCTTCAAAAGTTCCCAGTGGAGTCGTCAGCTGACGCGCCCCAGATTTCTAGGATTCCGAAATCCTAGAAAATTCGTTCAGTTTAGAAAACAAGTTTTTAGGGGCTTTTCTAGACGTCGATTTTGAAAATGTTCCCTGGGTTGGGATTTATGTAAAATACGGATTCGCCACCTATCATGGAGTTAAATGGGGTGCTAGGTCATCAGGACGTTTTTTTTTTTTTTTTTTAATGTATTCTAACATAATAAAGCAAGAAATATTTACTATTTAACAGAAATAATAGATAAAACAGATTAAATTAAAAATATATATTTTTTATTTTTTTCGACGACCGAACCTATAAAGGTTTTCTACATATCCTGATTTTCATAAGGAATCAGGTCGAAACGTAATTATCTTTTCAAGATGATTTTCTTTGAACAAGTGACCAAATCAGTGTGTGGGTTGCTTACAGATCTCAAATAATTGAGAATCAAGTCAATACACAGTTCATCTCGAGATGACTTTTATTTTTTATTTTTATGAGATAAGAACGTGAATAACACCGATGATAAGTGGCTATACACTTTTGATTTTGTCCCAACCCAACTTACTTGCTTAGACAAGTTTAGTGTTAAGGTTTATGTTATTAGTTCAAAAGGAAAGAAAATATATCATATATGTGCCAGTCCTATTCGTAACTGAGAAAATGGAAACGTTTCTGAAGAAGATGCACACTTATCCCTGAAGGAATATATGTTTTAGCCACAAGGGTTTCGATAGAGTAGTATATATATATATATATATATATATATATATATATATATATATATATATATATATATATAAGGTGCCAGTCCACAAGCCCGTTGTAAGACCCCAACTTAGCAAGTACGTCATTTGTAATTGCATTATAGAGCATGGGAAAATTCGGGGAGAAATTGGATTAATTAAAATTCAAACCAAACATTTAGGGGTCAATTTGCAAATGTAGAAAACATTCAAGCCAAAATTGGCATTTGACTTTCGAATTAAAACTTTTTGGGTGGAATCACAATTTAAGAAACTCATAAGGGATAAATTGAACTAAAAAGGAGAATTATAGAAATTAGGGGGGAGGAAAGAGAAATTAACCAAAAGTTTTATATATATATATATGTGTGTGTGTGTGTGTGTGTGTGTGTGTGTGTGTGTGTGTGTGTGTGTGTGAGTATAATTGTGACGATCAGCTGGCCGGCAGAAAGAGTGACGATGTGGCTTGAAGAGGAAGCATGATCGATCCACTAGATCCATGCATATAAATTGCACACATGCATGTAGTGATAGGAAAATCGAAAAGAATTGTCCAGAAATAGGAAAACCGAAGAGAGAGAAAGGAAGTTGCCGATGGTGAGTTGTGCGTGTTGTCCGTCCGTCCGATGACCAGGTAGGTGTGTATGTGTGCGCGCCGCTGTGTGTAGGTATGTGTGTGTATTAGTTGTGCGTACGTGAACGGTGGTTGCCATCGTTGCCGGAATAGAGGGTAGAGAGAGAAAGAGGGAGATTGGTCAGAGGAGTGGTTGATCGTTGTGGTTTGGGGAGTACCGTTCGCCGTTCTCATTGATGGGTTGTGGGTGTGTGTTTCGTTCGGTTTAAGTAGGCGATCGTGTGTGTGGCGTGTTGGCGTTGCTCGGCTGAGTTGAAGCAGAAGCAGAAACAGAGAAAGATGGGTCGCCGGTAGTAAGGGCCGGTGGAGGTGCTGGCGGCTGAACCAGGAACACAGACGAAAAACAGAAGAAGAAAAAGAAAAAGAAAATAGTGGCCGTCGCCGGCGGTGCAGGCCGGCGGAAGAAAGAGAGAGGTTCGGTGAAGTGGGCGTAGACTAGAAAACGAAGAAGAAACAGGAAAAAAAGAAGAAAAAGAAAAAAAAAGGGGAAAATTCCACAAACCACCCCAACAAAAATTAAAAGTCCAATTTTGCGATCGACGGAAAAGTCGAAAGAGGTAAAATTTCTATCGATTTTAATATGTGCATTTAATTGTGTTTAAATTGTCTCGTGAATGATTGTAAAATTAATCTCCAGCACCGAAATGTCGAAATGACGATAATAAATATTGAGACCATTCGCATGAATGAATTCGATATCGTAAACGGTAATGGAACCATACTCGTTAAATAGTAATATAGAATGCGGGGAATAGAAAATTACGAAAATTAGGGCCTGTATTTAATGGTTAGGTTATTTTTACATAAAATATTAATTTAGGCCTTGTCACGAATAGGTTCCCGATTTCCAGAGGATCAGTAGCAGAGAATCGGTGGAACTTTCGAAAACGGATATTCAGGTGAGTGTATTGTCTTCTTTCCAAAATAATTTTCTATGTATATATATGATAAAATATGTGTTTACTTAAACTGTACGAATTCATAAATGATATGGATCAAGCAGGATTTGGGTAAGTTGGTAAATTGGATTTTCAGAAGATTTCGATAATCTTAAAAAAGAAGTTGAAAATGAATTTTTGTTGGATTTGGTGAAATCAGATGGTGTTTTTAAAAGAGAATAGAAAACATCTGTTTTTCTAAAAAATGCCTGATTTTCTAAAAATAAAAGTTGGAAAAGTGGTTTTGATAAAATCAGACGTTTTCTTTAAAAGAAAGTGTGAAATATGATTTTTAGATTTAAAAGTTGGTTTTGAGGAAAAGAGATAGACGTGGTGATTTGACGATGTTGAGTAGACGATATTTATTGAGTTGTGATTTGATGAGTGATGGTATTGATTTGACGATGTTATTGAGTGGACGATGTCATAGTATTTATCTGTTTCGGCAGAGTGAGGTTATCCGCTTCGGTGGAGTGATGTTATCCGCTTCGGCGAAGTGATGTTTATCTGTTTTGGCAGAGTGATGTTAGATGTTTATACTATGCAGTGATTATCTGATTCGGCAGAGTGATGGGTGTTCGTAGGAAGGCATATCCTACGGATAGTATGGTACCGTTGCAAACTCACGATCGTGAGGTTAAAATGATCACTAGAGCTGGCCAGTGTGTGTGTGTTTGAGATGATGTTTGAGATGTAATGTTGCACTTATATTGGGTGATTTATTATTTATTATAGTAATTGGTATTATTTTACTTGATGGGTTGGAATGGAACTTATATTTATTTCTTTATTTTCACTGCTTATATTATGGAGAATTTTACTAGTTACGTGCTGTTTCTATACTCACGCTTGATCCATTTAGATGTTGACGAATGAATTATTATTTTAAAAATATTTTTACTAAGAAGGCAGTACACTTGCAGGTAAAATAGTTAGGAGTCGGTCGATCCCCTACTGGATCTAGATAGAGTTATGCGGGTCACGCAAATAAGTCATTTGAGGAAAATTTTGGAGACGAGATATCAAAAATGAAATCTAAGTAAGGTTCAGGGGATTTGTTTGATTGTATTTATATTCGGGACGGTGTATCCCTATCAGATGGGACTATTATATGTGTTGTATAGATTTACAATTTTGTTATTAACGTATTGAGGTTGGCTAGTCAGTTGGGCGGTGTTATGTCTACGTCACGCCGGCCCCACATGATGGGTGTCCGGGGTGGGGTGTGACACTCGTGACTCAGTGCCAAACTGTAATCTAGGCTAGTACGGAAAATTAAATGTCAGTTGTTAGTAATCCTTTGTCGGAAGTTTGTTTTGAGTTCATTGAAGTTCAGTTTCATGTGTTCTTGATAGAATCAAAGATGTTATGCACAAATCATGGTGTTCTTGATGTTCTTGACATGTTCTTGATATGAACTTGATATCTACACTATGTACATAATCTATGCTTCTAAGAACTAACCAAATATACTATGTAGAAGCAATATAATAGTATTTAAGACAAAATTAAAGAGAGGTTTGAGAGGACTTACCTAACTTAGGGGAGTGGTATTTCCCTAAGTATTTTTCCTTCTTCTTTTTCTTTGATCTTCTTGGTTGTTCCTAAAAAATCTTCTTGAGATCTTGTTCTAAGAATCTCAAGAATACAGTTTTGGAGCCTTTTTGGTAAGATTTGAGAGTATTTATGGAGTAGAAAGATTAGAAAATTCCTAGACCCAAGAGAGAATTTCGAGACTAGAGAGAGAATATATGAGTTCAAGCCTTGATTTGAATGAAAACAGACTACTATTTATAGAGAATAGGTACCCTATGAATTGGGAAATGCACAGGCATACCCAGCCTGCTTCTCAGGCTATGTTTCGTCTAGGTAGGACCCTTTGATGTCTCTCACTATTAGGGTTAGAGCCAAATAACGAAGATTTACTTGCGTTCTCTAAGTAACCATTAGATTTTGTAATGATTGCTAAATCTTAGAAATATCTAAGCAATCATTTTTCATCTTGGGTTTGCATATGGGTCATTAAATGACCATTCAATGCTTAAATTGATGTTTTTTTCGATTTGGTTTGGTTGATAAGTACTAGTTACTCAAGGTAATCTAGTTACTTCCCTTGAAAATATCTCCTCGCATTAAATGCTCTTTAATGTGTTTAATGAATGTAGTCTCTACATGTAATTCATGAATTTAATGCAGTGATTTAATGGGCATTTAATGCCTTGATCGGAGTGGAATTGATCTGGTTAGCCTGGTAACCATTAGTTACTTTGAAGTGACTAAGTTTCTTTTAAGATATTTTGGTGAAAATATCTTCCTCAGTAAATGCATCCATTGAATGGAGTATTTAATAGTTATTTCAAGCATTAAATGTTTGATGTAACGCTAACTTGATGGGTCATTTAATGCATGATGTGATGGGAAATTGGTTTGGTTAGTTTTGTAACCGTTAGTTACTTTTAAGTAACTAAGTTTCCATCCAACATATTTTACTGGAAAGATCTTCAAAAGATCTTCTCACTAAATGCTCATTAATGAGACATTTAATGCTTGACTAGACCTTGATGTGACCTTGATGTGATGGGCCTTGAATGCTTGTCATGATGACATTCGATTTAGTTGGTTTTGAACCATGTCTTTAAGCATTAGTTACTTTAAATAACTAGATTATCATGGTAGATTCTTTGGTTTAATCAAGACTTTTGGCTTGATTTCTTGAAGATTAGTACTTCAGACAAAAAATTAAAGAAGTATTTTTTGTGTCAAAAAGACAAAATTAGCGGTAGTAAAATTTTCAGAGGTCAAAACGGGAAACAAAGGTAATTGGTAAAATTTCCTTAAGTTAAAGGGTAATAACTAATTTTTATTCATATTAAAAGTGATTTCATGAAAATCAACCTTTAATAAGGTCATTTTAGTCCCCCTTTAACTTTAGGAATTTTGAGATTGACGCAAAAATTTTACTTAAACCGAATTCAAACAAATTGACAAATTTATGCCTTCTTATGCTTTTTCGATTTTTTGTAGTATTCAGTGTAATCTAAGGTGGAACTTTGTTCCCTTTAAACCTCAGTTTCAAATTTTATCCGAACTTGCACTTTTAGATCCGATATTAAATGGGCGGGACAAAATGCGATGTCCACAATTGATCAAATTTAAAGTGGTTCGCAATAGTATATCATTTACTGATTGATTAGTTTCAGTCCCAAATTATCAATTTTAAGAAATCATGTATTTTGGCACAAGTTTTCATTTTGGCCTGAAAATTTTGTTAAAATGCAAATTTTGTCAAATTGACTATAAATTTCATTTCTTTTTCTTAAATTGAACATTACAATCACATATTGGATGTTTTAAATTTATGTTTTTCAAATTAATTCAAGAAAATCAAAAAGAAAATTGCATTTAATTGAATAAGGATGCCTTAACAACCAAATCTCGTCCCCACCAATTTGGAATAGGACAATGCCTTGGATCTACTTTGGGAGTGGAAGAAGGAGTTTTGGGGGGGGGGGGTGCTTTTTAGCCACTTTCCCAAAGTGGCCAGACTTAAGGGGATAATTTTCGAACCTTACACATGAATGAATTACCATTTTTAAAAGGCCGATAGTATAAAAAATACGCTATAGGGGGTGTTATCCATCCATAGGTTGACTGATAGCCACCATGCATGCCCTGCATATCTAGGATACACTCGCATCCATGGATGCATGAAAAATGGGTTGCCTATAAAACGCAACCCTCTTCTCCCATTTTTCACACACATCCACCCATTTCATTCTCATATCTCTCCTAACTACTCTTAGCCTAAGGAAGCCTTACCCTTTCCCGCCCAAAGAAAATCTCCAAAGAAAAGAGAGAAAAATAGAAAAAAAGAGTAAAGAAAGAAAAAAGAATGAAAGAAAAAGAATGAGGAACCTTTCTAAACCAAGGTAAGTTTCCCTAACCCTTTCTCTGACACACCTTTACTTTCGGAACCGTTCGAAATAATAAACTTAAAATTAGAGAAAACATAAGAAGACAAAAAAAAAAAAACGATTTATTTTCCAGCATTTATTCACAATATTTACTTTCCAGTTATACATCTTTTCGTGCCTTTATTTACTATATTTACTTTTCTATTATGCGTGTTTTCGTACTTTAGCTTTATATATTTATTTTTTTGTTCTGCGCATTTTTGCCCTTTTACTTTCTATATTTATTTTCTTGTGATGTGCCTTTCTGCGCTTTTACTTTTTGCAACGTTACTTTATGCACCTTGCTTACTGTTTTTCATTTCAGTACTTATACATTTTATCTATTTCGTTTAAAAAAAAAAAACTCAACTTAAGAAAGTTGAGAAAGGGAGAGTTTCCCATATCATCATTTTAGGTTTTCCAACTTGCGTAAAACTTTATATGATGGGTTGAGGGAGACAATTTTTTTTAGTTGGGTTAAGTTGGCAAAGAAAAATCTTGAATTTCTTTTTTCATTACCGTAAACTAAAAATGAATTTCTTCATAATAAAAATCCCAAAAAAACAAATGTGTCTTTTCATGTTTTTCACAAACCTCTATTTGTTTTTCAAAAATGGATTTTTTTCATAATAAGGATCCTTCGAAAAAACATAAAAAAAAAAAAAAAAGATTTCTTCATAATAAGGATCCCCAAAAATGAATTTCTTCATAATAAGTATCCTATAAAATATAATTGGATTTCTTCATAACAAGGATTCTAAAAATGTCTACATTTAATTTTTTTGTTAAAGGTTGTTTTTTTAGGGTTTCACGGAAAAAAATAAATTATTTTCTTTGTTTCTTCACAAACTTGTCTTTATTTTTAAAAGAAAATGACTTCTTCATAATAAGTATCCTTTAAAAAAATGAAAGTGGATCTTGTCATACTAAAGATCCTATAAATTTCTTTTGTTCAAGTATTTTTACTTTTTAATTTGTTTTCTCCTATTCTATCAAGGAACTTTTGCTTGCATTTAAAATGCTTTAGTTTCGATAAAGTAACCCAAACTAAAAAAAAAAAAAAAAAAAAAAATTCAAAATTCCCCTAGAGGGCCAAACTTGTCGATTCCACTCATAATCGATAGGTAGTCTAAAAGGGAGACATTTTACTTTCGTTTTATTATTTTTTTTTCAAAAAAACAAATATAATACACACACACGCACACACATAAAACAAAAAGAAAATAAAGGGAATAACATTCTTTAAGAACCAAACTCATAAATCTCTTACATTTATTTAATTCAAAATTATTTAGATGAAGTTACCTTTTCAAAACGGGTGTCTTAAGGTGTCTAACACCTTTTCAAAGTATAACCAACCTTTGAACTTCAAAATTCTATGGTTAGTCCCAACTTTTTGAGTCATATATGAGCCATTTCAAATTTAAAATCTTTCAAAAATCTTGGTGACCTAGCACACTTTTTAAACTTAATACTACATGGCAACTATATTTTCTTTCAAAAATCGATCAAAAATTGCTTTTAAAACCACCACCTAAAAAGCTTCATAACCCGATTTTTCTAAAAGATTTCTGGTAGATAATCTTATCCAAACCATTTTAAAAAATAGCCTTTCTTTAAAAAGAACCCAACAGTTGCAATTTTTTCAACACTAGTTGCAGTCGGTTTTTTTTTTTTTTTTTTTTTTTTGGGGGGGGGGGGGGGGGGGGGGTTGCGTCACATCTCATTATTATAGAGAATAAAAAATTTTACCCTAGATTTCAACAAAAATTCAATTAAACGTTTTTTTTTATCTATTATATAAAACAGATGGACATAATAGATTCATACATTTCTTTATTGTCTGATGTCATAAGCGATAAAGAACGGTCCATATTAAACTAAACTATAACATAAATGTTAAACATTTCTCTATATTCAACTCTATATATCCTATGACTAATTGAAGAAAAATAATATGTTTTTTTTTTTTTTTTTTTTTTTTGTATAATTTAGGTATAAGATATTATTTCTCCTCAATTACCTCTTCCTAATCCACTGCCTTCGTTTATAAGGATTTATTTTCTTAATCTGCCGCCACCCTAAATTATTTTGGTATAAGTACCTCTATTAATGAATAGGTAAAGAAATAAATACCTTTGTTAAGAAAATAAAATACGTCTTCCTAACCTATCGCAAACCTAAATTATTTAGGTATAAGCAAAATTGGTCAATGAAAAAAACGACCATCGCCATTACTGCAGGAACCATGACCACTGCCATCATCATAGCATCGCGCCATCCTAGTGACATTGCCATCACCATCGGCCTCCACTATCGTTTAATATGCACCAGACCCTAGCTTCTGTCTCCCTACTGCATACTCTCTGTGTTGCTTGCCCATCACCACTTAATGTCTTTTTTGTTTCTAATTTCTTAAATTGTTTTTATTTTACTTTATGTAGCATCGCTTCTAATTTATGAAACTATTCCTAATCTCTTAATAGCTTTGTTTTGTCTTGATTCGACCATATATCATATTTATGTAAGCTATTGGATCTTACACTTTCCAGAATGACGCCGACTCTATGTCCCATTTTCCAAACAAAATTCATATATCGTGCTCATGAAACTAGGGTTTTTGTTTTGGGGGTTTAAATGTTTTATTATTTATATGAATGCTCACATTTTGATTTCACATACAAAGTTTCTCATTGATTTATGTGTTTTGTTTTTTTTATTTTTCTCTTGGCTTTGAACAATGTACAATTATTTATTTCAGGGTCCTTCGTCTTTTTTTTTTTTTTTTATTTAAATACACTTGGACTAGAAAAACCCCATGCTCGAAATACTTTATTTGGAGCACATGTATAGTTGGTAAAAAAAAATCAAATTACGTTGTTAATTGTGATAATTCATATGTGTTTGTGTGTATTGATTCATTTGAAATTTTGCCTTTGATTTTTTTCCCTCTATTTTGAAGCATTTGGAAACTCTAAAATTGCACACCACTTATTTGATTAGGGTATTCAATGAAAAACACAATGCCTTAACTAAAATTAGGGTCGTCAGTGAAACTCACAGTACCCAAGTAAAGAGAACAGAGAATAGAAAGAGAAGCTCCCTATTGTTGTACTGAAAGATGAAGAAATCATGGTTTTGAAGGCCAATTTTGAGGTTTTTACACTTCAATTTTCTAAAATTAGAGTATTGAGTTGTCTTAAAATTGACCTTTGAATCCTTAATAAGCTTCATTATATCAAATTTTTGCAAAAAAAAAAAATCTCAATTTTTAAGTTTAATATAAAATTTTGAACTTCAAACTTTCCCCTGTTCTCATAAATTGTTTCTTGGTGTCCCCAAAAATTTGTTCCAGATTTCGATTTTAAATAATTGTCACCAATTCTTGTTGCAGTATTAACTCAAAAGTACAGTGGTTCTGTATATTCTAGCATTAAGTATATTTTCTTTTTATTTGTAGACAATTAATCTTCTGAAAATTATTTTCGTTTATATTTTTTTTCAATGTTTTTAGGGGTTTTATTCATGTATTTAGATTTCTATAGTATTTTGAAACACATCAAAAGAATGAGTTGTTCTACTTCTGTTTTATTTCATGAGTTGTGTTTCCAAATATTTGTTCTTGTTTCCTGTTCCCATAAATTACTTCCTATTGATCCTAAGATTTTGGTAGATAATTAAATATTGATATTTTTTATGGAACTAACGGTTTTGTTGAGTGTTTCAGTTTATTAGTTCCAGTGAAGACATTATCATGAAGTTGAGAAAAATGTTGAATGGATGCCAAAGAGACTAACAAAGATGATGGACAATAAGAGACCCGAAAACTTTGAAGAACCTAAGGGAAAACAACTCAAGTTAAATTTTTATTCTTAATGTATCCCGATTAGGATCATACACGACACAAAATGTTTTTACAATTAGGTGTGCTTTTAATAGGATCCTAATTAGCTAACATATTTGTTCTTATGTGTAATTGAAGAAGAAACATTGATTTAAGAAATATAATTAATTAAAATTGAATTTAAGGATTTAGTGGAGTTAACCGAGAAAAGAAATCGGTTAAGGGGGAAAAAACATTGAAAAAAATAAAATTAAAAATGAATTTAGAAATAAGCACAACTCAATTGGTCGACCCACATAGAAGGTCCGATCAACCGATGAGAAGGTGATGAAATTGTGTAGTCTCTGAATTATTAGGTCAACTTGTGGTGTGTGAGAGGTTGACCTATGGAAATTAAAAGAACTCTCTGAATCATTAGGTTGACTCCTAGGTCGACCTATGGCCAAAAGATAAACTCTCTGAATTGTTAGGTTAACAGACAGAAGTGAGAGGTCAACTTGTCAAGCTCTCTGAATCGTCAGGTCGACAGACAAAGAATTGTAGGTCGACCTATGGGTGAAGAGTTTTTGGCTTGGGTTACATCCTGAATCGGGAGGTCGACCTACACCTTCTGGTAGGTCAACCTATGGTTGGGTTTCAGGATTTGTGGAATTTCGGGATTTATTCAAAAACTAGCAGTTATTTGTTTACTTGATTGAGAGATCTTAGGGATATGGATATATTAAAGATATAATACTACTATTTGAATATCCCTATAGATATGGTACATAAAATTAAAGTGTTTCTTAAATTGGTTCTTTTAATACTTCTTATCTAGTTGATTTGAGTTTGTAATTTTTTTGAGGGACTCAATTGAATGTTTTGAAAGCTATATTTAAGTAAATTATACCTAAAATGAAATATAATGATATATGTGGTCTATAATTGCTTTTTATATACTTATCTTTTGAAAACTAGCCGTTGGAGGGCTTGTTTCAATTCCCTATATATAAATTTGCGAATTTCACATAAAAGATAGACAATATCAAAAACTTTTCAGTTCCTAAACTTTTCTAAGAGTTATCATTCTGATATTATTTTGAGAGATCAAATTGTGAAATCAATTGTTGAGAAGTTCTTGAGTTAAAGTGTTGATTGTATTAGCGTCACTGAGTTGAGCTGTTTAGTGTTTCAATCTATAATTCTTCGGTGTTATCTTGGTGAGATCTTTCCAAGCTATTAGTCTTTATTGTATATTTATTTTTCTCTATTTGCTTGGTCGATAAGATCTTGATAAAATCGTTTTCTGAACCTTAAATCACATAAAAATATTTTAAAACGATTTTTGGTGAAAATCTGATTAAATACTTATTTGTGTGCTACCCATATCTATTATAATAAGAATTTTTATGTTTTCTTGGTGAAAGTATTCCAAGCTTATTCTTAATTGAGTTTATTATTGTTATTATTACTTCCTTAGATAATTGATCTTGTGAAATCGTTTCAGAACTTTAAAAGCATAAAAAAAATCTTTTAAAACAATTTGTGTGATAATCTGATTACGTGCTCAATTTTATGCTACACGTATTATTTTTATAATCAGATTTTTATTTTCTCACTTAATTCTATCACTAGTAATTATTGGGACATTAATTGAGTTTAAATTGATTTGAGGTGGTAGAAAATCCGAGTGAGAAGAACTTATCAATTTTTTTGTAATTGGTGAGTTGTGTGTCGGATTATATACTATTGGGAGTATCTAATCAGGGGTAGCTGGTTTCAATCTCTTTCGGTAAACAGATTGAGGTTTGCTCTTTGCCTAGAATACAAAAAGATTAGGTGTTAATTCTTCCTTAATAGAATTATTTTTGAGTGAATTTGTAACGGTTCAATCCTTACCAGGTAAAAGGATACTTAGAGTGTTTTTGTGAGGTTTGATTCTTAGCCTAAGTATAAAAGAATTAGGTTAATCCTTAGCCTATGAAAGGATTATGTTAGTCATGAGTCTGAAAAAAATAAAGTTATCAGGTTATATCTGAGCCTGAAAAAATGAAGTTATAAAAGTTGATTTTTAGTCTGCGAAAAGAATAATTGTGTAAAGGTTTGATTCCTACATGTTTAAATGAATCTTAGTGATTAGTGGGTACAACTCTCCATGGAGCTCGGAGGATTAGATTAGCAAAGAATAGTTTGGTGAACCAGTATTAATTTTTGGTGTGTTGTTTTCTTTACATTATTTATATTTTGTTATTTGGGTGTACACTTAGTTGATAATATATTTCCGCTGCTATAAAGATAATAATCAATTTAGGGTAAAAATTAATTATTTGATTTTTTGAACTATTATTATTTGGATAAATTTTTTATCTACCAAATTCACCCCTTCTTAGGTAGTTCATTGGGCCATTTCAGGTTTTTGGATTAAGGTATTTTATTTGTATTTTTATTTTTATTTTTTTGGGGGGGGGGGGGGGGGGGAGTGGGAGGGGTTTAGTTAAAATCTAATTTTTTTTTACATCAAATTTCATAGAAATAAATCAAAAGTTTCTCATATTTCTTTTCTATTCCATGTTTCTTGGGAACATAAACACTAGGAACAAAAGAAATATCTCCAAGTTTATGTTTCTATTTCATTTTTTTTTTAACAGAAACACTAAACAAATGTAGCTTATTTAGTGATTATTTTCTCATATTTTTATTTTATTTCCATGAAAACTTGAACCATAACCGAAAATATTGGGAAAAATCTGATTTTTCAGAAGAAATTTCAGGGAATAAATTTTAGAGTTTATTAGTTTGATTTGAATTGTTAAAGACATCAGTGTAAATTAGTGTTTGATTAGAGAGAAAACTATCTGGAAGAAGGTTTGCCTTTTGCATTTTTTGTTTTTTTTGGTTTATGTTTGGTTCAGTAGTAGTTGTTTGGTTGATAAACTCTTGCTATTTTTTTTATTTTTTTTAGAAGTAAGACCGGATAAGCATTTGTTTAGCGTTTTTATTCTCACATTTATGTTCGTTTAGCATTTTTTTTGTTTCGATATTCTAGATTTTTAGAGCAAATTATTGTGAGCATAAAATTAAAAAAATATTTCATTTTTTCCTTATGTTTCAGTGTATTTTTGTTTCTGTTTCAGTTTTCTTATTTCAGGATAAGAAACAAAAATTTAAAGAGAAACACTAAACAAACACCACAATCTTCATTTTTGTTCCAAGATGGCATCCCCCTTGATCTCCAAAACTCGTCGATGGTTCATTGCCCACCGCATAGGTTCGTTTTTCTATCTTCGTTCTTGAGTTTCATTTTTTGTATTTAAATAACTATTGATTTTATTTTGATTATGATTTTTATTATACTAATATGATAATTGGAAGATTCTTTATTACGTAGTTTTAAATTTAGAATTTTTAAGTTGATGGCCTTTCTTCCTAACCTACAATCTTTCTCTTTGCAAGTCATTTACCACAATACTTACGGCATGTTTGGTTGGACGGAATGGAATGAGGGTGGAATGAAATGGAATAAGAAATGGAATGAGAGAATGAATAAAATGGAATTGTGAATGGAATCACTATTCCATTCTCTTGTTTGGTTGGTATAGAATGAAAAAAAGAATGAAATAGTGAAATATAGTAAAATTTCTATTTTGTCCTTATAAAATTATTATCTCATTCTCTTCTTGATTGGTTATAATAAAATTTTATTATATTTCATTATTCTATTCTTTTCCTCATTTTATTATATTTTACTATTCAACTCAATTTTAAGTTTTTGTTCTCTAATTTCTATTTTTGTTCTCAATTTTTAGTTTCTATTCTTTAATTTCTGTTTTTGTTCTCAATTTTCAGTTTTCTTTTTCAATTTTTTGTTCCCTAATTTTTTATTTTTTGTTCTCAATTTTCAGTTTATGTTCTCAATTTTCGGTTTTTATTCTCAATTTTCTATTTCTATTCTCTAATTTTATGTTTTTGTTCTCAATTTTTAATTTTCGTTCTCAATTTTCCGTTCTCTAATTTTATATTTTTGTTCTCAATTTTCAGTTTATGTTCTCAATTTTTTGTTTCTGTTCTCAATTTTCTGTTCTCTAATTTTATGTTTTTGTTCTCAATTTTTAGTTTATGTTCTCAATTTTCTGTTCTCTAATTTCTTGTTTTTGTTCTCAATTTTCGGTTTATGTTCTCAATTTTCTATTTCTATTCTCAATTTTCAGTTTCTGTTATCAATTTTCTAGTTCTGTTCTCAATTTTTTGTTCTCAATTTTCTATTTCTATTCTCAACTTTCTGTTCTCTAATTTCAATTTATGTTCTCTAATTTCTATTTTTGTTCTCAATTTTCACGGGCTTAATTACAAGGGCTATCATGTAATTTAAGATATTGATTCTATTGGGTTGGAATCTCATTCTACCCCATCTCAAATGGAATCTCATTCCATCCAATTTCATTCCAATGGAATCACAAAAGTGATTCCATTGGAGAACCAAAAACGGAATAGGAATCGAGGGCGGAATGCGATTCCATTCCGCCCTCGATTCCATCCAACCAAACATGCCGTTAGAGATTTAAATAGATAATTGTATATTTGCTCCTGATTTATTTTAATTTTATTTTGTATTTGTTGATTATTTAAAATAATGTCCGCAAAAGAGATTTATAAGCGAATATAATTTGATGATGCCTAAGAAAGTGGTAAATATAATTGGGATTAGCTTCTTGTATTGTTGTAATTTGATGTGGGTAAGATCGGGCCTCCCCCACATGTTAGCCACCAAGATTTTGTCTGCCATGACGCCATCGCTCCTATTATCCAGGTGTGTAGGCAGCTCGGGATGATCACTGTTCAGCAGCCCATTGGAGGACGGGGTGCCCAAACCGACCTCTTTCTAGGGGCCGACCTAACCCTTCACCTCGGCAGGTCGGGCGTCAGTCTTATCATTAACAGTAATGGGCCCAGGCCCATAGCTCTAATCCACCGTGCCGCCCACGCGTCTGACTGCTTACCGATAATCCGAACTTAAGGTTTTAATCTTGTTTATGTTAATCACTCTTTCGCCTATAAATAGGAGGCTTCCTTCACACTTTACGACGACAAGAAAACCATTCTAGAGAGAGTGACTTTACCTCAGATCGGTCAAACAAGTCGAGGTAACAGTAACTCTTCGACCTATCTTTCTCCCGGATCCTTACTCTCATGCCGGAGGGGACACCCCGAGAACAACTCAGTTGTCCCTTGTGCAGGTGGCGACCAGGAGCTCAGCCCAGACAACGGCCAGGAGCTAGGAAGGGAACCAAGACCCGGGTTCGGACTCAGGACAGTTCGGTCACCCAGCCCAACTACCGCTCGTGAAGAAACAAGGCCAATACCTCCCTCACCATTGATCCGAGAGTATTTAGACCATACTGCTGGTCGGACCAAGTTTCGACACCAACAGTTTGGCGCGTCTGTGGGAATCGACTACTAAAAGCCTTCCCTGAATCATCAGCTACCTGTTTGGTTAAGGTTTGATGAACACAATGTCTGGTCACTCTTACCGATCAGCGAATATAATCCACCGGGTGAATAGACAGCCCATTGAGGATATGTCGCGAGCTCCAAGGCTAAAAACTTAGGCCAATGCCCGCCGAGCGACAAACAAAAAAGGCGCAGACGCTGAAAGGCGAAACGTCGATATCAAGAAATTCTGCCCGGGACAGACATCCTGGGCTATCGATGCCTCCATGCTCGACAACGTGGAATGCCAACTTGGTAAATTCCAGGAGTACTTCGACATCCTCCTCTCCCGCATACTTCCGCCCCTGGTTGAAGGGGGCCGAACCTCCATGTTGCGGAGGAGAGGGCCAGCCCACAAAAGTCCGATAATCGAGCATTAGACTCTCACGGGCAGATGGCATGGGCTCGGCCTCAGGCAATGAATTGAGCACTGAGGGATAGGAACCTTGACCCCTCTAGTCGCTTTAGCAAACATTTCGAGATCAACTCGCAGTTGACGATCCCACGACCGGCCGGGATCACCGCTAGCTCTAGAGTATAGCTACCACGAGCACTTTGAGCATCGATCTTCTCAAATTAGATAGGTAGACTCTCACTCTCCCCCCCAAGCTCGTGGGAGGGAGCCCAGACCTGCTGCCAGTCAGATTGTCACCCCGGAGAGGGTGACGACCACAATGGAGCGACTCCTGGCAGAGATGGAAGTCGCCCTCAATCTCATGCGCAACACCAAGGGGGTCCTTGGGCTTCATACTGGAGTTTGCTCTCCCTTCGCTTTGGAAATCATGGAAGAGGCGGTTTCGTATCGATTTTCCAACCCCCCGGCAGCCCAATATGATGGGACGACCGACCCACTGGATTATCTTTCCGTGTATGTTTCCCATATCGACGTACACGCTGCCACAAATACCATTAGGTGCAAATTTTTTCTACTCGGATTGACTGGCCTGGCCAGGTCGTAGTTTAATGATTTCTCGCCAGCCTCAATTTCCATATTCTTCCAGCTTGAACAGCAATTTATGGAGAGATTTAGCCAGTCCTGTCACAAGCCAAAAACTACGTCTTACCTCCTCGGCGTTAGGCAGGAGGAGAATGAGAATCTCATCGATTACGTGCACCGATTCTAGATGGAGTCCCTCACATGTGAAGGAGTTTCTGACGAAGTGGTGGTCAATGCTTTTACTAGTGGGCTAAGGCATCGAATGCTCTTGTACAACCTCAATTCCAGGCCGGCCGCTAGCCTTCGCAAAGCACTTGACCTCGACGTTAATTTCTACAAGGCCGACCTCGTCGATAAAATCACAAAAGAGAAAGAAGACCTTCTCAAGAATAAGTCCTGAGCCGACAAGAGAACGAGCCGGTCCCAAACATCTAGAAGACTCCAGATGGATGAGAGGTTGGGCCCATTTCCTGGAGACCGAAGACCACCATCGGGCACCCATCAAGTCGTTTATACTCCCCTGACTGCATCCATCATGACCATCTTTACCGAGAACACCGAAAAAGATATTTTCTCTCCCCTACCTCCCCATAGAGGGAAGCCCCTCGGGAAGTCGACTGATAAACACTATGACTTCTACAGGAGTAATGGTCACTCCACTAACGAGTGCTTTCAGTTAAAGGAGGAGATTGAAGCCCTCATCCACAGGGGCTACATTGGGAATTATGTTCGTCGACCCAACGACAAAAGGGCCGGCTCGAATGATCGCCATGACGGCCGCAAAAGACATCACCGAAAGCGGAATAATAACCAGACTTGGCCCCGAGATGAGATCTGAGGACGACTCCGACCTGAGAGTCGATGCTGAAATCAATGTCATCCACGGTACCCTGGGTTTCGGGGGGGAGACGTCCTCTTCTCGGAAGAGGTACGAAGGCAAGAGTAAGAGGAAAGTGGAACAGGGTATCTATGAGATTAGCATGACAGATGCGACCTTCTACAATATGATCTCATTCAGCGAGGTCGACCTGAGAGGGGTGCATGTTCTGCACGACGACGCCCTAGTCATTGCAGCCTTAATCAACCATTTCAAGATAGCGATAATACTCATCGACGGCGATAGCTTGGTGGATATTCTCTTCAAAAGAGCCTTCGACAAAATGGGCACAGAAGCAAGCTCCGTGCAGCCCGTCAGATCCCTGCTTGTAGGGTTTGGTGGCGACGTGGTCAGTTCGATCGGTTGGGTATCCTTTCCCATCACCGTGGGTTCCAGCCCTGATGTCGCCACCATGTGGTCCAAATTTCTTATCGTTGACAGGCCATCGCCATACAATGTAATTATGGGTCGGCCCACTGTAGCCACCCTTAGAGTCGTATGCTCCCCCTATTACTAGAAAATGAAATTCCCCACGGATTCCAGGGTAAGAGAGGTTCAGGGAAACCAAGAGGCCGCGCGGTCCTGTGTAAGAAGGGCCTTGGAGAAAAAATAGCAATTACAGCCGGGACCCAAGCTGTTTACCCCTCGTTCGAACGTTGTGCTGGCCCCCAAGGCCGGCAACAAATGGCGACTGTGCGTCAATTTTAAATATTTAAATAGGGCCTACCCGAAAGACTTCTTTCCACTCCTGAGGATCGACATCGTGATCGACCCTACGGCGAGGCACGAGCGACTCAGCTTTCTTGATGCTTACACCAGCTATAACCAGATCCCCATGTATCCTCCAGACAAAAGCAAGACCTCTTTCATCATCGGCCGAGATACTTACTACTATAAAGTCATGCCCTTTGGCCTCCGCAATGCTGGAGCCACTTATCAGAGGCTGGTTAATAAAATATTTAAGGAAGAAATAGGGAGCGCGAAGGAGGTATACATCAACGATATCCTTGTGAAGAGTAGCCGGGCTGAGGACCACCTAGACCAGCTCCAGGCTTACTTCGACAAACTCCGAGCTCATCGCATGAGGCTGAATCCAAACAAGTCCGTTGGTAAATTCCTAGGTCCTCGGGTATATGGTATTACAGCTCAGCATCGACGCCAACCCCGACCAGATCAGTGAGATGCTTGGCATGACACCTCCTTAGAACAAGAAGGAGGTCCAAATGCTAATAGGTTGGCTAGTCGCCCTGAACCGGTTTATTTCCAGGTCGTCCGACAAATGCCTCCCATTTTTCAAAATTCTCCGAGGGAACAAAGCATTCGAATGGAATGAGGAGTGTGACCGCGTCTTCAAAGAGCTAAAAATAAATCTCTTGTCGGCTCTTCTGCTCACTACGCCCCAAAAGGGCGATGACCTTCTCCTCTACATCGCGGCCTCCCCCACGGCCGTTAGTGTCTTCCTAGTCTAGGAAGACGTCAGTGTCCAGAGCCCGATCTACTACTCTAGCCGTGTCCTAACGGATGTACAGACAAGGAACATGAAGTTCGAAAAACTGGCTTATGCCCTGTTGATCGCCTCCAAGAAACTATGCCAATATTTCCAAGCCCATACGATTGTGCTTTTGACGGACCAGCCATTGATGTAAGGCCCAAATTATAGTACATGTGTCATTAATAATCGCATTTTAAAGTATTGGGAAATTCGGGATAAATTTTGTTACTGAAAAATAAAAATTAAAAGTTTAGGGGTCAAAGTTGAAATTTAGAAAATGTGGAAATTACATTTGAGATCTAAATGGGTAATTAAAAATCAAAAATTGAAAATAGTAAGGGTGAAATTATAATTTTAGGAACTTGTAAAAGTTGGAATTTATCAAAATAGGATCTTAAAGGAAGTTGGGGGGACGAAAGTGTATTTTAACCTAAGAATTGTTTTATTTAAACACATATATACATATGTCGTGAGTGTGTGTGCAGTGACATCGCCGGCGATAGAGAGAGAGGAATGGAGGAGACGTGGCAAGTGACGATCCACCTTTACCACTCAATTCATGTATATAAAAAGAACACATGCAAGAAATATCGGGATCAAAACACTACCAGAAGAGAAAATCCAGAATTTTAGAGAGAGAGAGGGTTCGGCGCTGATGGGTGTTCCAGCGAGGTCGTCTGCGTGGGCGTTCCGTTCCATTTCATTGTTGTATGAGTGTATTGATCTTCGTCGATGGGGAAGGGAGTGTGATCAGTTGTGGAATTGCTGTCGTGCATGTGTGTTGGATCGGCACTATTCCGGTACCGACATGAGTGTGCCGGTGTATGTTTTCTGTTCAGATCTCCAGTCGTCAATCGTCGACGATCGTGTGTGGGTCGTCGTCGGACAGTGGTAGGCGGTTGTGACCGGCGTAGAGTGGCTGGCGGTGAAGGGGAGTTAGTGAGAGAGAGAGCATCGGTTGTGGATACGTGGGGGTTCCCACTGCTGACTGACAGTGGCGTTCGACGGTAAAGGTGGGGTGGTTGGTCGCTGCCGGTGAGAGGGATGGGGGTGGTCGGTCGGACGGCAGGGAACCAGAACAGAAACAGAGGAACGGGGAGGGAAAAAAAACAAAGAGAAAGAGAAGAAAAAAAAATAAAAGAAAAAAAAAAGAAAAGGAAAAAGTTACACCAACACCCCAATAAAAATCCAAAAATTTATCTCGCGACCGACGGACATTTCGGAGCAGGTAAAAGTCTAAATCAATTACTATTGTTGTTAAATTGAATTATTAGCAAACGGGAATATAATTGGGAATCGTCAATTCTAATAATTTTTGTCACCGTCCATACTAACAAATGCATACCGTAGTTATTAACGAAACAAAATTTACCGCATAACTATTTTCCGTAATAAAAAGTGGGTACGGGAAAAATTATGGAATTTAGGGCCTGCATTGCACGATTCAGTTATTTTATATAAAATATTAATTTAGGCCCTGTAATTATTAGGCTTGCAGACACTGGAGTATCGATAGAGGATAGTCAATAAAAACTATTCAGAACGGATAGCCAAGTGAGTGTATTGTCTTCTTGTCAAATTATTTTCATGTAAAATGGTCATACTGAGACTAAATGCTTTTATAAGACAATATGGATCAAGCAGGTTTTAGGATGAGTGAGTAAAAATTGATTTTCGTGATATTACAATAGTTTTCGAAAGGAAGTTAAGAATGATTTTCATTGAATTCAGAAGTTTAAAAAGAAAGTGGAAAAATGGTTTTGATAAAAATCAGATGTTTTTAAAGTAAAAGAAATATATGATTTTGGGATTAAAAATCAGTTTTGGAAATAGAGAGTGAGGGTTGAGATTTGCCGATATTGATTAGACGATAATATTGGTTTGTGAATTGATGATGATGTTATTAATTTGGCAATGCTACGGTATTTATCTGCTTCGGCAGAGTGATGTGATCCGCTTCGGCGGAGTGATGTTTATCTGCTTCGGCAGAGTGATGTTAGATGTTTATATTGCGCAGTGATTATCTGCTTCGGCGGAGTGATGGGTGTTCGTAGGAAGGCATATCCTAAGGATGGTACGGTACCGTTGCAAACTTCCGATCGTGAAGTTAAAACGATCACTAGGGCTGGCCAGTGTGTGTGTGTTTGCGAGTGGTGTTTTGAGATGTGGTATATTGCTTATACTGGGTGATTTAATATTTATTATGGTGATTGGCATGACTCTTATACTAAACGATTTTGCATGGCATATATATATTGTGTTTTATTCTCACTGCTAATATTAGGGAAATCTTTACGAGTTACGTGATGTTTACATATTTAAGCTTGATCCATTTAGATGTTGTAGAATGAATTATTATTATTTTAAAAATATTTTTACTAAGAAGGCAGTACACTCGCAGGTGAAACAACTAGGAGTCGATCGGTCCCCTACTGGCGCTAAATAGAGTTATGCGGGTTCATGTGATGGAGTCATTTGAGAGTAAATTTTGAGACGAGGTGTAAAAGATGAATCTAAGTGAGATAGGTGGGTTTTGTTTGGTTGTTCTTATACTTGGGACGGTGTGTCCCTATCAGTTAGAATTGTGTATATGTGGTATAGATCATTTGTTTGTATATTTGTCATAATTGTGGTTGTCTGGTCAGTTAGGTGATGTCATGACAACGCCACGCTGGCCCCACGGTGACGGGAGTCCGGGGGTGGGGTGTGACAATTGAGGTAGATCCTCCACTCTCCTGACATATCTGGGAGATTAATGAAGTATATCCTGGAGTTAGGCCAATTACACATCGAATATCGCCCCAAAATGGCAATGAAGGGACAGGTCCTAACCAACTTTATAGCTGAGTTGACCTTCCCCGAGGATGAGACCATCACTGACCTAGGTCGTCATGGACACATCTCTGAAAGCCTGGGGTAGGCCGATATCTTAGGCGAGCTGGCGAAGTACCAAGGCGACCTGGGGCCCGACTCGTGGCAATTGTTCATCGACGGATCTTCCAATCAGAGTGGCTCGGGGGCTGGGATGGTCCTCGTGGCATCAGATAAGGAAGAGGTCGAGTACGCCCTAATGCTAAGGTTTCGAGCTACAAATAATAAGGTCGAGTACGAAGCGTTACTGGCCGGGCTTCGTTTATCCCAGGATTTTAATGTAAGATCCCTCTTGGTAATGTGTGATTCCCTGCTCGTGGTCAATCAGGTCAACGGTAAGTACCTTGCAAAAGACCCGAGAATGATAGTCTACCTAGAAAGGGTAAAAGACATCATAAAGCTCTTTGAGAAGGTGAAAGTCATGTAAATACCCCAAGAAGATAACAGGCATGCCGACACTCTGGCCAACCTGGCCTCGACAGTCGAATACACGCTTAAGAGAATGATCCCCGTTGAATTTCTCGCCGAGCTGAGCACAGCTTCCTCGGACGAGCCCACGTTCATATGCGCCCTAAATTCAGAGCCGACCTGGATGGACCCCATAGTGTGCTATCTCACAAATGAGACACTTCCCAATGATCATGCTCACTCTCGAAGAATACGGTACCAGGCAGAGCGATACACCCTCATCGACGGTATCCTCTATCGAAAATCCTTCTCCGGTCTATATTCCTGATGTCTCCGACCGGAAAAAGCCAAGTACGTCATGAGGGAGGTCCACGAGGGAATTTGCAAAAATCACTCGAGGGGCAAGTCCTTAGTTCGGAAGCTGCTCCTGAACGGATATTATTGGCCTAAAATGTTGTAGGACGCAGGGGATTTCATGAAAATGTGTGACAAGTGCCAGCGATTTGCAGTGCACCCGCACGCCTCGCCGAACAAGTTGATCCCAATGTCCAATCCGTGGCCGTTCACCCAGTGGGGTATCGACCTCCTCGGCCCTTTTCTCTTGGGATCCATCCAGGGAAAATTTTTGGTCGTCGCCATCAACTATTTCACTAAGTAAGTTGAGGCCGAACCACTGGCGATGATCACCAAGAAACAAATTTGAGATTGTGTAGAAATGCATCATTTTCAGGTTTGGAATACCAAGGGCTATCGTCTCTGACAATGGAAAACAGTTCGACAACGACCTATTCACCTCGTTGTGCGCCGGGCTTGGAATCAAAACAAAATTCTCCTTCCCCAGCCACCCTCAGGCCAACGAACAGGTTAAAGTCACTAACCGGACTATCTTGCAAAATCTGAAGACCAGACTGGACAAGTCAAAAGGGTTACGGGTGGAAGAATTGTATCCCATACTGTGGGCTTATCACACAATAGCTAGGACCCCGACTGGCAAGACTCTCGTCATGATGACATTTGGTTTGGAGGTTGTAATTCCCGTAGAGGTCAGAATACCATCTCCCCGCACCGCCCACCCGTTCGACCTACATAAGAACGAAGCCGATCTGGCCTTGAGCCTTGATGTGCTCGAAGAAAAAAGAGAATGAGCTCGGGTCCGTCAGGCCGCCTAGCAACAGAGGACAGCCCGGTACTATAATCGTCGCGTCCGTCCTCACTCTTATGAAGTCGGTGATCTTGTCCTAAGAAAGGTCACTCTAGCGACCAATGAACAAAATGCTGAAAAGTTGGCACCCACCTAGGAGGGTCCCTACCGTGTAGTTAGCATAGCCTGGCCGGGCACGTACAACTTGGAAACGGAGGAAGGGGTGCCACTCAGACAACTCTGGAACACTGAACAACTCAAACGCTACTACAAAACTGTCGCCTGAAAACTATATAACTTGCCCCAACACTTTGTATTTATTATTGCGCAACTGGTAATGCAAAAGGTTATGGTAAATGAAAAGAAAGCGTTTTCCGTTCAATAAACTCTTGTTTTTCATAAAGTAGCTCACTCGCGGATCTAACTCTAAAGAAGATCGGCCAGCTCAGTAAATTCGAGCTCGACAGATCGTTTGGGGGGGCAAAATCAAATACAACCTGAAGATGATCGACAAGCACAAAAATCGCGCTGGTCAGATCGTTTAGGGGGCAAAATCAAATGCAAACTAAAGACGATCGTCGAGCCCAAAAACTAGGTTGGTCAGATCGTCTGGGGGGCAAAATCAAATGCAACCTGAAGAAGATCGCTGAGCCCAAAAATCGGGCTGGTCAGGTCGTCTAGGGGGCAAAATCAAATGCAAATTGAAGACGATCGACAAGCCAAAAAACCAGGCTGGTCAGATAGTCTGGGGGGCAAAGTGTTTGGTGGCAACTTGATCATTGGTCCACATACCAAGTGATAAAAATCGGTCGGGCACACAACAGCTTCTTCAAGCCTAGACGCTTGGACCACGGTCTGTTGAAAGGTTAAGGGGAACTATCTAGTCGACCACCACAACTCGTTTTTCAAGGTCTCTACTGGTCGGCTGGGGGGCAAGGGCCATGCAGAGTACCGGGCACAAGAGTCTTTCTCCAATTCGACAAACCTTGGCCACTTGTGGTAAAGAGTAAAAATTCTTTAGTTCTTTCTTGAAAACGTTGTCACTTGTCAAACAAAACAGACACAATAGAAAGAAGAGCAAAACAAAAA
This sequence comes from Eucommia ulmoides, assembly GCA_016647705.1. Lineage (NCBI taxonomy): Eukaryota > Viridiplantae > Streptophyta > Magnoliopsida > Garryales > Eucommiaceae > Eucommia > Eucommia ulmoides. The sequence goes on from CM028340.1 coordinate 37,569,599, forward strand.
AAAAATTATATATATATATATATATTATATTTAGATTAGCAAAATTTAAAAAAATGGCGAGGCTATTGCCCGCGAATTTCAAGCCCGCCATGTATTGGGCCGGACAAAAAGAAAGAAAAGTAAAAGAAATAGAAGTGTGCTGGTCAAGCTGGGCTGGTGGACTGGTCAGTGGTGACCTCTTCCGCCATCCCCTCCTCGCAGGTTTCAGATGGTCGGCTCGGCTCAAGGACAGGGACTACAGGTGCAGTGTCCAACTCAGCGTCCTACCTCACCTGGGCCTCAGTAATGTCCTCTCTGGTCAGCTTGAGGGTCAGCCTTGAGGGGTCCACTTCAGGAAACTATTGGCGTAAGGAGTTGATTGCTCCTTTGAAGCTGAGCCCGATCACGATGACGGCGATACAGTCCCAGAGCCCAGTGAACTCTTCGCTTGGCTTATATTGGGTAACCGCATCATCCCTGGCTTTTTCAACCTCGACCGCGTGGTCCCTACGGAACTCCTTAAGCTTTGCCTTGGCTCCCTGCTCAGATCGCCCTCTGCTTTCTTTTTCGTCGCCTCCTTCTCCAAGCAAAGTCTCTCATTTTTGCCAGTCACCCAGTCCACCTCCTTCTTGTAGTCTTCCAGTAGCTGGATGCCCTTCTCCCTCTCCTGTACAAGCGCGTCGAGCGTTTGGATGGACTGGTGCAGACGAGCACTGACCTCCAGCGAGGCAAACACTACCTGTACTGTAAGACTCCGAATTAATGCGTACGTCATTTTAGTTGTATTTTAGAGTAATTGGGAAAATTCAGGGTGAAATTGGGTCAATTAAAAATTCAAATAAAAAAGTTTCGGGGTCAAATTAAAAATCTAGAAACAGTAAATCCCAACTTAGGGAGGTAAATTGACATTTAACTTTTAATTAAAACTTAAAGGGGTGAAATTGCAAATCTTCGAAACTTTTAAAAGTTGAAATTGATTAAAATCAATATTTAAACGAAGTTGGGGGAGGAATGAGTAATTAATTAAAAATTTATTATATATATATATATATATATACACACACACATATGCGATCGAACGAGTAGCTGGCCGGCTGGAAAATAAAGAGAGCAAGTGACGTGGCACGCTTGGATAAAATGAACCCACTAAATTCATGCATGTGTAATGATCAAAACTCTCATGATCAAAGATCTCAAATTAAATCTAAAAATCAGAGAAAAATCTAGAGATAGAGAGAGGGAGAGAGGATCGAAGGTGGTGTCGTCGGCCAGCGGAAGGTGATCGTCGCTGGGTGGTTTGTCGGTTGTGTGGGTGGATGTTTTTTATTGTTCCTGTGCGAGTGTATTGTTCCGTCGTCGTCGTTGCTGCGTGTGTGTGTTTGTGATCAGTTGTGGTAGCTGGCGGTAGGACGTCGTCAATGGGTATGTGTGGATTTAGTTGTGGGTCTGTGTTTCGGTTGTGGGTGTGCGTGTTTTAGGGGTATGTGTGTCGCCGTTGATCGTTTGGCCGGCGGTAAGTGAGAACTAGTAAGAGAGAGAGTGTCATCGGCTGGTGTATTTTCCGGTGTGTCCGTGTTCAGCCGTGGTGTGGCTATGAATGTGTCTGTGTGGTGGGTTCCTGTGTATGTGTGTGTATCGTCGGTGGTGGTGTGGTCGTTCGTTTCGGTGGTGCATGATTTGTCGCCGTCGTTCGGTAAGGGTGTGTGATCGTTGTATGTGCGTGTGTGTTCTGTGTGGCCAGAGGGTGTGTGTGTGTGTGTGTGTGTGTGTGTGTATGTCGTCGGTCGGCTGTTGCGGTGTGGGCATGAGGTTGCCGACTGTTGATCGACGTGAGCGTGTCGGCGAGAACCCAACCTGCGGAATAGAAAAAAAAATAAAAAATAAAAAATAAAAAAGAAGGAAGAAGAAAGGAAAAAGAGGGAAATATATATATATATATATATATATATATATATATATATATATATATATATATATATATACACACACAAACAACCCCAATAAAAATCCAAAATCCATCTTGTGGCCGACGGATGATTTGGAACAGGTAAAATTTCAATCGATTATTAAATTTTATTTAGCGTTACAAATTCTAAAATCGTAATAATTTCGTAACGATTAATTAATTTTAATTACGTGGTACATAAAATAGTAATGATTCGGAATATAGGGTCTGTATTGCATGATTCGGATGTTTTAGATAAGATATTAATTTAACCTCTGTCACTATTAGGCTCACAGGCACCAGTATCCCGATAGAGTGTAGTCAGTGAAGGTTTTGGAGAGCGGTTAACGAGGTGAGTGTACTTTTTTCTTGCAAAAATCTATTTTCATATATATATGATGAAATATGTGACTTAAAACAGGACGATTTTATAAATGATATGGATCAAGCAGGTTTTGGTGAATTGGGAGAAAATTGATTTTCGGTAAATTATGTTGGTTTTAAAAGAAAGTTGAAAAATGATTTGTTGGCTTTGGTGGTTTAAAAACGAATGGAAAATATATGATTTTCTAAAAATGCTGGGTTTTCTAAAAACAAAGGTGGAAAAATAGTTTTTACTGAAATCGGTGGTATAAAGGTGGAAAACTGTTTTTTTTTCTGAAATTGGTGGTACTGTTAAAAATGAGAGTGAAAAACGTGTTTTTGAAAATTCTCCCCGAAAGGGGATGGTTTATATTCTCCCCATAAGGGGGTGTGGATTTTTGATTATATGGTGTGAAAATGTATTTCTTCCCGTAAGGGATGTAGATTTTTAACTATATTGATGATTTTGACGATGCCATAGTTGTTCTCCCCGTAAGGGGTGTGGATATTTCTCCCGTAAAGGGTGTGAATTATATTTCTCCCCATAAGGGTTGTGGATTATATTTCTCCCCGTAAGGGGTGTGGGTTATATTTCTCCCCCAAAAGAGGTGTGGATATTTCGTAGGAAGGCATTCCTACGGATGTTACGGTACCGTTGCAACTCCCGATTGTGAGGTTAAAACGATCACTATGGCTAGCTAGTGTGTGTTGTGGTGGAGTGGTGGTTTGAAATGTGTGTTTGAGATGTGATGTTTTAATTATATTGGGTGATTTATTATTTATTATGGTGATTGGTATTATTTTACTAGATGTGTTGGAATAGAACTTATAGTTATTGCTTTATTCTCACTGCTTATATTATGAAGAATTTTACTAGTTACGTGTTGCTTCTATACTCACGCTTGATGCATTTAGATGTTGTAGATATGAATTATTATTATAAAATGTTTTTACTAAAAAGGCAGTACACTCGCAGGTAAAATAGCTAGGAGTCGGTCGGTCCCCTACTGGAGCTAGATAGAGTAATGCGGGTCACGCAAATGAGTCATTTAAGGAAAATTTTGGAGACGAGATATCATAAATGAAATCTAAGTGAGGTTCAGGGGATTTGTTTGACTGTATTTATATTTGGGACAGTGTATCCCTATCAGATGGGACTATTATATGTGTTGTATAGATTTACAATTTTGTTAATGACGTATTGAGGTTGGCTAGGCAGTTGGGCGGTGTCATAACTACGTCACGCAGGCCCCAGATGACGAGTGTCCAGGGTGGGGTATGTCAATTTTGGTATCAGAGCCTAGGTTATAGGTTCTGTAGACTTGTCAATAGAGGATCATGAGATGGGAAGACGTGCCAGTTGTCTAGTCGGTAGGGGACTTTGAGATAGGAAAGATGGTATTGAACTAGTGGTGGACCGTGAGATAGGGTGTCAATAGGTGGGTTCGGCACGCGAGTGATAGTTATTGCATTACATTGGATGATATATTGGCATCATGCATGATTAGTTGTCTTGTTGGCAGTTAGAGGGTGCGACGAAGTAGCGATACTGCCAGTTGGTGGTTCGAGTAGTGTTGCTAGTAGTAGTAATGGGTGGATCACGATTGTGGAAGTGCTAGTGGTTGGGAATGTTAGATTATAACTGATAAGTAATTCTATTCGTAATACTTGACATTAGGATTCCCTGTCGGTAGTACGTAATATTTTTATTGTTAAACCAACATTGTGGCAGAACATACTTAATTCGTCCAATGTTAAGTTATTAATTGAATTGGTAGACAACATTTTATTTATGTTATGAAATTACACGACACATTGCGCTACTAGTTGAGATACATGGATTCTATCATAAATGTGTGGGTGTGCTCGTGATTTTATTGGAGAGAGAGGTTCATATGATTAAAGCAGAAAAAGACGACCATTCAGCAGTATGAAAAAAAAATCTGAAATAAAACGGAAAAGATAAGATGTAGACTAATCTAGAAAGGATTTACTTTGGAAATACGTTTTAGGTTGACGGGCAAGCATATTTAAAAGTTATACGAAATGGGCAAATGCAGCGTGAATTAATAGAGAACGATGTATAGGAAATAGCCGAGAACTATGAGTCCGTGTTAATAGATAGTGCGTATAAATATAGTTCACTTCGTATTGGTGGTAGGAAATTGTCGGTAAATCTATTACCCTTAAATATTTACGATCTTGATGTAATACTGGATATGGATTTGTTGTTCGGCTGTCATGCCACGTTGGATTGTTTTAAGAAGAAAGTGACCTTTCGAATCTCAAGCGAGCCGGAATTTGTATTCTCGAAAGACAGAATTATCACTCATGTTAGTTTGATTTCAGCCTTAGAATCCAGGAGATTAATGAAGAAAGGATGTCAGGGATACCTCATGCACGTGATTGACACCAATCAAAAAGAAGTTCAGACAACGGATATTTCAGTGGTCAGAGATTTTCCTGACGTATTTTCCAAAAGAATGGCCAAGATTGCCAGTAGATAGGGAGATGGAAGTCATTATTGAGTTGCTTCCATGAACTGCTCCTATATTGATTCCCCCTTATCGTATGGCGCCTACCAAGCTGAAAGAATTGAAAGTGCAGTTGCAAGATTTCGTTGCAAGATTTATTAGATTGTAGATTTATCAAACCTAACGTTTCCCATGGGTAGCCGCAGTTTGTTCGTGAAGAAGAAGGATGGTATGTTGAGAATGTGTATCGACTATCGGCAGCTGAATAGGGTGACCGTCAGTAATAAATATCCGTTACTTAGGATTGATGACTTGTTTGACCATCTCTAGAAGGCTAAAGTGTTTCCAAGATAGATCTTCGATTGGGGTATTACTAATTGAAAGTCAAAGACAGTGATGTAGCGAAAATGATGTTCCGTATGAGATATGGACACTATGAATTCTTGGTTATGCCCTTCGGATTGACAAATACTCCTGCTGCCTTCATGGACTTGATGAATCGGGTCTTCTAACTTTATCTGGATCAATTTATTATCGTATTCATTGACGATATATTGATCTATTCCCAAAGTAGAGACGAGCATGCATAACATCTTCGAATCGTGTTGCAGATGTGGCGGGAGAAGAGTTGTATGCGAAATTCAATAAATGTGAATTTTGGTTAGATCATGTGGTATCATTGGGGCATGTTATCTTAGGCGATGGTATTCAGGTGGACCCGAAGAAAGTTAAAGTTGTTGTCTTATAGGAAACGACGGGAAATACGACTGAAATTCAAAACTTTTTAGGATTGGCGGGTTAATCTCAACGGTTTGTGCAAGGATTTTCTGTTATAACTGCCCCATTAACTCGTTTGACCATAAGGAATCCAAATTTGAGTGGACTGACAAATGCAAATAGAGTTTCCATGAGTTGAAGAGTAGATTGATATCGGTACCAATACTATCTCTCCCGACGGAAGGGGTGGTTTTGTGATTTATAGTGATGCGTCCCACCAAGGGCTAGGATATGTTCTGATGCAGCATGGTCATGTAATCACATGCATATCTCGACAACTAAAGAATCATGAGCAAAATTACCCGACGCATGATCTGGAGCTGGCAGCGATTATAATTGCCTTAAAGATTTGGAGACACTACTTGTATGGTGAGACGTGTGAAATCAACACCAACCACCAAAGTTTGAAATATCTGTTTACTCAGAAGGAATTAAATTTGAGGCAGAGACGTTGGATAGAGTTGATTAAAGACTATGTTTGCACTATCCACTATCACCCGGGAAAAAGCTAATGTTGTAGCGGATACGTTGAGTCAGAAATTGGCAGGTTCGATCGTGCACATAAGAGTCGTTCATACTAATCTGTATGCCAATTTAAGATCATTGTAAGTTTAGTTAGTGATTGGTCAGACGACTGCATGTTTGACTTTGAGGCCGACGTTGATTAATCGTATTATCGAAGTTCAGAAGTCGAACGTTCAATTGGAGAAGATTAGAGATAAAGTGAAGAATGGTCGTAGAGTTGATTATCATGCCAGGGATAGTAATAAAGCTTTGATGTTTGGGAATAGACTGTGTGTGCCTGATGTCATCAATTTGAAAAGAGTTTTTTTTTAAAGAAATGCCTAACTCAACGTATGCGATGCATCCAAGCAGTACCAAAATATCTTGAGATTTACGTGAACATTATTGGTGGATCGGAATAAAGCGATAAATTACAGAATTCGTTGTCAGGTGTCTTGTCTGTCAGCAAGTAAAGATTGAGCATCAACGTCCAAGTGGGTTGTTGCAATATCTACCTATTCTAGAGTAGAAGTGGGAGCATATCACGATGGATTTCGTTTCGGGATTACCCCATACTAAAAAGGGATATAATTCCATCTGGGTGATTGTTGAAAGGGTTACCAAGTCTGCTCATTTTCTGGTCATAAAGACAACATATTCTCTTGAAAAGTATGCCTAATTGTATATCAATGAGATTGTTAGGTTACATGGTGCACCGGTTTTTATAGTGTCGGTTAGAGATTCGAGATTACTTCGAGGTTCTGGCTGAGTCTCCAGACTGCTTTGGGTACCAAGCTGAAGTTTAACACCGTTTTTCATCCTCAGACGGACGGTCAATTAAGAGCGTACGATTCAGACGTTGGAAGATATGTTGAGGGGATGAGTTTTGGAATTTTCTGGTAGCTGGGATAATCATTTGCCACCGATGGAATTTGCCTACAACAACAGCTACCATTCGACAATTGAGATGACTCCGTATGAAGCGTTGTATGGTAGGAGATATAGAACCCCAGTCTATTGGACTGAGGTGGGTGAACGTAAATTGTTGATGTCGGACATAGCTCAGATGACAGTAGACGAAGTGAAGGTGATTCGAGAAAGATTAAAAATTGCCTAGAGGCGACAAAAGAGTTATGCAAATAAGCGCCGATAGGAGTTGGAGTTTGAAGTGGGAGATCATGTGTTCTTGCGTATTTCTCTGTGGGAAGGCATAATGAGGCTCGGGAAGAAAGAAAAGTTGAGCCCAAGATATATTGGACCCTATGAAATTTTAGATCGAGTTAGCACTATAGCGTATAGACTTGTGTTACCGCCAGAGTTGTCTCGACTACGCGATGTTTTCTATGTGTTGATGCTCCGAAAATATGTGTCAAACCCTTCTTATGTGTTGACTTCGCAGCTGAACGAATTGGAAGCAAATTTAACCTACATTGAGGAGCTAGTCCAAATCCTAAGCCGTAAGGACCAGATGTTGCGAACGAAAATGATCCCATTAGTTAAAGTGTTGAAGCGCAGTCATGCAGTGTAAGAGGCGACGTGGGAGCAAGAGGACGAGATGAGAAACAAATACCCACATTTGTTCAATTAGGTAATAAAATTTTGGGACGAAATTTCTTTTAGGAGGGAAGGGTTGTAAGACTCCGAATTAACGCGTACGTCATTTTAGTTGTATTTTAGAGTAATTGGAAAAATTCGGGATAAAATTGGGTCAATTAAAAATTCAAATAAAAAATTTTAGGTATCAAATTGAAAATCTAGAAACAGTAAATCCCAACTTAGGGAGGTAAATTGACATTTAACTTTTAATTGAAACTTAAAGGGGTGAAATTGCAAATCTTAGAAACTTTTAAAAGTTGAAATTGATTAAAATCAAGATTTAAAGGAAGTTGGGGGAGGAATGAGTAATTAATTAAAAAGTTATTATATATATGCGATCGAACGAGCAGCTTGCCGGCGGGGAAATAGAGAGAGCAGGCGACGTGGCATGCTTGGATAAAATGAACCCACTAAATTCATGCATATGTAATGATCAAAACTCTCATGATCAAAGATCTCAAATCAAATCTAAAAATCAGAGAAAAATCTAGAGAGAGAGAGGGAGAGAGGATCGAAGGTGGTGTCGTCGGCCGGTGGAGGGTGATCGTCACTGGGTGGTTTGTCGGCTGTGTGGGTGGATGTTTTTTATCGTTCCTGTGCGAGTGTGTTGTTCCGTCGTCCAGCCGTCGTTGTCGCTGCATATGTGTGTGTGATCAGTTGTGGTAGCCGGTGGTAGGTTGTCGTCAGTGGGTATGTGTGGATTTAGTTGTAGGTCCGTGTTTTGGTTGTGGGTGTGCTTGTTTCGGGTGTGTGTGTGTGTCGCCGTTGATCGTTTGGCCGGCGGTGAGTGAGAATTAGTAAGAGAGAGAGTGTGTCGTCGGCCGGTGGGTTTGCGGGTGTGTCCGTGTTCAGCCGTGGTGTGGCTATGAATGTGTGTGTGTGGTGGGTTCCAGTGTATGTGTGTACGTCGTCGGCGATGGTGTGGTCGTTCGTTCTGGTGGTGCATGATTCGTCGCCGTCGTTCGGTAAGGGTGTGTGATCGTTATGTGTGCGTGTGTATTCTGTGCGGCCAGAGGGCGTGTGTGTGTGTGTGTGTGTATGTGTGTTGTCAGTAGGCTGCTGCGGTATGGGCGTGAGTTTACCGACTGTTGATTGATATGAGCGTGTCAGCGAGAACCCAACCTGCGGAACAGAAAACATATAAAAAAAAAAAAAAAAAAAAAAAAAAGGAAAAAGAGAAAATATATATATATATATATACACAAACAGCCCCAATAAAAATCTAAAATCCATCTCGTGGCCGACAGATGATTTGGAACAGGTAAAATTTCAATCATTTATTAAATTTTATTTAGCGTTACAAATCCTAAAATCGTAATAATTTCGTAACGATTAATTAATTTTAATTACGTAGTACATAAAATAGTAACGATTCGGAATATAGGGTCTGCATTGCATGATTCGGATGTTTTAGATAAGATATTAATTTAAGCTTTATCACTATTAGGCTCGCAGGCATCGGAGTCCCGATAGAGTGTGGTTAGTGAAGGTTTTGGAGAGCGGTTAACGAGGTGAGTGTACTGTGTTCTTGCAAAAATCTACTTTCATATATATATGATGAAATATGTGACTTAAAACTGGACGATTTTATAAATGATATGGATCAAGCAGGTTTTGGGTGAGTTGGGAGAAAATGGATTTTCGGTAAATTATATTGGTTTTAAAAGAAAGTTGAAAAATGATTTGTTGGCTTTGGTGGTTTAAAAACGAATGGAAAATATATGGTTTTCTAAAAATGCTAGGTTTTCTAAAAACAAAGGTGGAAAAATAGTTTTTACTGAAATTGGTGGTACAAAGGTGGAAAACTATTTTTTTCTGAAATTGGTGGTACTGTTAAAAATGAGAGTGAAAAACGTGATTTTGAAAATTCTCCCCCAAAAGGGGTGTGGTTTATATTCTCCCCATAAGGCGGTGTGGATTTTTTATTATATGGTGTGAAAATGTATTTCTTCCCGTAAGGGATGTGGATTTTTAACTATACTAATTATTTTGACGATACCATAGTTGTTCTCCCCATAAGGGATGTGGATATTTCTTCCCGTAAGGGGTGTGGATTATATTTCTCCCAGTAAGGGGTGGATTATATTTCTCCCCGTAAGGGGTGTGGGCTATATTTCTCCCCAAAAATGGGTGTGGATATTTCGTAGGAAGGCATTCCTACGGATGTTACGATACCGTTGTAACTCCCAATCGTGAGGTTAAAACGATCACTATGGTTAGCCAGTGTATATTATGGTGGAGTGGTGGTTTGAAATGTGTGTTTGAGATGTGATGTTTTACTTATATTGGGTGATTTATTATTTATTATGGTAATTGGTATTATTTTACTAGATGGGTTGGAATGGAACTTATATTTATTGTTTTATTCTCACTGCTTATATTATGAAAATATTTACTAGTTACGTGCTATTTCTATACTCACGCTTGATCCATTTAGATGTTGTAGATATGAATTATTATTATAAAATATTTTTACTAAGAAGGCAGTACACTCGCATGCAAAATAGCTAGGAGTCGGTCGGTCCCCTACTAGCGCTAGATAGAGTTATGCGGGTCACGCAAATGAGTCATTTAAGAAAAAATTTGGAGACGGGATATCCAAAATGAAATCTAAGTGAGGTTCAGGGGATTTGTTTGATTGTATTTATATTTGGGACGGTGTATCCCTATCAGATGGGACTATTATATGTGTTTATAGATTTACAATTTTGTTAATGACGTATTGAGGTTGGCTAGGCAGTTAGGCGGTGTCATGTCTACGTCACGCTGGCCCCACATGACAGGTGTTCGGGGTGGGGTGTGTCATGCACGGTCAACAACAATGACTTAAAAAATAAAAATTCCCAAGTGGTAAACACAAGCTGGGGATAGTCGCTTACCAAAAGCGCGTGCCAATTCATGTCGGCGCCTAGCTTGGCATCTGACTTATCTGCGAATCTCCTTCTGTCCACCGGCGACACAATCCACATCGCGAACTGCATTAGCACGGAGGTATTTTGTGTCACCGATTTGTCTTCCCGAAGTTCGGTATGGATGATCAACTCTAGTCCTATCGTGTCCCCGTGCTGCTGCTTGCCCTCCTAGACCGAGGTGTAAGGTCAGCTCTTTTTGTGTCGGCCGGATGGCGCGTCAGTAGCTCCTACCATCCTCTTCTCCTTGTCTTTCCTAACTAGTGGGGCGGGGTCTTCCTCGGTGACCTCTATCGGCGTGGCCCCCACAGCCACCGGGGTGTCAGCTCAGCTGAGCATGGGGACAAGCCTAGCCTGGCTCACCGGCCTCATCTCCTTTGTCCTGGGCCCGGTCGGTGTGCTTCGGGCAGCCTGCTGAGCGTCCACGTTTCTCCTCGTCATCCGAGCTATCGCAGCCAGATCCATCACTGAAAAATAGAAAAGCGTATAAATCCATCGGTAGGAAGACAAACAAGTAAAGAAAAACGACGGGGACGGGCTTAGTGCACTTATTGTTTTTTGACTCTGGGTTTAGGGTCGGCGCCGGCAGGGTTGGGTTGTTCCAAAAATAGATGTCGTATAGGAACGACGTAAGCAGATGACCAATGTTTGTGAACAGCATCCTGAGGATTATCTCCTCCTCTTGTAAGATCTCCGCGATGGGCTAACGTTTCGTTGTTACTGGAAAAAAAAAAACACTAATCAGAACGGAAACCGGGGTAAGGGGAACTAAGTTCGAGCTAAAGAAGGTTTACCCAGATCTCCCCAGTGCCTATGGACCAAAAAATCAAACGACGGCTTCTCGTCGGACTCCCAACCGGTACCTCCCAAGAAGAAGAACCCCGGCTTCCAGTCTTTAATGGAGTCCGGGTAGCCCTTGAGGAACTTCCGCCGTGCTGATAAATAAAACTAGTCATTCCCATCGGGTATGGCCTTTGCCAAGAATAATGTATGAAATAGGTCGAGGGACAGCGTAATTTCCTCAGCCAAGTAGATAATGTGGAATGACACGATCATGTGAATACTGTTGGGAGAGAGCTGTGACGAACACAGACCCAAATCCCAACAAACCTCCCTTACCCAAGGGTGGAGGAGAAATCGCAGTCCGGCCTGCAATTGCTGGTCGTAAACCGCGATAAACCCCTCGGGTGGATCGCATGCTCGGTCATCCGGCCTAGCGGCCCAGAGCACCACTGAGCTAGGGATTGCGTAACTATTGAAGAGTTTGCAGACCACTTTTTTCGACAGCTCGGATTCTAGGCCCCAGACCGGAGCACCCCGGGGAATGGTACATGACGATCAACGGGAAATCAAGCTCGTCTGGGGAGACGCCCGGAAATGGACGGCCTAATGGCCATAGAACCGCCTGTGGAGCCCGCCTTGCGCCCCGTGCCCCGAGGTCCACGGGGCGGATCAATCGTAGGGAGTGCCCCTGCTCTGGTCTCACCCTGAGACTCCTCAAACGAAGACGTCAGCTGAATGGCGGGCTCCCGCTCACCTTCCAACCCGGAGGCCGGAGGAACGGCAGGATCCAACTCTCACAGACGAGCTGATCTCCATCTAGATACCCGGGAAGTACGAAGCTATCACGTTTATTAAGGAAGTGCTACTCCCCGACCAGCCAGCCTCAGAAGAAGAAGACATGAAGAAGAAGAAAAAGAAAAAGAAGAAGAAGAAGAAGAAGAAGAAGAAGATGATGATGATGATGATGATGAAAATGGAAGAAAAGAAGACAAAGACAGGAAGAGTACCGTGCTCAGGAGGTCAGTAAGAGCTTTCGCAAAACTCTGGTGAGGAAATTTGGAGAATGGGTCGCGTATTTATAAGGTGCCGAGAAGTCGAAACGTTGCATCTCATCAAACGGTTCGCAGAACTCCGATTCCCTCGCCTTAGCCACATGTCAGGCATCTGGATAGACTGACAGTCTAGCATCTTCGAGAAGCCAAAAGGCATAGTTGACACGTTGGTCTATCTTCCGGGGAGACACCAGCAGGTATGCATGATTCCACCGACCGCTCTCTCCTTCAAGCTCGGTTGCTCACTCTGTGAGGCCTGATCGCTAAATCCTCAGTGTCTCATGTTCTATTTCCACACAAAGGCTTCGAGGAAAACTGATGTGGGTAAGATCGAGCCTCCCCCACGTGTCAGCCACAAAGATTTTGTCCGCCACGACGCCATCGCTCCTACCATCCTGCAGTGTAGGTAGCCCGGGATTATTACTGTTCAGCAGCCCATTGGAGGACGGGGTGCCCAAACTGACCTCTTTCTTGGGGCCGACCTGGCCCTTCACCTCAGCAGGTTGGGCGCCGACCTCATCATTAACAGTAATGGGCCCAGGGCCCAGGTGTAGGGCGAAGGATTCTACTATCCTTCACGTATACGACTACTCGCAAGTGTTCAAGGTCAAAGTTTTAGTGCAGTGTGATCGTGAAAGATCGAATTATCGTATCCATAAGGATGGGTGTCGTTACTATCGAATACTGCGTTTGTCATGACCTAATTTTATCTAGGCGGAAAACAAATGTATTTAATTAATTAAACTAATACTAATATAACCTAAATTAACTACACTAATATGCTAATATGTTTTAGGGTGAATAATTGCCTAGGGATTAACTTGTTTACAAATACGTGTTCAATCTCGATTTACTCACGTTTACGATGTTCGACCTATTTGACAATCTCAGTACGTAAACTCCACCGCCACCTCTCCCGAGTGTAAGATAGGGGAATACATGATTTCGAATCAACGAAGAAGTCCCCCTCAATGTCTTAATGACCCTAGGTCACGTGAGTCTCGCCCAGCGTTATTGATTGCAAACAACCCAACTTCCTCCCAAGTTATTAGATCGTGCGTTGTATTTACCCTATCGACAATCTCTATTTTAATACTCCCTTTTCACCTCTCCCGAGTGTAAGACAGAGGATATAACACAACTTTGAATCAACAAAGAAGTCCCCCTTAACGTCTTAATGACCCTAGGTCGCCTGACTCTTGCCCCAACGTCATTGATTGTCTATGATTCAAACCCCGATCGGGTTATAAAATCATGGCATTTGTTTACCCTAATCCGAATCCGAGGTTTGTCAAAACCCTGTATTCTTCATTTATCAATACAAGTATAATAAAAAAACAATACGATAAACACAATCATACTACGAAGAACAAACATAAACGCAACACCGAAATCATCCAAACAATCATATTTATAAATATACCGTTAATCCCTACTACAATCCATATTTAACTAGTGGTCATAACCGTATAAACATATAAATCAAGCTAAACATGCTCACATGATCCTAAGATAAAGTAATAAGGAAAAATAATCGAAGAACTTAGCCTCGTCCGAAGATAAACAGCTAAGAACGCTCAACGATCAATTCTCCGTCTTCTCCACTTCGGGATGTGAGGTCCACCTCTAAAACTTCTAAACCTAGGCCTAAATACAGCCAAAGGTGCCCAAATGGCCAGGGGGTTTACAAGGAGGGGAGAGGGAATGGTATTTATAATCAAAATATCTCAAAATATCTAATAAATATCAAGGCTGTATCAGGGGTTTTCACCTAGGTGCAGGGTTTTTTGCCTAGGCGAAGGTAGGTCAGTTAACGTTCTGCTACTTTTCTGCCTAGGCGGTGGAATTCTCGTCTAGGCGAAGAAACTGTAGGTTTTCATTTTGTGTTGACTGTAACTTCTTCATCCAAACTCCGATTGAGGTGATTCAAAAACCTATGGAAATCTAAAAAAAAAGATATACAACTTCCATATTTTGAGTGTTTTCAAAATCAGATTTAATCATAGTCCAAAATAGCCTTGAAGTTACAACACCTGTACCGGCTTTGCAGGTTTGGTGACCGCCTAGGGGAAGAAGTAGGCGGTGGACTTGGAAATGTTTCTACTGGGGTTTCCACCTAGGCAGATGAATTTTTTGCCTAAGCGGTGGGCTATCAGTAGCCTTTTGTCATTCTCAGCATCTTCACTGCCTAGGCGGAGGTTTGGACGCCTAAGCGGTAGGCATCATTCATAATTTTGCCTCCTTGCTTGTTTATCCACCGTAACTTCGACTTGTCTTCGGTTCAACCTTATCATTTTTGCTCCAAGTTCCTATCTTTTTGCCCCACACACCTGATTTAATACAAAAAGATAAAACCTAATTAAAACATAATAAAATACTGTATAAAAGCTCGAAAACCAACTTAATTCGGTTTGGAAATACGTAGGTAGATCACACCTATCAAATACCCCCAAACTTGAAATTTAACTAGTCCTCAAGCCAAACACACACACTAAAATGAAAAAAAAAAAAAAAAAAAAAAAAAAAAACTGAATTAAATAACAAATAACCTAAAAACAATCTAAACATAACAACATGCGAGTTTTGACTTCTTCTAACGGCCTATTTATTTTTTCCTCAACAACCGCCAATTATTTCTAGTTCAGGCGGTAACACACAACATGTAATGTTCTAAAATTTCGACATGCAATAATGGTGGACGCTATTCTAGATCTTGCAAACGTGTTAGTGCGAGACTCAATAATATGGCTATACAACGATCGGATTGGATTATCCCCCAACGAAATTTATGAGTTAAGGATTACCATAGGCTGGATTGGGGTCCACTCTCCACTAATGTAGGTTTAGTAGTTCATGAAGATCATTAGAACTTGGATCGGTTTTGGTATAATTGGCCAAGGATAATTTGGAATAGAAAATGGGTTAACGTTGTGAACTTAACGTTACCCAAAGCTCAACACTTGGCACATTCACTCTCGAACCCCCATAGAAAGATTGGAAACAATCTTGAACATGCAATTAAAACCGACGTACTCACTTGTCAAAAGAAACGGAAATAAAAACCGTATTTACATTTGACTTTTTTTTTTTTTTTTTTTAACGAACACACCCCCAAACTTATTTGAATGTTACAATTGAAGGGGTGTGTGATATATAAATGAAAAATGACAAGTGAGTACTCAAATACTGAACCAACTAGAAGTTCGCCCTAAACCCAACCGCTCACATCAAGTAGCAATTACAATTGCTAACTTGATTCACTCAAATGTGCCTTTAAATTCAATGATTTAGGTTTGGAAAAAGATCCACTAGCCATGGTATTAGTTTATGTGTTCTGAATTGAATTTGCATTTAGGCTTCGACAAGGTAATGAGGGATAAACATGTATCAGGGTAAGTTTAAAAAGGCTCAAGCGACAAAACGAATGCCTAAATCACGTCTCCTGAATGTGTCATAAATTTGGTTAATCGATAATCGTCCTCAAATCAATTGACTAACTATACATTGAGTCTATATGCTCGTGCAAATTAGGATCCACAATAATTTTAAACAAAACGCATAGTCAAGCACACAAAATCACACATGCATGGGTATTACCCTTGACTTCAAAAACAACCAGGGGTAATTATCATCATTGGGTGACGGCCTAGATGAACATAAAACTCAACATGAAAACAACAACACAAAAACATAAACACATTCTAACCTAAACACACATGCAATACGAGAAAATAGTAACACATAAACTAACATAATATACTACACATCACTTTCGAACTCAAAATGGACAGTGTCCTTAGCAATCCCAATCATCATTCTTCAACATATAAAATTTAAAGTATTTTGACGAAGGGTGTTTAGAACACTTACCTGGGAGGTGAGAGAATCTCACCTTGAATCAAGTCGGATGTGACGGACTTAACTTATTTGACCTTGGGTTACCTCCCAAGAAACACGTGGTTTAATGTCCTCAGCCCGACATTTTCAAAACGCCCTCAAGATTGGCGAGATTTTGCACTGTTCGGCTCAATCTTTCAATGAAACGCCTCCCCCGCTTATGTGCTTGGCCAAGAAATATAAAACGACTTGGAATCCCATCAAAAGGGATACATCAATACCCGTTGATCTAACATCGGCACATACCCTGCATAAGAAACAAAAACAAAACTACAAACAAAAATTGTATACAAAGAAATTCCTAAAGTAAAGTTAAGTCATTTACACACTATATCAATAATAACAACAAATCAATGACCGACAATCGTTACCAAAAACTTGGTAGCGATCGCCAAGAACTGAATTCGCCTAATGACCAATCCCCGGCAACGGCGCTAAAAACTTGGTCAGCGAATGATTCTACTGTCCTTCGCATATATGACTACTCGCAAGTGTACGAGGTCAAAGTTTTAGTATAATGTGATCGTGAAAGATCGGATTATCGTATCCATAGGGATTGGTGTCATTACTATCGAATACCGCGTTTGTCGTAACCTAATTTTATCTAGGTGGAAAATAAATGTATTTAATTAATTAAACTAATACTAATATAACCTAAAGTAACTACACTAATATGTAATATGTTTTAGGGTGAAGAATTGCCTAGGGATTAATGTGTTTGCAAATACATGTTCAATCTCAATTTACTCATGTTTACGGTGTTCGACCTATTTAACAATCTCGATACGTAAACTCCACTGCCACCTCTCCCGAGTGTAAGACGGGGGAATACATGATTTCGAGTCAACAAAAAAGTCCCCCTCAACGTCTTAACGACCCTAGGTCACGTGAGTCTCGCCCAACGTCATTGATTACACACAATCTAACTCTCTCCCGGTTTATTAGATCGTGCGTTGTATTTATCCTATCGACAATCTCCATTTTAAAACTCTTTCGCCACCTCTTCCAAGTGTAAAACGGGGGATATAACGCATCTTCGAATCAATGAAGAAGTTCCCCTCAACGTCTTAATGACCCTAGGTCGTGTGAGTCTTGCCTCAACGTCATTGATTGTCCACGATTCAAACCCCGATTGGGTTATAAAATCATGGCGTTTGTTTATCATAATCCGAATCCAAGGTTTGTCAAAACCCCGTATTCTCCATTTATCAATGCCAGTATAATAAACAAACAATACGATAAACACAATCAAACTACGAAGAACAAACATAAAGGAAATCCATATTTAACTCGTGGTTATAACCGTATAAACATATAAATTGAGCTAAACATGCTCACATGATCCTAAGATAAAGAAATAAGGAAAAACAATCGAAGAACTTAGCCTCGTCTGAAGATAAACCGCTACGAATGCTCAACGATCGATTTTTTGTCTTCTCCACTTCGGGTTGTGATCTCCACCTCTAAAAATCCTAAACCTAGGCGTAAATATAGCCAAAGGTGCCCAAATAGCCGGGAGGGTTCACAAGGAGGGAAGAGGGAATGGTATTTATAGCCAAAATATCTAATAAATATCAAGGCTGTGTCAGGGGTTTTCGCCTAGGCGTAGGGTTTTTCTCCTAGGCGGAGGTAGGTCGGTTAACGTTCTGCAGCTTTTCCGCCTAGGCGGTGGAATTCTCACCTAGGCGAAGGAACTGCAGGTTTGCATTTTGTTTTGACTGTAACTTCTTCATCCAAACTCCGATTACGGTGATTCAAAAATCTATGGAAAGCTAAGAAAAATATCTAAAACTTCCATGTTTTGAGTGTTTCCAAAATTGGATTTCATTATAGTCCAAAATAGTCTTGAAGTTATAGCACCTGTACCGGCTTTGCAGGTTTGGTGACCGCCTAAGCGAAGAAGTAGGTGATGGACTTGGAAATGTTTCTACTGGGGTTTCTACCTAGGTAGAGGAATTTCCTGCCTAAGCGGTGGGCTATCAGTAGCCTTTTGTCATTCTCAACATCTTCACTGCCTAGGCAGAGGTCTGGACGCCTAGGCGGTGGGCTTCCTTCATAATTTTGCCTCTTTGCTTGTTTATCCACCGTAACTTTGACTCACCTTCAGTTCGATCTCATCATTTTTGTTCCAGTTTCCTATCTTTTTTCCCCCACACAACTGATTTAATGCAAAAAGATAAAAACTAATTAAAACATAATAAAATAGTATATAAACGCTCAAAAACCAACTTAATTCAGTTTGGAAATACGTAGGTAGATCACACTTATCACCAGGTCCATAACTCTAATTCGTCGTGCCACCCACGCACCTGACTACTTACCGGTAATTCGAGCTTAAGGTTTTAATCTTGTTTATGCTAATAACTCTTTTGCCTATAAATAGGAGGCTTCCTCCACACTTTACGATGATGAGGAAACCATTTTAGAGAGAGTGACTTTGCCTCAGATCGGTCAGACATGTCGAGGTAACAGTAACTCTCCGACCTATCTTTCTCCCCGGGTCCTTACTCTCACGCTGGAGAGGACACGCCGGGAACAACCCGACCATCCCTTGTGCAGGTGGAGACCAGGAGCTCAGCCAGGATAACAGTCAGGAGCTAGGAAGGGAACCAAGACCTGGGTTCGGACTCAGGACAGTTCGGTCACCCGGCCCTGCTACCGCTCGTGAAGAAACAAGGCCAATACGTCTCTCACCATTAGTCCGAGAGTGTTTGGACCATACTGCTGGTCAGACCAAGTTCCGATACCAACAAAATTCAAGTTAACATTTTTTGGATTAATGACTTTATATATACATTTTTATTTTTATTTTGTGTTTTAGCACTTTAGTTTTTCACTAGACTTGAGCTTTTTTTGTCCTATGTGATGGATTTTACTTCTTTGGGTAAGTTTTCTTATTAGATTTATACAGATGTTTAAATGTTATTCCATTAATTTTTGCAATTTTTTTTTTTTTATTATATGCTTTCACGCATGGGTTATATGTTAGTATGTTTATATAAATCCATTTTGGTTTTTATAAATCATGTATTAAATAATGGAGAATAAATTCAATTAAAAATATTAAATTTTTATGTAAATCTCTTTCAATTTTTATAAATATTTGTTAAGTTAAGAAAAATGAAAAATTTTACCTACTTATTTTTATAAAAATTCAATATTCTTAAATTTTCATATGAACCGATCTTGATTTTTATAAATATTATGTTACATTATTGAGATTATTGAGATTTTTTTATTGATTTTTCATTAATATATAGGGGAAAAAATTTCATTCTCCATAATTATGAGACGTATCAGTGCAAGAACATATTTAGGACAAAAATAGTTTCTTATAGTTGTAAAATGAGATTGTGGTGTGGAAAATTTTTACAATAGCCTCAAATTAATGGAATATGTTCCTAAAATTAATGGAATCTATTCAATTTTCATAACAAAAATTTTGATTGGACAATTTTGAAGATGAATTACAATATAAAGGACCAAATATGCCACCTATGAAAACCTCATTGTCCATTTGAAAGCCCATCCAAGCATAAAGGGAAATTAACAAAAACAATCATACCCCTATATTAATGGTATATCGTGTGCTTTCATTATGAAATTTGCAATTGGACCAAATTTAAAAAATAAAACTTGGGGGACTAAATGTGCAACTTTGTAACCCTAAGGAACTTCATAAACATTCACCCCAAACTTTAGGGACCAAAAGTACAATTTTTTCTTAATTGTATATTGACTGTTACCTTTAATTTCTATATTTTCATAATTAATACCCAGTAATTTAATGAAAACTAAATATTTTCTATTAACAAATCTAACTAAAATTTGATACGTATAAAAACCCCACTCCTGCCTGATCTAAATATAAACCCCAAACAGGTCGGGTTTGACCTCTTAGGTTCCAATCTGAAGATAGGTGAACCCGTTTACTTAATGGGCTGTCATTTTATAAGGCCCATATTTGGGTGTTCATAGACCTAATATGCTGATGGCCCTAAATATGAAAGCAGTTTTCTCATATCTAAGTGGTGTAGGCCCATAGTTATAAGTCATGGACTTTATCCGAATTGACTGTAGCAGCCCATGATGAATGGAAGCTGTTACAGATATTCATCCTTTCCGAGTTGACTGTAACAGTCCATGATTAATGGAATATGTTACAGATATTTTTGGTAATTATGGAGATAATGGTGGTGATATGTAACGGCATTATTTCAGGATAGTAGGATCATCACCCTATAAAAAGGGATAGAAGGTAACTAATATACTACTCTGAATTTAGTCTGCATTTATTTGATCTTATTTAGATTAACTTATTCTCACACCGGAGGTTCTTTGGCTGACACCACACCGATGTCTTTCATTAGAACTTAAGGTTTTGCAGGTCTTAGAGAAAGGTTATTGGATTTCTGGTACGTGCGGAGCTGTTACACGTGCTAGAGATTTTTTGGCAACATCATTTGGCGTCATCTGTGGGAAGCGAGACATAAATCCCTATGTTGTAGATATGAGACATTTGTGAGCTAGAGCACCAGCTACAAGTTAGGTTAACAGTTTACCACCATCGAATCTAGATGTACCTGAGGAGTAGCGTAGAGAAATTCCATCTGAGCCGCCATCTATTACAGCCAACATGGATGCAAAGATAGATGCTCTTAATGCAAAGATGGCCAAGGTGGTAGATACTATCAAGCATTTGGCCAGCGTAATTGTTGACGGTAGATCGCGGTTCAACTCAGGAACCTATGAGGATAGGAATGAGTTGGAATCAACACGATATGCTGAACCTCAATCTTATGAGGAACGACCTGCTCATGCAGAGGCCAGCCATCAATCAGAACGAAGGACCAGTATGCGGACTGAGACTGTTGATTCACATCGGCAGGTTAGAATCCAAGTAGAGAGAACTCAACATTTGGACGAACTTGACACCATGTTGAGGGGAACTGTGATGCCTTTCTCCCCAGAGATATTGGTTGTCCCACTCTCTGAAAAGTTCGATCCAACGAAGTTTGAAAAGTATGATGGGAAAACTGATCCGGTGGACCACATCTGCCAGTTCAGACATGTTATGAATTTGTATAATTCCAGCGATGCTACTCTCTGCCTAGCTTTTGACAACTTTGAAAGGATCGGCTCTTGAATGGCTGTATACACTTCTGGAAAACTCTATAATCTCATTTAATGAGTTTGGAAAGATGTTCATTAACCGTTTCATAACCTGTCAAAGTTTAATGAAAGGACCAGATTTCTTGCTGGCTCTCCGTCAGGAAAAATGAGAAACTCTGTGCTAATATATGAGTCAGTTTAATGAAGAGCTGACATGTATTGAAGGTTGTGATACAAACCTGGTCATCAACACGTTTACGTCTGGGTTGCGACCTGACCGATTTCAAGACTCTCTAACCAAAAAGTGCCCTCGAAGTATGACGATGTTGATGGAGAAATCTAAGCCCTACATGAAGCTAGAAGATGTGAAGTTGGCTAGAGAAGGAAGAGGGTCATTGTTTGATCATTGCAAACAAAATGAGAAAGACTTTGGTAAGGCAAAAGGTAGCGTATCGCATAGTAGTAAAGATCGAACAAAGAATTCTAATTCCAAGCCAGAAGATGGTCAGGAGATAGGTTTTCCTGAATTACGCATGCTAATCTCACGAATCTTACAGGAGATTCATACATCTGATATAATTCGATGGCCTCCCAGATAGAATACCAAGTCAAACCGAAAAAAATTGCTCTAAGTTTTGCAATTTTCACAAGGATTTTGGTCATTACCCTGATAACTGTTGGGAGCTTCAAAAAGAAATCAGATGGCTTGTAGACTTGGGATAATTGCAGTATTATATGCAAGATCGCTCTAGGGACAGAAATAGACCCAAGAATGATAACCAACGTGAAGAGCGTTCGAGAAAGAGAGCGGAAGGAAGAGCATCCCAAAGAAAATAGGAAAGTGATCTTCATGATAAACTCAGTTGGACCTTGTTCTGGGGAGTCCAATTGTGCACGAAAGAGAAAAGTGCGTGAAGCAATGATGGAGCGTTGTTATGGTGAATCATTAGCAGTGGTATCAAAGCTGGGACCTGTCATCACATTCTCTAAAGATTATTGTAGAGTGATTGTACATCCCCATGAAGATACTTTAGTCATTTCTTTATGGATCTCAAGTTTTCAGGTACGGTGAATTTTGATTGACAATGGAAGCTCAGCCAATATTATTTTCCCAGTACTCTGAAACAGATAGGTGTGTCGAGCTCAGATATAAGCTCCATACAGACTGTTATGGTGGGATTTAATGGTGAGCTCACTTCCCCTTGTGGCAAAATTACTCTGTCAGTCACCTCCAATAAGGAAGAGCAGGGTTACACGAAGGCCACTGAGTTTATGGTGATAGATTCAGTATCACCATACAATTCCATTTTGGGCCGACCATGGTTGCATTCAATGAGAGCTGTTGCATCAACATATCATCAGTGTGTGAAGTATACTAGAGAAAATTCGGTGGCAGTCATTAGAGGAGATCAAGCATCCTCAAGATTGTGTTTTGCCATAGCTATAAAGGGTAAAAGCCCTATTTTATAGTAATTAAAGAAGATCCATAAAGTAGGTTAGTTGGCAGAATCAACAGGAGAGATTGATGATTTTAGAAAACATGCCAGTGTGATTCAACCTGCTAAGTAGGTTAAGTAAATAACTTTCAATAACGGAGCTTAGAAGCTTATGATTAGCAAATCGTTAAGTCAGATTGAGGAAGCTGAGATTAGAGAGAACTGCTTCAAATGAACTTAGATATTTTTGCTTGGTCACCGTCTGACATGATAGGGATAAGTCCTGACGTGTCAGCCTATCGCTTAGACATTAGCAGATCATATCCACCAGCTCGGCAAAAATGGAAAACTTTCAGTCCGAAGAAAGAATAGGTAATTGAAGCTGAGGTAGAGAAATTGCTTACCAATGGTCACATAAGAGAAGTGACATACCCTAGATGGTTGGCTAATCCTATTCTTGTTAAAAAAAAAAAAAAAGAATGGAAAATGGAGAATGTGCATAGATTTTACGGACCTGAATCAAGCATATCCTAAAGATTGTTACCCTATGCCGAGGATTGATCAGATGGTCGATGCTGCGGCTATGCACCAACGCTTATCCATGATGGATGCTTATTCAGGCTATAATCAAATCCGTATGGATCAGCAGGATGAAGAGGAGACTTCATTCATCACGCCAAAAGGTACTTATTGTTATAAAGTAATGCCTTTTGGTTTGAGAAATGCAGGTGCTACTTATCAGTGGTTGGTAAATCGCATGTTCCGAGATCAAATTGGGACTACCATAGAAGTATATATCGATGATATGTTGGTCAAAAGTCCCCAGCAATTTGATCACCTCTCTCATTTAGCCGAGACCTTTTCTATTCTAAGAAAGTACGATATGAAGTTGAATCCTGAAAAGTGCACTTTTGGGGTTACTTCTGGAAAATTTTGGGGGTTTGTTGTTAATCAACTGGGCATCATGGTAGATTCAGGACAAATAGAAGCTATAAAAAATCTAAAGTCTCCGTCATCTATTCGAGAAGTCCAGGTGTTGATTGGAAGGTTGGCAGCATTAAACAGATTCATTTCGAAGTTTACTGATAGGTGTGCTCCTTTCTTTAAAATTTTGAGGGGAAATAAAACCTTTCAGTAGGATGATGACTGTGAGCATGCTTTCCAGTCCATAAAAAATTAATTGGGCTAAGTGGAGACATTGGCCAAAGTTCACCCTAGAGAAAAACTGAAGCTATATTGGCAGTAACCCCTGTAGCAGTAAGTGCTGCATTGGTTCAAGAACTTGCAGGAGGGAAAAATACGGTCTATTATGTCAGCAAATCTTTGGTTTCAGCTGAAACCCGTTATACAGAGTTGGAAAAACTGGCATTAGCTTTGGTAATTGCTGCTCGGAAACTTCAACCTTACTTTCAAGCACATGTAATAACTGTGCTGACCTCATACCCACTCAGGGTTGTAATGCACAAACCAGAAGCATCTGGGCGTCTGATGAAGTGGACTGTTGAGTTGGGAGAGTTTTTTTATCCAATATAAACCCAGGACAGCAATTAAAGGTCAAGCATTAGCTGATTTCATTGTTGAATTCACTCTGCTGTTAAACGAGAAAACAACATCATATTCCACTGCCCAGTGGGATATATGGGTTGATGGAGCTTCGAACATGAAGGGATGCAGTGTGGGAGTTATCATACAAACTCCTGAGGGTGATTAACTTGAAAAAGCCATATAATTATATTTCCAAGCTTCCAACAATGAAACAGAGTATGAAGCAGTGGTTCTCAGCCTAACTCTTGCCAAAGAGTTAGGAGCTCAGCATCTAGTAGTGAAATCAGATTCTCAAGTGGTGATCAATCAGATCAACAGCCTATTTCTTATAAACGGAGACAAGTTACGTCTCTATGTAGAGAAAGTAAAAGAACTTGTTTCCCATTTTTTAGAGTTGTAAGTTTGAAGCTATTCCAACAATTGAAAACGCTAAGGCTGATGTTTTGTCTGTACTCGCTTTAACTCTAGAGCCAGATCAGAGATCTAATCTGGTTGAATTTCTGGACCACCCATCAATCATTCCAACATCTCAGAGTGCTTACATAGGCCAAGTGGACGAGGAAATTGATTGGAGAACTCCTTTAATTCAATATTTGAAGGAAAGAATCATACCAGACGATAGAGATAATGCAAGGAGCACTGTTTACAAATATTCAAGGTATGTATTATCTGATGGTAAACTTTATAAAGATCTTTTTAACAACCTTTGTTGTTATGTTTAGGACCAAAAGAAGCGAACTACATGATACAAGAGATACATGAAGGTGTGTGTGGAAATCACCAGGGAGGGAGATCCCTGACTCATAAAGCAATGAGAGTAGGATATTATTGGCCAACCATGCGTGCTGATACAGCAGAATATATACGAAAATATGACAAATGCCAATGTTTTTCAAATAATATCAGAGTCCCAGCTCAACCGCAAACATCAATTACCTCTCCTTGGCCATTTGCTCAGTGGGGAATGGATGTTTTAGGCCCATTCATGCCTGCTCCTAGAAATAAAAAATTCTTATTGTAGTGATTGATTATTTCACCAAATGGGTTGAAGCATAAGATTTTGTAACAGTGGGAGAAAATGAAGTAAAGAATTTCTTGTGGAAAGAAATTATTTGTTGTTTTGGAATTCCAACTGTTCTCATTTCTAATAATAGAACGCCTTTTATTAGGGGTAAGGTTGGTTGGATGTGTAACGAACTCCAGATACAACATCGGACATCCAGTCCAGCGTATCCCCAATCGAATGGACAAGCAGAGGTAACTAAGCGTTCTATTAAAGAGGCACTCAAGAAACGCTTGGATGATGCTAAAGGCAAATGGGTGGAGGAACTTCCTGGAGTTTTATGGGCTTATCGTACCTCTCCGGCATCTTCAACTGGAGAAACACCCTTCTCTTTAACATATGAAACTGAAGCTGTCATTCCAGTTGAGATTGGGGTACTAACCAGAAGAGTTGCCATGACCAATTTGGAGGAGAATGAAGATCACATACGAGAAGAACTGGATCAATTGGAGGAGAAGCGCGAGAAGGCGTTAATGCGTATGGAAGCATATAAGACCAAGATGGCGCGCAGGTTTAACCAGACAATTCATACTAGAAATTTCGCTATTGGAGATCTGGTACTTCGACGGGTAATGCCTCACCGACCAGAAGCACGTCTAGGAAAGCTTGCTCGAAATTGGGAAGGTCCTTATCGTGTCACTAGAGTTAATAGTCCCGGAACTTATTGGCTTGAAGATACTGAATGAGTAGTTGTTCCGAGACCATGGAATATCTCCCATTTGCGAAAATATTTTGTATGATTCCTTTGTCTTCGGTCTTTAATTTTGAAATTATCTATTTTCGTTTCTTGACTACATAAATGTTATTTTAGTAATAAAAAACATATGTGTTTGATTTCACATAACTTGTAATTTACATTACCTAACTGGGCACCTCAACCCAGGACACAACTGAGTTCATAAAACTCAGAGTTTAACTGAGCACATCAGCTCAACCCTAATTGGGCACCTCAGCCCAGCAAACAACTGAGTTCGTAAAACTCAAAGTTTAACTGAACACTTTAGCTCAGCCCTAACTAGGCACCTCAGCCCAGCAAACAACTGAGTTCGTAAAACTCAGAGTTTAACTGAGCACTTCAGCTCAGCCCTAACTGGGCACCTCAGCCCAGCAAACAACTGAGTTTGTAAAACTCAGAGTTTAACTGAGCACTTCAGCTCGGCCCTAACTGGGTACCTCAGCCCAGCAAACAACTGAGTCGTAAAACTCAGAGTTTATCTGCGCACTTCAGTTCAGCTCGGCGAATACCTGAGCTCGCTAAACTCATAATTTAATTGAGTTTTCCAGCTCAGCTATTAACTGGGCACATCAGCCCAGCACATTACTGAGATTCATTACTCAGTATGGATTAGAGTTGTTAAGTTCAGGACAATCAACTGGGTTTATCAGCCCGTCCGTTAATTTCCTATGACAGTATTTTTTTTCAGAGTGTGTTCTATGTTTGTTCAGTAACTAAGAACAATTGTCTTGCTTTAGTTACTGAAGGAGGGCAGACAAGGGTGAAGAACATCAAAAAATAAAACCCGTTCATATTTATAATATTGATCGGTCAGTACAAGGTTTCTTTTTTACAAAAAAAAATAAAAAATAAAAAAAAAATAACAAAACAAAACAAAAGAATTTTTTTATTTGTCCGGGGCTAATTAAGGAGAAGTCAGTCCGACTCTGCAGACATTGGCGAATCTAAGTCATTTGAATCTGAGTCGGAAAGGAAAGATTCATGATCTTCATATTGGTTGAGTTTTTGGATCAGATCATGTATCTTAGCCTTCTTCTCCTTATTCTTCTTTAGGAGAATATCATTTTTTGCTTTCATGGCATTTGCAAAAAGCTTCTGATAATTGAAGTCCGCAACCAAATCCTTTTTGCCCTTTTTAGCTTCTTTTAAATTATCATTTACTTCGAGATAACGCGAGACAGCTAAAAAATAGGCTGATTCCATGGCAGCAAATGTGGCGGAAGCCTCCTCCATTGCGCGTAAGCGTGGGTATTCATCCGAGGCATTCATGGCTGTTTGCATCAATGTCTGGAATTTATTGCCTAATTCTATCTCTTTGCTCCTTTCCGT
Source organism: Eucommia ulmoides (assembly GCA_016647705.1). NCBI lineage: Eukaryota > Viridiplantae > Streptophyta > Magnoliopsida > Garryales > Eucommiaceae > Eucommia > Eucommia ulmoides. Next base: position 37,597,099 of record CM028340.1, read on the forward strand.
TTGAATTTTTGCATAGGCAGAGGGGCTGTTAATCCATGAATTGGAGCCTATGACTGTCAGGTGTTTTTTATTTCTCAAAGAGTTGATGTTTTTGCAAGAAAGGATGTCGTGATGATCTGAAGGTTTAAAGGAGGTTATTTAAAGGAATTAAAGAACATAGATGAAGGGTTAAAGAAAAAGGCATACAGAGGTGACATGCGTTGATAAAAAAAAAGTCATAATCATTACAAAAAATTCTTGGAAACTGAAACGATGGCAGCTGCTCAGTTACAGGTCATAATGAATAAAGTAATTGTTATTACAAGTTCCAAGAAGGAGATCAGCAAAAAGAAGCTCAGCTAAGGTTTCAGCCGATGTTGTTGGGATCATCAGCATATGTTGAACTCTTTACTGGTACTTCCCTCGCTGAACTGGGTTCTAGTTGCTCTTCAACTGCTTCTTCTATTTCTTCATCAAGTTTCAAGAAGGAGAGATCGGCATTAGGAAACTCTTCTGACACTAGATTATGGCAAAGAGTAAAGTCGACCTTCTGGAGTCTTTTTTATTCTTTTTTGAAGGCTGACCATAGATCATTAATTTCTTTGCTATTTTTCTCCTTTGCGGTCAGCAGTTCAGCAGATAATTGTTCTTTTTCAACCTGAAGCGGTTGAAAAACGTTCTCATTTTCTTGAGACTTATCATGACATTTTTTAAGGGCGGCATCTTTTTCTTTGATTTCAGCATCCTTCTGGTCAATAATTAAGTTGACTGAGGCAAGTTTTTCTGAAAGATTGTTAGATTCTTCTCTGAGAGAAATGCACTCTTCTCTGATTGAGGTAATTGTTGTTCTCATAACAGAAAAGCGCATTACTCTATTGGAGAGCTTCACTTTGTTCATTGGCGGACTGAAGTTCGGCCCTAAACTATTATTGGGAAGATCTGGATAAGGCAAGATCCGTAGCAATCTTCAATTTTTCAACTTCCAGTTCTTGAACCTTTGCCTCAACCTTGCTAAGTTCAGTCATCTGATGCATTAATTGTGCATCCAATTCATTGCCATCCTCAACGTAATTCACTAGAGCAGATGACATGTACATACACTGTTTTTAACAGAATATTAAAAAATGAGATCAGTTAAGATATTGATTTAATATTGAAAGTTAAATCAAAACAATGCTTGTACCTGAAGAAGAGTGCATATCACTGATTGAAAAATCTCAGGCTTATTTTTTTTCCTCCGTTCTTTTCTTATCTCTCTCCCATGATTGCTCATACATAAATTTAATTGCATCATCAAATATAGCATGCCGACCTCTGACAGAAGGGCCCACTTCGTTAATCAATTGACACATTTGACGTTTAGTCATCCCTCGACCACTGGCAATTCTCTGGCTGAGAGAAAGAGCTGGGAAGGGTTGATGACTAGTCAAATGGGGATCGACAGTAGGAAGATCAGCAGTAGGAGGATCGGCAATGGGAGGATCAGCAGTTGGAACATCAGGAGACTGAAAGAGCGACGCTAACATGGAAGTGGCAGCTGGCTCATTATGAACTGTTTCATTTATTGGAGCTGAGGTTGGAATTGTGACAGGAATAACACTACGTCTGCGAATAATTAGAGGTTGACAATCTTCATCTGATATTGTTGCTTCAGTTGCGCTTGGGGCATTGGCATGGTAGACGGCTGAGCTTCTGGCGGTGTTGTGAGGAGGTTGATTTGATGCTTGATCGTTCTTCTTAGCAAGTTTTTTTCCGGGCCTTGTTCTTTTACGGGTTTTGATCTGAGGTTCAGCTAATTTTTGTATCCGTGTAGGATCCATTGTTGGTCTGATGAATTGTTGATATGCTAGTTCTTTATAGAAGCGTTCTTCGGAAATTAGAATCTTTTCTAAGCTTTCCTTAACTCTTGGAGTCAGTCCAAGTTTCCAACGAGTGCTATCACCTGCATTTGATGAATCAAAAGATATAAGTATAAATTTGCCTCAGCAGAGTTTTGAAAAAGAAATAAATTATTGTGTATTTTATTACTTGGGGAGTTGAAGCGTCTTGCCACCATAGAAGGTTGTCTTATTTCTTCAGGGGAGAATTCCCAATCTCCAAAAACGAAGAGGAACCATGGTTACCAGTCCCTAACCTTAATTGGGAGGTCTACAAGAAATGCGAATTTCTTGGGAATTGAAAGGTAATACCTATCTATTTTGGCGAGGTATTTTAAATGGTTGATGCTTCTGATTGTATCAACGGTAAGAGGTACATTATTTTGTCTAGCTAGAGCTATTGCTCCCATTATATGATGAAAACTATTTGGGGTTATTTGCGATGGTGTAATTTCCATCTGACGAAACAAATGTTGGAGGAACGGGGTGAAGGGGAGAGTGAGACCATATTCAAACATCCACAAATAAAGACAAATTTCATTTTCTCTAGTATTTTGAGGACGCTCGTTTTCATATGGAACCCTAACTGATATAGAAGAATGAATCTTATATTGTGCCCTAAATGCTGATAGCCATTCTATGTGAAACTTATTGGCTCCTAAGTCTATATTCGGGCTAGATTGTGAGTGAGTTTGAGCAGTTGTTTCTATGGAGTTCACTGACTGATCTGATGCCACCTTCAATAATAACTAGCAATCCAGACTGCTAAGGGGAATGTTGAAGATATGAAAGGAGGAACTTACTCGGAAATGGTGATCTTTCATTTCTCTTTGTCTGAATCGTCGCGAAAGTCAGGAGGGCAACTGATACGTATAAAACCCTCACTCTTGCCTGATCTAAATATAAACCCCAAACGGGTCGGGTTTGACCTCTTGGGTTCCGATCTGAGGACAGGTGAACCCGTTTACTTAATGGGTTGTCATTTTATAAGGCCCATATTTGGGTGTACATAGACCTAATATGCTGATGGCCCCAAATAGGAAAGCAGTTTTTCTCCTATCTAAGTGGTGTAGGCCCATAGTTATAAGTCATGGACTTTATCCGAATTGACTGTAGCAGCCCATGATGAATGGAAGCTATTACAGATATTCATCATTTCCAAGTTGACTGTAATAGTTCATGATTAATGGAATCCGTTACAGATATTTTCGGTAATTATGGAGATAATGGTGGTGATATGTGACGGCGTTATTTCAGAATAGTAGGATCATCACCCTATAAAAAAGGGATAGAAGGTAACTAATATACTACTCTGAATTTAGCCTGCATTTATTCTGATCTTATTCAGATTAACTTATTCTCACGCCGGAGGTTCTTTGGCTGACACCACACCAATGTCTTTCATTAAAACTTAAGGTTTTGCAGGTCTCAGAGAAAGATTATTGGATTTCTGGTACGTGCGGAACTGTTACACGTGCTAGGGATTTTTTAGCAACATCAAAATTGGAGAGTAAAAAATGCTCTATTAATATTGAATTTAACTAGAGTTTTTTCAAATAGTTTCTCAAAATACGGAGAAAAAATATGTAATGCAAATTATTTTATATAATAGATAGGGACTCAGTTGTATAACATTGAAAAGGATAATGGTTAGAAAGACCCAATTAAATTTTCTAAACATAAAATCACCATAGTTTTTTAACGTTTAGAAATACTCCTTTGAAAGTACTTATAGTTGCATTTTAATCCAATTATATTATGGTTGACATTTTTTACCTATCTTTGTATATTATTAAAAATGTAATTTAATCCATTCCCCGCCGCCCCGATATCCTCTGGTTTACTTTTTTTTTTTACTTAACTTGCGTAGTTTTAAATTTAGCTGGTAATAAATAATACAATTGAAGTTAAACACATTGTTTGACATGTAATCTCAAATGATTTTTTAGTCCAATTGAAGTTAAACACAGGAAAAAATAAAGATAAAAATAAAATAAAACAGAAGATCCAAGCTCTCTCCTGCCCCCACCTATAATAGTACCGTTGTCCATCGACCACATGATCACTGTATCTAGTTGTCGATTATAAGGCCTATGTTGTTGGTCTGTCAAACTTCTACCCTCATCACAGGATCATCCAAGGACCTCCACTATTGACCACACCCGACTACCTTCGGCAACCACCACCGACCATATCGTCGGATCACCACCGCATTGAAGTACCAAAATATAAGAAATGGTATTTTAAATATAAAAATAAAATTATAATTCTTTTTGTGTTTATTGATTGTGAAAAAGGGAAATATAACAAAAGGTTATTTTAAAAATTATTATGTTGAAATAGTCGAATGGGTAAAATTGTTAAAAAATAAAATCAAAAGAACTAAACCTAAAATTAAGTTATAAAAGAAATAGCACAAATTAAGACATTAAAAGATTACAGTTTAAACTACACTAAATAAATCCCATTTACTAATCTCTCTAAAAAAATTCCGATAATATTTAAGTCAAACAAAACGGATAGGAGTGTGTATTTAGTAAATTTGTCTCTATATTGAGGGGAGTGTGTATTTAGTAAATTTGTCTCTATATTGAGGGGAGTGTGGGGCCGCAGTGGAAAGGCAGATTAAGAAAAGTGGAGGGTCGCCGTGGGAACAACGGCTGGTATGCCCACCGAGGATGTTGACCTCTAAACGGACACCCACGAGTTTTAAGCCCAATTGTCAATGCCCACACCCTCCAATCCTGAATCCCCACACGTCTCTTTACTCTGTCTTGTCCCGCCGTCGTTCTTCTTACTTCAATCCAATTCAAGCAATCAATCACTCAAAGCACACCATAAATCCCAATTTAAAATTTCGGATAAATTGCAGTTCCCCCTATTAAAAATAAATCAATCATAATTAATCTTTTAATTTCTTTTTTATTTTTTATTGATAATTTTCTCCCTTATAATTAGTTTGATTTTTGGTACAACAATGGTTCAACGTGAGGCAACTTTTCTTTAACTCGGTATATAGAGTTTGACTCTAAAATAATACTGTAAATTTTGTTGCATGATGGAATAATGAATGATGTTTTTTTTAGATAAGATGTATCCGGATTAAAAACATATTCTCTTACCATGTCAATGTTATGGTGCATTCAAGATTAAATTAATATTTAATTTGTGAAAAGGAAAAAGAAGACTTGAAAACACTTGCAAACGATATTGTCTAGAGTTCGTTACAGATATATGAAATGTATACTAAACCTCCATTCAAATTATGGATTCAATTTAGCTACAGCACCGCAATGTACTCTTTCAAGACAACTGACATCAAACAAAGAAAGACAAAGAACAAGAGAGTGTGGGGACCACCGTGGACCATCTTCAAAAAAAAATATTATGGGAATTTGTTTTGGCTTGGCCAAATGGGACCATTTCCACGTGGCGGCGAGTTGGGTCACATGGGTTCTTGCCACGTGGCAGCTGGGCCGGCAATGGGGTTGGGCACTCACCTCTGTGTTCCCTTGCCTGTGTGACGAGGAGGAACAGGCCATGCACTACTGTCTCCCTCGTGCCCCTCTCTCTCTCTACCATTTCTCATCCTTTTCTGTAAAGAGAAGCAGCAGAAAATAAACCCTAGAATATAGCGGACTGCATATTTGTCTGTATAGAGAACCTTAAAGGCAAGTAACTTTGAGAAGATAATTTAACATAGTTTAAGGTCTTAAGAAGCGAATTTCTTTAAAGTTTATGATCTCAATAATAGGTGATAGGTAGGTCACGATTCACTTGTTAATAAATATAGATCTACACATATCTCCACATTGATATAATATTGTCCACTTTGGACCTAAACTTTCATGGTTTGGCTTTTGAACTTTACCCAAAAGGCTTCATACCAATGGAGATATTGTCCACACTTATATACACATGATCGTCCCCTCTTTCTAGTCAATGTGGAACTTTGATCGCACACGTAAGATGTTTCATTGTTCTTTAACTTAAATTTCTATTTTATTTTTTTTAATAATTCTTGCCTTATCAAGGTTTGTTGAAATTCACCATGCCTGCAGGCCAATGGACAGTCGAAAGGATATGGTGACTCTTGATCGCAAAGAGACTAGACCCTAATGATGTTAGTAGAAAATCTCCAGATCCTACCACGGATCTTCTTGTTTGGAATCAGACTTGTTTGGAAACGTCGAGACAGTAGAAACTTATTGTTATATTGTAATTTAACCAACTTTTTGGTCAACTTCCTTCATTTGAGCAGTCAAATGTTCGATTTAGTGGTCGTGAAAGTAAACGTTTTATCAATTTATTTTAAAATAATTAACTGTCAAATTTGCCATGTCGACTTAGGATTTTCCGTGCTCGATAAGGATGGAATTGTCACCCATGAACCTTCTGACTTTAAGGAAGAACAAAAAGACTATACGGAAGCGCGATGTTTGGGCCCAACTACAGACCAGAGCCACTAACAGGCGGAATAGTCCATCAAATCGTGATTAATCACCACCAATAAGTTATACAAAGAATTATTCGCCCAAGAGCACAAATTCGATAAGGAAATAACCTGATTTATCTAACAAATACCGAGAAGCATGAGGCCCAATAAATGCCTTGTACACCCACGATAGCTAGTATGAACTGGTTAGAACAGTTGAACTACGTGGGCTAAGTGGAAGGTTCGTCTTGCAACCACCCCTAGCCACGTTACCCATAAAACAAGGAACAATAAGAGAATACATAGGTAGAGGTATAAATACAGAAATGTTTCGAATAAGTTTTTTACTTACACTTTTATACATTCAAAATATATTAACTTATTCTCACGCCGGATGGTCTTTGGCCAACACCATACTGGAGTCACCTTAACCTTTTCGGTTGTTGTAGGCGTTTATTTCTTAGGAGTGGGGGTCTACATTACTTGGCTTCATCTATGAAAAAATTGAGCAAAAAGGTTTTCGTGAACTTCATGCCACAACTGAGATCAAGACGAGAAACTTGCAAAGACATGATTCAAAAATATGCGAACAACGGCCTCCACAAGGACCACCTTGCCGCTAAAGAAATTGTGGGTTTAAACCAGCAAGTCAGGGAATTGCGAACTTTGACAGAACAAATGGTGGAAGTCCAAAAGAAGCAATCAAAGATGCTTTCACATGAAAGCATCCTTGATGAAAAGACGGGGTCTCAAATCTTGGGAAAACAAGACGTAAAAGACCTTCACCTTGAAAGAAAGAAGGTTGGAAAACGTTTGAATCTATCGCCTCGAGAAAGAAGTCGAGGCAAAGGAAGGGAGGTGTCGTAGAAGAGCATCCCTTGGACGATCTGGAGATTTTCTTGGGAGTGGCAGAGCCTCCTTTCACAACTTCCTTGATGGAGAAGTTATTCCCCCACAATTTTGATCTCGCCAAACTTGAGAAGTATAAAGAAAAGTCAAATCCAATCAATCATGTATGTCATTTTAGGCACATAATGGTTCTCTGCGGTGCCATATATTCGATGTTGTGCAAGGCATTCACCACCATGCTCAAAGGCTCAGCCCTTGAAGGGTTCCATGGGTACTATCACGTTTGATCTCATCTTTTGCAAAGCTCGGGAAATGATTTATCAACCATTTCATCACTTGTTAGCGTTTTAAGAAGGGAACACATTATCTCCTAGTACTCTGCTAGGATAAGAGAGTGATACTGAGGTAGTACATCATGCGTTTCACTATAGAGATAACCTGCATCGAGGGTTGCAACTCCAACCTCATTATTAATGCCTTCACCTTGAACCTAAGGAAATGAAATTTCAAGGATTCACTGACAAAGCACGCCCCGTTGAATATGACCAAGCTAATGGAGTGAGCAAAAAACACACATGAAGTTGGAGGACGTGCAGACTACTCGTGAATGTAGGAATTCTAATAAGAAAACCTCTACAAGAAGTGAGAAGGAACTGACAAAGCTAAGATGGGAACTCTAACTTTTCCAAGAATGATCCGAGGAGCGTTGAAGGACGATCAAACCAATATCTTGAACCATAGTTGTCTTGACTAATGATGTCGATCCCAAGAATCTTGCATGAAATCAAATCATCAGAGAAGGTGAAGCGGTCATTAGGGATCACCTTGAATCAGAACTAGAGAGACAAATGAAAATATATTATGATTTTTACCGGGATCACGGGTATGACTCCAACAATTGCAGAACCCTGAAGATAAAGATCAAGCAGTTATTGGAGAAGGGCTACCTTAGGGGATATCTCCAAGAATAATTAAGGAAAGAAAGAGAGATGAAAAAGACCATATAGCAAATGAATGCAACAAAAAGAGAAGGGACAACAATGCAAACAGACCTCATGATATCATTTACATGATAACACATCAACAATCCCATTACTGGAGAGTCAAACTAAGCTCGAAAGAAAAAAAAACTCGAGAAGCGACTTTGGAACAATACATCGGAGAAGTGCTCGTGGTAACTCCCATAATAAATCCACCTCTAACATTCGGAGAAGTGATCGTGGCACCCACATGAGGATGCTTTGGTAATTACTCTGTGGATCTGAATTTTTCAAGTCAGAAATATCCCTGTTAATACTAGAAGCTCGGACAATATCATGTTTGAAGAAACCTTGAGACAACGGGGTGTCCCAAGTTCAGACATTGGTTCAATTCAAATGATAATGGTGGGCTTTAATAGTGACCTGAGCTCACCAAAATGGAAGATCACTCTATCATTTGACATTGGAAATGACAGTAGCAGAATTACAAAGCAATGGAGTTCGTGGTAATGACCTCTTTCTCCCTCAAAACTGCTATTCTAGCTTAATTGTGGCTAAATTCTATGAGGGTTGTGGCCTCCGTATTACATTTGTTGGCCCAAAGAGCTACCCAAGAGAGGGTGAATTGGATAGTTACAAAATTTAAACAATTAATTCTTTAAACACTTAATATCAAATAATCAGTTTCCCTAAATTAATTATTATCTTAATTACACATCGAATATGTGTTTAATACTAAGTGCACACCCAAACACAATATAATAGAAAATAAACAATGCAGTACACAACGATATATTCTAGTTTGGTCAAGCTAGTATTGCCTACTCTAGTCCCTCGAGCTCCACGGAAATTTGTAGTCCACTAAACCCCTTTGATATCTTTATTAGGTAAGAATCAAACACTTACAATGATTCTTTTACAGGCACAGAATCAACATTTACAAATTACCTTTTTTTCCAGGCCAAGGATAAACCTTATCTTTTTACCAGACCAAATATTAATTTAAGTCTCTCTCACTTATCATTTTCACAGGGAATTATGACCATTTACAATTCACTCAAAATAACAATTCAATTACCGGGAAAATCAAAGTCAATTTTTTTCAAGGGAAAAGAATAATCTAACATTTTTGCAGGAAAAAGATCAAAACCTAACTACCCTAACTAGACACCGTTCCAAACGTGTCTAATCCGCTCAGACTCACAAATACAAAAAATGTAAGTTTCTTCCCATAACGAGCTTCTACCACCTCAATACAACTATACTCGATTAATGTTCCGAATAATTATTATGTGATATATACAATGTGAAGCAAATAAAATATGATTAAATAATAAAGTGGGTAGCCCCATTTTTAAGCACGTAATCAAAAAATCAAATAAAATCATTTAAAACATATTTTCAGGCTTTTAAGTTTAAAATGATTTTCTGAACAATCTTAAACAAGCAATCAATAAATATATAAATTCAAAGTAAATAATAAAGCTTGGAAAGATCTCACCGGGAAACACCGAAGATAATAATAGTATCGTAATAGAACACAAGTCAGTGACGCCAAATCATAAGCGCTTTAGATCAAGAATGAAAAATGAATCTCTCCCAAAAATCTCAGCATAAATATAACTCTTAGAAAAATTTGAACTGATCGTTCTTGATGTTGATATCTATTCTCGGATGTCTATATTAATAGACAAATATCAAGTCTTCCAATGGAAAGTTTTTCAAAGATATACCTCTAAACACACTCTTAGACTCCATATAACATTATCTTTCATTTCAATTGTATTCCACATTAAAATATCTTTCAATTATCTCAAATAAGTCTACAAAACTATTCTCAATTTAAAATCATAAAGATAGGAAGTATTAATCTATTTAAATTAGGAGATTTTTAAAGTATATGGATCAAATCAATAAGGATAATAGAATAGGTAAATAATATCTTAATTAAGTTTAAATCCCTCAAATCTCTCCCTTGAAATCCTAAAAAACGAATAGTTTTTTACCAAGACACCAAGTCACACGAAACCTCAACCGACTCAGTTGGTTAACTGAGCCTTGATGATCGATTGATCGACCGTTCCAAAGCCAAAACACAGCCTAAACATACAGGCTAGTAGGTTGACCGACTGCCTCCAATCGGTTGACCTATTGGTTCATATTGTTCCAGTTTCTCTTCAATTTACCCACTGACTCAAACAGTTGACCGATTGCCTCCAATTGGTTTACCGATTGGTTTAGGTTGTTCACTTTCTTCGCCAATTCAGTTACTGTTTCAAACGGTTGACTGACCTCTTTAATTCGGTTGATCAACTAGATCAGTAGCATCTCATTTCAGCTTTAAAACTTCACTGTTTAATTCAGCTAACCAATTGCCTTTCTCAGTTGACCGATTTGACTAAATTACTTCACCATTTATACTTCAAAACATGTTTTCTATTTTGATCAATTATCAAATTCATTTCACATAAGAAACATATACAATATTTTAAATTAAGATCTTAAACTCTATCATTTCGTATCAAGACACACATAAAAATAACACATTTAAAGTATCGTGTGTAATCCTAATTCAGGTTTCATAAATAGAGAGTTTTTTTTAGCTAATTTTTTTCAAGGTCTTCAAAACTCTTCATATCTTCATTGCATCCATTTTGCATCCTTTATGTTTTCTTCAAGAGGTTTTCTTCTTAATCACATGTCTGGAACTTATAAATCTGAAACACTTGATAAAATTATTAGTTTCACCAAAATATGAATACTTAATTGTTCATCAAAACCTTAGATTCAACAACATCAACTCATTAAATACTCTAGCCCTGTTGAAGTTTCAATTATTTAGGGGGATCATTTAGCCTTAATTAATGGAGTGTCTTACGGTGGCGATGAAGGAAAAATGAAAGCCTTAATAGTAGGCAGGACGACATACCTTCCCACGATGAAATGGAAGAAATAGACGACCTTCAGGAGCATCCAAGCGTACTCCAGCTGGCTGAACAAGTTTCAGGAGTGAGCTTCTGCGGAGGCAAAAAGACGTTGCAAATTTTATCATCCCTGAATACCTCGGACAACCAGCAACTGTCTCGTTTGCTCTAAGAACATTTGGACTGCTCGCCTTTTTCGGAGTTTTGGCTTTTAACTGCTCACCTTCTTCATTCAAAATCAGCCAAGGAGCCAAAAAGACAAATGATATGAGTGAAATTCCTGAGCCTTCTGGCTATAAAGAAGGACGAAGTTTGGGCCCAACTGCAGACCAGAGCCACTAATAGGAATAATAGTCATCGAATCATGATTAATCAACCCAATAAGCTATACAAAGAATTATTTGGCCCATGAGCACAAATTTGATAAGGAATTAACCTAATATATCTAACGCATGGGGCGACCTGAGAAGCAATAGGCCCAATTGATGCCTTGTACTCCGTCCATGATAGCCAGTGGGAACCGGTTAGAATGGTTTAACTACATAGGCCAAGTAGGAGGTTTGTCGTGCAACCACCCCTAGCCACATACCCATAAACAAGGAATAGTGAGACAGTACACATGTATGGATATAAATACAGAAATTGACTTTGAATAAGTTTTTTACTACACTTTCATACATTCAGAACATATTGATTTATTTTCATGTTGGAGGGTGTTTGACCAACACCACACCAGTGTCACCTTAAATTTTTTGCTTGTTACAAGTGTTCATTTCTTAGGAGTGGAGTTTCTGTCTACATCCGTGCTTATAAAAAGAAAAAAATCATTTGTCCTTCTTTGGTTTTTTTTGATAAATTTTTAAATTTTTTATATTTCCTCATGTTATTGGTCTATAGTTTGCTTAATGCCTATAAATATAGTTTATATGCCTTTTTTCCCCTTGATATTTCATGATACAGCCAATAAATAGACGAACAAAAAGGTTAACAACCCAAACTATAGTTTATACTTTGTAGACCTCTTGGCAGTCATTAATCATTCAATAAGTTTGTAATTTTCTCTCTTTATCTTCAAATTTTGAGTGCATTAGAACTATATCTATCCTTTCTTTGCTATTCGTTGTCTCAATCACGGAGAAACCAATCATGTGCCTAAAGTTGATTGTTCAATAATGAAATCCTACTTGCAACTCTAGGACTTTAGGGTAATTAGATATTAATAATTGGTCTTAAAAAATGACTATGGGTGTAAAAGGTGTCATATAACATTGTTTCTAACATCGAAAGTGTTCTTGATGAGTTGAATTCAGTCAAATTCACTTGAATTCAACTTTGATACCATTAATTAGAGATATGATCGATCAATAATCCTAACACATTCATTCATATTTGGGCAATTGCATTTTGCATTGTCAATAGTATGTTCTCATTTTTTGGATAAGAAAAAATCTATGTTTTTTTATTCTTCCGGTAACATACCCAAAATAACATAAATTAGTAAACCTCCTCAAACCAACCCTAATTATGGCCCAAAGTAAGAATCATGATACAATTTGAGGACCAAAAGTGTAATTATCCTACCTTATGAAAGAACTTTAAAAAACATAAAACTTTTAAATATTCCAAAGATCATTCCCCTACTAGCACGTAGTCATGTGGTGGCTTCTGGTAGGGAGACATATTCACCAATTTGTATTTCTTCATGCCACTATCATCAACCCTAAAAAGGCCTCTCACTTTTCAGGCATTAGTTAATTTAATAACTATAATAATAATAATAGATTAATACTGGCATAATTAAGTCTTTCAAGGTAATTTTGTGGGGGCAATTGCTAGAAACAAGGAGCCACAAGCGATGTACCAATATCAAACCTCTAAAAGTGGGGTTTTCTTGGCTGAAACAAATTGGACAGGCTCTTGCTTTCTTGTTTCTCTTGTTCTCTCTCTCTCTCTCTTCTCCCCCCTCCTCCCCCCCCCCCCCCCCCCCCAACACACACACACATATATCTACAAGAAGGCTCTAAGATTTTCTCTTTCCCTGGTGTGGGGTTTATGTCTTGGGCCCCAATAGTGATAGAAATGTGAATGGAAAGAGACAGAAGGGAGGCCACCCATATCTTTGTTTCCACATCTTACTTCTCATCACCCATCCACTCCCATGTTCTTCAATATTAACCACTTTAACTCCTAAAGAATCTCCATTTAATGCTCATTTTTTTCCTTTTATTTACAAATACAACCTCCATAACCGCCATCATCAAATACCCACAAGCATTTTCATTGCTATATCCTCCAAATCTTCAAAAAATATTAGAGAGATCTTCATTATATATTATGTCAATCCTGTGTTCTCTTGTTGTATTTCTTCTTTTTAGCTCTATCCATGTGTGTGAAGCTAGGTGGTTAGGGTTTCTCAATAAGGAGCTCCGAAACAAAGTAAAAATTTCCACCACGGTATGCATGTCATTTCCTTATACTTGTTTTTCTTTTATTTTAGTCCTAGATATGGAATATGAAATAGTGAAAATAGTAGGTCAAAATTTATAGCAGTACAATACAAGTATCTGGCTAATGCATGAGATAGTTGCATCGTACTGCTTGCTATTTCATTTTGGTTCCATTTTGAGATGCTTATTGCTCTTTATGAGATTATGAAAATAAGTTTGAAAACTATTTTGTTGGTTTGCAACTATAGAATAATTCATTACTTTTCGTTATCTCTAAAATTATTTTCATAACGTAACTAGACAGGTTAACAATATATAGAAACTTTATTTTAAAAGAAAAAAAAAAAAAAAAAGAGTAGTTTCAAATTGCATATAGTTTTCAATTAGCGAAATTGTTTGGTTATATTCAAAAATTAGTTTTTTAAAATCATTAAAAAAGCAAAAGGCTTTTGCAATTGCAAACCAAACAAACCCTTAACATTGTCATTTTTTGAGAGAAAAGAGGCTTGTAATATTTTTTTTCTTAATAATATTTTTGACGAAAGCATTTTAATCATCTTATATCATGGGCATGGTGCAGATTGAAAAGGAGGGCAGTTTCAACCACATTGCTGAAGAAAAAATTCTCAAGGAAAATAGGGTTTATCATGAAGATAATAATCACAAGGCAGTATCTTCAAAGAAAGAGGGAAAAGATCAGCAAAGGGACCAAGGAGTGAAAGTTTCTGCTCAAACTCATGAACAAGATGAGAACTCTCTTGTTTCTGTTTCATGGAATGTGCCTCACAAGAAAAAGAGAGATTTGAAGCAACCAGGGTTTAACTTAGATTATTCACCTCCAAAGACTCATCCTCCTGTTCACAACTGACCACCTCCAAAGACTCATCCTCCTGTTCACAATTACTGACATTTCCTTTCCTTCTTTTCTCTTAATCTTTATATTAGGGTTATATATATATGATCATAAAATATAAGTGAAGTAGTTGAGACTGATCATCTTAGCCTTAGGGATCACCTGGACATGATCTTATAATGCCTTGTTCAGTTTGCATTGCGATAATGCTTCTCGAAAATTTTTGCTATGAAGATTTATAGTATGTTTTTTCCCTCCAAAACTCTAATAGTTTCTTCTATCTTCTTCTGTATGGAAACCTATAGCCTCATGCTTCAGCCGAAGAAAAATATCCTCTGATTGGCCTGGCACGCTTCTTATTCATCTGAATTACAATTGCCTGACGTTACTTGTTTTCATTATGTCTGTCTCTGACAGTTAAAATACTGTCCTAGGAGTGTACCTCGTCAAGCGGAGGATCTCTTTGTTTCATTGTTGCCCTATATTATTAATCATCATGCATTCAATAGGGAGATAGATATATGTATGGTGAGTGCTTGGTCATAGTTCAGGAAAAATAATTTTAGTTTAGAGTGCATGTACTCTTGCAGTTGCACCATTTTGTTGATCCAAAATGAATGAGGATGATTTCTCCTTTGTTGTTTCTCTCACTGACGATGATTTCTGATGAAGAAATTGAAAAAACAAATGCTAAATTACACTTCGTACCTCGAAAATTAGGGACGACAATAGTTTGGTTTTGTTTCGATTCACTAGAAACCAAAACCAAAAGGTTAAGTATATACCTAACCCAAAACAAAAACCAAAACCACCATTTTTTTATAAACGGTTTTAAAACCGAACCGTTTAATTCTAAACAAGTCGTGAAACTGTTTAAGATTTTTTAGCTTTATAAAAAACCAAAACAAAAACCAAAACCTTAAAACCGCGAACTGTTATTCTTTATATATAAACAAAACATAACTAAAATATAAAATATAAATTCAAAAAAACAAACCGAACCACACAGAAATATTAATTGTTACAGTAAAGGTTCTAACCATAATTAAAATGCAATACATAAAATTTACATTTACTAAAAAAGTAAAATAATAGATAATCGTCACAACACAAATTAGAGAGGGATGACAATTGGGAAATTGGCAACGAACAAATAATGAAAACACTAACCCTATAATATATATACACACACTAGGGGTTAAACTGTGAATAAATAAAAAAGTGAGAGTAATATATACAATAAAAATATATCTAAATTATCGGTTACATGGTTTGGTTACGCGGTTCGATTTCATGGTTACTATCCCAAAATCAAAATCAAAATCAAAACCGCTTCAGTTTTCAATTTCAAAACTAAAATCATAACCAAAACCATTTAATCAGTTTCAAAACTGAACCATTCAGTCGGTTTTGTTTGGGTACCTGTCAATTCGGATTGAATTGCCATTCCTATTTGAAATATGGTGTTTCTTTCACTTTGTGAACTAGTGTTTTTATAATTTCGTCGCTTTGCACGACGAAATTTCACAACATTGGTGTTTAATTGGCATTCTAATAAGATACGACCATATCGTTCCCAGAGTTGAATATATGTTGATATTTGACGCTCTCACCTAATTGATGTGTATTCAACTCAAGCAAAAAATTTGGCCAGATCTCGTTAGAACGATTGATTAAACACAATTCTAAAATGTGTGGATCCAGACTAATAAATTTAAAATATTGGAACAGGAAGTGCAACAAAGTCCATGCTTGGGGGTGAAAAGTGTAAATTATTTGAAAAGAAAAATATTAGCATATCCAAAGATGTGTATACGTTGGTAAGGCATTGTTCTGAGATGTGGTGGTTAAGTTTTTCATAAATGATGGAAGGTGCATTTAGTTTGTCTCTGCGCTTTCGGTTGAATTCGGTTGAAGTTTGGTACTCAATTTGCCACATGTTATACTTTCAAGCATTTAATTATCTTTGTATTCTTCTTTTATTTATGATGGATCCCTTGGTGAGGGCTAAAAACCTTCAGTCGCACCTTTTTTCAATTCAAGAATATTTTTAAATAATAATTTCTAAAGATGGGTTTTGAATTATTAACTTTTTTTTTAATATATTTTCGAAATTATTAACTATAGCTCGTTTTATTAACACCTTTCAATACATATCCCATTGCTGAAAAGAAGTGTTAGTGAAAAATAATTTTTAGACAATTTTAAATCTAATTATTTATGTAATTTAATTATTAATTGAAATATGTTCAAAAATGTTATTCAAGGCGAATGTGAAATATCAATTTTTTAAAAACTATTAAGACATGAATAAGAAATTGTCTTTTAATCTAATCTCACGAAATTGATTGAATTATTGAAAATAATTAAATAATTCCACTTTGATTAATGAAAAACACTTACACCACATTTATAATCCATTTTAGATTGCGGACGTGGGTCTGGTCATGAGTTGGGAGTTTGGGTTTGGACTTGGGTTGATCCAAATAGAGATAATTCTTTCTAGAATTTTCTTTAAAATGATTTTATCAAATTTCCTAACCAAACAAGACTTATTTTCATGTGATACTTCTGTACATTTTAGTATTCTATAAACTTTACCCATATCAATATAACTATCTTATATTCTCGTTTATTTGTCTTGGACATTTTTTCCTACATTTTTTTTTTTTTTTTTTATCAAATCATTAAAAACATTTTTTTTAATCAAATCGTTGAAAACACTCTTTCCTAGTTAGTCAACATTTCTTTCTTTTTCACATTTAATCAACATTTTTTTTTCTTCAATTTCGGTTTAATTCAACTCGACCCATGTGTTTATATGGTTTACGTATTCATTGCTTGTTTCACGAGTTAGTTGAAAAATATCTAGAGTTTTGGTAAATTCAAGCTATTATCTTTAATTGGACCTATATCCATCAATAAATCGATTTTCCAACTCTGTATTCTTTTATTGTGCCGGACCACAAGTATGTGGAGAAAGATATCTCATTAGTTTCATTCTGTTGACTTGCGTATTCTCTGAAGTGTTTTATTTTATTTCATTATTTTTTTTCATCACGTTTTATTTTGATTTCATGAGTTTAGGCCTCTCCAAAAAAAATGGGGACCCATGGGCTAACAATACAGCTAACAGAAAAAATAAAGAAGATAAAAAAAACACGAAAATACACAAACAAATATCTAACTTGTCATTTCAGTAACTAAACTATGTGATCAAACCATTCATAATGAGCAACCACTACAAGAAAAAAGGCTTTTTATCACGCTTAGTAAATATAATTCATCTCGTTTTTTGAATAAACCGTGATTGTAACAAAATGAATGAGATATAATCTCGCTTAAAATTTATTATGCGATAATTTTTTTTTTATCTCATTATTTTAATAAACCGTGATAGTTGGGTGTAGTTTTTATCATGTTTATTATTTATAACTGTGATTAATTGGTCAATAGAGGATTCTAGTGCTGCGGACCTTAAAACAAAACGAAAAAAAAAAAAAGGCGGTGGATCTAATTTCGTGTTCGCGCTCCATTGTCTTTCGTGTTCGCGCTCTTTGTTGAACATTTAGGGCTTCCATCTCCTAATCGATCGTCTGTCGTCTGCTCTCTCTCTCTCTCGAACGAACGAACGAACCAGCTGCAAACCAAAAATCGAAACGAGCCTCCACTGCCTAGCCAACCCCCTAATCGACGACCTGGAACCAAATCTCCATTGAAGGTTCCTCAAATCTGACATTTAGATCGAGAACGACAAGAACTGAACACTCAAAATCTCAGATCTGACCCTCGATGAAACCCTCAAGCGAAAATCGTCCCACGCCGCAACACCTCCACTGCCTAGCCAACCTAGAAATTGAATCGGCGGCGGAAGAAGCCCTAATCGCAAGGACGACGAAGGCGACGACTGGGAAATCTCGGAGTTTCTCTCTCTCTCCATTGCAGTAACTTTCGGTTTCCTTGATTTATGGTTATTTGTTGTTTTGATTTCTAATTTTATCCATGAACATCAAGAATCTGTGGACATTCCTTCATATTCGGACATTTCTTCTTCAATTTTGCTTATGAACATTGAGTTTGAGCTTGATGCTTTTAGTTGCCAGTAGATGAAGTTGGTTTTTACAGTTGTATATACCTTTTACGGCTACCAGGGGGGAGTTTCTCCTTTTCATACATGGAAAGAGTCCATTTGGAAACATCATCACTTCAGAGCCTGATTTTTTCTTTGTGGAATTTTTATTAGTTGCCATTGTGGAATTTATTCTTTGTGTAGAGTTTTCAAATTTGTGTTTTGGTTTTCAAACATCCAAACACAAATTTGTGTTTTGTGTTCCTGTTCTGTTCCTGCTTCTGTTTTTGTCCTGTTACTGTTTCCGAACCTTGAAAATTTTGATTAGAATGAAATCGGGAAGAGGGGTTATCTTTGCCTTTCTTCCTGAGCTAAGTTTGTGTTTATTTACAGGCACCAGAGAACGACGTTGGCAAGAGTTCATTTAACTATTTTCAGGTTAGTTCCAACTTCATGATCATAATAATGCATTATTATAGTGATAGGCAATAATAATGGCAATGTTTTCTTTGATTAATAATGCATGATGTCGTTCCAGTTATTATGATGTCCAACTTTTACCATTTAGGCACAAAAAACTGATATACAAAATATCTTCTCTTACATTTTTTTCTTATACCGATTACGTTAGTGACAAATGTAACTTTGCTAATATGATTAAGTTTAGGCTTTTTTTTGTTTAAATTCAACTCATTTGCGTTTTGTTTGGTAATGGATTTTTCCAGATTGACAAATTTTCAACGGTGAATCACAAGAATTTTGTGAACCTAGTTGGATATTGTAAGGAAGATAAGCCTTTCACCAGAATGGTGGCGTTTGAATATGCTCCAAATAGAACACTTTTCGAGCATTTACACAGTGAGTATCTTTATTTATTATCTTAATCTTTTTATGTGGGATCAAATTTACATTTATGGTATGTGTTCTTGTTTCCCTTTTTATGTTTCTGTTCCCAGAAAACTTGAAAAAGAAACAGCAATATGCAAGCAAAAACAGGAATAATGTGGCTTTGGGGCTTCCCAATCATAGGTAATTTTTAATGCTTTGGCGTTCTTCGTAGCATTGTTTGTTACGAATTTTTTGTTTGTGATTGTTTGTTAAGGAGTATATACTAAGAACCCCTTCAATTATGTATATGATATATCTCCTAAAATGTTGGAAGAACAAAAACAAATAATTTTTTTGTTCCCATATTTCTGTTTAAATTCAACTCATTTGCATTTTGTTTGATAATGGGCTTTTTCCAAATTGACAAATTATCAAAGGTGAATCACAAGAATTTTGTGAACCTAATTGGATACTGTAAGGAAGATAAGCCTTTCACCAGAATGGTGGTGTTTGAATATGCTCCAAATGGAACACTTTTCGAGCATTTACACAATGAGTATCTTTATTTATTGTCTTAATCTTTTTATGTGGGATCAAATTTACATCTATGGTATGTGTTCCTGTTTCCCTTTTTATGTTTCTATTCCCAGAAAACTTGAAAAAGAAACAGCAATATGGGAGCAAAAACAGGAATAAGGTGGCCTTGTTTAGTATTTTTGTTTCTCGTTTTGTTTCTGGTGTTTGAAAAAAAAAAGAATTGGTCCAAGAGTACTGGTTATGTAAGACCTCGATTTAGCTCGTACGTCATTTTAATTTCAATTTAGAGCATTTAGAAAATTTCGGGGAAAAATTGGAAAAAAATAAAAATAAAATAAAAGTAAAATAATAATGATAATAATAAATAAAAATAAAATAAAATGATAATTGAGTCAAATGGAAAATTTGGGAACTTAGTCTAAATTTGAGATACACAAATTGTAGTCGAATTCCAGAATAAAAATTTTAAAGATCGAAATGCAATTTAAGAAAAACTTAAAAAAATGAATGAGATTAAAATAAAAACTTAGTGGAAGATAGGGAGAGAAAAGTGTAATTTAAACAAAGTTTTTTTTATAAAAAAAATATATATACATGTGTGTGCGTTGGAGGAACGCAGCCGGCCGGCAGGGAGATCGAGAAGATAGAGTTCAACGTGGCGGACAATTGATCAAGCTTACACCACCATTCTCATGCATATATATACACATGCACACCATGTCAATTACACCATGGAAGAACAAACCATGATCTCATAAATCTAGAGAGAGAGAATCGGAGGAGCAGAGGCTGTCTTGTGATCGCCGGCAGTGTGGGAGTGTCCGTCCGACGAATTGCATGTGCGTGTTGTCATCTCCGGTGTACACCGTCGTTCGACCGGTGAGTGGGAGTAATTGGGTCGGCCGATCGGTGTATGACATATGGGTGTTCTGTTTGTGTTCTGTTTTCTGTTCCTCATCAGCGAAAGTGTAGGAGTCATCCGACCGTGAGAGTTCCGTCGTGGGTGTGTGGGCGTGAGCGGAGTAGTGATCGGCGGGGGAATTCGCCGACGGAGGTGTTACGATTTACCGACAATCGGGGGAAGGTGAGTTGTTCGGTTCGACGATGTACATGGGTAGGTGAGATCTGTTTACCAACAGTGGGTGTTGGTGTCGTCGTTCATCCGTGACGGAGGGGATATGGGTGTTCCGGTGGGGGATGGTGTAGGGCCGAAGGTGAGGGCGACGAGGCGTGGGAGGCCTCCGGTGGACGGTAATGGTAGAAAGAGAGAGGAGGTGGCAGGCCGGAGTTGAACTAAAATAGAAACAGAAACAGTAGGCGCAACCAGGACGAAAAAGAAGAAAGAAAAAAACAAGAGAAAAAAAAAAGGGGGGGGGGAAATTGTAGAAACCACCCCAGGAAAATCCAAAACCCATCTCGTGGTCGCCAAACGTTTCGAAAACAGGTGAAACTTCAATCGATTATTAATTCTCGTTAAATTAAATTTTAGTTAGTGTTACAAATCCTAAAATCATAATAATTTCGTGACGATTAATTAATTTTAAGTACGTGGTACATAAAAGTAGTAACGATTCGGAATATAGGGTCTGCATTGCATGATTAGGATGTTTTAGATAAGATATTAATTTAGAATCTGTCACTATTAGGTTCGCAGGCACTGGCGTCCAGATAGAGTGCGGTCAGTGTCAGTTTTGCAAAACGGATATCGAGGTGAGTGTACTGTCTTCTTGCCAAACTATTTTGCTATATATATATATATGATGAAATATGTGGTTACTTAAACTGTATAAATTTATAAATGACATGGATCAAGCAGGATTTGGGTGAGTTGGTAAACTGGATTTTCGAAAGATTTCAATGGTTTCGAAACGAAGTTGAAAATGATTTTTTTTTGAATTCAGTGAAATCAGACGGTGTTTTTAAAAGAAAATAGAAAACATTTGTTTTGTTAAAAATGTCTGGGTTTCTAAAAATAAAGGGTGGAAAGGTGGTTTTGATAAAAATCAGATGTTTTCTTTAAAAGGAAGTGTGAAATATGATTTTTGAATTTAAAAGTTGATTTTGGGGAAAAGAGATAGACGTGGTGATTTGACGATGTTGAGTAGACGATATTTATTGGGTTGTGATTTGATGATACTGTATTTGATTTAACGATACCATAGTATTTATTTATTTCGGTAGAGTGAGGTTATCCGCTTCAGTGGAGTGATGTTATCCACTTCGGCTGAGTGATGTTTATCTGCTTCGGCAGAGTGATGTTAGACGTTTATACTGCGCAGTGATTATCCGCTTCGGCGGAGTAATGGGTGTTCGTAGGAAGACATATCCTACGGATGGTACGGTACCGTTGCAAACTCCCGATCGTGAGGTTAAAACGATCACTATGGCTAGCCAGTGTGTGTTGTGGTGAAGTGGTGTTTGTGATGTGGTGTTTTACTTACATTGGGTGGTTTATTTTTTTTTATTATGGTGATTGGTATGATTTTATACTAGACGGATTGGTTGAAACTTATCTGTATCACCTTATTTTCACTGCTTATATACTGGAGATTTTGCAAGCTATGTGGTGTTTATATATTTACGTTTGATCCATTTAGATGTTATAGATATAAATTCTTATTATAAAGTATTTTTACTAAGAAGACAGTACACTCGCGGGTACAACAGTTAGGAGTCGGTCCCCTACTGGCACTAGGTAGAGCTACGTGATGGAGTCATATAGGCGATTGAGAGAAGCTGTCAAAGGCGAACCTATAAAAGGTTCTTAGATAAATACTTTTGGTTAGAAAACAAATTTTGGGACGGGTATGTCCCCCCTAACAGATGTTTGTATTATACAGTGGGTGTATATTGTCATTCATTAATTTATTTGGGTTTTGGTGATGTCATATTGTAGTCACACCAGCCTCGGGATGATGGATGTCTGGGACGGGTTGTGACAATTTTGGTATCAGAGCCTAGGTTATAGGTTTTATAGACTTGTCAGGAGCTGTGTCGATAGAAGACCATGAGATAGGAGGACGTGCCAATCGTCTAGTCAGTAGGGGACATGAGATAGGGTGTCAATAGGTGAGCTTGGTATGTGAATGTTAGGTCTTTTATTTCATTAGTTTGTGCTTTGGCATGGTGCATGGAGAGTTGTCTTTTCGGCAAGCAGCGATATGACCACGTGATGATATTGCTAGGAGGGATGTCTTTCACAAGATAAGAAGGCTAAGTTAGACAAACCACAAATTACGTCGTTATCAATATACCAGATGATATGGCAGAACACACTTAAGTCAAAATAAGAAATAATATTCAAAGGGAGTAAATCGCTTTCTAGGCAATCTGAAACGAAACTGTGACGTTACCGGACAAGAATTTAATTTGGTAGCACTTTTTAAATTGATTGATAGACGGAGTAACAGTTGTGGCATGTAGCAAGGTAATAGGAAATTATATATAAAAGTAGCCAAGGATTGTGGATCTAGGAGGATAGTAGGTGCGTGTAAAGATAATCCATTTGAATGAGTAATATAGAGTTGCGGGTGGAGTCAAATTTGGGATGAATAAAAGTATGTATTATTGGGAAGGCATATCTAGTACCTCAGTTAGTTTGATAGGGGGTTTAGGAGGTTAGAAAAGTGTTAAAGAAAGGATATCACAAATCGGTACGCAGATGTTGTTTAAACAAGTTTCGGCAGTGGATATTGTAATAGCTAGGGATTTTCCCTATGTAGTATCGAGAATTGACAGGGTGAGCGTGATTAGTAATTGTGGTTGCTATTAAATAAGTTCCATAATGATAAGGAGGTGAACGTTCGGCTCGTAAGTTAGTTAAGTATACTGGTGCTAATGAATGTGGGAAACTGAGATTTGAAATTATAATCTTGGGATTTTAAAGGCGATTGCTATGGAATAGAATAAATTGAGTGAATTAACGATTGATTGCATTTAGTTGAATTTGAATAATTTTGGGGGTGTATGAAAAAAAAATAATAATAAAATAAAATAAATAAAGTATTAATTGTTGGATATTGGGAATTGAAGTAAGTTTGTTTGCAGTTTAGGAAGTCTTAATAGAAAAAGAAGGCGTCACAATAAATTAGAATATCAACTAATGATTTATGTAGACCTGGTGTGTGTTTCCATAAAGATCCGGTGTTGGTAACGTAAAAGTTAGAATGGATAGATTGTTAAATGGGTTGCAACAAATAGGGTGTCAGATTTTTTAGAAGGGTATTTGTAATCGAAGATTAGAGACTGTGACGTGGTAACAACGGTGATCCGGTCGAAAGTAGAGAAGAGCATGTTGAACATCTCCGGAATGTGTTACTATGGTAGTGGCTAGTGCAGTAAATATGACTAGTGCTCCTAAGGCATAGCATTCAAGTGAATCCAAAGGAAGTCGAAGTGGTGGATTGACGGTATATGGAGAAGGCCAAGAACATGTGACTGGAATTTGAAACTTTTTGGAACTAGTAGAGATCGTATTCGTTCTAACGTTTAGTGACATCTTTTGTATGAAGGGGATTTGTGCTTTAAGTCGGAAATTGGAAAAAGTGGAGTTGCGCATATTTGGGTTATTCATACTAATGTGTGTGTCAAGTTGAGATCTTTGTAAGTCTATTAGTCAATTGGTCGGGTGACCACTCAAATTGAGCTTATAAATATGAAATTGATATTTATCGATTGTATGGTACAAGCGTAGAGGTGGGATGTCCAATTGGAAACGATTAGAGTGGAAGGGAATGAAGATGGTCACAAGGCTGACCATAACAAATATTTCGGGTCAAAAAAATAATAATAATAATAATAATAAATAAATAAATAAATTGGTGAGTTGTTTGTTCATATTAATTTATGGGTTAAGTTGAGGCTTTGTAAGTTTAGTGGGCGGCTAGTCAGATGGTAACGCTGTTCGGTATTGATTTTTATCGTGGTGTAGACATGTAAAGGTCGGATATCCAACTAAGAAGGTTTGGCAATGCAGTGGGAATTGACTGTAGAGCTGATTAGTGTGTCTAAAGGAATGATGAATCTTGGGAATTTGAATTAAAATGTGTAGGGTTGATAATGCCAATTTACAGATGAGACCTTAAAAGAAGTGCATAGAATAAGATATGCAATACCCCGATAATATTAACTATACTGTAATGACGTGAGTATGATTAGTAGATGGGAATGGAAATGGAAAATTACGGCATTTGTTATTCGGTAATTTGTTAGTCAAGTTAAGGTCGAAAAGTAACGAAATCTCTAGGTGGGTTATGGTAGCCTTGACCTATACCAGAAAAGAAAAGGGAGAGTAGTTCGAAGAGTGTTTTCCTAATGCTCATGTCCAATATATGTATATATATTGATAAGATTGTTTGATTGCGTGATGCACCAATTTAATGCAAACATTAAAATTAAGTAGGGACAAGATATACTTTTAAAATCAAAAGGGATAAAGGACTAGTAATTCTAGGAATTTTATCAATCGGTTATTCGAAATCTTAGAACTGGAATTCTGAAATCATAGGTATTGTCGCCATATGGTGATTTAGACAATAGTTGTTATCAAAGTAAAATAAGTCGTCAGTGTATGAACAATCCGTGGGAGAAATTGTGGTGTCAAAAGCTGATAGTTATTTGAACATGCGGGTTAAAATTTTCCATACTCCTTTAGTTGCCCAAGTAGAAGTTGATACCTTGTTCCAGTCATGGATCAATGGTTTATCAAGGAATACGATTCAGGTGTTGGAAGATATGCTGAGGGGTTGTGTCATGGAAGTTCCTAGTAAGGGGAATGATTGTGTAATGTTAATAAAATCTGGTTACGCTAATAACTATCTTGTTGTCAATCATGGTGGCATCGCATAGAGTGTTATATGAAAAGGATACAGGATTCTGATCTGATAGACTAAACTGGGATAGGAAAACGAAATTTTTGCGGGATTTAAAAATAGCCCGATGTGACTATCTTTTTACTGGAAATTGGAAGTTATTGAGATGTTACGGGACAAGGAGAATTTAAAATATCCTTGAGATGATATGTATACACGATATAATATTTTACAGTTAGTAACTAGTAACTATTAGAATGTATCGATTTCGTTGTGACTGTGGTGTACCTATGTCCTTTGAGTCGTATATATACGTGGTTATATGTTTGAAGCATGTTAAGAAGGTAGAAACGAACTTGAAGCACGTGACCATGTCAGGGACTTGGTAAAATGTGGAGTCATGAAATGAATTCTTATAGGTTATTTGTTGGTATATTTGAGTTGTAGTTATGAGAATTGGAGATATTTAGGTATTATGAAATAAATCGGTATGAGTATTAAAGAGTTGAAATAGGTATCGAGGTTAATGATAGTGGAGCTATCTGTGCTTATGAGATTGGTGACAATTATTATTAGGTTAAATGTTGAATGGAAAATATTATTGCAACGGGCGACTAGAAAAGGTCGGATGAAATGGATAAGTGCCGGTTACGACGGAATGAAATAAACTCAATGTACTGAAATATTTTCAGCATATAGTGTTGCTACTGATTTTGATTTTATCAGAGTAGCACAGTGGAAGCAGTTGGAACACGAGATTCTTTGATAGTGGGTTATCCGTGTTAAGTGTAACCGACCACGGGCACCTTGTTTGTTGGATGGTTATGATTTGACGAGAAAGTTGTTGGTTATAAATTTTGGACGTTCTGGGATGATGAGACTATATATCGGAAATAGTTGTTCTAGAATCACATAAGACGAGTATAACTTCGTGATGCGACTTTGACGTATTAGTAGCCTAACAAAAATTTTGGGACGAAATTTTTTTTAAGAGGGAAGAGTTGTAAGACCTCGATTTAGCTCGTACGTCATTTTAATTTCAATTGAGAGCATTTAGAAAATTTAGGGGAAAATTTGAAAAAAATAAAAATAAAATAAAAGTAAAATAATAATGATAATAATAAATAAAAGTAAAATAAAATGATAATTGGGTCAAATGGAAAATTTGGGAACTTATTCTAAATTTGAGATGCACAAATTGTAGTTGAATTCCAGAATCAAAATTTTAAGGATCGAAATGCAATTTAAGAAAAACTTAAAAAAAAAATGAATGAGATTAAAATAAAAACGTAGTGGAAGAAAGGGGGAGAAAAGTGTAATTTAAACAAAGTTTTTTTTATAAAAAATATATATACATGTGTGTGCGTTGGAGGAACGCAGCCGGCCGGTAGGGAGATCGAGAAGATGGAGTTCACCGTGGCGGACAATTGATCAAGCTTACACCACCATTCTCATGCATATATATACACATGCACACCACGTCAATTGCACCACGGAAGAACAAACCATGATCTCAGAAATCTAGAGAGAGAGAGAGAGAATCGGAGGAGCGGAGGCTGTCTTGTGATCGCCGGCAGTGTGGGAGTGTCCGTCCGACGAATTGCATGTGCGTGTTGTCATCTCCGGTGTACACCGTCGTTCGACCGATGAATGGGAGTAATTGAGTCGGCCGATCGGTGTATGACATATGGGTGTTCTGTTTGTGTTCTGTTTTCTGTTCCTTGTCAGCGAAAGTGTAGGAGTCGTCCGGCCGTGAGAGTTCCGTCGTGGGTGTGTGGGCGTGAGCGGAGTAGTGATCGGTGGGGGAATTCGCCGGCGAAGGTGTTACGATTTACCGACAATCGGGGGGAGGTGAGTTGTTCGGTTCGACGATGTACATGGGTAGGTGAGATCTGTTTACCGACAGTGGGTGTACCGACGATAGGTGTTGGTGTCGTCGTTCATCTGTGATGGAAGGGATATGGGTGTTCCGGTTGGGAATGGTGTAGGGCCGGCGGTGAAGGCGACGAGGCGTGGGAGGCCTCCGGTGGACGGTAATGGTAGAGAGAGAGAGGAGGTGGCCAGCCGGAGTTGAACTGAAACAGAAACAGTAGGCGCAACCAGGACGAAAAAAAAAAAGCAGGGGAAAATTGCAGAAACCACCCCAAGAAAATCCAAAACTCATCTCGTGGTCGCCAAATGTTTCGAAAACAGGTGAAACTTCAATCGATTATTAATTCTCGTTAAATTAAATTTTAGTTAGTGTTACAAATCCTAAAATCATAATAATTTCGTGACGATTAATTAATTTTAAGTACGTGGTACATAAAAGTAGTAACGATTCGGAATATAGGGTCTGTATTGCATGATTAGGATGTTTTAGATAAGATATTAATTTAGACTCTGTCACTATTAGGTTCGCAGGCACTGACGTCCAGATAGAGTGCGGTCAATGTCAGTTTTGCAAAACGGTTATCGATGTGAGTGTACTGTCTTCTTACCAAACTATTTTGCTATGTATATATATGATGAAATATGTGGTTACTTAAACTGTATAAATTTATAAATGACATGGATCAAGCAGGATTTGGGTGAGTTGGTAAACTGAATTTTCGAAAGATTTCGATGGTTTCGAAACGAAATTGAAAATGATTTTTTTTTTTGAATTCGGTGAAATCAGACGGTGTTTTTAAAAGAAAATAGAAAACATATGTTTTGCTAAAAATGTCTGGGTTTCTAAAAATAAAGGGTGGAAATGTGGTTTTGATAAAAATCAGATGTTTTCTTTAAAAGGAAGTGTGAAATATGATTTTTGAATTTAAAAGTTGATTTTGAGGAAAAGATATAGACTTGGTGATTTGACGATGTTGAGTAGACGATATTTATTGGGTTGTGATTTGATGATGCTATATTTGATTTAACGATACCATAGTATTTATTTGTTTCGGTAGAGTGAGGTTATCCGCTTCAGCGGAGTGATGTTATCCGCTTCGGCAGAGTGATGTTTATCTGCTTCGACAGAGTGATGTTAGACGTTTATATTGCGCAGTGATTATCCGCTTCAGCGGAGTGATGGGTGTTCATAGGAAGGCATATCCTACAGATAGTACGGTATCATTGCAAACTCTCGTTCGTGAGGTTAAAACGATCACTATGGCTAGCCAGTGTGTGTTGTGGTGAAGTGGTGTTTGTGATGTGATGTTTTACTTACATTGGGTGGTTTATTTTTTTTTATTATGGTGATTGGTATGATTTTATACTATATGGATTTGGATGAAACTTATCTGTATCACCTTATTTTCACTGCTTATATACTGGAGATTTTACAAGCTATGTGGTGTTTATATATTTACGTTTGATCCATTTAGATGTTATAGATATAAATTCTTATTATAAAGTATTTTTACTAAGAAGACAGTACACTCGCGGGTACAACAGCTAGGAGTCGGTCCCCTACTGGCACTAGGTAGAGCTACGTGATGGAGTCATATAGGCGATTGAGAGAAGCTGTCAAAGGCGAACCTATAAAAGGTTCTTGGATAAATACTTTTGGTTAGAAAACAAATTTTGGGGCGGGTATGTCCCTCCTAACAGATGTTTGTATTATACAGTGGGTGTATATTATCATTCATTGATTTATTTGGGTTTTGGTGATGTCATGTTGTAGTCACACCAGCTTCAGGATGATGGGTGTCCGAGACGGGTTGTGACAGGTTATGTTCCCCATTTTTGGAACAAATTTCTGGGAGCAGAACAATAACATATTTTTGTGTTGTCGTATTTATATTTATGTTCTAACAGAAATTTTAGAACAGAAACACTTGCAAAAGCCACCTAACCAAACTCTACCTTACCCAATACTTCCATTTTAGGGGCATAAGATAAGATCTTGGGATTTAACCAAGAGACATTTTGTTATTTCTGTTCCTAGATTTCTGTTTCTGGTACTAAAAAAAATGCTTAGCAAAAACAGAAATTTGTTCTCTAAAATTTGGGAACAGAATAAACTGGTAACAGAAACAGAAATTTGGGAGACCTATTAAGTGACACAGTTAATGAGGGGTTCAAAGTGGTTGTTAAAAGACTTGTTTGTCTTTGCAATTTTCACTTTGTTGTCTATTTTATGTCGATGTGGCGACTGTTACAAAACCAATGTCCAACTAAAATGGATTTATGTTGAACAAGGTTGATTAGTGCAAATGCATGGTGATTTTTTTTCATTTTTCATTTTTTTCTCTTTGTTAATAGAACAGGTGTAGAATTTTGTATAAATAGAAAATTTCGATATATAATCTTATTTCATTTGGCTAATTGTTTCTATTCTGTTGTCATATTTCTACTATTTTAATTTGCATTTGTTTTACATTTTTTTTGCAGCAAAGGTGCTCTATTTTGCTCCAAAAACAGCAAAATTCAGTTGCAAAATAGCAAAATTCAGCAAAACAACAAAATTCAGTTGTGGTGGATTTCCTATTCTCTTTTTTTTTTTGCTTCTTGTTATATGAGTACTTGCAATTTGAAATTCTCATTGTTGTTTTTCTAAATTTCAGCTGATTACATCTCTACATTTGATAAAGAAGAAAATGAAGTTCATGATATGAGTATTGTGCTATCACCTTTTTAGACATTTGTGCACAAGAACAATCAAGTTTATGATTTCTGTATTTAAAAACAATGTTATTTGCATTTTATTTGGTGATGTAAAATTCTTGTGATGTTCAGTTTTGGAAATTTATATATGCTCATTCTTGACAATATCTTTTTATTAAATAGTAGGATATTGTTATTGTATTTTTTTTAAATAAAAAAAAATAATCACATTTTTTAAATGTGATAAAAGAGAGTAAGCTTCTCAGTTTGATTCAAAACTGAGATAAATATCATCTAAACAATCACGATTTTTCAATTTGATCATATAAATATGATCTTTTTAATCACATCTGAAAAATGAGATGTTATATGGACTAACCATCTCGTTTGTTAACTGTGATAAAAAATATACCATCTCGATTTTTAACTGTGATAAAAAAAATCTACTTTTAATCATACTGCATACTATCACGATCAGTTTTGGAGCCAAAAACTGTGATAAAAAGTTTTTTATCACGGTTTTTAACCGTGATAAAAAGCTTTTTTTCTTGTAGTGAACTCCATCTTTGTAATCTGATAACTTTGGGTCATGTGTGTATTGCAGATCGATAAAATTCTTTTCCATCTACTCATTTGCATATAGAGCATTACTCCTCCGAATCAAGTGGATTTTTATTTCACATGAATCCATTTTTCTATTTTTTTAATTTCTCGTTTCAATACTTGATAAATTTTATCGATGTTGTTTGGTTCATTGTTGAAAATTTTGACTGAGTGTAATTTTTTAATGTTGTGGTGGTACCGGTGACATCGTGCCTCATATAAGTTTCTATTTTTCATTAGTGTTGACCAACATAAATTCTTTGCATCTTTATTATCTTTGTTCCAAGGAATGCAGTTCTACATCTAGTGATAACAGTGATTGACCCATCTAATAATGTCAACAAAATTACCACTATAAACTAAGAAAGTTCATTTTCCAGTTATAGGATTGAGCCACCAGTCAGACACATCAAGTTTTCTTCAAACACAACTGTTGATCCTGAGATTTTGATGAATAATTAAACGTTGATATTTTTTGTAGGACTAACGATTTGATGATAAAGACGATGAAGGTTTAAGAGGTTGAAGAATTTGAAGAATCTAGGGAAAACAACTTAGATTTAAATTTCAACTCTTAATATCCTAATTAGAATCACACATGATACAAAAATATTTTTAAATAATTTTTATAAATATGTGTGTTTTTAATAGGATCCTAATTAGCTAAATTATTTTCTCTTATGTGTAATTGAAAAAGAAATATTTATAATTGATTACAATTGGAGTTAAGTATTTAGTGGAGCTAATTACGAAAAGAAAATGGTTAAAGGGACGAAAACGTCAATGAGAATGAATTAAAAACGAGTTTACAAAAGAGATCCAGTATCCTTAAGTCGACTGGTAAGTCGACCGGACAAAACAGGTAAACTCTCTGTATCTCTAAGTCAACCGGTGAAGATAAATAGAACTCTCTGAATCTTTAAGTCAACAAGTAAGTTAACCAGTTAAGAAAAATGGAACTCTCTAAATCTCTAAGTTGACGAATAGGTCGACCGATGAGCACATAATCTTTGGCTTGGCTACATCCTAAATCGAGTGGTCGACTGTTGATCTTGGTCGGTCGACTGGTGTGTCAGTTTCAAGATATTGTGGAAGTCTGAATTTATATCTAAAAGTAGTCATTTTTTTGTTGAGATTTATGAGAGATTTTAGGGATTTTATAATATTTAAGATATGCTACACCTATTATTTAATTCCTATTGATTTGGTTCATTAAGTTTGAATATTTCTAACTTTGGTACATATAATTATTTCTATTCTATTTAATTGAGATTGAGAAATATTTGGGGGACTTAATTGAGAGATTTAAAAGTTATAATTAAGTGAATTGAATCAAAATAAAGTTATAATGATATAAGGGGTCTAAGAGAGCAATTAAGTGTCATGATAAATAGAAACTAGCCGTTAGAGAACTGTTTCTAATCCCATATATAAAGACTTGCGTTTTTTCATATAAAAAAAAAAAGTGATTAAGAGATCAAGAGATCACATTGAGCCTTTCTGAGATAAATCATACTGAGTTTTTGTGAGAGCTTTTCTAAGAGACGATCTTGAGAATCATTGGCTGTTAATTATTGCTACTACCGAATCTGAAGTAACATCGCTCTATTTATTTTTTATGTGGATTTCGGGTGAGATCTTTCCAATTACTTTCTATATTGTATTACTTAATTATTTTTGGAATTTGATCTTTAGAAATTGTTTCTGATTTTTTATTAAATAAAATATTTTATAAATAATTTCTTGAATCTGATTACTTGCTCAATAATGAGTTACCCATTTTTTTGTTAAAAAATAGATTTTGAGTATCTCACATTTCTATCACTAGTTTTAGGATATTAATTGAGTTTTAATTTATCTGGGGTGGTAGAAACTCTGAGTGAGAAAAATTACTTGTCAATTTTTATTGGTAAGTTGAGTGATGGATTAAATACTGTTGAATGTATTTAATCAGATGGTAGCCAGTTTCAGTCTCTTGCTGTAAAGAGATTGAGGTAGTAATTCTTTCTGGGTTGAATTATTTTGTGTTAATTTTGTAACGGTTCAATCCTTACCAGGTAAAAGAATATTTGGAGTGTTGGTGAGGTTTTGATTCTTTTGCCTTTGTGTTAAAAAGAATTAGGTTATTCTTGAGCCTGTAAAAAGTAGAGGTTTTTCCTTAACCTGTGAAAAGGATTTTGTAAAAGTTGATTATGAGCCTCTAAAAGAATTGTTGTAAGGGTTTGGTTCCTACCTTTAAAGGGATCTTGAATATTAGTGAGTGCGATGGGGCTCGGAGGACTGAATTAGCCAAGAATAGCTTGGTGAACCAGTATAAATTTCTAGTGTGCTGCAATCTTTATTTTATTTATTTTTATTGTTTGGTGTGCACCTAGTTGATTTTATATTTTCGCCATGATATAAAAATAATAATTAATTTATGATTAAAATTAATTATTTGAGTTATCAAAGTATTTTCTCTCTGATATTCTTTAATTACCCAATTCACCCTCCCTCCCCCCCTCTTGGGTATTCCACTGGGTCAACATCAACGTTTAGAGAAAATAACATCCCAGGCATCGTGCAAATATCTAAGTTTACACATTTCATCTCAGTTATCTATCCATACTTGTGGGCATCACAATTTGTCCTCGCTCTAAAGCATTAATTTTTCAAGAGGTATCTGAAGGCCATACCATGTACCTATCTCATTTTTGGGACTCAGCATCATCCCCTGTCCATGAACCCTCCTCGGTGCAATAAATATGCATAGGTTCTTTACCCTTACTATTTACTTTTCCACTAGCCATTTGAAGTGATATTTGAAATTATTGAGAATGGAAAAACACTATAAATGCAATTTGGATGGGAGATTGACATGATTTTATGTATATATAAAGAAATTTTGGCACTAAAATTTTCCTCTATTGTTTTTTACTTTTCTTGGCTTCGAAATTTCCACCAGCGCATTTTCCTCCACCAAAATGTTCCATCCCATAGTTCCCGCCAATAATTTTTCTACCACTTTTCCTCCCCCTATTTCTCACCCTAAGTTTCCTTAAAAAAAAAAAAAAAAAAAAAAAAAAGAGAGAGAGAGAGAGAGAGAGAAAAAGAAAAGAAGCTGCTCTCTAATATTTTCCTTTGATACTTGAGTTAACACTAAGCAATCCACAACATTTGTGAGGAATGTATATGCAAATAAAATGAGTAATAAAATTTACAACGACATATGTTATAAATAATTTTTATGTTTTTATGTTTTAATTCATTATTTGATGGTTAATTTTTGTTTAGTTTGCATCTTGGTGAACTTAAGTTCCCTAATGCTTGGTAGGTATGTCGCTAAAATTGGAGCATTTATGAGAGATAGAAGAGGAAATTGGGTTGTCGATTTTCCAAGGATGAAACTTGTGCAGCAGTGACAATTAACTGATTATCGAACCGATGTTGTCATACAAGCATTCACTAAACTCTTCTGCTGCTGCAGGAAAGAGCTATCTCAATTTAAATTATTTGATGTGACTTGGAGGCAATTGTTGAGAAAGTAAGAAATGATGGTCTCTTCACCGAATTACTAGATGAGACGCACAGTAAGGTGAAGTACTTACTGAAATCTCTGAACAACATGACAAATTAACTAACATAGAAGGCCTAGGACTATACCGGTTTGATAAATATATTTGAAATTGTCTTGATGATTTAGTTTTAGAGCTATTATTTTCTAAGAAGATATTAGAGCAAGAAGGTTTGATGATCTGTTAGATTTACAACTTTTGTTTCAATTTGTGTGTTGTGGTAGTTATGTTTGCAATCTGGTATGTGTTTGTTTTGATTTAATTTGTTGATCTTATAAACCTTAATTTAAATTAAGTTTGAATTTCTTGTTGATGGTGTACCAAATTTTATGCATGTGAAGGATTTTGATAATATAGTTGTAGGCTTATTATTGTAGCTAAAATAATGATATAAAGTATGTTAATTTGTCAAAAATCATGATTATAATTTAATGCAAAATTTTATGCATGTGAAGGATTTTGATAATATAGTTGTAGGCTTATTATTGTAGCTAAAATAATGATATAAAGTATGTTAATTTGTCAAAAATCATGATTATAATTTAATGCATAAAATAATACGTTACATGTTGTACTAATTTTGTATTATTTAATTACAATGAAAAAAATTTAATTAAAAGTGCAATAAATTAACATTATACAAGTGACAACCCATTAAACGATGCAAATCGTTGACTGCATACATTTTTGGTGAAGCTCTAATGGAAATTACAAATGTGATTTAGCTAATGTTTGAATGATACAATGAACACACACATACACATATATATCAAAAACGATGCTCTTATTACTACTAATTTACTGCTTGATGTGAATTGTCATTCTTGTTAGAATTTATCATAATTTATCAGATTTTATCAGGCTTTATTAGACTTTTCTAGACTTTATCATAATTTTAGACTTTATTAAAGTTTATTAAACTTCATACTTTTTCAGACAAGTAATATCACTTTCAGACATTATTAGATCTTTTCACTTTCAGACTATATCCGACTTTTTTAGAGTTTTTTTTAGTCTATCTCACATCTATCTTATTATATGTGGCATGGCTTTTCAAGCATGTTTGATGCGTCAATTACTCTTACAAAAAACTCTCAACTTATTCTTATCTCAAAGGTACAAAGCCGGAAGACCCATCCTTGGTGCACTTTGTTGCAGGAACCTGAGTTGTGGGAGTGATCAGAGTTGGGTGAGATTAAATACTCCAGGTCTCTAAGTGACGTGTTCGTTGAACCATTTTTGGGCTTCATCAATAACTATTAAAATTTATAAATTTTAAAAGACCATCCTCATTAATTAATAGAGCTTTTAATTATCAGCTCTAGTGTATCAATTCGCACATCTTGCTCCAGATCTTAGAGTGGGGTGATCTCACATCGTAATTTGTTTGCTTCATCTCTTATCTCTGCCCTCAAATCCATCCATTATACTCTTATCTTGTAAATCAACAAATAGGTAGGTGGCGATATTCATTTACCCATGAATTGAAATACTCCGCCAGATTTAATGGCATCTCCCCGTATCGTTTGCCTCTGAAAAATGCATTACTAAATTTCAACACTGATAGGTCATGCATGAATCTCTAGACTTTTACACCCCATTCGTACATTATTTGATTGTATGGCATCTTATACATATATGGTGTGTGTGCATATGCCAATGCATTCACTTTTTGAACCATCATTTCTTTAAATGTCGTACTTATACCTTCCATCACAGCCCTTAAATTCATCTTCAAATGTTAAAGGCATTAAGCATGGTGACAATATACGAACACATTTCATACACCTTCTAATATCCCATTGTGACTATCGAAAATGTTTGTTATCACGAGTTCTGGCTCAACAATCTTTCGGAATTTTGATAAAAAATAAAAATAAAACCATTTGTCGTCATTCTTTGTATCAACAATGGCAAAAGCGATCTGGAACATGTAACAAATGTTATATATAACACAAATATTACAAGTCAACCTTGTTTGTCATCCTTTGTTGTTGCTGCTAAAAGATTTTCTTTGTACCGACCAATCAGAAAGGTGCCATCAAGAAACACCATGGGTTGGCAAAAATGAAAATCATGAAAACACTCTTGGAACGCAATGAATATTCACTTAAAAGGCCTTGTGTCCGTGTCATATTCCAAAGCAATATGGCTGCCGGGGTTTATCACTATGCATTTCTCGACGTACCATCACAGTTGGTCGTATGATGATGAATAATCTCCAAATACATTGTTTTGAGTTTTTCTTCTCAAATCTACACATTACAACATGTTATTTCTAATCCATACTATTTTCTAAAATTATCAACAATGTCCAATGGTCGAGTTTTTGGATTAGCACACACCTCATTAACCAAATATGCAGATATAGTATATAAACTCAATCGTTTGTTCGTGTTTGTGCGAAAAGAAGCCCCTTAGGTGTGTTATTTTTTCAAGTTCCAAATATAAAAAATATTATTTTCTCTCTTCACACGACCATTCACAAATCATGGACAATTTTTTTCCTCCTATAATGAGCATGCAACCGTCACACGTACTTTATCATTTCTAAGATACCGAAAGTTGAACCCTACTTCCATTGCAAACTTCTTTAACACCGTACGAAATTCATGTGTCACCTCCCTAAAATTTTGTCCCTCTTCCTGAATACCATCAACCCATCGAGCAAGCAATAGCATTTTATCGTTGCTTCCCTGCAACATACTCCTATAACTACATATGTAGTCCATTTCATCTTCGTTGTTTCCACTGCCAACACTATTGATAGGTACAATCGCACTTGACAAAGCCCCTGTCGATCCGCTCAAATCATTCACCCCATTTTTTTACGTATACCTCCAAAATTTCAATCTTCATGTAACTAGCCAGCAAAATCATTTCCTCAAAATCACTCTGATCGTCAAGTTCACATTTTTCATGTTCAGGCAATGAGTACGACAACTCAAACTTAGCATAACACATAAATCCCTATTTATTTATAATTCTTTGAATCACCTCACCTAAATTATTGTCACTCCCTACCCTCAGCATCGTTGTCGCCACCTCATACATGCACATTAATGCGATAGAAATCGTCATCCCAATTTATGTGTAAAAAACCAATTTATTGTGTTAAAAATGTACCATCAGTTAAATATCGATAATATCACGATTGTGTGAAATTCTTACATGTAACATGACTTGCATATACATGTTTTATATGTTGAAATATAACATCTTACTATTCTTGAATCATAATTATCACTATGTTGAATGTAACATGTATATGATGATATTGAATGTAACAATGTCATCTTAATGATGTGTTGGTGCTTCAAAGCATGTTGAATGCAACAAATATCTTGTTTTCCATTAACGTATATAATAGTGTGGAATGTAACTTCGCATATGACATGTTCGACATGCTGAATATAACATTCAAACTCACATGAAAAAAAAATGCTATTTTACAGTTCTTACGTCTGACGTTCAAAGATCGAAAAGAATGTGACAATGTGTGTGCATGTTGAATGAAATCACCAAATGCACTAATATGATGAAAGTGAAATAGTGTTGATCAGATCGATTCTTGTTCAATGTGTTATATTTCGTTAAATCAATAAAATCAAGGGATAAAGACCTTTTTGGTCCCTGAGAAATACATTAGGTGTCCAATTGGCCCCTAAGAAATACAATTCAACAATTTGACCCTCAACATCTCAAAATAGTGTCCAATTGGCCTTTCGATCGGGTTCTGTTAGTAACATTTGGGGATTTTGAATGAAAAAAGTCACGTGACAAGCACATGACGTTTAGCCAAGGGTAAATACGTCATTTCATGCTTACTAATAGAAAGGGACCTATTTGCATATTTTGTAAAACTTAAGGGGCTAAAAATATTTTTTTTCTTTAATTTATTTTTTTTTTTTGGTCTTCTTCCTCTCCGATCCTTCGCCACGAACCTCCGATCCTTCGTTCTCCTTCGCCACTTGCTGGAGTCATGGTCCCTAAGGATGGTGCCATCGGAGCCGTAGGCGGTGGGGTCGCTTAGGGTTTCGAGCGGGTGGGGGAGTTGAGAAATGCTCTGACGGCGTTCGCGGCGAAGGTGGAGGCAGTGTTTTCCAAGGCGTCAAGGGAAATTCCGGGAGGGAGTAGTGGGTGGGGAGGAGCGTCATCTTCGTCTTCTTCGCCATGACCTGTGTCGTCTTCGTCGTCGTCTTCTCCATCACGTTCGTTGTCTTCGTCTTCTTCTCTATTTCCGTTTCGATCTATTTTCGTTTCGATTTTGAACTAAACCTAGTTTCGATTTCGAAATCGATTTCGAAACTAGGTTTAATTATGGTCAATAATTTTTTTTAATTGTTCTGTATTTGTATTTTATTTTATTTTTAAATATATATAATAAAAAATATATAAAGTGGAAATGAAGAATAAACAATTAATATGGGGGTATGAAGAGTATTTAAAAGTTTAAAGAAATATTGAGTTGGAAGGATAATAAGAAATAGAAAAAAAATATTTTGACCCCTTGAAATTTAGATGGTTTTTTAAATTAATCCTAATGAATGAAAAGACCAAAATACCCTTAAATTAATACTAACCGTTAGATTGACTTCACAGAATTCGCTTGGAGGGCCAATTGGACACTATTTTGAAATGTCAAGGGCCAAAATGTCGAATTGCATTTCTTAGGGGTCAATTGGACACTCAAAGCATTTCTTAGAGACCAAAAAGGTCTTTATCCCTAAAATTAATTGTATTGTTTTGCAAAATCGCACATGCAATAAATGTATGATTCTGAAAACACAAATACTGAAACCTACCGATGAACACTAACAAAAATGGAAGCTTTATGTTCATAAAAAGCTCTGAATGAATTACTTCTCCTCGTTTTAATTTTGAATGGCTCCACTTGGTATTCATAAAATGCTCATGAGGTTCTTCATTTGAAATCTTTGTTCTCTCTCGATTTTGAATTTTTGAAATAGACTAATAAATGGTATGTTTATCAATTGAATGATCCAATTCATATGGCAATTGCGGCTAAATAAAAAAGAATAAATCGCACAAATCTCACAAAGGGTAAATATGTCAACTACAATTCAGCGTTTTTTGAATTCGATATTAAACGGGACATGTAATCTGAATAATGGGAGTGTTTGGTCAATTAAAAACTACTTGAAATATATCGGTAATAAAATGCTTAATATAGGCTTAAGTCGTAACTTTCCCTTTAATTAATTAAGTAGTTATTACATTAAGATTGTGTTTGGGGTAAGATAATTCAAGGGAGAACTTCATTTGGGCAATGGATTTCACAAATTATGTTTAGAAAATTCTTTGTTTTGGTACTATGAGGAGAAATTTATGAAACTCATTCATTTGTAAAATAGAAGAAAAAAAGGGATTTGTGAATATCTTCAAAACACTTTATTTCTAAATCCTTCCATAAGGGAATTTGCTATATTTTCAATTTCTCATCCATTTCACTTCAAGCTCCTACTCAATACCGATCCTTGCTTGTCGCCAAAGCTATTCATGAAGTTGTTCTCCGCTGCTTGCCGAAGATCGTCAGTTTCCCCTACTCCTCGTTAAAGAAAGAGAGAATACATACTTATATATAATTAATTTAAATTAATAACTTATGAAAAAATAAAATTTGTTTTTATTATTATTAATTTAATTAAAATTTAT
The DNA here is from genome assembly GCA_016647705.1 of Eucommia ulmoides. Taxonomy (NCBI): domain Eukaryota; kingdom Viridiplantae; phylum Streptophyta; class Magnoliopsida; order Garryales; family Eucommiaceae; genus Eucommia; species Eucommia ulmoides. The sequence continues at coordinate 37,637,089 of CM028340.1, forward strand.
TTACGTAATTTCTCAAAATATGGAGACAGAATATGTAAGTAAAAATATAGTTCCTATGTTTACATATAATCGATTTTAATTAATAAATTATTGAAGAATAAAAATTATTTATTTTTATTATTAATTTAATTAAAAATAAATAAATAGTTTCTTAAAATATGAAGGTAAAATATATAGGCAAAGATGTAATGCGAGTTATTTATATAATAGATTATATTTATACCATAGGTATAAAAATCATATTATTAAAATAGTTATATATAACTAAATTTATATTACTAAAATAAGTACAAAAATTATATTACTAAATTACAACAACAACATCAACTAAGCATTTATCTCACTGATGTAGGGTCGGCTACATGAATCCATTAACGCCATAGTGATCAATTAAGAGTTATCCCCTCCGTCAGATTTAATGTCATCAAATCATTTCTAATAGTCTCGTCTAACGTCTTCTTAGATCTACCTCTCCCTCTAGTAGCTCATTGCACTTGAATTAAATCACATTTTCTCACTATTGCTTTTATGGGTCTTCTATACACATACCCAAACTATCATAAACGATTTTCTCTTATTTTCTCTTCGATGGTTATTATTTCTAAATTCTCTCTAATAACTTCATTCTTAATTTTATCCATTCTCGTCTTCCCACTCATCCACCGCAACATCCTCATTTCTATCACCCCAATTTTCTAGACATAATTCATTTTTACCGCCCAACATTCTGAACCATACAGAAGAGCTGATCTTATAGCAGTTTTGTAGAAAAAAAATTTTAAGTTTCAACGGGATCCTACGATCATAAATCACCCCAACTGCACTTCTCCACTTTAACCAATCTACCTTAACTCTATGTGTAATATCCTTCTCGATAACGTCATTGCTCGGAATCATTGAACCTAAATATTTAAAATGATCAACATTTGGCACCTCCTCATCTCCAATTTTGATCACACAACCGTCTCTCCGGGCATTATTAAAATTGCAATGCATGTATTCCGTCTTGCTTCTACCAACCTTCAAACCTTTAGACTCTAAAACTTCTCTCCATCCTTCTAATTTAGTATTAAGATCTATTTTACTTTCGTCAACTAATACTATGTCATCCGCAAACAATATACTCCAAAATATTTTATCTTAAATATGTTTTGTGAGCTCATCCATCATTAAAATAAATAGGTAAGGACTTAAAGATAATCATTAATATAAACCTATATTTTCACATTTTTTATTATTAAAATTTAAAAGATTTCAAAATTTTGCATACAAATATTTGTTTATCCAAATAAATAAATTACGAAATTATACAATCAAATTCTTTGTCTAAGAAAGTTATCAAAATAAGGAATAACGAGGGGTTTTAAAATCCAAAATTTTAAAATCCCATCATTTATAAATTTCACAGATTTACCAAATTTTCTACCCAAGCCAGATTTGATAATATAATTTGTAACCACTTGATAAAATAAACACCTTTTAATTTTATACTAGCATTTATACTAAAATCTTAAATAAGTCCCCACCCCCCAAATAAATTAAGAGGGTGGGCATTTCTTTAAAGAAACACAACTTTACCCTCTTGGGTTTTTATATATATATATATATATATATTTTTCATAAATCTTATAACAACATAGCAAAAGAATGTCCATTTAAGAAAATAAAAAATATACTATAGACTACCAATATACCCCCAAGCAGAAATTACAGCAATTTTATAATGGCATTCAGAGTTACATTCAACTGAATTAGTAAAATACTCCTACTAATATGAAATTATTAAATTAATATTTGCAAACAAAAAATAAATGCACTTTTAATTTACAAAAATAAAATACATAAGTTACTACCAATAAAATCCATTGTAACCTTCAACTTGGTTCAATTATAATTTTTAATAATAACTAAAACAATCCTGAGTTCAACTAAATTTCAAAAATGCCTCTAATAATATTTTTATAATTTTATTTTATATATCACTTTTCAAGAAAATTAATTATCATATACAAATTTATAAATGAATATTTAATTAAATATATTTTTTATTAATAAATTGATAAAATATTAATATTAATATCTATAAATAATGTTAAATTAGAATATTATGACATACTTTTATTATAAAGTATGAGGACACAGTTGTAAAAAAATAAAAAATTATTTTTTAACATGTAAATATCTCAAAAATTTTATTAAGTTCAGTACTTATTTTTTAGTGTATAACTATTTGAACTTAGTTAATTTATTAATTTTAATATTTAAAATTCATCATTTAGTTTTCAATACTTAATTTCAATTTGAAAATTTTAACGGAATTAAAAAATAATGAATCATATAACAAGAATTTAATTTAATGCTAAAATTCAGAGTCACATTATTAACATTATTAAATTGATACGGTAAGACAAAAACTCAAACCTACATAAAACTGCTTGTTGGGAAGAGAAGTCACGACTCCGAACGAGATTAGTCTCATTTCTAAAAAAAAAATGTGGGACACCCCTGCAAAGTGCAAACCAAAAAAACAAAAAAGTACGACAAAAACGAAAAATGCATTCATTTCAATGTTTTGCAACACAAAAAAGCATATAATTAGAATTTTAAATCCCAATAAAGAAACTGTTGTGACAGAAACAAACATCCTGTATTGGATTTGGAATCCCTAGTCAAGGCGACAAGTCATTGACCGTGGCAATTATCAACAAAATTTATCGGTTGAAAATACTTACCGTTTAATATCAACCAGACAATCCTGTTAGATTTGGTTTTGTGCTTATTACTTAAAAATGAGTATTTTTAAGGTTGCCTAGGTTTTAGCAAGGAGGACCAAATCCCCCAGCAATTTATCGAAGTTCAATTAAGATTGTCTCTCCCTAGATGGCCTGAAACTGACCTCTTCTTCAACCATTTTAATATCATCATAAGTGCATATGATTTTACTTGGGAATGTGGAACTTTTTGCCCCCAGAAGTTTATGTTTAAAAATTTTATTAAATAGTTTTTGTTAAATTAAATTGCATGAGCACTTAGTACAAATTCAGCAAAAACAATACGCAAGTCAACACACTCATAAACATGGACAAACAAAATACGAAGAGAGTTAGAGATACTTTACACACTGATTTATATTAGTTTTGCAAGATTTTCTTGGTTACATTTATTCCTTCGAACTCTCACGGAGAGTTTTTATTTCACTAAATTTTTTATCATCTTCTCAGAAGAGAATCAAACCCTTACAACCCTTGAATTAATATCCTCTTTCAGCACACATACTTTCTTTCTTGAATTAACACCCTAATTCAAAACAACAATCAAATTCCTCTCTTGATATATATTATTTTCTAACATAAACTTCTACAAATGCTTATAATTCAAATATATCAATTGACTCATCCAAGTGTAGTGTAAAAGCTTATACTCTTTTTAAGATAATTCAGTCATGATAAACAAAAATATGAATGGTAGTGAATCAATGCACAAGATAAATTCAACATAATTCTCAAATATTTCAGATCAATCACAATTTTCAACCTTGATTGATTTTTAATTACATATACTCGAGTTTTTTTCAATAAAGAACGTGCATAATAAACAATTTAAGAACAATAACTCGAAGAATTTTTCAAATTAAGCACAAACTAATTTTGACTCTAGATTACTCGAGAATAGATACTCAACATTGTTGGTGTCTAAAATTTGTGAACATCTCGAGTTGGTCGACCAGTCAAATTCCATGTGTACTTTTCTTACTGAAGACGGGTGCTGAGTTTAGAGTTCTGGAGTCCTCAAGCGCTCCGCGGTCAACAGTCCCTTTTGAAATCCAAGCTCAAGTCCAAAGCGAGAGTATTTGCACAAGAATCAGCTGAGGTTGTGCCCGCCGAAACCCCTCCGGTGCGAGAGTAAGAACTCAGGGGGAGAAAGGCAAATATATGCTTCAAGTCAGAGGTTGAGCATTATCTGGGGCATTTAGTGTCTGGGTATTTGTAGGAGTGGAGGGAAATTAGCATTGCTTAATTGAGGTCATAAGCACGGTTAATTCAGATAATTCTGTACACAACCAATAGGAAAATGGATAAGGAAATTAACCCAATGGGCCTGGGCTTTTGACCCAGAATACAAGCCCATGGACCAACCCACTTGGCCTTGAGGAGACTTGTTGATGAAGAATTTGATCTCGAATGACCTGAGGAGTAGAGATCTCCTAAGCGATGCATGAACGAAGACACATATGCAATGTCACGCTGCTCACTGACCTGAGGCAGGGGAAAAGGGCGTTGGTTGACCAAAATTACAAGGGCTCCACTTTCAGTAATAGCCGAGTAGAAGTAACATGGCAGATCGCTAGTTGGCGGTGAGCGAAAGGGCTCTTTGACTAGTGGATGCCTCCCAGAGATAAAATGGCAGGGAGGTGGTCAGTGCTTTTTACTTGGGTTCCCTCCCTGGTGGTTGCGGACCAGGGATAGCATGGTAAGGCGCTGGTCGGCGCATATCTGAAACCAAACCGAATCGGTTTGCCACCTAACCTATGCATTTAATAAGAATTGAATGCACATCCCAACAAGCATTAATATTTTAGGGATGACATTAAATGGATAGATGCATTGAATCTAGATATGTTATCAAACTATCTTAGGGTTAACTAGAAACCTTGAAATCCAACCGTCGGTTACAAGGCAAACTAACCCGATTCAATCCAAAACCAACAGGATATGTGCTCACCAAGAAATGACTCATCATAGAGCATTTAATGCAAAGGGACACATCTAGACTACATACATTGCACCTTGAACGCATTGATGACAACTAAATTGAAATAGTAAAACTAACTAATACTTAGACCCTAAACCAAACCGAAAATGTCACATCTTGCCATTAATAGACCCATGTGCAACCAATAGGACTTGAGGGAGTATAATGATTGGTAATGATTGCCAATCATTACCAAATCTTTGAGGATCTTCCCTTGCACTCCAAATTCGTTCAAATAAAATCAAAGCCAAATCAAGATAGCATGTCCCCTAGGCCAAACAGACCCTAAATAAGAGGCCCCTGCTTTCATTTTTTTCAACTCTTGAAGGCCTAACTTCTCTCTCTAAACTCAAGCCAAGCTCTCGGGTCCTAGGCCTCTCAAGAAAATCTCTTGAATAACACGTCGTTATTCTGCTGAAATCCAGTTCCGAAAGGTGTTCTTGGGGTTCTTGGAGTAAGAAATCAAGAGGTTGATGGTGATCGATCGAGTTCCAACCAAGAGAATCAAGAAGGAAAGGGACATAATCACCTAGGGAATACTACTTCACCTAAGTAAGGTGTTCTTGAGATTCTGGGAGTAAGAACTCAAGAGGTCGGCGGTCATCGATCGAGTTTCAACCAAGAAGATCAAGAAGGAGAAAAAGGTTCTTGTTTAGGGAAAGTCCACTTCCCTAAACTAGGTATATACCTTGTGATTTCTTGATCTTGTCTTAAATTTCATGTATTATACTTGTACATAGTAGAATCATGTAGATATCATGCTTTAATTACATGTACATACCCTAAATAACCCATAGATAACTAAATACGTTAAATTTATGTTGTATGAACCAAATCATACAAAACTATCTCAAGAACATCAAGAACACACCAAAAACATAAAGAACACGTCAAACCAAATTGAATGAACTACGTGATGACATAATCTTTGGTTACCCCCAAAATACGTAGGACACCCACATAAGGGTTCAATCACCTTTAATAACATAAACCATATAATTTCAACTAACACAGAAGAACTACGTTAGACCTGATCTTTGGTTACCCCCCAAAGTACGTAGGCAACCCACCCATATTAGGGTTTAGTCACCTTTAATAAAATAAACCATATCCTTTAAACTTACACAAACAAACTACGTAAAGACCTGATTCTCACTAATCCGAGATACGTAAGCAACCTACGTGCGGTTCGATCAAATATCCAAATGATTTAGTTTAGTTTACACGCTGAAACTACATGTCGACCTGATTCTTTGTGAAAACATGGATATGCAAGAAACCTATATAAGGTTCGGTCTCTTTAAAATAACAAAAACATGTTCGATCATTTCATTTAGTAGAGCTTGCATATTTATCCTTGTCTCTTATAAATTGCTATTGGGTTGTCACTGCCTACCATTGTATAGTATAATATAGTATTTACTGCTTTTATTATGTTAAAAACACAAAAATATTTTCATTTCTAGTTTTAGTTGCATTATAGATAACCTTTACTGCTTTTAACATGTCAAAATGACATGAAAATGGGAAAAACAAAATTGAAAAGGGGAATTATTTTGTTAATGAAATCAAAGAAAATTACTCGGGTATGTTTAACAGTGAATATTCATTTAGACTAAGGTACGGGTGTATTGGGGTGCGTAAACCTTTCCCAAGCATAACCAACCCCCGAACTTTAAGAATATCTTTGGTACATAGACCTTATGAAGTTAAAACACGGGTCATTTATAAAATAAAAATGAATTTCTGAAAGCCCCGGTAACTTAGCACATTATTTAACCCATGCTAGGTGACGACTCTTTTTAAAACATAAAATCTGAGCTCAGGATGTTTTTCAAAACCGACGCCTAGAAAATCCCTTGAAAAATCGTTTCAAAATGAACGGATTTGGAGAACTTAGAAAGGGAGAAATGGAAATTTGTTTCCTCTTCTTCCCGAATTTCTACTTTTTTCGCTTTCAAAATTTGAGGTGCGTTAGATGTCGGATGCATTAAATTCTCACCTCTGATGACAGACGCATTTATTCTTGCCTCTGATGGCAAATGTGTTGTTTTTCTTTCCCATCTCTGATGACGATGCATTACTTTCCTTTTCTGCCTCTGATGGCAGATGCATTCATTCCCACCTCTAATGGCAGATGTGTTGTTTTTATTTCCTGCCTCTTATGGCAGATGCATTAAATTTCCATCTCTAATGGCGGATGCGTTTATTCCCGCCTCTAATGGTGGATGCGTGTATTACCGCCTCTAATGGTGGATGCGTTACTTTATTTTCGCCTTTGATGGCGGATGCGTTTCTTTACTTTTACCTTTCATGTCTCCGATGGCAGATGCTCTAGTATTTTACTTTCCTACCTCTAATGGCGGATTCATTAGTATTTTAGTTTTATTTCGCACTTTTGTTGGTGGATGCGTTTGCTTTTTACTTTTCATTCCCGCCTCTAATGTCAGATGCTTTGCTTTTACTTTCTCTTTCCTGCCTCTGATGGCGAATGGGCCTAGTATTTTACTTTTTTTTTCTTAACTCTAATGGTAGACGCATTGCCTTTTACTTTCCTTTCCTACCTCTGTTGGCGGAACAGTTGCTTTTACTTTATTTTTCCACCTCTAATGGTGGATGCGCCTAGTATTTACTTTTCTTTTCCCACCTTTAATGGTGGACGTGTTGCATTGTACTTTTTTTCCCACCTCTGATGGCAGATGCCTTATTGTTTACTTTTCCTTTTCCACCTTTGATGGCGAATGTGTTTGTCTTTACTTTCACTTCACCCGCCTCTTATGGCGGATGTTTTAGTTTATGCCTTTTATGGCTATTTTTCGTATGTACTTTCCAAGGAAAGATATAGAAGTTTGTTCTCATCTTTTGCTTTTAAATCGAGGGAAGTCTCTGAGACTTTTCCTCACCAATTTACTTGTTTCGGTGATTTCTAGGTGTTGCGATATTTAAATGCGCTTTGAATTACTCGCAAATGCACGAGGTCAAGTTTTAATAAAGTGGATCCGAAGATCGAGTATCGTCCACTGGGATTTATCGTTAGAACTAGTTAAGTACTACAATTGACGTAACTCAATTTTATCTAGACGATTAGAGATTTGATATGTGTTCGCTATTTGAAAACTAATTAAACCTAATTATTTGGGTTTAATTCTATGAGAATGGATTATCTAGGGATTAACTTCGTTTACTTATGCGTGTTTGATTTAGTCTAGTTTACATTCACGGTTATCAATCTATCCGACAATTTAGGTGTATAAATGGAAAGTCTTTCATTTTAAAATTTTATTTCATCTTTTAATGTATAACTTTTTGCCATCATAACTTTAACTAAAAAAAAAAAAAAAAACTCGAGACCAAACTTATCGATTCTTCCATAATCCATAAATGGTTCCAAAGGAGAACATTATTAGCATTTTATTTTACGTGCTTGTTTTTTATTTTTTTACATACGTGTTTTTTAGTTTTACTTCATTTGCATGACATAATAATAAAGAATAAGGGAAAAATATTATGTTAATCAACCATACTAAACAAAACTTGAATTTAGTTTAATTTAAAATATTTAGACACTGGGTACCATTTTTGAACAAGTGTCTTGGGGTGTCTAACACCTTCTTCGAGCATGACGGACCCCCGAGCTTAAATAATACTTTGGTTATGGCCTTTTTCAGTCAAAATTTGGGTCATTTCAAAAAAATTCTTTTCTTTTTCTTCTATTTGCTTTCTTTAAAACTTGGTGACCTAACACACCTTTTAAACCAATGCCAGATGGAGGACTCCAAGTTTTCATAAAATTTCGGCCCAAGTAAATTTGTTCAAAACTAACGCCTAGAAAAACCCCTTGAACTTGTTTTCCTAAAATAATTTTTTTAAATTAGAACTTATCAAAAAGTATTTCAAAAATGATGAGTTGTTTTCAAAATTAACAAGATTCTGAATATAACACTGACACTCGATTAGTGTTGTCATTCGCAAACAATTCGGGGCGTGTCATCATTCTTATCCAATTTTTTTTTTATTCTGGAAGAACCATCACCATCCGAACCGATTTGCTTCTTTTACAATTTTGTTCTTGTTCTTGTTCTTGTTTTTTTTTTTTTTCCCTAAATTTGGAAAAACGAACAACTTCCATGGATTTAACATATCTTACTTTAGAGTTCCTCAATGATTTCCATTTCGATTATTTTTTAGTGGATTTCCAATTAATTGTTTTTATTAGATTCCTTCTTGATTATTTTTAGTAAATTTTTGCTCATTTTTCAATTATATTTTCAACTATAAATTTAAAAAAATTTCCTCATTTAAAAATTTTTACTTGTTAGGTGATTGAATTCAAATGAATAAAATATTGTTAGATTGTTATTTTTCGTAGTTATAATTTTTCAATAGAATGTAACTAAAAATTAATATTCAATCAAATGTTTAAATATTTAGTAGAATTATTAGTAACAAAAAATAGTGGAATTTGGTATGAGAAAAAATTAGTTTAGTAATATTTTTTGTTATTTTATAATTAAGATCATTTGTTCAGACATTTTAAAACTTTAAGTGGAATGTAATAAAAAAAAAAACAATTTCATTGGAACACACATATGGATATTTAGGTTGTGTTCGGATAAGGTATTTGTAAGAGGGATTTCATTTGTGGGAGAGATTTCAAAATTCTCTTTTGATAAATTACTTGTTTGGACAAGGGAGGAAGGGATTTGTCAAATCCTTTTAGGAGTGAATGGAAGGATATGGAAATCCTTTTGGAAGAGGCTAAATTTGCCAAATCCGTTCGTTTTTCCTTCTTCGTTTTCTCCTCGTTCTTCAGTTCGCTCCTTCGCAGATGACGGTCACCTTCGTCCGTCGTCGTCTTCTTCTAGGTCATCGCCGCCGTCGTCATCTTCTTCTTCTTGGTCGTCTCCGTCGTCGTCTTCTTCTTGGTCGTCACCGCCGTCGTCGTCTTCTTCTTGGTCGTCTTCGTCATCGTCATCTTCTTCGTCTCCGCCATCGTCGAAATCAAACCCTATTTAGACCCTAGTTGTCGATTTCGAAATCAAAATCAACTCCTATTAGGGTTCGAAATCGATTTCGATTTTCGAAATCAATTTCGAATATGTTCTTAGATTTCAAAAATTAAATCAATTTCGAGTGCAGTTATTGAATTTGTTCTTGGATTTCAAAGACGAAGGACTGTTTGTCGTCGACGTTCTGTTCGTATAGAACAAATTTTTTTTATCCAAATAATTCAGTTCAAACAATTATCCAAACAACGGATTTGTGAAATGAAAGAATTTTAAAATTCAAAATTTTGAAATCCCTTCATTTACAAATTCCTTAGATTTATTAAATCCCTTACTCCAAACGCAACCTTATGGTATTTAAAAAAAAAAAATTGTATATTTTTAATAAAAAATAAAATCCAGTAAAATTTTTGTTAAACATTAAAACTAAGTGGATTTTAAAAGTTAATGAAACTTATTATTACAATTATACATATAAAATAGGGGACATTTTGGAATGATTTGTTTTTTTGTACTTTTGGCACCAGTTGACTTGAGATAGTCCTTCGAAAGGTGTTTCTTTGAATTTCGAGAGCCCTAAAAAAAACTGAAAAATATAATGAGGCGGCAACAAAACTGAAAAAAACATAATCTACAGAATGACGGGGAAGGACATGAGGAGGAAAAAGGGAGAAAATGAAAATTTATCCAGCAGACAACTTTTCAGATGTGCTCTTATTTCTTACAGGGATTGCACAATTCATACCCACAACAATCAACCCCAGCCCAAGTCTACGGCCATTCTACTTGCCATCTTTTCCAATTCAAAACTTCAATTTTGTGCGCGCAACCTTTAGCTGATTCATAAAAGATCTAATGTGAATCCCGCCAACACACCTTGTCGAAAAGGGAAGAATATGCAACATTCTTATCCAAGATCCATGTGCAAAGCTTCCTGCACCAACATTATGGGAATATATGCTCTCTTCAAGATTTTGTCAAAACAGGGTTTGTGCGAGACACCGATCATTCATAGCTTTTCCAACATCAAACTCCGTAAAGTGGCAGGAAAGTTTTGACAAAGGAGTATGCAAGTGCACCCGTAAATATGTAGCTGTCCACCCGATCTAGAATTCCGCCTACATACCAAAATAGAATGTCTTAAAATAAGAATTCATGAGACAATATATAGTTTAAGGAACTTTTTTATACAAGATTATTCGTAACAAATCTCTTTGAGAACACAGAATAAGGCAGCAACCCATTGAAAGTAGGGTAACTTTGCAGAAAATAGAAGCTAAAACCAAGCTAATTACGAATTTATACTTATCCAGTCTCCACTCAAGGAAACTGCAGTAGTGAGTATTTATTCAAAGCAAATGTGGCGAATTAGTTGTAGAACTGAAGAATAACAATAAGACTGTTCAGATAAGGAATTCGTGGAATTTAAAAATGATGAAATTTTGAATTTTCAAATCTCATCATTTGCAAATTATTGTTCGGGTATACATTTTTTAAATTGAAATTAATTGATGTATTCAACAATCAAACCTCCATAGGAGAAGATTTCACTTTGCCCCCTTAAACTCCATTTCAAAATTCCAAAGAATTTTAAAAAATTCTTTTCTGAAGTAGCCAAACAAAGAATTTAAACTAGTGAATTTTGGAAATTGCATGCACATTCTGTTTTGCGAGATTTGAAAATCGCCGTCAATGCCCCGAATTAGTAGTACAAGCAAGGGATTGCTTGAATGAAGGATCTAAAACTTCAACCTTGGCGTAGCTTTTGACATGGGTCACAAGTGGGGGCTTACTTTCTCCCAAAATTCTTCACCCTAACACACCTATGGTTCATCCCAATTTCCTCAAGATGTATTCAACAATAAAACTTGTTAGAATAATTGAGAAGCGGAATATTGAAAGAGGATATGAGACGATTGTATTGATATGTGTGAGAAGTACAATACACAGAGATATACAGAGGGTACAATATATATATATATATATAGTGACTAGGGTTTACCCTAGTGGGCCTAGGATTTAACCAAGTGGGTCAAGGCACATATATATGTGTATTAACATCCCCTCAAACTCAAGGTAGTAAAGCATACGGAGTTTGGAACCCAAAGTGTGAAAGCATCCGGGTAAATGTGCCTTGGTGAAAATATTTGATGTCCGATCGACAAAACTAACAAAGTAGAGACGAACAATATTCTAGATAATGTGATAATGGATAAAATGACAATCAGCTTCAATGTGTTTTGTACGCTCATGGAAAACGACATTGTGGACAATTCGAATAGCACTCCGGTTGTCATAATTTAGAACAATAGCTGCATGGGAGAAGACTCACATTTCAAAGATGAGCTAGTCAAGCCAAAGTAGTTCTTGTGTTGTGTCAGAAATGGCACGATACTCAGTTTCAGTGCTGGAACGGGCAACCACGGTTTGTTTCTTGCTATGCCGGGAAATAAGTGAGTCACCCAAGAAGAAATAGCAACCAGTGGTCGAACGTATGTCGGTGGGATCCTCGACCCAAGCGACATCAGAATAGGACAATTAGGTGGGAGTGGACTCGGCTAAGAAATGAAGCCCTTGAAACAAAGTGTCTTCGACATAACGAATAATGCGAAGAATAGCCGCGTAGTAAATGGTTCGAGAAGCAGACAGGAACTAGCTGGCCTGAACAATGTTAAAGGGTATTTATGTCTTTTCTGTATAACTTGGGGTTTCCTGCACGGTTTAGGGTCTGCTGTATGGTTTCCTAATTTCTATTATAAATAGAATAGAGAGACTAACACAATGGTTAAGCCTTCTCATTCATTTCTCTCTTTAACATGGTATCAATAGCAGGTTATGGAACACTAATCCCGTAGTCTTGTTCATCCATCATTTTTTTCTCTTTTCCATCCCTTGAAAAAAAATAAAAATAAAAAAATCGTTTACAACCCTGTTCCAGCCCAAATATTCCCCTCGCCGCCGCTGAAACCCTAACTCGTCGCCGCCGCACCTACCACTTAGATCCGACCTTCGCCGGTCCAATCCGACCCTCGCCATCGTTAATCGACCTTCGTCATCGCTAATCAGACCAATCGGCGACCTTCGCCATTGTTGTTTAACCCTAATTGCTACTGTTCAGGCCAAATCCACCTTCGTCAGTGTCCTCCCGACCACATCAACGCTCGTCACCGCCGTTTCAAGCTTTGCCGCCGTCGACCAGTGATTCATCTCGCTTCGCAACTTCGATTCACCACTAATTCGAAGTTTCCTGCTATATGGGCGATTCCAAGCCTTGTCGTTGTTGCCTCTGTTTCGGAACCCTAGATTTCTCTAGCCGTTGCTGCCTCTATCCAGATCCGACGGTGCTCCTTTGGCCAAACGTTAGTAAGTTTATGGTTGAGCTACTTCTAATGATTTAAGCTCTGCATTTGTGTGTGTTATACTGTTGTTGATTTGTTTCCCTCATCAAGTTTTTTTTGTTTGGTTGTTGTATTGGCAGGCTAATGTCGACGGCTACACCCCAACCATTAACAATCCGCAAGTTAAACAAGACCAATTATTTACATTGGTCCAAGGCCATGAAAATAGCCCTTACCGGACAAGAGAAACATCGTCATCTCACGGAATTTACCCCGGTAGAAGATGATAAGAAGTATGATGAATGGATTCAAACTGATGTGCAGATTGTAGCGTCGTTGTGGAATTCGATGGAACCTCAAGTTGCTGATCTTTGTACTCAGCTAGATACGTGTAAAGTAATATGGGAATATCTTCGTATGTTATATTTCACTAATCTTACCAGGATGTATGATTTATCAGTCGAGTACTTCCAACTTTAACAAGGCACGCAATCCGTTACAGATTATTTTGCCACATTTAATAGTCTTTATGAGGAGTTAAATATTATTCTACCGATGACTATCGATCTGAATGAAATGCAAAAGCAACGTGAACAGATGGCTGTCATGAAATTCTTAGCTGGATTACGCCCAGAATTTTAACCGATCCGATCTCAGATCCTTTCCCGTGCTACTCTCCCCACTATCAGTGAAACTTATTCTCGAGTCTCTCGTAACACTACCAAGGACATTGTTTCCGGCTCGAGTTCGTCTGCGCCATCTAAGCATTCAGCGCTTGTTACTCAGCTTCCTGCACGAGATCGCGGTAATCAATCTAGTGGTGGTCGTGGTGAATCCTCTCGTGGTGGCGGCTCTCGGGGTGGACGTAGTGGCTGTGGTCGTAGCTTACATCGTCAATGCTCTTTTTGTGGAAAGGAGAATCATACTAGAAAAACATGTTGGGATTTAGTTGGTCGTCCACCCAAATTCGCCAATGCAGTGACATTTGATCCAAATAATCCTACTATTTCAAAATCTCAGGTGACCAAGGACATCTTTGATGAGGAATATGCTCAATTCCTTCAGTATAAGGCATCCCAGCAGGTATATCTTCCTATTGCTTCTTTAACTCAACGAAATACTTCTACTACTTGTCTTTCAATTTGCCCTTTCCCTGCCACACCCTAGGTCATAGATTCTACTGCCACTGATCACATGTCAAGTACCTCTGCTCTATTAACACATATTCAGTCATCTTCTTTGTTGTCTCCTGTTACAGTTGTTGATGGTTCCACTGTCTCTATTCATGGCATTGGCACAGTGAAACTCTCACCCTCTTTATCTTTATCATCTGTCTTGTATATTCCTTCGTTTTCTTTTAATTTGATGTCAGACAGTAAACTTACTAAATATCTTAATTGTTCTATATCATTTTTTCCTAATTATGTCATTCTCCAAGATTTGAGGACGCGGAAGACGATTGGCACAGGGCGTGAGGAAAATAGTCTTTATTACTTTGATGCTCATGACGAGAGTCCTGCTATCCCACCTACTATCTGCCCTGCCATTGCATCAGCTCACCAATTTTCATTGTCGCCTCGGTCATCCCCGTCTTGGCAACCTGAAGTTACTTGTTCCTAATTTAAGTCATATGTCTTCGTTAGAGTGTGAGTCTTGTCAATTGGGTAAACATCATCGTATTTCATTTACTTCCCCAACTCATATTCAAACATCGAGTCCTTTTAATTTAGTTCATTCAGATGTTTGGGGCCCTTCTCGTATTACTTCTACATTAGGTTTTCATTATTTTGTTACATTTGTGAATGATTTTTCAGAGTTACTTGGCTTTATTTAGTGAAAGATCGTTCAGAATTGTTTTCTATTTTTCGTGCTTTTGTACTGAAATTAAAACTAAATTTAATGTACCAGTGCGTATTCTTCGAAGTGATAATGCTCAAGAATACTTTTCTCAGCCATTTATTTCTTTTATATCACACTTTGATATCTTGCATCAGTTTTTTGGTCTTCACACACCTCAGCAAAATGGAGTTGTTGAGCATAAGAATCGACATCTCTTAGAAGTGGCTCGTACTCTTTTTTTTTTAAATGAACGTTCCCACACTTCTAGAGTGATACAGCTCTTACAGCTTACTTCTTAATCAACAGGATGTCGTCTTCTACCCTAAACGGCAAGGTTCTCCATTCCATTCTTTTACCTCGTTCTCCTATGTTTAGTTTACCGCCTCGAATGTTTTGGTGTGTTTGTTTTGTTCATCAATTGACTCCCGGCAAGTACAAGTTAGATCCCCGTGCTTTAAAATGCGTTTTCTTTGGCTATTCTCGCACACAAAAAGGTTATCATTCTTATAGTCCATCATTACATTGCTCATTTGTGTGCAGATATTACATTCTTTGAGTCCACCTTTACTTTTCTGCCCCATCCTCTCGGGATGATCTGGATGTTACACTCCCACCAGGCCCTACACTATCTTCCTCTACTCTAGATCCTATCCTGCTTAGTCATTCTTCAACTCCTTTGCAGGTATACTCTCGTTGCCAGAAGGTCCCCTCCGTTGTCACGCCCATCGACTCTGTGTCCTAAGATTCTTCTCCAACTAACCCATCGATGTCTGACCTGGACATGCCCATTGTCATCCAAAAGGGTAAACACACTTGTACTAACCATCCTATTTCTAACTTTGTCTCGTATGCCCACCTATCTCCTTCATACTCCTCTTTTGTTGCTTCTCAATTCTATTCCTAAGTCTATTTCAGAGGCCCTCACTCACCCTGGTTGGGCAACAACAATGGAAAAAGAAATGTTTGGCACTTGGGATCTCATCTCGCTTCCGCCTGACAAAACAATAGTTTGATGTAAATGGGCGTACACTATCAAAGTTCATCTGGATGGCATCGTTGATCGACTCAAGGCTCACTTAGTTGCCAAATGCAATACTCAGGTATACGGTCTTGATTATTATGAGACATTTTCTCCCGTTTCCAAGCTTACTTCTGTTGTTTTGTTTATCTTTCTGGTTGCCACCTTTCATTGGCCATTACATCAACTCAATATCAGGAATGTTTTCTTAAATGGTGATCTGACTGAGGAGGTATATATGGAGCAACCTCCTGGGTTTGTTACTCAGGGTGAGTCTGATTTGGTATATCGCTTGAAGAAATCTATTTATGGCCTAAAGCAGTCTCCTAGAGCATGGTTTGGAAGATTTAATGAAGTAATCACTAAATTTGGTCTTTGGGTCACCTAAAGTATTTCTTGGGGATTGAAGTTGCTCGATCAAATCAAGGCATTTACCTATCCCAGAGAAAATATGTTCTTGACCTATTGAGCGAAACAGAAATGCTAAGAGCTAAACCGATTGACTCACCTATGGATCCAAACACCAAACTGTTGTCAGATGAGGGTGTATCACTGACAGAGTCAACGCAATATAGATGGTTAATTGGGAAGTTGAACTACCTAACAGTTATCAGGTCAGATAACTCATTTGCTGTTAGTATTATAAGTCAGTTTTTGGATCGTCCAATGACTTGTCATTGGGATGTAGTGATACGTATTCTCTGATATTTGAAAGGTGCTCTTGGTTGGGGTTTGCTATATCCAAATTCCAGTCATACTTAAATCAAGAGCTACACAGATGCAAACTAGGCCAGATTACCCTTGGATAGGAAGTCTACTACTCGGTATGGTGTGTTTGTTGATGGTAGGGGTGGTCATGGACCCGGGGGTCCACCTAGCCTGGCCCTATTTTTTTAGGGCTTGGGCTTTTGACTTTAAGCCCATGGGCAAGGCTTGGGCCCATAATTTACAACCCGATCAATTTTAGAGCCAGGCCGAGGACTAATTAAAAAAAATATATATATATATATATATACTAATGGGTGGAAAACATAATTGGGCTGGACTTTATGGGTCTCTTTGGATTAGACTTTCTGATTATTTGTGTGGGCCCATTATAGGAGTGGGCAGGTGTTGACCATCTTATGTGGAGGCCCTTCAAAAATCCTAATATTATCTTGAATTAATAATTATTATTTGTTAGAACCCTTCCAACCCTAAAACTCCCTGAACATATCTCGAGCTCCACAAATGCCTCACCTTAAAATGTCTCTCTCTCTCTCTCTCTCTCTCTCTCTCTCTCTCTCTGCCGTATCACTCTCCGCCTTGGAGGCAGCCGCCGCCGCTACCACCGTCGTTATCGCCACAGTAGGAGTTCAACTGCATCATCGATCTTGAGCCTCACACGTCCTCACGCCACAATCTTCGTCGTCGATCTCGCAAGATTGGTCACCGAAATCGTCAAGTAAGTCTCTTTATCTCCGTCGCACCACCACTCCTCAGGTAGGTCTCAATCGATTCTCTTCTCCGTCGTTCATGATCCGGCCGAAATATGCTGTGAATTTTGTTTGCAGTAATGGGGGAAATGAAATATGTCGACATTGGGAACAAAAAATTGGGAACCAAAAACTGAAATTTGGGAACAAACGAGGTCAAAATTATAGTGCCGGGCTTTGGGCTTAGTTTTTTTTTTATAGAGCCGGGCTTGGGCATGAAATTAAGGCCCGACTATAGGGCCAGGCCGGGCTCAGGCCTAATAAATTCTTGTAATACCCTAGTCTAAACCCGGTCCGGCCCAGCCCATGACCACCCCTAGTTGGTGGTAGCCTTTTCTCTTGGAAGAATAAAAAGTGGACGGTGGTGACGCGGTCAACTGCAGAATCGGAATACAGAGCAATGGCCCATACCACTTGTGAGTTAACTTGGTTGAAACATTTATTGGAAGAACTTGGGTTTGAACAATCTTCACCGATGGACCTGGTATGTGATAATTAAGCAGCACTTCACATTGCATCCAACTCAATCTTCCATGAGAGAACAAAACACATTGAAATTGGCGATCACTTTATTCGAGAAAAATTGTTGCAGAAGCAGATTGAAACTAAACATGTAATTCAGTTGATCAGTTAACTGATATATTTACTAAACCGTTGGGGGGGTTCAAGAATAAAGTACATTTATAACAAGTTAGGAGCATACAATATATATACTCCAGTTTGAGAGGGAGTGTTAAAGGGTATTTATGTCTTTTCTGTATAACTTTGGTTTCTTGTACAGTTTAGAGTTTGTTGTATGGTTTCTTAATTTCTATTATAAATAGAACAAAGAGGCTAACGCAATGATTAAGCCTTCTCATTCATTTTTCTCTTTAACAAACAACATAGGCAATGTTTGGGCGAGTAAATTCGAGGCATACAAAACTTCCAACTAGTTGGTGATAGAGAGTAACGGCCAAGAGAGGGGAGCCATCTAATAAAGTAAGTCTGATATTCAGCTCCAGAGAAGTACTGACAGTAGTGAGGTCTGTGACATCAGCCTTATAAGGGAGATCAGAGGCATATTTGGACTGAGAGAAAAACCATCCATCTAAACTAGATGAAACTTCGAGACCAAATAAATAAGTGAGAACACCAAGATTTTTCATCTCTCATCTTGAATTGATCATTGAGAAAAAAAATTACTTCTGAGATACCGCAATCATCTCCTGTAATGATCATGTATCCACATACAATAAAATAAGGATAATGCCGCGAAAAAACATAACAGAATCATAAGCGCTAGATGTAAACCCAAATTGGTAGATACGTGTGTTGAATTTTGCAAACCAAACACGTGGAGCATGTTTGAGACCATATAAGGCATGACGAATGTGACACTTTGTGTGGAGGAGCAGCTAAACCAAAAGGCGCATGCATATAAACTTCCTCAAGGAGCCTGCCGTTGAGGAAGATATTCTTGACATCTATCTAAAAAAAGGTCTATTTGCGAATGGCAGTCAAGGCAAGGAGATTATGCACAAATGTGAGTAAAGCAAATGTCTCTTCGTACCATATTCTTGAGTGATGTCTCTTCTGCAACAAGTCAGCCTTTATAATGTTCATCGGAGCCATCAAAAAGTGTTATGATTTTGAAAACCCACTTGCATCCAATAGGAGTTTTCCTCGTCCATTGTTTTCTGTCAAAGAGGGTTAGTACCGGCCTCCTTAAAGGATTGAGACTCATGCCGATTAAGTATGGTAAAAAAAAAAAATCATGAAGATATAAGGGAGGTTGTATTACCCTGCTAGAATGACGGGGATTGCCTGAGACAAGCTCAGTTGGTCTGATGTCATTAAGACGGACTCGAGGGTGTCATGCTCAGGATCCGTAGACGGACATGAAACATCAGTGGGGGTCTTCACATTTGTATAGGGCTGATAAGAAAAGAAGCTTACAGATGGATTAGTGAAATATAGATTGTTGGTGATAGCTGTCGCATGAAACTTGGATTCAGAGACAATTAGAAATGGCGTCTCAAAATCGATATCCTTTGCGTACAATTCCATATCAAAGGAAACAACATACTTGAGCCTGAGGTTCAAGTTTGGTATGTTCACAAGGTTGTAAGAAGACAAAACAAACACACCCAAAGACTTTTAAGAAGTTGTAATTAGGAAAGACCTCATGCAACATCTCATAAGGGCAAAAATTACCAATGGTAGATGAAGAGACCCGACTGATGGTATAAAAGGCAGTGAGAGCAATTTCTCCCCAGAAGCGCTCTGAACAAGAGAATGAAATTAGTAGTGCACGGACAATATCTAGGATATGTCGATATTTACGTTCAACTCGAGCATTTTTTACAGAAGTGTCAGAGCAAGATCTATGAAGAAGTGTGTCATGTTTTCAAAGGGTGGCAACACAAGACTGATCTTTGTATTCTGAATGCATGGCTAGTCAAATCTGAAGATTTTGACAGTGTGAGAAAATTGAGTTTGAACCATTTCAGCAAAATCTGAGTAGATTTGAGATAATTCGGAACACTTATGCATGAGATAGCCAGGTATACCGAGAGCAGTCATCGACAAATATGACAAAGTAGCTATATTCCCCAATTGTGGTATAGTGTGAGGGTCCCCAAACATCAAAGTGGACTAGGTCAAAAGGTGCAACAGAGACTGAGTCACTATTGGGAAACGGTAAGGCACGTTGTTTAGCTTGTTGACATGGAAGGCAGTCGAGGTGCTCAATAAAGATAAATCCTAATTTCCCACGAGTGGCTAAAGTTTTCATACATCCAATAGATGCATGACCTAACCCAGAATGCCAAAGGCTGAGAGAAAATATATTAGGTGACGGTGGTGGTGGTAGTGGTGATGTACGATAAAGGCAGCGATGATGATTATAGTAGTGACAATGATGATGGTAATGATAGTGGTGGGGTTACACAAGTGGATGAAAAGACAAGGGGTGGTGGTTGGGATTGGTTTGAAAGGTAGAGGCTACTGAGCTCAAATATACGTCTGATTTTACAATTAGTCCCAAGAGTTTCACCCGTCCGAGGATCCTACACACGACAACCAGTATTAGAAAATATTACTTCAAGTCCAACAGATAAAAGATTTAAAGTAAATTTTGGAATTACGTACGTGTCAAAAATAAAAAGATGTGAAGTGAAAATTTGACCGATATAACTAATACGCATATGAGAACCATCAGCAATATGATTGGTCGAAGCGTTCACAACATATAGTTTACATGAAAAAATATTAGGATCATAAGTCATATAAATACAACAGGCAAAATCAGAAAACCAAGAAGTACCTATAATGAGTGAAAGTGCAGGGGGAAAATTTGTACCTAAATTGAAGAGAGAGCGTTTGAAGACTGAAGCTATATCCCCAATAGAGATGGAAACAACGATGGAGTTAAGCTCATAACCCTTATTGGCAGCAAATACATGTGAAGGACAAGGCTTGGACATTGTCGTTAAATCAAATCAACAATATGGAAGGAAGTATATTATATGGTGTGAATCTGGAAAACGAAGGTCATGGATGTAATTAGAAGCTCAAAATTATCCAGGAACCGATCTAAGATTGTGAAGAATTGATTTATGAACCCTTGAACCGGTTAAAAGAATGTAGTCAACCGATTAAACAATATATAGAGATCTATACTATGTGATTCAAAATTGAATACACTAAGGCCACGGATGGATTCAAAACGTCAAAATTAGCTAGGAAACGGTTTTAGACCTTCAAGAAACAGTCAAAAAAGCAGTGATCCAACAAAAAGAAAACCAACACAAAACCGATCAACAACCAAGTTGAGCAAGGTTGAGATGACGGTGTGAAGCTAACCAGACATAACGTGACAGCTGACTGGCGATGACGCGGCAATGATAAGGCAGAGCCCACATGACAACTGAACAAACTGGAAGCAGCAACGTGGCACCTGCTGACATGGACATCAATTGACATGGATGCTTATGTGGCAATGCCCAGGAAAAATGAATTGTTGATGTGTCAGTGACGTAGCTACAACAACGCGTGGACAACTCGTGGCAGAGTTGAGAGATATTGCTCGTGCAGTCTCTGTCTAAGGTGAGGTTGGTGGCATTGGCTTCATCTTAGAGAGACGAATACAATAATGTATGTTTTGTTGAATTTGGAGCAATCGTGATTGTTATAGAGGTCAACAATAGTGACAACAGTGAAAACTATTCTTGTGGCGCGTGGGAGCGTGAGTCAATGAATGGGCAGTTCTCCGATGGCATTGGACTCATCGTTTCAAGGTGAGTCTAATGGTGGGTGTCAGAACTGGTGTTTAGTGGTTGAGCGGTGATAGAATGTACCGAAGGCGGTAGCGGCGGTGATCCAAGAAGGAAAATAAGTTGCAGAATTTTAGTAAGAATAGGGCCAACAAAATTTGGCTCTTGATACCATGTTAAAATAATTAAGAAGCGAAATATTGACAGAGAATATGAGACGATTGTATTGATGTGTGTAAAAACTATAATACACTGAGATGTACATGGGTCTATAAATAGACATTGACTAGGGTTTTTATACTAGAAGGCCTAAGGTTTAATCTAGTAAGTCAAGGCCCATATACATGTACTAAAAAAACCCACATAGAAACCACATAAAACCATTTGTCTTAGATGTCACCAGGCTTTTGTTGCACAAATTAGCAGAGGTCGGTCAAAAGACAATTCAAAACTCTTCATACAGCAAGTAAATAACGACCACCCAATAGTAATCAGCAAATTAAGCAAAGCTTCTTGGTTTTCATGGGAAGTTGAAAAAAGAAACAACTGCATCAACATGAATGTATAGTTAGCGATAAAGTTGAAAATTTCTGGGTAGAGAATTATACTAGTACAAGGTAATTACCGTGGCCAGGTATAAGGGACCCCGAGTCTTTGACACCAGCATCACGTTTGATCATTGACTCAACAAGATCTCCAAAAAGAGAACCAAAGAAGTTCAAAACCCCAAAAGCCATGGCACTGAAAATAAAATAAAAAAACGGTTATGAGAAGATGATATTTGTGTGTGTGTGGGGGGGGGGGGGGGGGGGGGGAAAGAGAGAGAGAAGAAACAAAATATCAGTACATGCGGCGGCTAAGTATCAATGCAGAAAAAAAATACTGGGGCATACCAAGTAGAAGGATCAATTTATTGTAGTGCACAATACTGCACACCATAGTAAAACAACATCATCTTACACTGTTTTTATGGATCTACGCTAGGATGTTACCCTGTTAAAATAAGAGCCTCCACTACTCCTGGTACGCCTAATAAAAGAAACCCGATATATACTATGCAGTCTGATTTCTAACAAAGAGTTTAATTCTTAAAATACCCACCAAAAAAAAAAATATGATGATGCGGGACTACAATAATTGGTCTTTACATTGTCATCAATTTTAGAAGTTTAGTAGTTTTTTCTACAAATTTCACCAGCTTTTAGAATATTCGCTGTCAACCATCCCTACTAATGAACCCAAAAACTGGATCGTCAGATATGGTACTCGAGATCCGGAACAAAAGTTCTCTAGTTGGGATTCCTGTAAAACAGTGCACCGCGAGTGTGAGAGTTAGTGGTGTTTTCTGGAGAGAATTTGGCAGTGTTTTTTGCAGGAGAATTTGTGCGTGTCTGGCCAGACCCACGTTGGCGTATTTATAGATAGGGGAAAGACCCACGGAGCAAGTCTTTCCTGATTTGTCGCTAACTCCCCTCAATACCTCGGATTTTGGAAGATTTGGGTTTTATTGGACCATTACTCCTAGTGTTAGACCCTAACAATGCTGGAGGACCAAACAGCACCGACTTGGTGCGATTTGCTACCGGACATGGTGCATGCGGCATGGATGGGTTCGTTGGCAAAAGGGGCACCAACTTGGTGCCTATCGTTGGGCAGCAGCGTTGTGGCACAACACCGGCGGGTGTTGGGCAGTGTGGAAGACCTCGATGCGGGACCGAGGCAAAATGGTGCAACGTAGGTGCAACACTACGTTGTAAATGGTGCTTTAGACGCGGCAACATGCGTTGGAGGAGCGGGGCGGCGCTGGACCAAGTTGTTGGGAAGGCGTTGGCAAAACGGTGCGCTGTTGGGCAACGTGGACGCACGTTGGCGGCGTTAGCAGAGGTTGCTGATAATGGGGTTCTCGTTGGGGAGTGACGGGACCAAAGGAAGATCTCGGTGCGGTACCGAGGCAAAAGGGTGCAACGGAGGCGTAACGATACGTTGTAAACAGTGTCATGTGTGCGGCGTGGCGGACTGTTGGGAACGACGGTACATTTTGGTGCAAAAAATCCATACGGCATTGGGACATCATTGGGCAGAACGTTGCAACAAAACAGAACGTAGGCGCAACGCTACGTTTTGGGCTGAGTCATGTAGCGGCATGACGCACCGTTGGCGACGGTGCATTCTGGTGCGGAAATAGCACACGGAACGTTGGCAGGTCGTTGGGCGCAACGACACGTTCCGGCCATGCAGCGGCGTGGCAAAACGTTGGAGAATGTTGGCAGATTACGGTACGAGATGGCAACGGACAGACGTTGGGACGGTGCAAAAACGCTGGAAGAATGCTACCTGGTGAGCTGATGGACTGGTGGTTTCCAGACATGTGCAATGCATGTATGAGCAGTTCTGGGCAGTTCTTGGGCGGTTTTGGTTGGTTTTCAGACAGGAAAACCAACTCCTATGGTGCTGACATGTGTCGGACAGGTGTCATCTTTCTGCCTATGCAGTTGGGGCTGTCAACTGCCGTTTTTGCCTATAAATTGTAACGTATGGTCTGTTTTTAGAGGTTAGAATGCTTGCCTGCAGATTTTACAGACTGTGTTGTATTTGGTTCCTTGTAACCGGAGTTTATTAATACAAGGTTGGGTTTTCCCGTAATACGTGTGTGTACTGTTGCGTGGGTGCGTTTCGGTAGTATTTTGGTGCATTCCGGTTGTATTTCGTTACAGGAACGTGTGTGTTTACAATCTGTCGGTGTAATTCCGTTGTGAGGCAGTGCATTCATCGTGGGCTGACTGATTGTGCAACGATCAGGCCATCACTCGGTTGAAATTGGTGCTGAAAATTTCGACCCTGTGACACCTAGTATGATAACTGCATATTCCTTATATGTAGCGAGTAAGGCACGAGCAAGGCTCAAGGGCAATGTGTTATGCCTAATTACCCCGAGCGTAGATCTGCGTTGGTCGGTCATCATTATTTTCGGTTTAGGGTCACGTGTTCAACAAGCGCATCCTTCCTTTGGTATTCAGACCCCAAGTTTTATGGGCATGCCACGTGTCAGGCGCGGAAGCAAACCGAGAAAATCCTTCATCAAATGCCCTCTATTCCCAAGGATTGAGGTAAGCTGGACTTGGGAATACCTCTTCCGGGCCTTGATTAGGGTGTTTCGGGAGGTACGGTTGGGCAGACAACGATTGGTCGCATCCGCTTCAATTCTGGCGCCCAATTGAAATTTTGAACGGCCAAATCATTTTGAGATATGCGTCTGAATAATTGCAGTGCATTAAATATACGGCGTGAATGCAATGATCGCGCCTCTCCATGATCTGGGTGATGACCAAAATCCCTTACACAGAAAATCTCCTTCATTTGAAGAGGGGAGAGGCCTTCGTTGCGACCCTTCTATTTCCTCCTTCAGCGCACCCTCTGAACAAGAACACCTCGAACTTTTCCGCCGATTTGCTTCGTGATTCCGGCGATCGGTTTCCTTGAATCTGGTAAGGATTTTTATATTTTAGATCAGCGTTTTTCTTTTGTATCATTGCTCCGTTCTTTTATGTGTCGCGTAGAAAATCACGCTTAATGGAATCTCAAACCAAGTTTTTTCCAAGTTTTTAAGCATTTGCCCAAGTATAGACTTATTTTCCCCAAGCAAAATTCAACATACGCGAATCTTTGTATTTCTGAGAGGATTTTGAAGTTTTGCTTGTTTCGCAAGTCTTTGTCCCCCTGCAACATTGAGTGAGTCATTTGCTTTTGTAGAATGGTTTCGCGGTCGGGTTAGTGACTCAAGGCTTGTCCTTCTCGAATGCCTCGTAGTAGGGGTCGGCAGGGTCCTACACCACTTGCTCAGGAATGTTGTTGTAAGGTCATTCCCATGACCATAGTCCCGATGAGGTCTTGGTCGACTTTGTAACTTATTTAACTATGCCGAGCATGAGTGTAGCCCAATAGGCGCCGACTGGTAATTGTCGCTTCGGTTTCGTGAGTCAGGCCCGGCGAACCATAATTGCTCCTTCTCGAGGGTAATTATCATTATACATCGTCTGATGGTTAGTCCCATCAAACAACCTTCATTAGAGCTTTGCCCTCCGACCTTCCTTTGATTGGCTTATTTATAGCTTGTGTGCTTTCTCCTTTGTTGCCAGTTATCTTTCATAAATCTTTGTTTCTCAACCTTTCTCTTCAGATTTCTATTGAAAAGAAAAATGGTTCCGCACTATGTTGTCAAGGAACTCCAAGAGAAACAAAACAGAAATTGCCAAAAGTTTGACACCCTCCTGTAGGAACTCAAGACGGAAACCAAGCCACATCACCGGATTCGAGCGCTGAAAAAATTGCACTCTTTGTACTTCGTTATGGACTCCAACCATTACGCTACGGTATCCGAAATGTTGGAGATGCAGGAGAAACATGGCGACGAGGTGGCTAGAACATCCGAGATCGAACTAGAGAACGCGCGTTGACATCGGAGCAAGGTTGAGTCCAGGAGCAAGGAAAGGAAAAGTAAAATCCGGGTGCTCCTTGAGCAGTTGAGCGACTACACGGTGATAAAGGGTTACCCTTCTACCAATGATGAGGACGCTCCTGCTCCTTAAAGTCAACCTCGTTGGCCACCATTCATGAAGAATGTAATGAAGATGAAGAAGAAGAAGACAAACTTCCCCCCATCTTTTACAGTTTTTCTTGTTTGTCGTAACTTTTCCTTTTTTTTCTCTTACTTTTGATCAACCGTTTGGGCTGTTTGTTTGTATGAGGATATGCCCCTTCTGTTAAAATATAACAAGTATTATGGCCTCCTAGCCTCCTTTTTTTTAATCGCCTTTGGTAGCATTCTGCCTTTTCCATATGCTGAAAAAAGCTTGAAATGCACGGGCATACTAAATTTAAAATTTTCAGTCGTAGAACATAGAAATTTGTAAACTCATAAGTCTAACCGTGGGTTGTAGATTGTAGAAACTCGTAGAATGAGTTATCATTTGTAGAATATCTAAGGATCTCTCAGCCTTGGCCACCCTACTTGGGCCTCCCATTAATCGGGGCGCGCCGAAGCATGAGATTTATTTCAAGAGGCTTTTTCAGGCCTTCCCCATACCGCCCACCTCAAAGGGTTTTCGGGGCGGTTGGCTGAGCTCATCCCATTATCCTAGTCGAACACTCCATCCCTCTCAGTTAAAACCTCACAGGGTCAGTTGGGCAATGCCCGAACCTCACAAGTAGAGTAGTTGTAGACTTTACACCTTCCGTCAGCCGATAGTAGCTTTAGAAGATATCATATTTTCATTCATCGCAGAAATTGAATACAAGACTTAGAAATAAACATTACTAGTAGTATTTCTTTAGATTCTCTACAATCTAGGGTTTTGTAATGGACATCCCAGCACGCCTTCTAATTCTTAGGTTCCCGGTTGCACAATCCTGGTGACGAACTTGTAAGGTCCTTCCCAATTAGGCCCAAGTTTTCCTCCTGCCTGGTCTTTCGTTGCAATTGTGACCTTTTGAAAGACCAAGTCTCCCTCTTGGAATGACCAGGATTTTACCCTTCTATTATGGTACCGTCTACCTCAAAGGGTTACCCGAAGGACGAACTCGCCCTCCTGGTCGAAGACATCTCAACAACGGTCCCAAGAAGGAGCGCTTGTACAGGACACCTCTTAGCAACAAGAATCAAGCAGCTCAGTAGCGAGTCTTCCTTGCTTCATTATTTTGCTCAGGTAGAATCCTTCAAGTAAATGAATACCAAGTCCATCCAACTCATGTGGTGTGCAATCGTGTTGATTTCTTCTTTTTCTTCGAAGCATGGTCTAGTCAGAGTTTCGACTATGACCATTCTCGGGTCTTCGGTCCCAAAGAAAGAGGCCAAACTAGCTAAAGGAGTCTACATGTTTGTGCTCCTCCCTTGGGATTTGCTCGAGGCTGAACTAGTCAAACTGCTGGTCAGTTGCTTCGCCTTTCTCAAGTAGGCAATCATCTTCATCTTCTTTCTTGCACATCGTCAATATAAACCTCAATGGTTTTTCCTAACAAACAAGCAAACACTTTGTTTACCAACTTTTGGTACGTCGCTCCGGCGTTCTTCAACCCAAAAGGCATAACCCAATAACAATACAAGCTTTTGTCAGTTATAAAGGTGGTCTTCTCCTTGTCGGGAGAATATATGCTAATCTAGTTGTATCTCGAGAATGCATCCAGGAAACTAAGCAATTTGTACCCAGTTGTTGCTTCCATGATTACACCGATCTTGGGTAGAGAAAAAGTGCCTTTCGGGCACGCTCTATTAAGGTCAATGAAATCCACACACATGCACCACTAGCCCGTTTTCTTTTTTACCAACACCACGTGGGCCAATTAAAGAGGAAAATTGATTTCCTCAATCGTTTCAGCGTCAAGCAATTTCTTTGTTTGTTCTCTGATGTTCTTATGCCTCCCGACGTCGCTCTCGCTGGACGTCCTTCATCCGCAATCGCCTGCACCTCATTGATGGCAAGCACAAAACCTTGTGGAACTGGTGGCGGTGGTGGTAATGAGTTTTGACCAGTTAACCTCGGCATATTCTAGGTCAAGTCACAGACTTCTCTCATCCACTCCATCAGCAACGACGGTGACTCGCCCAATGAGCCAACCTCTAGTTCCGCCGTTCGCAGGATTTGCATTTCGTTCTCTTGGTCGTTGGTCACAACTCTAGACCCCAAGGTAACCATAAATTTTTCTCAAATGTTGTGAGAAAAACAATTAGTCATTTTCCCACAGATGGCGCCAATGACTTTCATTCCGGATCTCAAGTACCATATCTAATGATCAAATTTTTGGCATCATCACCTACAAATAACTAAGTAGGTCTGTTCTTTTACATTCTGAATCATGTCACGCCAAGCATCAATTTAGAGGACGGTTAGAATGCCAATTGAGAAAGTGAGACGAAATCTGATCCCAATTTTCAGAATGGATATTCACATCAAATTTGACAGCGCCTCCATAGCATGTCTAATTTTACAATGAATAATTAAAAGCAAAATAGTTTTTAAACCAAATAAGCAAAAGCTCACTTCAAAATAACCGCCATAATCACTAATAACAGGAGTTCCAGCGTTAAATATTTGGAAATACTGGCAGCAGAAGCAGAGCACCAGCAATTTCTTTTTCAATTAGCACGTGGAAACCAAATCTGACTGCATATCAGATGCATCACACACTATTAAGCAGAATGGATGAAATAAATATTATCAATCAATCCATGGTCAGTCTCGTGATACTCTCTCTAGCATTTCACATTGTTGAAACTTGAAAGCAAATTATAAATAGATCAGTAATTTAGGAACTAATGATGAATATATGTACCATTAGATTGCACTCAAATAGAACTATATAGCTTAGCAAGGATGGTAGCCAAGCCAACAAACAATAGCACTGTATACCTTAGCAATGATGTCGGCCAACAAAAAATCTTAGATAATAGAATGCAAGTGGCTACACAACCACCTAGACCTGCAACTGCTCCTTCCCAAGTCTTCTTCGGACTAATGTTAGTAAGTGGTGTCCGTCCAAATGCCTACATCAGAGACCAAAATCGATATCATGGCCAAGTTAGGACAGCATGCTGAATGTGCTGACATCCAAATTCTGTTTCCATTATTGAATGGCTATACGAAACCAACATCTACTAACACTAAAAGTGATAATATGGTGAAAACATTTTTTAGACAAAGTTACAAATCGATTTGTAAATTTTTCAATATTTAGCTCAGAGAAGATGAGTCTTGAGTACAATGGTAAGTTTGTTCCATTGTTACCCGGAGGTCCCGGATTCAAATCTTAGAAACCACCTCTCTTTATGTGTAGGGTAAGGTTACAATGGCGGGAGCCTTCGTGCAATAGGCTGCCCTTTCAATATTTAGCCCCGAAATTACCTTTGTTAGTATCAGTGTGTTTTCTTGCTAGTTTTCTAAGTAATTTTTTTGTTTTATTGTGGGGCTGAGGCGTAGACATTCGAGTTCAAAACAGCTTTGCTTGGAGATTGAAAGTGTCCATAGTCTACTCATTTGATGATAACATACGATGTGTGCGCGTGAGAGAGAGACATACCCACCAAATTGGGAGTCTTGGCGCAACGGTAGAGGTTGTCACCATGTGACCTAGAGGTCACGGGTTTGAGTCGTGAAAATAGCCTCTTGCAAAAAGTAAGATAAGGCTGCGTACAATAGACGTAAGTGATCCGACCCTTCCCCGGACCCCGTGCATAGCGGGAGCTTTGTAGTACCGAGACGCCCTTTACAATTGTGGTATCATAGTTCAAAGAAAATCTGTTTTTTTAACTTTCATGTGCCATGATTTTTCTTGAAAAATGTTAATTTGTATCAGGTAATATGAACAAACCGAGCATGCTCAACTGCTGAAGACAATGTAATGAACCGGAAATGTAGTCAGCCTCTTAAAAAATAGTAATCAATTGTATAATTTAATGATGCAGCATGACTAATAACTTCCACGCTGGCATAGAATTTTCAAAAAAATCAATAAATATCTTCAAAACATTAACCAGTTAAAAAGGAAATGAGTTCAAAGAAGAATGGCGCTCGTCATCTAAAGACATAAAGATGTGAAACTATTTATACTCTTCAGGTGATCAGAATTTTTTGCAATTGGATTTTACAAACATCGTAAAAAATAGAAATCCCTTTTAGAATCTTTTGTCGACCAACACTTAAAAACCCTTTGCAATGTCACATACGAATGACTGGAGGTGCATGCATGATGAAATTATTACAATTTGCAAGAGAAAAGAACTAACAGGCAATAGACAAATTTCAGAAGTAGAAGTACCTTTCCACCAACAAAAGCAAATGTATCTGCGGCAATTATGCTACTGAATGAAATCAAGGTCGCCACAAGACCCACCGTCCACTGAGTTCGACCACCGAGAAGCATAGGCCATGATGCCGCCACTCCTGCCAAAATTGCATTAACATAATAAAAGCACCAACAACCGATTTGACACCATTCACAGTTAAGAGAATGTATAATTATGCACTCACATATATTAAGGTTTCGTAACTATGACAAAAAAAATATAACGATAATAATAATAATTTTTTCTTTCTTTCCTCTGCATACTTGGAGCCGAACCAACGCACAAAAAACCTAAAAATATAAAATGCAAGTTTGGCCAAACTTTGGTCTCTTGAAAAGAGATTTGGTGGTGTGAAAGTGGGTTTTGGCCAGAAGCTTGGCCGCCAAACATTAAAAAAACACATTTTTGAGTCAAAACTCGCAAAAACACGTTTGCTAAGGAAACAATTTTTACCAACTTTTTAATGAAAATCAGTTAACAAGATTTGACCACTTTGACAACATTTCAATTTTATCCCTCTTTATTATGCTAATGTCCTAGATACCCCCCAACTCTATAAATAACTAAATTACTCTTCGCCCTAGTTTGCATCTCTGTCTCTGTCTCCTCTATCACTTCGTCAGTCCCTTTTCTTCCAAATTACAAAATTAAGTGTAGTAAATTATAAGCTTCAAAATTACTAAATTAAATATAAAAATTATAAACTTAACTTTTTAATTGTCAAATTAAGCATGATAAAATATAAAATATAACCCGATATTTTTTTAATTATCAAACTGTTAAAGTAAAAAAGTGATATAAAAAGAATAAGAAGATTTAACAATTGTGTTAGCCTCTTTCTCTATTTATAATAGTAATTAAGGAACAATACAAGAAACTTTAAACAATATGGGAAACTCTAATTAGTACTGGAAAGACATAATTACCCTTCTAACACTCCCCCTCAAGCTGGAGCATATATGTTGTATACTCCTAACGTATTACAAATATACTTTATCCTTGAACCCCCTAACGGTTTAGTGAATAAATCAGCTAACTGGTCAACTGATTTTACATGTTTAGTCTCAATCTGTTTCTGCAATACTTTTTCTCGAATGAAGGCAATCAACTTCAATGTATTTTGTCCTCTCATGGAAGACTGGGTTGGATGCAATGTGAAGTATTGCTTGATTATCGCATACCAAATCCATGGGTGAAGAGTGTTCGAATCCAAGTGTTACGTACTTCAATCAGCGGTTATCCCCTCACATGAAAGTTACCTGCACTTAATCCCTCAATCCCTCACATGGAAGTTACTCCCACACGTTGTGCAGTTATTTGTTCAGTTACTGGTGCTCAGTTATTTAATCCCTTACGTGGAAGTTGTTCCCTCACGTTCTATAGTTAATTGATCAAGCCACTACCTTGTTAACTAGTCTTTGTTCAAGCCACTACCACGTTCTACAGTTAATTGATCAAGCCACTACCTTGTTAACTGCTCTTTGTTCAAGCCACTACCAGCCAATGCTTAGGAATAGGATCCAACGCACCGCCCCTGCCTTTTCGCCGAATCACAAACCAAGAGGCGCGGGAACGCCAAGAGAAAGGCCTATGCTATTAATGTGATGAAAAATACTCCCTGGGCCATCGGTGTGAACGTCCCCAATTATTCATGATTGAAGATACACCACACGTGGAGGAAGAAAATGGAGAGGAGCCACCTCAAGAAGCAGAAACTTCGGAACTACTACCCGAAATCTCTTTTCATGCAATTGCTGGTGCCGAACATCCCCAAACCCTTCGAGTTTTGGGAAAATTGAATAACAAAAGCCTAATGGTGCTGATCGACGAGGGTAGTACCCACAATTTCATCAATCAACACATTGCTTCTCAATTCGGCTTGCCGATTGTCCGGGATAAGAAGCTACAAGTGGTGGTTGCCAATAGGGAAACGATCGAATGCACAAGCCAATGTCAAGGGCTCACACTCACCATCCAAGGTATACCTATCACTGCTGACTATTACATTCTTCCGGTGGCAGCTTGTCAAGCAGTTTTGGGCGTTCAATGGTTGAAGACACTCGGACCCATCGAGATGGATTACAAGCGCCTCACTATGTCCTTCCGTGTTAGGGGGACCACTCATACCCTTCATGGACTTGGCTACACTGCGGCAGTTGCTAGCATCTAAGTTTTGAGTGACAAAGACTATGCGGGGCTGCAGGGAACGGGGTTCTTCTTTCAGATAGTTCCAGCTGAACCGAAGTTGTCTGTTCAATCTTACCTACCGGAGATCAAGAGTCTGCTGGAGGAGTTTTCTAAGGTCTTTGAGACTCCCACAAACATTCCTCCCAAACGATTGTAGGACCACCAAATTTTGCTCCGACCAGATGCAAAACCATTTAGCGTGCGGCCCTACCAATATTCATACTACCAAAAATCGAAAATTAAGAAGATGGTCAAGGAGCTCCTGCAGACAAGACTTATACGGCCAAGCAACAGTCATTTTTCTTCACCAGTTTTATTGGTAAAGAAGGCTGATGGCACTTGGCGATTTTGTGTTGACTACCGAGCTCTCAACAAGATCACAGTGAAAGATAAGTATCCTATCCGAGTAATTGATGAATTATTTAACTAGCTTCGGCCACCAGTCCGCATGTGGAATGGAGATGGATAAGAACTGGAGCTCCCCCATTCGAGATAAGGAATAGGCAGCCTGGTTCTCGGGCCCTTTTTTTATACTCAATGGCGTAGTCGTATCCCAACAGCTTGGGAAACCAACAGGACTGGGTAGGAGAGGTGATGCGCTGCTCCAGCAGATATTTGAGGCTTTAGTGGTCTGTTCTCATTATAAACCTCCTACCGAGCAAATAGGGGTGCCATTTTCTGATGGCCTTGATGATTGCAAGCATTTCTTTCTCATATGTTGACAACGCCAATGCAGATCCTTTAAGAGCTTCACTGAAATAGGTAATGGGTTGATTCTGTTGTGTGAGAACAGCTCCGAGCCCCACTCCACTTGCATCACATTCAATCACAAATTGTTGAGAGAAGTCTGGCAGGCGCAGGGTAGGTGGTGTGGTGAGGGCATGCTTTCAGTTGCCCTGCGCCTGCCAGACTTCTCTCAATAATTTGTGATTGAATGTGATGCAAGTGGAGTGGGGCTCGGAGCTGTTCTCACACAACAGACGAGAAAGAAATGCTTGCAATCGTCAAGGCTATCAGAAAATGGCACCCCTATTTGCTCGGTAGGAGGTTTATAGTGAGAACAAACCACCAAAGCGGCGGGGGCGGTGTGTTGGATCCCATTCCTGAGCATTGGCTGGGTATTGGTCCCAGAATTCTCGCAGATGGGTTGGGGTTTCCTCTAGGCAGTGGGGCCCCTAATTGCATTTTGTTGATGGGGGTAGGCCGCTGTTGGAGCTGGTTTCGCTCCACCAATCGGGCAACTCCAATGGTGTTTGCCAAGGTTCAGGGTTGCTTGATCTTAATGTCCAAGCGGATGTCATCCCTTAAGCCAGCAATGAAACACCCTATTAGAAAAGTTTCTAGTAATTTATCTACCCGATGAGACAACCTTTCAAAGGCCTCTTGATAAGCAACAAACGTTGTAGTTTGCTTCAAACGGGACAAAGCTTCCGAGGGATCTTCGAATTCGGTAGGACCAAAGTGAAGCAAGATTGCCTTGGTGAGTTCTTCCCAGTTAAGAGGTCCCTGAAATTTTGTATGCCAACGATGCCATGGTAGTGCAATGCCCTCTAAGTGAAAAGAGGCGAGTTGCACCCGTTGATCAACTCCAATGCCTTGGTATTCGAAGTACTGCTCGGCCTTGTAGATCCACCCCATTGGATCTTCTCTATTGAATTTCAGAAATTGCAGCTTGAGTGCTGATGGTGGTGAATGGTTGTAGCTAGCTGCAGACAGTGTGGCGTGTGGATAGTAAGAGGATCCCTCTTGAGCAAGGGGATTAACTTCTGGTGGACAAGTGTGGGAGCTTCTGGTGGAGCACTTGTATTTCTGTCAAGACTGTCTGCAGAGTTCCATTCACCTGATCGAAGTTCAACTCATGACGTGCCAATGCTTCATTCACTTCGTTGCGAAATTCAGAGTTCGTCTTCCCACGGGTATCCATGGAAAAAACCGTGCTCTGAGACCAAACTGATATGTTAGAATTTAGAGAAGGAACCAAACTGTTGTGTTGGAATTTGGGAGAGGAGGAAAAAAAAACGAGACCAAAGATAGAGAAAAGATCAAAGAAAAAGGAGAGAGAGGAGAAGTGGAATTCCTTTTCATAATGCCTTTACTGGTTTTATGTGGCTTTATTTATAGCCAATACATCACACGTGCAACAACAAGGATAGAGGAAATAGCAGTTAACTAGGTAGTAGTTTGAACAAATAACTGTTAACTAGGTAGTGGCTTGAACAAAGAGCAGTTAAACGTATGATGTATTGGCTATATATAAAGTCACATGAAACCAGTAAAAGCATTATGAAAAAGAATTCCATTTCTCCTCTCTCTCTTGTCTTTCGTTGGTCCCATTCTTTTTTCCTCCCCTCTCAAATTCGAACACAACAGTTTGATTCCTCCCCAAAATTCTAACATATCACCAAGTTCTTCCAACAAATGTTTCAACCACGTTAACTCACAAGTAGTATAAGTCATGGCACTGTATTCCGATTCTGCACTTGACCGCGCCACAACTGTCTTTTTTTTACTCTTCCAAGAAACAAGATTACCCCCAACAAACACACAATATCCTGCAGTAGACTTCCTATCTGAGGGAGATCCGGCCCAATCTGCATCTGTATATCCCTTAATTTGAGTGTGACCGAAATTCTGATACAACAAACCACATCCTGGACAACCTTTCAGATATCGAAGGATACAAATCACTGCATCCCAATAATAAGTCGTGAGACGATCCAAGAACTGACTGATAACACTCACGGCAAAGGAAATATCTGGTCTAATAACCGTCAAGTAGTTCAACTTCCCAACTAACCGTCTATATTGCGCTGAATCTGTCAATAGTATACCTTGATCTACTAATAGTTTGTTATTTGGATCCATAGGTGAATCAATCAGTTTAACTCCTAGCATTCATATTTCACTTAACAGATCAAGAATATATTTCATTTGACACGGATAAATACCTTGACTTGATCGAGCAACTTCAATCCCCAAGAAATACTTCAATTGACCCAAGTCTTTGGTTTGAAATTTGCCATGCAAAAACGTTTTGAGTTCCTGAATACTCTGGTGGTCATCCCCGGTAATCACGATGTCATCCACATACACAATCAATAATATTCTCCCGACTTTACTGTGCCTGTAGAATACAGAATGATCGACTCTATAACAACGAAGACCAAATTCAGTGACCGCTTCAATGAATCTCCCAAAACATACTCGAGGAGACTGTTTGAGGCCATAAATGGATTTCTTCAGGTGACATACCAAACCAAACTCCCTCTGAGCAACAAACCTAGGAGGTTGCTCTATGTACACTTCCTCAGTCAAATCGTCATTTAAGAACGCATTCTTGAT
Organism: Eucommia ulmoides; assembly: GCA_016647705.1. NCBI lineage: Eukaryota > Viridiplantae > Streptophyta > Magnoliopsida > Garryales > Eucommiaceae > Eucommia > Eucommia ulmoides. The sequence continues at coordinate 37,673,138 of CM028340.1, forward strand.
ATCAAGTTGATGCAACGGCCAACGAAAGGTAGCAGCCAAAGATATAAACAAGCGAACAGAAACAAGTTTGGCAACGAGAGAAAAGGTCTCACAATAATCAAGACCATATACCTGAGTGTAACCTTTGGCAACTAAACAAGCCTTGAGTCGACCAATGGTGTCATCCGGATAAACTTTGACTGTGTACACCCATTTACATCCAACTATTGTTTTATCAGGCGGAAGCGAGACAAGATCTCAAGTCCCATTCTGATGTAAAGCTAACATTTTCTCTTTCATTGTGGTCGTCCAACCAGGGTAAGTGAGAGCCTCTGTGACAGACTTAGGAATAGAAACAGATGACAGAGAAGCAACAAAAAAGGAATATGAAGAAGATAGAAGTGCATACGAGACAAAATTAGAAATAGGATGTTGAGTAGTACATGTGCGCTTACCCTTCCGAACTACAATGGGTATGTCTAAGTCAGACACGGATGGATGAACTGGAGAAGAATCTGAAGACACAGAAACGATGGGCTCGATGGCGGAATCTACCTTCTGGCGATAAGAGTATACCTATAAAGGTGGTGAACAACGACTTGGAGGGATGGGCTCTAGAGTGGAAAGAGATGGTGTCAGGTCGGGGAGGCTTGGAAAAGGAAGGGTGATATCCACATCGTCCCGAGGGGATGGGGCAGCAAAGTAAGAGGTGGACTCAAAGAAGGTGACATCTACACAAATGAAAGAGCAAAGTAAATAAGGACTATAACACCGATAACCCTTTAGGGTGCGAGAATAATCAAGAAAGACACATTTTATGGCACGAAGATCTAACTTATCCTTGCCGGGAGTCAACTGGTGGACGAAACAGGCACATCCAAAGATACGGAGAGGCAAAGCAAACCAGGGTAATTGGAAAAAAAGAATAGAATGAGAAACTCTGCCATTTAGGATAGAAGATGGCATTCTATTGATCAAGAAGCAAGCTGTAAGAACTACGTCTGCCCAGAAGTGTTTGGGAACATTCATCTCAAACATCAGAGTTCGAGCCACTTCTAGGAGATGTCGATTCTACACTCAACGACTCCGTTTTGCTGTGGTGTGTAAGGACAAGAAGACTGATGCAGTATACTAGTCTGTGACATGAAAGAAGTAGAAGGTTGAGAAAAATATTCTCAAGCATTATCACCACGAAGTATACGTACGGGCACATTAAATTGAATTTTAATTTCAACACAAAAGACAAAGAAAATGGAGAACAATTCAGAATAATCTTTCATTAAATAGAGCCTTGTAACCTTGGAAAAGTCATCGATAAACGTGACAAAATAACGAAAGCCGAATGTAGAGACAATACGAGAAGGACCCCAAACGTCTGAATAAACTAAACTGAAAGGACTTGATGCTCGAAACTGAGCCGGAGAAGTAAATGAAGTACGATGATAATTTCCCAACTGACAAGACTCACAATCTTAAGGAGGACAAATGATGTAAACTAGGAACAAGTACCTTTAGATTGGCAAGACAGGGATGACCTACGCGACAATGAATTTGGTGGGCAGATGCAACGCCAGGACAGGCAGTGGGCGGGATAACAGGTTTCTCGTGGTCATTGTTGAAGTAATAAAGGCCATTTTTCTCACACCCTACGCCAATCGTCTTCTGTGTTTTCAAATCCTAAATAATGACAGAATTAGGAAAGAAGCAAACAGAACAATAAAGTTGTTGAGTAAGTCTACTAACTGATATCAAATTAAAAGCAAAAGAGGGAATATACAACACAGAGGATAAAGAGTAAGAGGGTAAAAGTTCCACAGTGCCAATACCACGAACAGGGATGGTGAAACCATCAGCAACAGTAACAGGGAACAATGAGGGAGATGACTGAATATACGTAAATAGAGAAGAGGTACCTGACATATGATTGGTGGCAGCGGAGTCATTGATCCAAGGTATAGAAGTGGAAGGATCCAAAGAAAGACATGCAGTAGGGTTAACTCGTTGAGTAAGCGAAGTAATGGGGGTAGATGTCTGCTTAGACGCCTTAAAGTAGAGGAACTGAACATACTCATCATCAGAAATTGCCTTGGGAGTTGAATAGGAAAACTTAGGAACTAAAAAAGGTAACTAACTAATGATAATTAACTATTTTCCTAATCTATATATTTGACTTCCTATACACAAAACAATCGATCAATTATTCCAACACTCCCCCTCAAGCTGGTATGAAGATATCTTCCATTGTCAGCTTGCGTACTAGGTAGTCGAATCTCTTCTTCAGTAATCTTTTTGTTAGAAAATCTGCGATCTGTTCGGTAGTCGGTATATACGGCATACATATTTGTTCACTCTCAATCTTTTCCTTAATGAAATGCTTGTCCACTTCCACATGTTTTGTCCGATCATGTAGCACCAAATTGTGAGCGATTGCAATGGCTGATTTGTTGTCACAGTAGACTTTCATAGGTGCTGGATTGGACATCTTCAACTCTTCTAGTAATCTGTTAATCCATAACACTTCACAGATGCCGTGAGCTACGGATCTGTACTCCGCTTCTGCACTACTTCTGGCTACGACATTTTGTTTTCTGCTTCGCCATGTGACGAGGCTCCCACCAACGAAAGTGCAATACCCGGATGTTGATCTCCTGTCCGTCCTGCTTCCAGCCCAATCTGCATCAGTATATACCTCTACCAGTTGGTAGCCACGTTTTTTATACAAGAATCCTTTTCCAGGTGTATCCTTTAAGTACTTCAGGATTCTATAGGCAGCTTCGAAATGTTCTTGTCCCGGTGAGTGCATGAATTGGCTGACCATGCTTACCGCGAAAGCTATATCCGGACGGGTATGTGATAAGTAGACTAACCGCCCCACTAGTCTTTGATATTGTTCTCGATTTACCACTGCTTCAGGTTTGGCCGATTGTAGCCTCTCATTCAGTTCGCTTGGAGTTTCTGCAGCTTTGCACCCGAGTAGCCCTATTTCATTCAGTAGGTCGAGTACATACTTCCCTTGACTTACAAATATGCCTTCCTTTGATCTAGCGAATTCCATTCCAAGAAAATACTTCAACGGACCTAGGTCTTTGATCTCAAAGTCATCCGCAAGTTTCCTTTTAAGTCTTCCTAACTCATTACTATCACTTCTTGTTAAGATGATATCATCTACATAAACAATTAAAATGGCAATCTTATCATCAATTGAATGTCTATAGAACATAGTATAATCTGTTTGGCTTTGTTGATAACCGTAACCTTTTACAATAGTTCCAAAGCGTTCAAACCACGCTCTAGGAGACTGTTTTAGGCCGTATAGTGACTTCTTTAGCTTGCACACGTTTCCTTGTCCTATCTTTCTTTCAAAGCCTGGTGGTAAACTCATGAACACTTCCTCCTCCAAGTCTCCATTTAGAAATGCATTTTTTACGTCTAATTGGTGTAGTGGCCAATCAAGATTCACTGCTAGGGGACAATAGAATCCGAATCGAGTTTATCTTAGCAACTGAAGCAAATATTTCTTGGTAGTCTATCCCATATGTCGGTGTGAACCTTTTAGCCACGAGTCATGCTTTGTACCGTTCTACGCTTCCATCTGCCTTACACTTAACTATGAATACCCACTTGCATCCAACTATCTTTGTATTTTTTGGCGAATCAATTATTTCCCACGTACTACTCCTTTTAAGAGCATTCATCTCTTCCAAAACTGTTAGCTTCCAACCTAAATCACCTGGTGCTTCCTCAATGTTCCTTGGAATAAACAGATTAGTAACTTTAAAAGTAAAGGCTCTATAACGTTCGAAAAGTTTTGTGTAGGATACATATTTAGATATGGGATGATTGGTGCAGGTTCTAACTCCTTTCTTTATGGCTATAGGAATATTGAGATCTGAAGGAATATTGGAATGAGAAGGTTCATGAGGAGATGATAAAGAGATAGAATTACCTGAATCATTGCTTGGAGAGTCAGATTGACCTTGTGCTAGAACGGTAGGTTGATCTGTATTGTTCTTTGTACCTCTCGGAGTATAAACCCGCAACTCAGTAAGTGATCGTGATATTTCTTCATCTGTTTGTGAGGAAATCATGCTCGGTACTAGTGTACTAGTAGGGATCCCTTTTTGTTTTTCAATATTTTCATCACTTGTTTTTTATTGAATTGGAGTAAAAATTTCTAAGACTCTGGTAGGAAGAGGATCATCAGTGACCCAAAAATTCCCTTCCATTAGATTCTCTCCCTGAAGGGAAGTTTTGTCAAAGAAAGAAACATTTTCTAAAAACGAGACATCTATACTAACATGAATTTTTTTTGTTTGTGGATTGTAACATTTATACCCCTTTTGATTTGATGCATAACCAATGAAAACACATTTTTCTGCTCTAGAACCAAGTTTAGACCGAAATTGGCTAGAAATATGAGCATAGGAGGTGCAACCAAATACTTTAAGAGGCAGGTCAGATGCTATCCTAAAAGCTGAAAAATGTGTTTTGAAATTTTCAAATGTTGTGAAGTTTAAAATACGTGTAGGCATGCGATTTATTAAATATGCAGCTGTTAAAAGAGCATCACCCCACAAATATTTTGGAATATGCATAGAAAACATGAGTGCACGTGCGACTTCAAGTAAGTGTTTATTTTTTCGTTCAGCGATGCCATTTTGTTGGAGCGTGTCACGACATATGAATTGATGAAAAATACCATTTGTTTTCAAAAAACTACCTAAACATTCGTTAAAGTATTCTGTTCCATTATCTGTGCGAAGAATGCTAGGTTTCATTTGAAATTGATTTTTAAGCATACTACAAAAATCTTTAAATAACGCTTCTACATCAGATTTTGCACGCATCAAATATATCTAACATAAACGTGTGTGATCATCAATAAATGTCACAAACCATCTTTTTCCGGATAGTGTTGTGATTTTTTAGGGACCCCATACATCGCTGTGACTTAAATAGAAAAGTTTGGATGCACGATATGGTTTTGTAATATAAAAAGTACGATGACTTTTTGCAAACAAACAAGTTTCACAATGAAAAGAAGAATAATCCACATTTTTAAACAAAGTCGGAAACAAATGTTTAAGATATTGAAAACTTGGATGTCCTAGTCTAAAGTGCCAAAGCATGATTTTATCACGAACAGAAGTTGAACTCATACCACTGGGGCCGTGAGTTGTTTTATTCCTCAAAGAGTTATCCTCGAAGTAATAAAGACCATCCACCACTCTAGCACTGCCAATCGTCTTCCCCGAGCTCTAGTCCTGAAAAAAACATTGAGATTCAGAGAACATGGTGTGACAGTTAGAATCTCGCAATAGTTTACTTACAGATAAGAGGTTACAAGTAATTTTCAAAACGTGAAGGACCGTTTTTAGATTAATACTATCTGAGATTTTTATTTGGCCTTTACCTGCAATGGGTGAGAAACTACCATCTGCAATCCTAATTCTTTCATTACCAGAGCACGGTGAATAAGTATTGAAAATGTGATAAAAACTTGTCATATGATCAGAAGCACCTAAATCGATAATCCAAGGCGTTGTATTTAAGGAATAAGAAAGAGCTCTAGAGTTGCTACCTGTTTGAGCTAAGGAAGCATTAGAAGTACCAAGTGATGGATTGGCAGTCAGCAGTTTCAGACGTTGATCAATCTGCACTTTGTTGAATGGAGTGGTTGCAGCTTCATGCGCGGAAGGATAGGATCGGTTAGATTTTTCTCCCGACTTGTTGTTCTTCAAATTTTCCGGTTTTCCATCGATTTTCCAACATGTTACCCATGTATGACGGGGCTTGTTGCAGTAGTCGCACCATATACGTGGGTGTTCCTTTGTTCGGTGTTGAAAGCTGCTGGGGTTAGCATTAGCAGCATCCAAAGCAGTTTCGAACATGGTGAAGGCAGGGAAATCGTCAGAGTTTGAGAATCATCGGGTTGACCTTCAACAAGCTAGTCACGCAAGACAAGGTCCTGAACCGCAATCGAACTAATTTTGCGAGACAGTGCCTGAAATAAAAGCTACAATCGAACCTCGCGAAACTAGGCTGCTTAATGTTGAGTTGAGTCAGCTCACTGATTGGCTCTTAAGAACAGTCGGTAAGAAGGAGCTGCAATCGAAGCTGTAATCGCGAGATCTATTTCGTACAAATCTCGCGAGGTCAAGTCGTCAACTGCTAGGGCTCCGGCGAGGTTGTCGACGGCAAATAAAGGATCGACGAGGTTTCGTTGTCGGTTGTAGAGGGTCGCGAGTGTTCTTCATCGGCTGCTACGGCTCCGGCGAGGTTGTCAGCGACGAATAAAGGACCGACGAGGCTTCGTCATCGGTTGTAAAGGGCCGCAAGTGTTCATCGACAGTTGTAGGGAACCGACGAGGGCTGTCGACGGCTTGTGGAGGACCGACGAGGCTTCGCCGTCGGCTGTAGGAGAGCCTTCGGTCGTCGCTTGGCTGTAAGAAGGGTCGGCGAACCTTCGTCGGTTGTTGTAGGAGGCCGGCAAAAGGTCGTCGACAACTGTAAATGGCCGGCAGCGGCGATGGCTCGTAAAGGGCTGACAAACAGTGGCTAGAGTTTTGTTTTAGCTCTGATGCCAACTTGAATACAATAATCAATCGTATTATTTTATTAATCACACAATATGAGACTACATATAAGAAAACTTAGGAACTAAAGAAGGTAACTAATGACAATTAATTATTTTCCTAATCTATATATTTGACTTCCTATATACAAAACAATCAATCAATTATTCCAACAATATATGTATATATTGCGAGAAAAATAAGGCCCCGTTTGGTAACCATTTTCATTCCAGAAATTCCCATTCCATTCCCAAATTTTTGAAAATTCTGTTTGGGAATAGCATTTAGTAATTTTTGTTTCCGTTTCCATTTCATTCCCATTTGAGAATTGTGCCCACTTTTTTCTTAAGAAATGAAAAACAAAAAGAAGTTGTTTCTCATTTTTCCTATTCCATTCCCAAAACACATGGTCACTGTTCATCCGCCGGCTGACCACCGTCCGCCACCGCCCGTCGTCGCCAGTCACCGTCCGCCGCCGGCGACCGTCGCCGGTCACCGTCCAGCCGGAAATTTTCAGGCTGCCGCCCACTGTCACCCACCCGCCACCGCCATCCGGTCGTCGCCGGCGACGGCGCCACCGCCATCGGGCCAAAAAAAAAAAAAGATTTTAGAATAAAATCGTTACCAAACACAATTCCCTTCCCAAAACAAAAA